>OW964828.1:52415600-53658376 GCA_943142095.1 Ophonus ardosiacus | reverse complement strand
CCTCTCATGATAGATAATTTCATGCAGATTCCAAATCTGCCACCCCCATTTTTGTATCTCTAACAGTTCGTGAGTTATAAACAAAAATGTGCATTAAGACCAGAATTGGAAATATCTGAATAACAGACGCACCAACCTTCGACAATATGCGTGCGTTACGTCTAATGATAGACAATTTCATGCAGATTCCAAATCTGCCACCCCCATTTTTGTATCTCTAACAGATCGTGAGTTATAAACAAAAATGTGCAATAAGACCAGAATTGGAAATATCTGAATTTGCACAGAAATATAAAGTGACTTTGAACGTGCATAACAGACGCACCAACCATCGACAATATGCTTGCGTTACCTCTCATGATAGACAATTTCATGCAGAATCCAAAACTGCCACCCCCATTTTTGTATCTCTAACAGATCGTGAGTTATAAACAAAAATGTGCAATAAGACCAGAATTGAAATATCTGAATAACAGACGCACCAACCTTCGACAATATGCGTGCCTTACCTCTCATGATAGACAATTTCATGCAGAACCCAAATCTGCCACCACCATTTTTGTATCTCTAACAGATCGTGAGTTATAAACAAAAATGTGTAATAAGACCAGAATTGAAATATCTGAATAACAGACGCACCAACCTTCGATAATATGCGTGCGTTACGTCTAATGATAGACAATTTCATGCAGATTCCAAATCTGCCACCCCCATTTTTGTATCTCTAACAGTTCGTGAGTTATAAACAAAAATGTGCATTAAGACCAGAATTGGAAATATCTGAATAACAGACGCACCAACCTTCGTCAATATGCGTGCGTTACCTCTCATGATAGATAATTTCATGCAGATTCCAAATCTGCCACCCCCATTTTTGTATCTCTAACAGTTCGTGAGTTATAAACAAAAATGTGCATTAAGACCAGAATTGGAAATATCTGAATAACAGACGCACCAACCTTCGACAATATGCGTGCGTTACGTCTAATGATAGACAATTTCATGCAGATTCCAAATCTGCCACCCCCATTTTTGTATCTCTAACAGATCGTGAGTTATAAACAAAAATGTGCAATAAGACCAGAATTGGAAATATCTGAATTTGCACAGAAATATAAAGTGACTTTGAACGTGCATAACAGACGCACCAACCATCGACAATATGCTTGCGTTACCTCTCATGATAGACAATTTCATGCAGAATCCAAAACTGCCACCCCCATTTTTGTATCTCTAACAGATCGTGAGTTATAAACAAAAATGTGCAATAAGACCAGAATTGAAATATCTGAATAACAGACGCACCAACCTTCGACAATATGCGTGCCTTACCTCTCATGATAGACAATTTCATGCAGAACCCAAATCTGCCACCACCATTTTTGTATCTCTAACAGATCGTGAGTTATAAACAAAAATGTGTAATAAGACCAGAATTGAAATATCTGAATAACAGACGCACCAACCTTCGATAATATGCGTGCGTTACGTCTAATGATAGACAATTTCATGCAGATTCCAAATCTGCCACCCCCATTTTTGTATCTCTAACAGTTCGTGAGTTATAAACAAAAATGTGCATTAAGACCAGAATTGGAAATATCTGAATAACAGACGCACCAACCTTCGTCAATATGCGTGCGTTACCTCTCATGATAGATAATTTCATGCAGATTCCAAATCTGCCACCCCCATTTTTGTATCTCTAACAGTTCGTGAGTTATAAACAAAAATGTGCATTAAGACCAGAATTGGAAATATCTGAATAACAGACGCACCAACCTTCGACAATATGCGTGCGTTACGTCTAATGATAGACAATTTCATGCAGATTCCAAATCTGCCACCCCCATTTTTGTATCTCTAACAGATCGTGAGTTATAAACAAAAATGTGCAATAAGACCAGAATTGGAAATATCTGAATTTGCACAGAAATATAAAGTGACTTTGAACGTGCATAACAGACGCACCAACCATCGACAATATGCTTGCGTTACCTCTCATGATAGACAATTTCATGCAAAATCCAAATCTGCCACCCCCATTTTTGTATCTCTAACAGATCGTGAGTTATAAACAAAAATGTGCATTAAGACCAGAATTGGAAATATCTGAATAACAGACGCACCAACCTTCGACAATATGCGTGCGTTACCTCTCATGATAGACAATTTCATGCAGAATCCAAAACTGCCACCCCCATTTTTGTATCTCTAACAGATCGTGAGTTATAAACAAAAATGTGCAATAAGACCAGAATTGAAATATCTGAATAACAGACGCACCAACCTTCGACAATATGCGTGCGTTACGTCTAATGATAGACAATTTCATGCAGATTCCAAATCTGCCACCCCCATTTTTGTATCTCTAACAGATCGTGAGTTATAAACAAAAATGTGCAATAAGACCAGAATTGGAAATATCTGAATTTACACAGAAATATAAAGTGACTTTGAACGTGCATAACAGACGCACCAACCATCGACAATATGCGTGCGTTACCTCTCATGATAGACAATTTCATGCAAAATCCAAATCTGCCACCCCCATTTTTGTATCTCTAACAGATCGTGAGTTATAAACAAAAATGTGCATTAAGACCAGAATTGGAAATATCTGAATAACAGACGCACCAACCTTCGACAATATGCGTGCGTTACCTCTCATGATAGACAATTTCATGCAGAATCTAAAACTGCCACCCCCATTTTTGTATCTCTAACAGATCGTGAGTTATAAACAAAAATGTGCAATAAGACCAGAATTGAAATATCTGAATAACAGACGCACCAACCTTCGACAATATGCGTGCCTTACCTCTCATGATAGACAATTTCATGCAGAACCCAAATCTGCCACCACCATTTTTGTATCTCTAACAGATCGTGAGTTATAAACAAAAATGTGTAATAAGACCAGAATTGAAATATCTGAATAACAGACGCACCAACCTTCGATAATATGCGTGCGTTACGTCTAATGATAGACAATTTCATGCAGATTCCAAATCTGCCACCCCCATTTTTGTATCTCTAACAGTTCGTGAGTTATAAACAAAAATGTGCATTAAGACCAGAATTGGAAATATCTGAATAACAGACGCACCAACCTTCAACAATATGCGTGCGTTACGTCTAATGATAGACAATATCATGCAGATTCCAAATCTGCCACCCCCATTTTTGTATCTCTAACAGATCGTGAGTTATAAACAAAAATGTGCATTAAGACCAGAATTGGAAATATCTGAATAACAGACGCACCAACCTTCGACAATACGAGTGCGTTACCTCTCATGATAGACAATTTCATGCAAAATCCAAATCTGCCACCCCCATTTTTGTATCTCTAACAGATCGCGAGTTATAAACAAAAATGTGCAATAAGACCAGAATTGGAAATATCTGAATTTACACAGAAATATAAAGTGACTTTGAACGTGCATAACAGACGCACCAACCATCGACAATATGCGTGCGTTACCTCTCATGATAGACAATTTCATGCAAAATCCAAATCTGCCACCCCCATTTTTGTATCTCTAACAGATCGTGAGTTATAAACAAAAATGTGCATTAAGACCAGAATTGGAAATATCTGAATAACAGACGCACCAACCTTCGACAATATGCGTGCGTTACCTCTCATGATAGACAATTTCATGCAGAATCCAAAACTGCCACCCCCATTTTTGTATCTCTAACAGATCGTGAGTTATAAACAAAAATGTGCAATAAGACCAGAATTGAAATATCTGAATAACAGACGCACCAACCTTCGACAATATGCGTGCCTTACCTCTCATGATAGACAATTTCATGCAGAACCCAAATCTGCCACCACCATTTTTGTATCTCTAACAGATCGTGAGTTATAAACAAAAATGTGCATTAAGACCAGAATTGGAAATATCTGAATAACAGACGCACCAACCTTCGACAATATGCGTGCCTTACCTCTCATGATAGACAATTTCATGCAGAACCCAAATCTGCCACCACCATTTTTGTATCTCTAACAGATCGTGAGTTATAAACAAAAATGTGTAATAAGACCAGAATTGAAATATCTGAATAACAGACGCACCAACCTTCGACAATATGCGTGCGTTACGTCTAATGATAGACAATTTCATGCAGATTCCAAATCTGCCACCCCCATTTTTGTATCTCTAACAGTTCGTGAGTTATAAACAAAAATGTGCATTAAGACCAGAATTGGAAATATCTGAATAACAGACGCACCAACCTTCGACAATATGCGTGCGTTACGTCTAATGATAGACAATTTCATGCAGATTCCAAATCTGCCACCCCCATTTTTGTATCTCTAACAGTTCGTGAGTTATAAACAAAAATGTGCATTAAGACCAGAATTAGAAATATCTGAATAACAGACGCACCAACCTTCGACAATATGCGTGCGTTACGTCTAATGATAGACAATTTTATAAACACAAATGTATTAGTAACAGTAAAAATAACTTTATAATAATACGTCTAATGATAGACAATTTCATGCAGATTCCAAATCTGCCACCCCCATTTTTGTATCTCTAACAGATCGTGAGTTATAAACAAAAATGTGCAATAAGACTAGAATTGAAATATCTGAATAACAGACGCACCAACCTTCGACAATATGCGTGCGTTACGTCTAATGATAGACAATTTTATAAACAAAAATGTATTAGTAACAGTAAAAATAACTTTATAATAATTACGTCTAATGATAGACAATTTCATGCAGATTCCAAATCTGCCACCCCCATTTTTGTATCTCTAACAGTTCGTGAGTTATAAACAAAAATGTGCATTAAGACCAGAATTGGAAATATCTGAATAACAGACGCACCAACCTTCGACAATATGCGTGCGTTACGTCTAATGATAGACAATTTCATGCAGATTCCAAATCTGCCACCCCCATTTTTGTATCTCTAACAGTTCGTGAGTTATAAACAAAAATGTGCATTAAGACCAGAATTAGAAATATCTGAATAACAGACGCACCAACCTTCGACAATATGCGTGCGTTACGTCTAATGATAGACAATTTCATGCAGATTCCAAATCTGTCACCCCCATTTTTGTATCTCTAACAGATCGTGAGTTATAAACAAAAATGTGCATTAAGTCCAGATTTGGAAATATCTGAATAACAGACGCACCAACCTTCGACAATATGCGTGCGTTACCTCTCATGATAGACAATTTCATGCAGATTCCAAATCTGCCACCCCCATTTTTGTACCTCTAACAGTTCGTGAGTTATAAACAAAAATGTGCATTAAGACCAGAATTGGAAATGTCTGAATAACAGACGCACCAACCTTCGACAATATGCGTGCGTTACGTCTAATGATAGACAATTTCATGCAGATTCCAAATCTGCCACCCCCATTTTTGTATCTCTAACAGATCGTGAGTTATAAACAAAAATGTGCATTAAGACCAGAATTGGAAATATCTGAATAACAGACGCACCAACCTTCGACAATATGAGTGCGTTACCTTTCATGATAGACAATTTCATGCAGAATCCAAATCTGCCACCCCCATTTTTGTATCTCTAACAGATCGTGAGTTATAAACAAAAATGTGCATTAAGACCAGAATTGGAAATATCTGAATAACAGACGCACCAACCTTCGACAATATGAGTGCGTTACCTCTCATGATAGACAATTTCATGCAGAATCCAAATCTGCCACCCCCCATTTTTGTATCTCTAACAGATCGTGAGTTATAAACAAAAATGTGCAATAAGACTAGAATTGAAATATCTGAATAACAGACGCACCAACCTTCGACAATATGCGTGCGTTACGTCTAATGATAGACAATTTTATAAACAAAAATGTATTAGTAACAGTAAAAATAACTTTATAATAATAATTTGTATCTAAATAAATATTTTTGGCAAAACTTTATAGCCATTATTACATGCTTCTGAAATAAATTATTACTTTTATATGAGAGTTTGTTTCAAAAATGCAAGATAATGATAGAGATATAATGCAAAGATTCTTTGCATACCAAATATATTTAAAAGAAGTATATATATATTCTTCACGCGTGACATTTTAAGAGAAAGGTTTCAGCCGTTGTACAGTTAAATAGTTCCATAAAAACAAGTAAATTCACTGTTGTAAAAACATCATAAATATAAATTATTAATATTTTGATAATATGTGAAAGGCTAAATTTATGGAAATAATTTCGAATTCCTGAATACCGCTAGTCTTTATGTAAAGGCAAATAGGATAATATCAATATTATCAATACCATAATGTAAATATATGGACGCACAGACGCACCAACCTTCGACAATATGAGTGCGTTACCTTTCATGATAGACAATTTCATGCAGATTCCAAATCTGCCACCCCCATTTTTGTATCTCTAACAGATCGTGAGTTATAAACAAAAATGTGCATTAAGACCAGAATTGGAAATATCTGAATAACAGACGCACCAACCTTCGACAATACGAGTGCGTTACCTCTCATGATAGACAATTTCATGCAAAATCCAAATCTGCCACCCCCATTTTTGTATCTCTAACAGATCGTGAGTTATAAACAAAAATGTGCATTAAGACCAGAATTGGAAATATCTGAATAACAGACGCACCAACCTTCGACAATATGCGTGCGTTACCTCTCATGATAGACAATTTCATGCAGAATCCAAAACTGCCACCCCCATTTTTGTATCTCTAACAGATCGTGAGTTATAAACAAAAATGTGCAATAAGACCAGAATTGAAATATCTGAATAACAGACGCACCAACCTTCGACAATATGCGTGCGTTACGTCTAATGATAGACAATTTCATGCAGATTCCAAATCTGTCACCCCCATTTTTGTATCTCTAACAGATCGTGAGTTATAAACAAAAATGTGCATTAAGTCCAGATTTGGAAATATCTGAATAACAGACGCACCAACCTTCGACAATATGCGTGCGTTACCTCTCATGATAGACAATTTCATGCAGATTCCAAATCTGCCACCCCCATTTTTGTACCTCTAACAGTTCGTGAGTTATAAACAAAAATGTGCATTAAGACCAGAATTGGAAATGTCTGAATAACAGACGCACCAACCTTCGACAATATGCGTGCGTTACGTCTAATGATAGACAATTTCATGCAGATTCCAAATCTGCCACCCCCATTTTTGTATCTCTAACAGATCGTGAGTTATAAACAAAAATGTGCATTAAGACCAGAATTGGAAATATCTGAATAACAGACGCACCAACCTTCGACAATATGAGTGCGTTACCTTTCATGATAGACAATTTCATGCAGAATCCAAATCTGCCACCCCCATTTTTGTATCTCTAACAGATCGTGAGTTATAAACAAAAATGTGCATTAAGACCAGAATTGGAAATATCTGAATAACAGACGCACCAACCTTCGACAATATGAGTGCGTTACCTCTCATGATAGACAATTTCATGCAGAATCCAAATCTGCCACCCCCATTTTTGTATCTCTAACAGATCGTGAGTTATAAACAAAAATGTGCAATAAGACTAGAATTGAAATATCTGAATAACAGACGCACCAACCTTCGACAATATGCGTGCGTTACGTCTAATGATAGACAATTTTATAAACAAAAATGTATTAGTAACAGTAAAAATAACTTTATAATAATAATTTGTATCTAAATAAATATTTTTGGCAAAACTTTATAGCCATTATTACATGCTTCTGAAATAAATTATTACTTTTATATGAGAGTTTGTTTCAAAAATGCAAGATAATGATAGAGATATAATGCAAAGATTCTTTGCATACCAAATATATTTAAAAGAAGTATATATATATTCTTCACGCGTGACATTTTAAGAGAAAGGTTTCAGCCGTTGTACAGTTAAATAGTTCCATAAAAACAAGTAAATTCACTGTTGTAAAAACATCATAAATATAAATTATTAATATTTTGATAATATGTGAAAGGCTAAATTTATGGAAATAATTTCGAATTCCTGAATACCGCTAGTCTTTATGTAAAGGCAAATAGGATAATATCAATATTATCAATACCATAATGTAAATATATGGACAATGCAGACGTTTAAATGTTGTCTAAATCACAATTTACGCGGAAATAGAAAAGTTTACTATTGAATATATCTTTCTGAAAAACAATAATTTTACGTTATTAACTTTGCCATTAAAAAGTTATGGACTAATCAAATCGTGACATCAAAGTTTCACACGTTAGTAGTTCACAAATAATAACAAATATCATCTTGAAAGATAAACTATATCTATATGGATTGTCGTACCAAATTTCATTTTAATTGAGCAAAGCGTTCCATTAAGCAAAATTTATGAAGTAAACAAAAATATTTCTAATTATATAATTAAAACTTCAAGAGACCTTTTAAGGCTGCAAATATACAAGATTGTTATTTTAAGGTAATCTAGTTTTTATTAAGATTTGTATTTCAAGTAAATAAAGTATGGGCCACAATTAAATAACGGCGCACAACCTTCGACGGGCTGCGGAAAATGATCAATTTACAAATTTTAATTTTGTGTAAAAACTACAAAATATTAATCACAAAACATAAGCTAGAATTGTTATATTTGATGCTTCGCAGAATACTATGTTATTAAAATATTAATAAAATTTTCTTCTTGGATTTATTCTTGTAATCAATCAAAATATGCTTTGTTGTAATCAACACTTTTACAGTTATTGGAATATCAATATTGCCAGAAACTATTTCTTTTGGGTAGTTCTTTCGCTAAATCAAGTACTAAATTTTAATAGTAAATCAGGGAAATTTCAGTAGAAATACTTAAGAAGATATCACCACGATTTCAATTTTCTATCATATATTATGAATTTTTTTCTTAGATTTATTCTTGTAATCAATTTTCATTTTATAATTATCGTATTTTACAACAATTATTTCGCCTTACTAAATAAAAAATGCCTTTAAAATTTGAAATATTAATTTATTTTAAAAACATTTATAATGATATTTCTTTAATTCTTTCCAAAACGTCAAATTTAACTCACTGCTTACTACATTCTTTTACCCAAATGCAAGTAAATAAGAAAAGGATATACCTATACCCAAATGTATGAAATAAAAAGATACGTAAGGAACGATTATCGTTTTCACATGCTTTGAGAGTGTCGACTAGAATTCATATTTTTTTCAGTCTAAAACGTTTTCGGTTTTCACTATTTACGTGATCACATTTTCACTTGTCGACAGTCGCAATATCGTTTTTACAGTTACGTGATCCTATAGTGACTGTATATACATAGTGTGGCCAATAGGGGGATCGATTTTGATTGGTCGGCGCGAATTTGCCTAAATATGGCGGATATTATGCTAAGCTCAAATGTTGTTTACATGCATTAAGTTCAGAAAAGTGAAAGATATTGTTTGAGAATTATATCTAAATTTAAAGTAGTTATACTATATTTATAATTCCAATAGTGTAAATAATTAAATTATATGTGTATTTGTAACTCAAAAGTGTTTGGTTAGGTTAAGTGTGTCAATACAAAGTTGTTATTAACACGATTTGTATTAATATGTTTCTCTATACTACACAACACAGTTAATATATAGTAGATATAAGTAAAAACGGATATTTTTTTATTCTCGTTATATTGAAATAATAATTGTGAAGGTAAGATCTTTTTATTTTTCTGTTCTGCCGATATTGAATTTCCGTTATTTACTATTAAAATTTAGTATAAAAAAGTAAAAGAAATATCCTGCCAAACGGATAATTTTCTGGCATTGTTATTTTGCAAATTAAAATTGTAAAATTGTTGATTACAACAAAGGATGTTGATTATAACCAAATAATGCTGATTACAAGAATGAATCTAACAAAGGAAATTTCATCAATATTTTAAAACTAGCATTTTTCGAAGAATCAAAAGTATAGTTTAAATTTTAAAGCGTGTGTTAATTTTCAAATTAATATTATGGGGGGCGTATGTACATATTTATTATTTATATGTAAATATTTGTATAATTAGAGATGAATTATACAAAAATATCATATAATACCTCTATTTGTAATTCAGTGCTGTATTTTTGTAAAAATAAATATTTTGTTTCCATTTAATATGCTCTTGCATTAATTGTTTATCGAATTTTATTTAGTTATCACATCATATGAATTCAAATTTCCCGCGCATTTTGCCTAAATTCAACGTCAATAAATCCGTTTCAAACAAGATTTTTATTAGACAAATAGATTAACAATTTAGAGTTCTCAAAGTTTATTTTACGCTTATTGTAACATCCACCACCGTTACATATTCATGTAAACAGTAAGTAAGACTGGCAATAAAATACATAGGTACGTAAAGAAATAGCTTTCGGTTACTTGTTGTATTTATGTTACAATTTAAACTCCCCACGTTCTGTTTTTCATAGTAAATCTCGTTGCATATTACATTATCAAACAGTTAGGACATTAGACCGTAGTCCACGTGGTAGCTACTTATAAGGCAACAATGTGGGTGCAGGTCAAGCAGGATAATGCCGTACAGCAGGAAAAAGATAACAAACGAAATGTTGTACTGTTATGTAATAAATAACCCCTGTTTGCACTGCGCCGGGGGAGACTCCTGGCGATCATGTTTCCAACACGAGCATTATTAGGTTGCATTGTTTACTCACCACGTCACAGAGCGATACGAGTGTAAATTACATGGATATGAGTTATGGAAGATGGAGTACGAAGGACTATAAATGGTCGTAAGGAAAATGGTTGGCAATACGCGGGGCTAGAATGACAAGGATTATAACTGCAAGTTTTTGGAAAAATGAGATTTTTATATGGCTAGGTTCTATTAGCCATATTCTGTCTCTTTCTGATATTAGTTTTTAGATATTGTTGTTCATTTTCAAGATAGTACAGAGACAAAGTTCTATCTGCCAAAAATTGAATCCAACGTGTAGGGACAAAGTTTTAATAGCACCATAGTACAGATAGAATTACTGGTATTATAAACATTCAATTAAATTTAGTTCCATAGTAAATTTAATAAAATGAACAAATATGAATCAATTCCCATTTTCTTATGACATTTAAATTATTGCTGTTAAAAATTCGTGTTGCATTTGTTCTCCGATTTAAATTTACAGGGGAACTAAATTTAACTGGTCGTTTATAATACAGGCCCTTTTAAACAAGTGTTTCCTGAGCCAAAGAAGCTAAAAAGAGGTTCAGAAATTAGTGCCGAGAAGCAAAATGTATTGAAAACAATGATAGCTCTAATGACTGAGCAATATAGTATAAAACAATATTAAAATTAAATTTGATTTTATTATAATGAAGAACTTTATTCATTCGAATTTGTTTTATTATTATTATTATTTATTTGTGGCGCCTAAATTTATTATTTTCATGTTTTATTAATAAAAATACACACATATACTGACATCATCGTAATACTAGTAAAATCGTATTTTAGGGACTCTAAAACGTGCTAATTCACCATCGAATATTTTGACCAAAGAGAATATTTTACTTATCTAAATGTGAGGAAAGGTTAAAAATGAAAATTTTGACAGATAATGTTAAAATATTGAAGTTGGCATTCCTACCTTTTACAGGCCTAGACCTGTAAGAGAGCATTTTTAGATGATTTTGTGTTCTGTATAAATAATACTAGTAATATTGGACGAAAGTACAAAAAATTATATTGACACTTTCCAAACGTTTTATCAGATCTCTGAATTTAATAAATGAATAATTTTTACCTTCTGTTACCTTTAGGTAAGGTTTTTAATGAATACGTTTTAGAGTCATAGAATATGATTTTACTAGTTTTACGAAAATGTCTGTATGTGTGTGTCTTCGTGTACGTGTGTGTGTGTGTGTGTGTGTGTGTATGTCTGTGTGTGTATGTCTGTGTGTGTGTATGTCTGTGTGTGTGCGTGACAGCTTTTTCTCCAACAATAACTTCAATACTACAATTCAAAAAATTATGATTCTTTCGTATTTCTCCTCTTTATGAAGAGCTATATGAAGAGCTAATTAGATTCTGGTTATAAATAGTCAACCGGAAGTTCTCTTATTTTAAGTTTTTAACAGGTTTTCTTGAAAAACACATTTAAATATAATTTTTTGACATTTTATATAATTATCAATATGACAGAATATCTTATTCTCTATACGGTTTGATTATACATTTTCCTTCATATTCAATAGATATAGAGTTAATGAATTTTAAAGAAATTAACTCTCAAAAACTAGTCAGCTTTGCTATAATCATGAAAACAGCTGATATATCAAAATATTCTAAGTGACAGATGTCGGTGTCAAAAGCAATTTAACTAATGTATGTTAGAGTTATAATTTTATTGGATTTATAGAATCTTTTCCAAGGAATTTTCGATATGGAATTTGTTAAAAAGAGTATATGTTCGTGTTACAATTTTACTGGATATATATAATATTTTGTAAGGAACTTTTGGTACGGGATTTGTACAAAATACATCAAATTAACGGAAGGTCTTGTGCTGGCCTCAACAGATTTTTTTCATAATGCATATTATAGAAAATAGAAATTAAAAACAAATTTGTTATTTACAAAGCCTAACGAGAATAAAACATAAAATATTCCCCCAAAAACATTTCCTTTTCAATCTGTAGTCGTAACAGCAAGATCCTTTAAAATCCAGGAATGAAAAATGTGTTTACTGAATTTATGTACTGCAGCCTTCATTCGTAACAAAAAAATAAATTCACTGAGAAAAACTAGAGACTTAATAGGCACATAATATATATTACACAAAACACATCAACAAAAATTTAACTGTTATGCTTAAGTTGATTTATTCCATTGCGCCGTGAATAGGGATTTAGGCACAATGCAACGTGTCAAGATGAAATATGACGAGAGGCGGAAAAAAGACGGCAATGTTCACGTGTAATTTATAAAAAGCGATTACATGAGTTCTCTCTTCTGCTGCGATTATTTCTACAGAATGAATGAATCTCACAGAAGCAGAGGATAGTTGTGTCAGAGTGGAATTATATTACAAAAAATAGATGTGTACGAGAATGAGAACTTCAGAAAATATACCATTCTAAGGACATAATATACTGCACTTAAACATCATCTCAACATGGAAGTTATACGCAAAAAAACTCGGAACTTGATCTATTATAAACTTTTATAACGGAAAAATATAGATAGACAGATAGGTAGAGTCAAAGCATTATAAAGAGATTAATTGTCAAAAATCAGTTAGCTTTGCTATTTATCATGGAAACATTTAATATATTCAAAAAATTCTAATTGACAGATGTCAGTGCCAAGTGCAAAATCTAATATGGCAAGTATAAGATCAGAATGTTGGGAGTACAAGGAAGGCGAAAGAGAAGATGGAAGGACTGTACCGCAGGACTTGAGAGAAAAAGAACTGTGTGAAGATGCGTTGGAGAGGAATGAGTGAGAGAAGAGTACGAAACAGTGACTCCTAATAAAATTGGAGAAAGCTGAAGAAGCAAGAAAGAATTGTCAAGTGCAATTTACATAGTATATGTTCATGTTATAATTTTAATGGATTTATACAATATTTTATGTAAAAAAGAGTATGTGTTCGTGTTATAATTTTATTAGATATATAGAATCTTTTTCAAGGAACTTTTTTATAGCATTTATCCATTTTTATTTCAATACTCTTATTTCTAAAAATTCACACAGTTGTTCAAATACTCTAAAAATACGTACACTTACGTAACATTCTCTTTACAATGAAATAATATTACTACCAAGTTTATATCTCTACCCATTTTTGAATTATTGCCCCAAAAGTCAATATACCCCACATTTAAATAAAAACTTCAAAATTTTCAAAAATCTAATTTTTATGAATCTAGGTACTTCCAAATTTTGAAACCGCAGGTCGATAGCTCTTTTCGTTCTAGAGATATTTACATTCAAACTTTTGCTCAAAACTGCCCATTTTTGGGTAATAGCCCAAAAATGGGTCGAGATATGAATTTGGCAACAACACCATTCGATTCTACGGGCAAAATTACATAAATACACCAATTTTCACAATTTTTGAACACCGCTTACAATCTCTAAAGCAAAATAACTGAAAATGTCCAAAATCTGAAAAAATCGTAAGGGGTACCCCTTACGATTTTTTCAGATTTCGGCAATTTTCAGGGGTTTTCAAGCTTTTATTCATAAAAAATGAACCGGTTGGACAAAAATTATGAAAATTGCTATACTTATGTATTTTTGCCCGTAGAATCGAATGGTGTTGTCGCCAAATTCATATCTCAACCCATTTTTGGGTTATTACCCAAAAATGGGCAGTTTTGAGCAAAACTTTGAATGTAAATATCTCGAGAACGAAAAGAGATATCGACCTGCGGTTTCAAAATTTGGAATCAGCGTATTGAGAAGTATCTAGATACATATAAATCAGATTTTTGAAAGTTTTGAAGTTTTTATCTAAATGTGGGGTATATTGACTTTTGGGGCAATAATTCAAAAATGGGTAGAGATATAACATAGGTAGTAATATTATTTGATTGTAAAGAGAATATTACGTAAGTGTACGCATTTTTAGAGTATTTATATATGAGTATACATACATAATGTATATTCATGTGATAATTTTATTGGATTTATAGAATATTTTCCAATGAACTTTCTGTATGGAAATTGTAAAAACTTCTATTTTGTTTGTGTTACAATTTTCCTGGATATATAGAATCTTTTCCAAAGAACTTTTGATATGGGATTTGTACAAAATACATCAAATTAAGATAGATACATAAGAATTAGATTTTTGAAAATTTTGAAGTTTTTATCTAAATGTGGGGTATATTGACTTTTAGGGCAATAATTCGAACATGGGTAGAGATATAAACTTGGTAGTAATATTATTTGATTGTAAAGAGAATGTTACGTAAGTGTACGCATTTTTAGATTCTATATATCCAATAAAATTATTACACGAACACATACTTGGATTTATAGAATATATTCCAAGGAATTTTCTGTATGGAATTTGTATAAAATTGTATTATGTTCGTGTTACAATTTTATTGGATATATAGAATCTTTTCCAATGAACTTTCGGTATGTGATTTGTACAAAATACATCAAATTAACGGAAGGTCTTGTGCTGGCCACAACAGATTTTTATATTATGCAAAAATGTGTCTCTAGTACTCATTTAATAAATAATAAATCTTTCTTAGTAGCAACTTAATGTGAAGGAAATTCAATATCCGGAACTATTGGCTTGAAGTCCACTCATATGCAGCACTCCACTAGCACGATTCTTTTCACTGTTTGCCCATGTACCCACATTCCAAGCCTTCACTAACACTTACCACTTGACAATGGTCCAGCATGAGTTTAGCTCTGGCGTAGACAGCACTACTGTGTTCTGGCATACTCGGATCATTGTAGCATTGTGGCGAATGCCTAGTCTACACCCACGCTGTACTGTAATGCCACGGAGCGATGTGGTGTTACAAATTAATTAAGTGACGTGGAGAAGTGATTCTAGAATATGCGTGTGTGGGAGATTTGCATTACACCTAATGTACTTGTATCATCAACGGTTAAGGTGTTGGGATGGAATATGCGTATAATACAGGAACTGGAGTCTCATAGTTTCACTCAAGTATAAATAAGAAATTTTGTAGTTTTTATACTTCGTTGTACGAATATTTCGTTAATACGATGTGTACCGTCTTCTCGAGGTGGGAAAATAAATAAACAGCTTTATATTTTTATAAAGTTTCGGAAGAAGGAATCACTTCCATCATCAGCCAATAATTTACATAAATATATAAGAAATCTACAATACAATAGCAGGTTGACAATATTTCAAAACATAAAATAATCTGTTGTGGCCAGCACAAGACCTCTCGCCATTTCCATATTAGGCTATATAAGTATCGTATTGCACTTCGCTTTCGAACCGTCGTTTTATAACAAAATATTACAAAACTTTACCCAAATATTGTTTTTCATTGTATTTAACATGTCTTCTGCACACAAATAATTCTAATTATATCTATTTTTCATTGTATGAGGATGCTTCTAAATGCCAGAGATGCTTCCAATTCATTAACCAGATTGGCGGTATTTCTGATGGATATATGTATTTTACCACAATTTTACCCATAATTTCAAATATTTAATTAATAAAACAATAAGAAAGATTAAATATACTTGCCAGAAAAAGCTATCAGAATATCACTAAAACTGTTGATTTTTGACACTGACATGTGTCATTTACAAAACTATGCTATAAACATTGAAATTTGTCAACTGGTTTCCTTAGTGCCTTAGCCTCTACGATTAGATTACTCTATAAATTATAGTGTCTTTATCTCTAAATCTATACAAGATATAATAAAATTTTTAAGTGTATTAGATTGAGCATTTTATGTTCTTCAATATTTAATAAAAAAAAACTCCCAAAAATTATATTTACAAGAATTTTTCTAAGAAACTACTACTTCTGGTTGTTAAATTGTTATCAAAACCTTTTCAGCTCTTCCCAGGAATGTCAGATTGAGGAAACTGCAGTTAAATATTTTTTGTCTAATAGTTTTTGAGGAATCGTGTGTACAACATCCAGACATACATACACATACACACATCCACACACACAGACACAGACATCATTTTAAAAATGTTATAATCGGATTCTAGGGACCTTAAATCAATAAAATCTGGATATGCGAATTTTAGCATGAATCCAATACTTCTCATAGCGAGAGGTAAAAAATCTATTGTGTCCAGCACATGACCTCCCGCCAATTCCATGTTTAAAATAGCAGTGAGCTTTAAGTAAAGTATCACTTCGGTTGATCGTTTGTAAATAAAATCTAACTTGTTGTCCAATAAATAGAAAAGTCTGTAATACGAAATTTTGGTTTATGTTTTATTCTTTTTCCTCAAAAACCTGTTAAACTTCCAAATTAAGTACTACATCCGATTAATCATATATGGTTAAAATCTAATATGTTGTTTCGAATTATATATGAGTTTTAAATACCAAATTTGAGAAGTTTTGGATCATATTTTAATATATTTTAAGGAAAAATTGTCACATACACATTATTATAAAAACCAGCACTAATTTCCAGGTGCTCTAAAACGCAATTCTTCGTCGTACAAGATCTATTTCGTAAATGTGTATATAGTTGTAAATTAATATTGATTTATAATGCTACAATCATAGAAAAATTAAATCAGAACATCCTGTACATCTAATATTTATGTATGATGGAAAATATATTATTTTTACAAACCTTAATTTCAATAGAATGAAATATTTTAGTATTATATTCCCCTTAACACGGTTTCATTATTAATTTTAATGTAATTACTTCCTGTCAGTGACATTTGTTTAAATATGTCAAAATTGTTATTAAAATTATGTTTTTGTTTGACGCATAGGCAAGACGATATATGAAAATAAATTATCCTATACGAAGAGTTTTTGGATGAATGCTTCATTTATTTCAATATGGTCAATAATTTACAAATTTCCAACTGGACGTTTCGGTTCTGTTTAGAACCATTTTCAAGCAATTATTAAAAAATTAAAAAGTTTTACATTTTAATTATAAATGATTTTACAAAATTTAGAAAACCAATGAGTTTAAAGACTACATAGTTAAAAGTCAACTCAAAATAAATTATATTATATATTCATATTTAAAGTTATTTAGAGTTACTGTACCATTATATTCAATTTTAATTAGTAAATGTTGCTAAAAAATTATATTCAATGCATTTTTTACAAGAAAAACTGTTAAAAGTTTGTATAAATGATACTTCCGGTTATCTGATATGCACTAAAAACTCATGAGCTCTTCCCACATTAGTGTGGAATGGGTATACAAAATTTCAAAATTTTCTGATTGATAGTATTTGAGTAATCGTGTCCACAAGATCCAACCACACACACATACACACACACACACATACATACATACATACATACATACATACTACCTACAGACATCATTGTAAAAATGTTAAAATCGGATTCTGGGGACATCAAAACGTGCTTATTCACTAAAATCTCTATATCCGATTTTTAGCACAATCCCTATACCTCCCTTACCTAGGGTAGCGGGAGGTAAAAAAGAGTAAAAGTTGCAATATGTCAGTTACATTTGATTTTTCTATTGGAAAATTTCATCGCCTTCCATTTCACTACCAGAAACAGGTACGTAAAATTAAATTATTATTTACGATGCCGAATAAAATATTTGTTTTACTGCCGTATAAAATTTACAACCGTGTTTTAGTGATGAAAGTAGCACAGTTCAAGTACTCAACCCAAGTTTTCATATCAAGTTATTTATACTCACGTAAATAAAACCATTTATTTGTCTATTAAAAAATAAGTCTAACTTCAAATTGTCGAATTTACGGCATATCCATTTCCAAAACGAGTTTAAAGACCGAGATCATGTATTACTTTGATAGAGAATCTATTTTACCAGGAATTCTGTGAGATAAAATGATTACCGTTAAATTTTAAGTCTGAACTGGACTACGACATTGATATGTTAAGTAGCTGTCATTCTGATAACCCTAATCTGATTTGATTGCCAATTATAACAAGATTTGCAAATTCAAAATCGATTAGTATTTTTATGGGTATCATTTCGGTTTCTCTTGAAATGATACGACGAAAATAAAAGTAGTTTTATGAGATATAGATTGAATGCTCAATAAAGATAAATGAAATTCTTTAGCGCTTTCAACGGCCGAAATTTATGTAAAAATGGACTAAGAATATTTTCTCAAATAAATTTTATCAAACTGTTGCTTTTTAAAATACCAGAACAACCTGAATTTGGTACCTTTATACTCTGATGGGCAATGTATTGTAATATGTAAATGAAAATAAGATGATAATAATAATAATAATAAATAAAAATTTCTCGCAGACGCGTTTCACTCTTCAGTGTAGTGCACTGTCCTTATCTGTAAGTCAAGTAAATAAAGACTTTTTTGGATATATTGAAAAAAATGTTTAGATCAAATGTTTTAGTAGATAGTTTAAGCGTTTATGGGTTTTATAAATGTTTTACTTTCGAAAATCGATGGAGTGGTTATCAAAAAATCTTGTTTTGAAATTTTTTGATCAATCGCCATTTTGTCATTTGAAAAAATAAAAAATAGTAATTTACGTAACAAGACCTGAAAGTGATACTTGGTGAGCAAGCATATTCCAGAGCGAGCCGTAGGCGAGCTTTGGAAGCTTGTGAGCCCAGTATAGACACTTTCAGGTCATGTTGGGTACAATATTTTTTTGCGATCCTAAAAAAAGAATAAAAAAGTATTATTTTATTTTTTACTGCGAGCAAATAAGATATAAATAAACAATTGATCTCCATGGAAACATTTAGCTTTACTGGTCCCGGGATCGGTAAAGTACTTTCCGATCCCATATAGACAACTTTCCGAGCTAGCTCAGCAAAGAAGGACTTTCCGGTCTAAATAGAAAGAGCTCATTTTCTGGGCGATCGCGAAAAAATAATTGTAAATACCAAATGTTCTAGAGAGCCCAATGGTAAATTTGAAACAAAAGAAGTCCAATAACTACGAACCGGGCACCAAATCAAAAATTGGAACTAAGAAAAATTGTTTGTTATAATGAGTTTTAACTACCATTTTCGGGTGTAACGACATAGCATTAACACCCTGTATATGTATTTATTTATAGTAATTAAGAGTTTTTTCAAAAACTCTATTTACAAAAACAAAACTCATTCCAAAACCGTTCTTTGTATGACTGACATTTTTTAAATATTTCTGTAATAAGCAGCATAAAACAAGGTACTTTCTTTGAAATTTATTTCGAACTAAAACCATCTATATTTATTTAGTTTTTGTACATAAAATTCTGGGTTAAACTTCCTTGTTTTTAAGGCCGATCTAACCGAGCACTACAACATAATGATTTGAGAGCAATAATTGGAAGATGCATTGTGTAGTCTAATTTCTAATTTAATGAAATATTTAATTAAATAACTGCTCTGCAATAGGCTGGTTGTTAATGTTATGGCGGGTCTAAAATCGAACAGTAGTAAGGATCTTTGATAGAAGATACGAGTAGATACAATTGCAATACAACTTAATTTTTGGATGTCCACGCCACTAATTCTACCGTTACCATAATTACCTTCCGTCACCTTTAGGTATGGAAGGTATTGTCTTTGGTCAAAAAATTCGTTGGTGAGTTTTTAGTGAATAAGCACGTTTTAGGATCCCTAGAATACGAATTTTCTATTTTTAAGATGATGTCTGTATGTGTGAGTGTGTGTGTCCGTGTGTGTGTGTATCCGTGTGTGTGTGTGTGTGTGTGTGTGTGTGTGTGTGTCCGTGTGTGTGTGTCCGTGTGTGACAAATTTTTCTCCGACGATAACTCCAATACTACAATTCTAAAAATTATAATTCTTTCGTATTCCTGTTTTCTGCATCCATGTGAAGAGCTGATTAGATTTTGGTTATAAATGATCTATCGGAAGTACCTTAGTCAATAAATATAGAGTTATAGAGACATTAAGAGAGATTAACTTTCAAAAATTAGTCAGCTTTGCTAAAATTATGGAAACAGCAGATAATTCAAAAATTTTTAATTGACAGATGTCAGTGTCAAATGCAAAATCAAAGTTGAAAGTATAGGGTCAGAAAGTTATATGTGAATGTGATAGAGTGTCCCTCGCAAGTGACTTGCAGTTGCAGACTCGCCTCAAGATTGGAATTTTCAATGCCAGAAGTACAAGAGAGGCCAAAGAGAAATGGAAGGACTGTGTAGATATGAGAGAGGAAGAATTATGTGAAGAAGATGCGTTGGACAGGAATGAGTAAAAGAGAAGAGTAAGAAACAGCGACCCCTAATAAAATAGGGAAAGGAACTTTCGGTACGGAATTTGTAAAAAATAGTGTGTTGGTGTTAAAATTTTACAGGATATACAGCATCTTTTTCAAAGAACTTTTGGTATGGGATATGTACAAAATACATCGAATTGACGGAAGGTTTTGTGCTGGCCACAACAGATTTTTTTATTGTGAACGATACTTTAGTCAGTTGAAGAAGGACAGTGATTTTTACACTTCAATTTTGACTTTCGATATTTTTTACAAAACTCAAATTTTATTATATTTTTTACTAGCTACTTGATTTGAAAAATACTCTCCGTCCATTACTTGCCGTTGCTAGATTACTCGCATACTATAAATCACATTCGGAACAACATATCCATTTTGACAGGTCGAGCCACTGGCATTATTTTACTCTAGAGTGCACTAGTAGTTTAGTAATGGATAAAGAGGCAGTTATTGTTTCGGGTTATATTGTTCGACGGTGAGAATTAATAAGAGCAACAATAACACTCCCGTCACGAGTTTCAATTCCGCACAATAATCCGAAATCACGCGTCCATTTCGGTCAGTAAACACAGCTCTCGAGCAACAAATTTTAATCAACAAGAACAAGTAAGGGTTGGGTAACCCGCAGAATTATATCAAGAGTCAAATATGTAATTGAATTAGTAAGTACCGCGGGAAGTTTGGATAACAAAGAACATTACAAACATCCTGCGCCTGACCGGAATCGTATCGGGACGGAACAGCTGTTTGCACTATTTGCCTGCATCGCATCGGGGAGAAAACAACCCCTGCGGGGTTAGTGCAGCAGGGAGGGTTGTTTACTACTGCAACATCATATTTTAGCTTCATAAGTTTCCAATAAGTTGGTAACTAATAAGTGACTACAGGCGTTCGCAGCCTCCATACAAATATTGGTGTTTCCTAATTGTATACACACTGTAAAAAATAATAGCGATTTTGTCGAAAAGTTATAGTAATTTTTTACTATAATATGTATGCAATAACAAATTTTACATAAACTACGTAAACTTACCATTTACATAACAAATAATTATATAAATTTGCTAATTTACCGTTACAAATATAAAAAAGTTACTAGAACTACTATGTAATATTCATATTATAATAAATATATAAAATTTTACAGTGATATGTTAATATTTCTATATCAATTTTGTCAAGTTTTATAATAATTATGTAAAAACTCAATTCCTTTTATTTTAGTTTCTATTTTTACAGGAGTTATGGACAAATTCTAAATTTATTATATTAAATTTAAATTATTTTTATTTAAATTTAAATTATGTATATTATTAATATGTAAATTTACTTAAAGTATGTATCAAAATTTTTATGGAATTTATAATTATGTAATTTTAAAAATGGTAGACGAAATTACATTTAACTGTAAATTTACTATAATTCACTTAGGCAATTTGGACGCCAATAACAATTATAATAATTTTACAGAGAAATTTTTTACAGTGCAGTAAAGAAAAATCAAGTACCTAATCCATTTTTACCTCTTGCTAAGAGAGGTATTTGGAATCATGCTAAAAATCACATATCCCGATTTTAGTGGTTTGAAGGTCCCTATAATCCGATTATAACATTTTTACGATGATGTCCGTGCGTGTGCAAGTGTGTATGTGTGGATGTTGGAACCACGGTTTTTCAAATACTATAAGACTTTAAAAAAATATTTAACTGCAGTTTCCTCAATCTGACATTCCTGGAAAGAGATGATTAGATTTTGGTAACAATTGGACAACCGGAAGTAATAGTTTCTTTAAAAATCTTCTAAATATTATTTTTTGAAAATTTCTGTTACCACTAATATTAAAGAATATAAAAATCTCTATTTGATATATTTAAAATTTTTATTATATCTTCTATGGAGTTAAAGATAGAGACATATAAATATATAAAATAATAAGTTGTAAATAAATCTCGCAGCCCATGGAAAACAAGTGGAAAAATTAAAACGTTTGTAATTGACAGATACATGTGAGTGTCAAAAAGCCAGAGACATTACTGAAGTTTTTTTCTGGGAAGTACATTTAATACTTATTTTTTTTTTACTAACAATTAAATATTTATAATTATAGATACCTACATATATTACATATACCCTTCAGAAATACCGCCAATCTCATCAATGAGTGGAAGAATCTCGAACATTAGAAGAATAGTAGTAATATTTAATATAATATTTATTTACTGCATATATCTTACAATAGTTTACAAAAACAGATATAATTGATTTGAGTGTTGACAATTTGCGAATGTAGTTTATATTTATACTGCAGTATATTAAATTAATATGAATTAACTAAAATTTAAATAGTGAAGAGAGTAAATTAAAAAAGTATAAAAATATATAAAAAAGATATGTGTTTTTGTGTGTATCGGATATGTCAAATATGTACAATACTTATATACCCTAATATGGAAATGGCGCGAGGTCTTGTGCTGATCACAACTGATTTTTTTTTGCACTGCAGTTTGGCGAATCTTGATTGCTTGCATTTTAGAATTCTATATTTGCTTTTTATTCCGGGAATTTTGGGACTTTATACTATTAAAATATTATATAACCTACATATCTTTTTAAATATTGCTATGTAATAATATTGTAGTATTTTATTATATTGAATTGCTCGTGTTTTTATATAAACTCACAGTAGCAACAACGCAATTTCTTGACTTGAGATTAAATGACTAAATGTTTACTTGTCAAATTTTTTATTTTAATAAGGCTTTGCTGTCAAACAATAGGTCTGTTTAATTATTCGGTGCAGTTGGAGCTGTCAGTGTCATTTCAACTGTCTGCTTGAAACACAAAAAGCATGATTTTTCTCCTCAAAATCAAACTACAGATTCATTTATGTAGTAGGTAGGTAGTGTGTTTGAAAAGAAAAATATCATACTCTATACGCTCCGTAAATAGAATTTAAAATTGACAACTTTGAGTACAACAACAAAATAACTAAACACACCTATAAGTGAATATACGAAGGTACGTATATTCGAATATACAAAGGTTCGTATATTCGTTCGTCATGGTTACTTAATAATAACCGCTGTAATACGTGGTAACTAAGAAAAATCACGCATTCTTATTGGTTTTGTAATTTAATTAATGATATAGTCATCGTTATAAACTTTATTCGAGAGTCCAAGGTATTTGGCTACAGTTTTTTGTAATTCTGCCAATTGTTTATAGAGATAATACAAGTCAAATAATATTTTTGACCTTCTCTCGTCTGAAAAAAGAATGTATGAAATTAATATTTATTTTGCTTCGACAGACACGAGTATACTCGTATGTTGTCATAAAAAAAATATTTTCTTCATTGTGTTGAGGTAGACAAAACGTATTTTACTTTCTTGAAAGTAAGAATTATATTAAAATAATAATTAACGTATTATTTAAATCTTCCATAGTTGCATATCCATTGTTTGTGGTTGTTATAAATATCTTCGAAAACTTTCCTCATAGAACGTAGATGCACTGTATCGATCGGTATATTCTAGAGTAGGTATGGCATTGTTATGTGCCTGTTGGTGTCACTGCACAAACTTTCTTTGCAAACTACACTCATTCCATTATGAACTCGCCCCATAACTTCACATTTGTGAGAATCTCTTCATCGACTTGTGTCGTTTTCCAACCAGAGATGTCTTATATAAATAACAATATCGGGAGTTTAAACCTTGTATACTGCTATTTCACAGACTTTTACTATGTACTCGCAAAGATCTGTACTGTATTGTATTAGTATTATTTTCCTATTTGTTTTTCTTTTTGACTTCCGCATATTTATAGGAAAATAATATACGTTTATCTAAACTCAGATCATCCACTTTTTAAATTTCTTTATACCACCGTAACGTCCAAATGTAAAAAATATTAATAAACAAGATCTATATAGCCAAGTCGTATTATTTATTTAAGTATTTAGAATTAGGTATTAATCAGAGGAAAAGAGATAAATAGAAAACTTCTTCAGAATTAAAAACTACCTAATACGAGATTAAAATGATTCATAATTTCAAAGTGTCACGAAACAGTTTAATTATTAGATTTTTCAAAAAACAGTAGAAAACATCACTAACTCAATAGCACTTTAAACATTTTGTTGTTTTGTCTTGAAAACATTGGCTCTGGGATTTATAAAATAGATTAATTTATGTATTTATCTATAAAACAAATAGAAAACGTATGAATGCATATCTGTAGAAAAAATACATTAAAAGGTAGTATGTGTTATACCGTTGATAAACACACACACACACACACACACATATATATATATATATATATATATATATATATATATATATATATATATATATATACAGGATGTCTCAAGACGAGCTTACGCTGTCTATATTTTAAATACTATTAATATAATTTAACGAAATTTGGTATCTAGGGGTTATCCAACATGCCCGTTTTAACTAAAATATTTTCACAGCAGTAGCACTTCCGGTTTGACCGGAAATTGACCTCAACTTTCTTATTTTAAATGGAATACGCTATATTTTATTTTACCATTGAATGCTGCGGAAAATTTTACATATGAAGCAATAAAAACATTTTACTCATGATCAACTACTTTCGGCGATATTCAACTTTTTCTGATTTTTTGTCTGAAATCCGGCACATTTTCAAAACTCTGTATTTCGGGAACGAGATCGAATTTTTATAATCTCAAAAAAGCCTTTTATAAAGGAGACTTTAAGCTACATTATCCATAGAAGAATCCTCGATTATTTATAAAAATGTGTCGGGTACGTTGCACCAAAATTACAGTTGACAAACTTCAAAAAAGACAATTTTAAATGGAACCCCCCTTTTTTATTACATAAATGTATACTACGACAAAAAATAAGGGTACTTTATGTAACATGTCCTATGTTGAAAGTTGATAGAATTTCAGTAAATTAGAAAAACATGTAATCTGGGTATAATTATTTTATTAATACGGATAAGTAAGCATTGGAAAAACAATGTTTGTTTTTACAAACTCATCTACTTGATTTATTAGATAATTTGCCGTTGGATCAAAGGAATTTAATATAGTACCAGCATGATGGCGCTCCACCCCACAATAGCCATAGAATAAATACGTATTAATAAAATAATTATACCTCGTCCTGAGACACCCTGTATATTACATACTGAGTTTTGTCTAATAAGATGCTATATAGCTGACAAATTAAGAATTATTTCGTACGATACAATTTCTATCTAATTTAGTAAATTTATTTGCATAATAATTATTAACTTCATTGTCAAGTTCTAATAAGACAGTTAGGAATTACAAGGGTTCCAAAAAAAAAAATAAAGTCCTCACACACACAGACATCATCGTGAAAATATTCAAATCGGATTCTACGGACCTTAAAACGTGATCATTTACCAAAATGTTCTTAAATATCTTAATTAAATTTAAAGCCTTTTAATTCCGCAATTATCTACTTGTATTTTACTTTCTTTCTCTATTACGAATTACATGTTGTATCTCTCCTATTCTGTATCATTGACCCCCAGCTAAAATCGTCTTCTCAACGTATCCCAGTCACGCAGCCGTACTGCCGGCTCTAATATGTAATCTTATTTGCTGTATTGACTCTTAAATAATCTCCAAATCGAATCATACCTGCTAGCACTGGGCTTCGAATACCGATACAAGAATAGAAACTGCTCCAATGAAATCAAAGCCTTTGTCATGTGACAAAGAAGAAGGGAGGAATTGTGGATATGTGAAGCGTTCATGCAATTGCCCAATAGGAAGAAAACGGAAGGATTGTATATTATACAACTATGTGTTGCAATAAAAAAAATATAACTTGCGCATTGATACTCCATGAATTTCCAACTTTACTGTTGTTTGTACTTCATTTCATGTAAGAAAATAGCAGGTGGCGCCGACCGTTTTTACATGCATTAAATAAATAATTTAAATTCGTGAAACGAAACTTTGTCAATACTAAATATTATTATCTGTAAAAATATACAATACCTGAATATTATAAATTACAAAGTCGAAATGAATAAATATAATCGTGAAACGATGTATAGGAAAATTGGTATGTACAAAAAGAATTACTTAAACTAAGTTAGTTTTATTGAAGTCCCGTGGCTGCGTGCCTGAGTGTCTAGTCGCGAACCCGGGGGAACCGAGTTCGATCCCGACAGACGCCAAATATTTCCAATTTTAAATGGCACAAAAGTGACCCCTGAGGTGCACTCTCCACACCAGCTATGAGTGCCCGTGAGGTGACGCTTGGTAAGCGCCCACACGGTAAAATATATCATCATTACCGATGTCTACATATGTTGTAGATCCTGGCACACCCAGAAATGGGTAATATGCCGTGATGATATATTTATTTATTTATAGGTTAGTTTTATGTATTACATGTACAAAAAATCTGATGTGGCCAGTACATTACCTTCTGTTAATTCTATGTATTTTGTACAAATTCCATACCAAAAGTTCCTACGAAAAAATTCTATATATCCAGTAAAATTGTAACACGAACAATTTTAGATATTGACGGATTCTTTTCATGGGGTCCCGTGGCCGCGTGCCTGAGTGTCTGGTCGCGAACCTGGGAGAACCGGGTTCGATCTCGACAGACGCCAAATATTTCCAATTTTAAATGGCACAAAAGTAACCCCTATGGTGCAGTCTCCATACCAGCTATGAGTGCCCGTGAGGTGACGCCTGGTAAGCGCCCACACGGTAAAATATATCGTCATTATTACCGATTTCTACATGTGTTGTAGATACTGGCACACCCAGAAATGGGTAATATGCCGTGATGATATATTTATATTTATTTATTTGAATATGAAGGAAAACGTATAATCAAACCGTGTAGACATTAAGATATTCTTTCATATTGTTAATCACATAATATGTCAAAAAATGACATTTAACTGCATTTTTCACCAATTATAAATAAAATCTACTCATCTCTTCATATGGATGCAAAGAAGAGGAATGTGAAAGACTCATAATTTTTAGAATTGTAGTTTTGGAGTTTTCGTCGGGGAAATTTTTGTCACGCACAGCCACACACACATACAGACGCCATTGTAAACTAATAAAATCGTATTCTAGGGGCCCTAAAACGTGCTGATTCATTAAAAACTCACCACTAAACTTTTTACGAAGGACAATACCTTCCTTGCCTAACGGCAACGGAATGCAAAATTGAGTATTTTTTAAAAATTAGATTACAATTAGGTATAAAGAAGAAAATATCTCATTTATTTTATTTAGTGGTAAAATTCAAATTGTAATTGGTTTTAATAACATGAAACTGTAAATTATTATAATTATCAAGTCGTTAATATTTAGTTTTTTTTATAGTAACTATTTTTGCTGTAAAATTAATAAATCTAATGTAGGTACCTATAACATATTGAAATGATTTTAAATATGCAATATAACTGATTTACCCTTTGCTTAATTTTCAATTACTTATGTAAATTATTTTAAGATAATATTAATAATATTATACCTCATTTCTACCGAATGTTTTAATGTTTAATACATAATTATTAGTACATAAGGCTTAATGCATTATGACAATTTACTGGGACACCATTTCCAGCAACTTTGTTTAGTGACTAATTCAACAGAAACGTCACAATTTTTCCCTTATTACTTCTAGTATAGCAGACTGCCATTGCAGCAGCAATTCTTCTTCTTTTAACATCTTATATACACAATTTTCTGTATCTATATCCATACCGAAAAATTAACAACTTAATAATTGAAAAATAGACCGATAGTTGACAGTTCAAAGTAGAGTGCAAATTTTGTTCTTACACAGTGCTCTTAGTTCTTAAGTATTAACCCTTATGCAAAACTGGAAATGGTAGCAAACGTTGCCATATGATAAACATTTTTACTCATTGCGCTTAGTTATTAATTATAGCTCTTACGCATTAAGACAATCGATGAAAATGGGGCTTTACCTCGTTAGAAGCAATCACCAAATTGGGAAAAATCTTCTCACCTGAAACAAAGCAAAGAAACTAAAATTAGTTTTCCAGCTTAACAATAAAAATGAAGAGCAGTTATCTATGTGATTTAATGATTTCCAAACAAGAGAAGAACTGGAGGTAATGTAGGCATGTTGTGAGCATAGAACACTAGATAGTGCGGAACATAAATCATTCGGAGGGCGGGTCTCTCTAACTACTCTGTTTGGATACACACTTAAATTAATAAATCCAATTAAAACCGCAGTCATTAAGATACTAATGTATCCCTGGTTAATGCAACCTATAATTGCATAGTATTATATTACTCCCATGGGGCCTATAGGAACTAACTATAAATCAATAAAGAAATTTAGTTTCAGTTTTATTTCAACCACGCTGTAATTACCAACAAATAGTTTACAACATAAACTAAAACTTGGATAACAAACTCATATTTTATCCTGAAAGACAATAGAAATGATAATGGGCTACTTGCGTGGTACTGAAAATCCGATTTCTGAAACTATATACGTAATGTTATATTGAAAATTTTATTTTAAAATAATTATTTGTTTTTTAGTAAATTAAGAAAGAAAATTTTCTGTGACGTCTTTATATTTAACTGGGGAGGGGAAGCATGTTTAAGAATGTTATCAATAGATGGCATGGCGTGCGAGAAAGTTTTAATTTGAATTTGACATTAGTTAATTTTTTTCTCTGTCTGGTCTCTCAAATGCATTAATTACTTTATAAATAAACACATAGGTAGTTATATACCAAAAAGATTAACTAAAATACTAACCTCCAAACTATTATTGAAACGTCAAACAGGTGATCTACATTACCCGCACAAACATACCATTACTATGGGACGGCACCACGCTGTGGCTTTACTACTATTCATTTGTGCGGCGTAATTCTACGTCATATATGGCGGAAATTCAAATAATCAAATTTCGTTATTTTTTTTCTGGCTAAATAATAAAAATTTTGTCAAATGAAAAAATACGGGTAGCAAGTTTTTACTTTCTCTTCAAAAATATTAAATAAAAAAAGGTACGCAAGTAGCCCATTGTATGAAACAAGTGTAAAAAATGTTTAATAGTAATAGTTATTTATGTATCAAGAAACTGAGTACTGTAGGGGCAACACGCACTTGAGGCATTTGTTTTCGCTGTTCATCACGAAGCGAAAATTTGGTAGCATGAGTGTCTCAAATTATTCGATTATTTACAATTTATTATTTTATATATTTATATGTCTCTATAATGTAACTCCATACAAGATATAATAAAATTTTTAAATGTATCGGAGAGATTTTAATATTCTTTAATATTAGTAATAACAGAAATTTTCTAAAAATATTATTTAGAAGATTTTTTTAAAGAAACTATTACTTCCGGTTGTCCCATTGTTACCAAAATATATTCAGCTCTTCCCAGGAATGTCAAATTGACGAAACTGCAGTTAAATACCTTTAAGTCTTATAGTATTTGAGAAACCGTGGTTCCAATAACCACACATACACACACACACACACACGCACACACACACACACTAACATCATTGTAAAAATGTTATAATCGGATTATAAGGACTTAAAACGTGCTTATCCACTAAAATCTGGATATGCGATTTTTAGCATGATTCCAATACCTCATTTTGCAGTACCCAGCTGGGATTTTTTGAATTCAAATTTCGAAAAGAAACCTTTTTTAATAGAATAAGTATATACATTGAGTTTACAAGAGGAAAACAATTCTTATATTTGATTTTACGAAAAAATGCCAAGGGAAGAAAATTTTTTGCTTGAATTAAAACGCATGTTGCAGTTATTAAAACTTTTAATTAATGTAACGTTCTTTTATTATAACGTTTTTTCGTATTTTTTCCTCCTAATAACACAGTTATTGAATTGAATCTAACGTTATTTTAGTTATCTTTGAAATATTGACAAATGGTTATTAATTCTAATTACAAATAAAAAGAAACAGCGAAATTAAAATACTTTTTTTTATTTTATTCAATTAACTCTTTTTTTTCTTGTTTTAACGTTAACATTCCTTTAACAAATACTCTCTATTTTGAATAATACCTACCTTCTTACTTTATGATAATAAGAATTACTTTTGACATTTAATCATTTGTCAATATTTCAAAGCTAACTAAAATAATGTTAAATTCATTGTAATTACTGCATTATTAGGAGGACAAAATACGAAAAACGTTATAATAAAAGAACCTTGCATTAATTAAAAGTTTTAATAACTGAAACATGCGTTTTAATTCAAGCAAAAATTTTTCTTCCCTTGGCATTTTTTCGTAAAATCAAAACTAAGATTTTTTCCTTTTGTAAACTCAATCCGGGGACATAAATTTCAATACACCCTCTATAGGTACTTTGAAATGTAAAAGTTAACAACAAATATTTTCAATCTAAACGAGAATTTTCTGAAAAACAATCTCAACATTCCGGCAAATATAATCGATCGCCATTTAACGTCCTCTAAGTAAATATCTGTTACATGAAACACTATATACTTTGAACTTGTACATACTAATCAAATATATCTATTCCTCATTAAGCACTTTTATCTCTGGTTGAGTTAAACATATGTAACGTAGATTCATGAAAAACATTCCCGGCAAACATTTTGAACTTCGAAACACAGGTAGTCAATTAGTGCTTGTATTTGTTTTCATCTTAGAGAAGTCAATGCTCCTGACACAAAAAATTTAAATTCTAAAAGCAAATAACACACACTTAAAATAATTCTCTCTTCTCGAAATTCGGTTCAAAGCAAATATGAGAAACAAACAATTGAAATTAGATAAATGCTGTGGAAACGGGTTCTAATATCTAATTTGAGAGTCTTCATGAGAATAAGCGATAAACAAAAACATAATTAGAATATTAATGGTTTGAAAGTTTATAACAGTTTTGCACAAAATTTTATGTAGCAATATATACAGGCTGTCTCACAACTCGCGCCCCAGACGAAACTGACACTTGCCGACGAAAATAGGTTGCCAACAAATAGAAGAAAATAATTTGCGCCAATCCCGGAAGGATATCTTGAGGTGTGATGATTACAAAATAAAACTGGTTGCTAGGTTTTAAAAATATTATTAGTGAGTTACAAAATTTGTTTGACTTACTGTAATTTTGACACTTTAGAGTTGACTTTTCACTGTCAACAAATTTAGGTTAGAGAAGGTGTCATCCGAGATCATCATTTATATCGTACAGTGCAACGTGTTGTAACAGCTGTGTAAAATGTGTTAAACGAAAATATTATAATCATTTCTAAGTAATCAGCGGCTGAATACATAGTAAGAATTTGCCTTTTTTATTCACCTTGTCAAATTTAATTTGACACTGACATTTTAAAGAAGATTTGATTTGTATACAACCGTAGTAACGTAAAATTACGGCAAACACAAGTTAAAGGTGGAGGTCTCTGAGTGGTCAATTTTAAGACGTCTTTTCTCTAATATCTTTTAAGCTAGATTTTTTTTCTTCGAAATTACACATCCAAGTGCAGTTTCGTGTTTCCTCATTCGCTCTCGGGTGCAAATTGTGAGACACTCTGTATAAATACTGACAATACACCAAAAATTGTACAAAAAAAGAAATTTAAAAATTTTCACTAAATAGCAACAATAGCCATGGCATTTTTTCTGGTTATAAACGCCGAACGTCAATCGAACTTATAAAAATTTCAAAAGTATTTACCTAAAATTTATTTCCATCATAATAATTCTTTATAATAAAGACACGTTCCTCAATCGAATAATCATTCATTATTATATATATTTTTAGAAGATTTTCTCTATGCATTTCTAAAGTATATGATACAGGCTGTTTTAAAGAAAGTGTAAAAATATAGTATTGACAAAAATGAGTAAAACAGTTTAATCAAACATAGGTCAGATGTTCAACTGTTTCCGAGACTATAAAACAAAATAAAATTTTATATGAAACATTTTTATCAATTTCTAATAGTTACGAATTTATATGAATATTACATATTGGCCAAGGTCGCCACAACATTTAACTTGGTACAATTATTTGATTTTTTTAATAAAGGCACTTCTAAGATGACCTCTGATAGGTAAAAAAAAGTCTTATTTAATTAAAGTCGTAACTCTTATAGTTTTCAAGATAGCAAACCCCGTAAAAATTCATTTTTCACTGCCTCGTATCTCGGAAACTATTGAAGATCGGACCTATTTTGATTATTCTTTTTTTACTCAATTTGATCAGTACTATATGCCCTTATATTTTTTTTACACTTTCTTTGAAACACTCTGTATATAAAGAGTGGAAAGTGGCATAATTTCAAGTTCTATAAAATATTGTTTACATTATTCTGTAGGATTACATATAGTTCTGAATGCTTTCTTTTGTAGTCTAATTTTTTTTATAACATTAGGTATCTACATTACTCCACCATATAAACCCATAAGTTTAAATGGTGTGAAAAAAAGCAATATATCTTTTATGCAAAGTAGAGATATCAATCAAATAAATATTTCAATCTTTATAGCATGTAGATTTCCACTAACAACCGAATTCACCATCCCTGAATCAAATTTGATTCTCTGATCAACAAAATTTGACACTGTTGCTTTGTTAAAACTGTTGATCTCCAAGGTAAACCATAACTTGATTTACAGATCAGTGTTGATCAGAGAATCAAGACTTGATTAACGGTTTGTGAATTTGGTGGTTAGTGAATCATCTATTGTTAATCCATATAGAGTTACTGAGTTTCCTTTTTGAATTTTATTATTAATTCATGAGTTTTTGTTTTATTAAGCATCAGATTATTTGATGAGAACCAAAATTCAGCCTTTTGTAAATTGGATTTACAATTTTCTGCAAGTGTATTGAGATCATTATTTGTATTTATTAACATAGTATAATCTGCAAATAGAACACTTTCACAAAACTGCATGTAGTTACTGACATCATTTATATAAATGATAATGATATAACTAATATGGTGGCATTTTTTTTTTTGACTAATTTGTAAGAGGTATGAGGATCAAACGGAAAAGAAATTAAAACAGGAGATTTTAACGGTACGTCAGGACACAATTTTCTACTTGGTAGAAAAGGAAAATCCGGCAAGTGACACGTCGGTTTTTATTTGTCTTGTCAGTTACTCTACATGGAATCGTTTACAGGAGATTATGTTTATAATAAGTGGACATAATTTAATGAATACCTACGCACATTTACATATTATATGGTTTCTTAAGATAAAATCAACTAAATGGAAAATATAATGGACGTTTTATTATAAGTATGACATAAATCAAATAACATTTTTGACAGATATATATCGTACTAAAAGAATGTGACTTTGAAATAGTTATTAGATATATACTAAAATATTTCTCACTACCTATATCAACAACAAAATTCTTGTGCCAAAAATTTTGCCTGCTTAAAAAGATTCAGTAAATTGATGGGATGTACTTTATAGAACTATATAATAAATTTTGTGCACTTTGGTACGTGTACGCTAGTGCAAAGTACTCATAATTGCAGAATGTGTTATTAGAAGAGACAGATCGTTTAATATTTGGATACTCCTTTAAAGAAACTATACTGATCTTGCTTGCAATGAACTAGAGTTATTCAAACTTCCATTAAATTTAAAATTCATCATAGAAATCAATCACATCTACTAGTAAAGTTGATCTTAAAGGTTAAGTGCACCTTAAGTATAACTTAGCAAACGGCCTTAAGAGGTATTTTTTAAAGCAAAACTGTAAAGTACTACTTTCGGTTGTCTAATAAATGTTTAGTTTCGGTAACAATTTTGTTCGCAATTTTATACGTTTTAGTCTTACAGTACCTACTTGAGAAATCATTCTGACCATATATTATAAAGAAATTTATTTGATTTAATATGTAAGAATAATTTCACAATATAAGAAGACAGCTAAAATGATTCTTCATTTTTTTACATGTAATTTGATTTATATCTTTAAACATTAGTAAAAAAATGAACCTACAGGTGAAGATATTTCAAGGAATCTTATGAATTTTTTATCTTATGTACTTGAATGAAAAAAGTTCAAGCACTTTTTCATTTTTACGTCTATTTTTAGTCGTTAAGTAATCTGCAAACCAGTCAAGTTCATAGTCCTTAAAAGTAGAGAGACACCATTGTCGGCTTTGTAATAAAAGGATTTCTTGTGCTCTATATCAAAGTGACCTTTGACTTGGACTAGACATGCATGTTACGTATTATTATTTATATACGTATTCTTTCGCAGTATGAAGACACATTATAGAATGATGATTATGACTGCCTACCTACATCCAACATTTATGCCCATATATGTTATGAAATCGTGAAATATATGCACGAGGAATAGTTGAAATATATTTCATATTGCTGTCTCAACTAATTTGTAATAAAAATACGGAATTGTATATTTTAGTTATAGTATAGTAATCCAAGGATAAAATGCCCCCAACCCCAAAGAAATTGCAACAAAAGCTTTTATATTAAATCGTGAATAACATACCAAAGCTTCATGAAGCATGACAACATCTCGACAATTGGGAAAATTGCGACATATTTAGGTTTTTGGTCTGTATCAAAAATTTTACAAGAATAAAAAATTAAATATAGTGTTTCTTGTATAAAGAAGATTGTTACATTTTTACTGAAGTTATGTTACAAAATATTCAACTGAAATAACAATTTATGAAAGATATTTAACCCGCGATCGGTACCGCCTCCTATAATTACGCGATCGGTAACGCGTTAGATTTTTTCTAATTTTTATATTTATTCACCTTATTATGTAAAAATTATTAATGCTGACATTGGAAGGTATTAATTAGATTGATTTTAAATATAAATAAAACAGTATTTCATATTTTTTACGTTTTTATAGTATGCGAAAATGTCAACTAAAACATACATAATGTAAACAAAAAAAAGCAAATGCAAAAAGAAAATGTATATGTCCTCTTCTCGATTTAAACACTCCGTGCAGGTCAACGCAATTTTAGTATGTTGTTATGAATACTGTGATATGATTGAGCGCCGTCACCTGATGAACGACATTCTTCTATTTCACGTGATGTATATAGCTAATCATCACCTTCTTCTGACAAAGCTTCCTCCCAAAGAGCTTGCAAATGTTTATATTCCTGTTCGTACGACATCACCATACTATTACTAAACAATGTTGTCAGAAAACTAAAGTTTTCAATGTAAAAAATAGTAACTAACTTACAATTCCACGATAGGTACCGCGTTAGATTTTGTCTAACATGTTGACATGACTTGGAAAAAATATGAACTGATCACGTACGCTGAAATTTTCAAATAAACTGGTACTGGGGTTAACTGAGGGAGGTTCTTAGGGAGGCATAGCAGGACGGCCTGAGATGTAGGGCTAACGGTTTTAAAAAAATATGGATAAATCTAAAAATGTTAGAAAAAATCTAACACCGGTACCGATCCCGGGTTAAATTATATAAAAGTAATACATACAATAATAATACTTATTATGTAATACTTAGTCTAATAGGTTTTACTATTTATAACAGTTTTCATTCGCAATGACATCGAATGAAGTAAATCATTAATGAGTGGCCGTGTGTCTGACTGTCTGGTCGCGAACCTGGGGAGCCAAATATTTCTAATTTTAAATGAAACAAAAGTGACTTCTGTGGTGCACTCTCCACGCCAGCAATAATTGTCCGTGAGGTGACACCCCACAGTACAAATATGTCATCATCATTACCGATATCTGCAACGCTATTCTATAAATTTCCATTTTTTTTTTTTTAATCACCACTCTTATCCTGTTAAAGATAGCATAACGGCGTTGGTAAATTTGAATTCAGAATGCAATTCTCTATCACACCATGTATTACACGATTTTTAGCGATAAGCTAGTTACTAACAACTTAAACTCAGATGAAATTCCTCTAAACTTGTGTAAATCTAAAGTAAGTAAATGAGTAACGTGAAGATATAATTTAAAATATTAATAATAAATGACCATTCTTCACAAAATATTTTTATTTCAATATGTACATTTCAACTGTAAAGCAGTCATCATCAGTTGTACTAAAAATAAAAACATAATATTTATAAATGTGTAAATCGACTAATTTCTCAACTTTTCATCAACCATTTCGACACTATTCAATACGTTTATCTTTAATTGTGTCGAAATTTTGGATGAAAAAAGAGAACTGAGCTAATTTGCCATAGATATTGACAAAAAATGTTCGAAGTTTAATGTACGTAAGAAAAATATTTAGAATTTAGATATCATTGACCCTACATGTCACATAAATATTACATTTTAGTAGAAACTAATGCCCGGTTTCTCCACAGCAACTTAAGTTGTTGATTATTAAAGTGCTACTTAATTGTAAGTAGGACTTATATCTCAATTGCGTTGCACCAGCAAATTCAAATGCGAACTTAACTTATGTCACAAATTACATTGGCAACAGCGTAATGTTGTTCTATGATTGGTCAATTTGAAATTTAGCGATTCAAAGTAAAATACCGGCTGTCAAATGTCAAAGCTGTCAATGTGTTTAACAGGGTTTATATTTGTAATCATTCAACAATATTCGATATGGATTTACAGGATTTCCCTAATTTTGACGACGTTAACGTCGTGGATACTGTGATGGAAGTCGATATTGTCGAAAATGGTAGGACTTCGCGACAAATAAGTAACAGAATTGATTTGTTTCAAATATATTATTTATTTTTAATATTTTTATGTGTACCACCGCCAGTCTTATAAACTGAAGCCTTTTTCTTCGATGTCGTCTTCCTTGCGTCAGTCTCCATATTTGCACACATTTTATTGCCAACGCTGCGGCAATTAATTTCCAGGTGTTATCTTCTTGAATATTGGACATGGACACCGCAATGATTTTTTAATTTTCAATATTTTCTTTAAATCTTTGTTTCTACAATCTCACAGACCAATTTTCTTCCTCTTTGCTATAATTTAATCGTTTCTTCTTTATATCATCTAATTTTCTTGCCGTAACAGACCAAAACGAAACAAATTAACCGCGACTTACCGATATGTCAATTGACATATGACACATAACCACATAAGTCACCGATTTCTTCGACTTACATTTAAGTGCTACTTACGTCTCACATTTTGACATTTTTGCGTGGTGCAACAGTTTAAGATGGAACTTAGGAATAAGCAACGACTTAAGTCGTAAGTTGCTCTGGAGAAACCGGGCATTAGTCATACAATTATAAAATTCTAGGAATTTAAAATTCGAGATGTAATTTTAAATACATAAATATAAATTATACAAAGTATGTATATTTGGAGATGAGGTAGTAGATTAATATCTTTTATGTGTTTTTCGTAACTTTTACTTTCAACATAAACATAAAAACTAAATAACAACCCGCACATATTTTGTAATACAAAGATTAAAATAATCTCTTTTATCTCACGAAACATGCAGATGATATTATATTTGATGCAATAACATCTTCACTCTTACATTACTGTAAAAAATTCCTACAGTTTGTAGTAGGCAGTGGTAGATACCGTCTAGGCCTACATGTTGTAACAAAACTATTAAAATTATTTTGAAAATAATAAATATTATCAAAAATCAGTCGCACGAAAGCCTAAGACATCAAAGACAACATATATCGTGCATTCTCAATGCTCGACATAAACGTCAAAAAGAGCCCTGTACGTTTTCAAGGACTGTTGAATATTGAAACAAATTTCAAAAACATATTTCTTTGTTATTTTAAATAATTCTTTTCCCTGGTAAAGACTTAGGCTGTGTCTGATGTCGCATTTTGACATTTAGATTTTAGGATTTAGATCTTCTTTGCATAAATACAACTCCGAATGGTACACTAGTGATATGTATTAGTTTGTATGGCAACATTTTAGAACAACAAATATGAATAATACTATTCGATTCAATTCGATGTTTGAGAGTAAATGTTAATATTGTATTTCATAAAATAAAAGCGAAGAAGTTATTCTTTGACAGTAAATTTGACGTTTTGTACAAATTATAGCAAAAAAATATAAATATATATACAGGGAATTCATTTTAATATGCAACATATGGTGAATCACTTCCATGGTTACTCTCCAATGTCAAAAAATGACAGCAATGTAATAGTTGTTTATTTTAAAATACAACATTCAAAATTTGTAGTTTTGAATTATCAGAACTAATTTCCTATAAATTAGCCTACTTACGATTAACAAATAATCAAAACATGAACGTTGTACATCTTAAAAAACTTTAGCTTACAAAAATTCATAACTTTCATGTAATAAATGTTTTAAAAAATACACCCAATCACTCTGAGGCAATATTCTAGTCGGTCGTAATAAGAATTGTCACCATTTGTGATGTATTTGGAGGTATCTCCTGTGCTGCAATACTATTTATAATGTTGCATTTTAAAATGGACAAATATTACATTGCTGTCATTTTTGACAATAGTGAGTAACCATGGAAGTGATGAACTATAATGTTGCATTTTAAAATAAATTCTCTGTATCATCATATATATCATCACGGCATATTACCCATTTCTGGATGTGCCAGTCTGTTTTCACAGATATAGGTAGTGATGATGACATATTTGTACCGTGCGGGCGCTTACCAAGCGTCATCTCACGGGCACTCATTGCTGGCGTGGAGAGTGCAAAGAATATGGTTAATTAGTGCGCGACAACTTCAAGATGTTGTGTGCTTCTGCAAAACCCTAAAATCTAACTTCTAAAATCTTAAATAATCACTAGATTTAGGGCATATAAATTTAGGTTTTAGATATTAGGGTAATAAAAGTACAGTCTTAATAATATCAAGACGTGCTTTTAAAAATAATATAATGGTTAATGACCTCATTATTAAAAGAAGAAATAAATATGCATAATAGAACATTTTGTATGAAGACAAGAAAATAAATCTAAAATATTTATCACCCTTAACAAGTCTATCATTCTTAACGTCTTCACTTTCCAAACAGATACAATTAATATCTCCTAATTAAGTCATACCGTCTGTATTTTTCCGCCTTTGAAAAATACCTGCGATCGTTCAAAGCGCTCTTGATTTATGTGGCGCAAATTACCTGGCATACAAAGTGACACGTATGCAAAATTATTTCCTTTATCGATAGTCTTCAAATGAATCCACGCAATAAATACTTCCTTGTTGCTGGCAGCCGAGTAGCGTGGAGTCGAGTTCAAAGAGAAAAATACCGCGGTTCTTGTCACAAGAAACGCAAGATACTGGATAAGCGTGAAGTGTAAGCTTTACTTTACATCATGCTCATTATTTATTTGTGAGAATATTATATAAAATAATTATAACACTTTAATTAAAAATATCTTTATATTATTGTGGGATATTTCTCCCCTGTGGTGATGATAAAAATTACTCGAAATCAAAGTCAAACATCAATTTTGATTCACAATTGTACCTCCTTCCGATCTATAATATTTAATAAAAACAATATAATGCATATAGAATAATAAGGATGTTATCACACACTTAAACGGTAATAACAAATATGTGTTAAGTTCACAATATGTTCCTTATAACGCAGAAATAGTTTATCAGAAGCTTAACTAGAGAATAAACTCTACAAAAATAATGTTAAATTAACATACGGTTAAAAGTAGTTTCTTGGCTGGAAAGTAAAGTATTCTGGGATGCAATCAAGTGAAAATTCTTTTTATTATTATCTCTTCAAAGTTTGGGCCCTAGCAGGTTATCCTTAGAAACTACAGAAGGTTAAGTATAAAATTTTTGAAAATATTCAGTTTTAAGCAAATGGACACTACTTACGAAATAAATAAATTTTTAACTATTACAGTTGTTTTACAATTATTGCCGTAAAAGACATTCATAATAGCAAGTATCAGTAAAATCCATTTATTAAAGCAGGATTGAACTTACTTAACCTGGTAAAGAGGACGTTACTTAGGCTAATGACGTGTTTTAATAAAAATATATAAAATTTTATTTCTTTATTTTTACTTCCTTGTACGAAGTAAAGGAAGTATTGTAATCGCGAAAAATTTCGGTTTCCAGATTTCAACGGAAATATCCATTTTGACCATCACTGAACCCATTTTGACTAATTTCGTCGTGAAGTCTGTACGTACGTATCTCGCATAACTGAAAAACGGGAAACCGTAGAAAGTTAAAATTTTGTATTTGTCATGTGGTGTCCACATCAGATATTTTATTTTTAATACAAGAATAAACCTATTTTTTTCACATATTTTATTTTGTCTTTTATTAGTTGTTATACATTGTAATAAGGCCTATTAGGTCTGTTTTACAGTTTACATTATTTTTATCAGATTTCATTTGTAACATTTCAATATTAGTCTTTTTTATAATTTGTTTTCTTTTCCCAACATACAAGCCTTTTCAAAATCAAAAGTGTGTTTCGATATTATGGCATGTTCCGTTAAGGCACATTTATTCTTTTGATTTTCTTTCTTTTCGTTCTTTTTGTGTTCTTTCAACCTTAGGTATCCTTAAATATCTTTTCGTCTGCCCTGTATACTTTGATTCGCAATCCTCGCAAGTGATCTGATATACTACTTTCCAAACTTGGTTACCGTCAATTTTGTCTTTTATGATACTATATAAATCATTTATTGTTTTCGTTTGTTTGAAAGCTACATTTATTTTAAATTTCCCTTCAGTATTTTTTTAAGTTATATAGCCACTTCCTCTATGTACGAAACGGAGAAATGAGAATATGTAGTACGTACATTTTTATTATTATCGGAATACCTAACACTCTGTGCACCAAATCAAATTTACATGTCGTCTGTCAGGTACTTTGATAATTAAGAATTAAGGTGAATTACTAATTATACTAATGATCAATAATATTTGTCGTCTGTCTCGGCTATAAGTTTTTATTAAATTTTGAAGACTCTGAAGAATGTGCAAGTGTACACTGAAACGTCGATGTTGTATGTAAGCATAAATGCTGTTTGACTGAGATTTCTAGTAATTATTAACACCTTAGCTTCATATTTTTTTCCCATAAATGGAGTAGGTTTATTGTCTAGTACTAAATATCATTACGGCATATTACCCATTGCGGGGTGTACCAATCCGCTTTGTACACACATATCGGTAATGGTTATTAAATAAAGTGTGGGAAATATTAATATATTCAGTCGTTTCTAATGATTCGATGACAAACTACAAACATAAATTTCAAGTTATTTGCAAAAAATTAATTACCTATGTATGCACATTTGTTGAAACATAAATATTTTATATCTTACACTTAAATATATAATTATAATATCTCCAAGCTATACAAATTCATTTCACACTTGTCATTTCAAACTAAAATTACAATCGTATCGTAAAGTCAACAAAACGATAGTAGAAATTTTCTTTTCTGATGGTGAGAACGGGAGCAGCAATTTTAACATCTATGTGTTTAACAGTAAAATAATTATTATATTTGCAAGAATAAATTGAAATTAAAATAGGTATTGGGTAGTTAATAAAAAGTTAATTACACAAAGATTGACATAAAATGAAATTCATTTTGTGGGTTAGGAGTTAAGAATGACATTGCAAAAAAGTTATTTTTCACATTGTTCAAATAAATATGACACCGTTGCCCATATTAATAGTAAATGCTCAATCTAGTAGGTACTTATTATTACTTCGCCAAGTAATACTCCGGGCGTTCTCGACCTCAGGCACATCACATATTTCAAAGTTGAAACTTCGTGAATTCTCGGTTTTCTAGGAAAGATTTTAGAGAATTTGTAATAACTATGTTGGTATAATGGCATATTTGTAAATTGTGATCTTTTTCTGTCAAATCGTATATTTGACATCTACATATATGTCACAGGCTACAAATACATGAGTCATATCAGGGATATATATTCTTCATAATATTCCGTAGTAAATACTCAAATGTAAATTTTATTTATTTTTTCTTTAATAAATGAAAAGTTCTGTTTTCCTTGCCAGTCAGTTTTTTTTCCATCAGATGTTGAGTTTTTTTTTTCATTTAAACGATATAAATATTATAAATTACAATTATTTTGATAAATATGGTATTAAAGATAAGAAATAATTTTACAATATTGAAGTAGGCACAACTACTCAAACCGATGTTAAAAATATGATGTGGCCTTTGTGACCTTCCAATTTGCACAAATCCTTTATCGAATGTTCCTTGAAAAAGATTCTATACATTCAGTAAAACTGTAACACGAACATAACAATTTTCTTTAAATTCCATACAGAAAATTATTTGGAAAAGATTCTATATATCCAATAAAATTATAACATAAACATATACTATGTAAATTGCATTTAACACTGACAAATGTCAATTGGAAAATTTGAATATATCACCAGTTTTCATATAGCACAGTTGGCTGATTTATGAAAGTTAAGTTTTAATTTTTTTTAACTCTATTGAATATGAAGGAAAATATATAATGAAACCGTTTAGACATTCAACTGTTAAGAACTTCAAAAAAAGGAACATCCGATAGACCAATTATAACCAAAATTTAATCAGCTCTTCATATGAAAAGAAGAGGAATACGAAAAAAATATTTTTTAGAAGTGTAGTACTGGAATTATCGTCGGAGAAAATTTTGACACAAACACACACACACACACAAACACACACAGAGATATCATCGTAAAACTAATAAAATCGTATTTTAGGGACCCTAAAACGAGCTTATTCATTAAAACTCATCACCGATGACCAAAGATAATACCTTCCTTACCTAAAGGTAACGGAAGGTTATACATATTTTAATTTTAAACTACCTTTCAAAAATCCATTTTAAAAGTATTACGCACTTAAAAATATTTTTTTGCCCTCCTGAAGTGTAAAGGGAACTTTAAAATTGTATACACAGCAAGTGTAACCTACATTTTACGCTTACTGTGTTGTAACTTGTCTAACTATGCGATAAAATAATCAAAATACACTAAACGTTTATGGGCATTTAGAAAAGAAATCATCTTTACTATAATAAAGTTCATGTAAAAAAGTACTACATACGTAACTTATTTTTTTACTTTAACATTTCCTATATTTAAAACTAATTTATATAAACCAAAATCACGGCAGCGATATCTGTCATTATTGTAAAAATCCGCCGTTACCGACATAGTCACCGATCGATATACCTGTCAAATACGCGAGGCGAACATTGCTGAAATGTCAAATATCGACACCTACCTATTATTTATTACGAAGAAAACATGAGCAAATAAATATATTATCAGTCATAAACAACGTCTATTATTACAAATAAATTTTCGCTAGAAGAAGTACTCTAGTGAAGGTAAGTAAAATCAAATATGGAAATTGACTTAACCCCAGTATTTTAAACTAACCCTTTTCAGAAGTACAACCTATCTCATTAAAAAAAGTGATTTTTATTATCGTCAGCCAAAAAATTTGATACAATTCTCGTGCGCGAAGTATTTTACAGCGCTCCAGCTAATAAGGCACTTGCCTTAAGGGCTCGTGCCTCAAACACAGCTGTCGCGCTGTAAAATACAACTTAGACGCACTCGAATGTAAATAACTATTAATCATTTACATTGTCATAAATAATATCTATTACGTTAGTGTATAAAATATTCTCCACTATTACTTTTTCTATTTTAATAATATTTTGTGTAAAATCAATATGATTGAAAATATGTTCCTGCAGCAAACTTTTCCATTTTCCAAATAAACACCGGTCTATATTACCCTGCAACATCTACCCTCAATTACCAACCGTGGCTGTAAATCATCCCAAACTTAATATTCCTGCCAATAAAGTTTTCCACCGAATAACATAAAACGTCGGAGGCCCGTTCCTGCATAGGAATCCCGAACCGTCGCCTTATGAAGAGGGCTGGTGGCCAGAAATTAGGGTGTCGTCGGACAATTTAGCACGTAGCGAGGGGACACATTCCGTGCAAACGACGCCTTTCGAATCTTGCCACTTTGAGAGCAATATCTCACCAGCAGGAATAAAGAACGGTTTCAATTCACTTCAATGACGGGAATAAATTTCATTCGAACCCCTTGGACATTCGGAAACTTTACTTTTACTCACTTTTACATGCTGACAAGTAATTGTGGGCCAGGGACAAATAGAAATTTCACAAATTCAATTAAAATTTTATGAGAAATATTCCTCAAAGTAGCTATTCACTCAATATGTTGTACCTTACATTCAGGAGTGGCCAACCTATAGCCCGCGGCAATTTTTGAACTGATCTTGATTCATGTTAATATATTTTGTTGTAAGTTTTGAATAAAAATATTTTTAAATAAATTTCCTCACTTCTCAAGCTGTAATAATTTATCGAAAACTTTGTTGAGATACAATTTCATTATTGAAGACTACACAAAAAAAAAATTTAAATTTTGTCTAATTACAATTAGATATTATTTTATTACGAAATACTCGTATGTCTAATAATTTAGTATAATTTACAAATCTTAGGGCCGGTTTTATAAAACTATTTAATCAACAGTTAAAATTTAGTTAGCTACTAAACTAATTTAACTGAAGATTTGGGTATTATAAAAGTTTAATGACAAGTAAATCGACCTATTAAAGTAACTGCGGAATTTCATGCTATTAGATTTAAACCAGTTGTTAAAGAAACGTCAAATTGTATTTTTTTTACCTATCGCTAAGAGAGGTATTAGATTCATGCAAAAATTCGCATATCCAGATTTTATTGAATAAGCACGATTTAAGGGCCATAGAATCCGATTATAACATTTTTAAAATGTGTGTGTATGTGTGTGTGTGGATGTGTGTGTGTGTGTGTGGATGTGTGTGTGTGTATGTATGTCTGGATTCCTCAAAAACTATAAGACTTAAAAAATATTTAGCTGCAGTTTCCTCAATCTGACATTCCTGGGAAGAGTTGAAATGGTTTTGGTAACAATTGAACAACCGAAAGTAGTAGTTTCTTAGAAAAATTCTTCTTAATATAATTTTTTGGGAGTTTTTTTTTATTAAATATTGAAGAACATAAAATTCTCCATCTAATGCACTTAACATTTTTATTATATCTTGTATAGATTTAGAGATAAAGACACTATAATTTATAGAGTAAACTAATCGCAGAGGCTAAGGCACTAAGGAAACCAGTTGACAAAGTCCAATGTTTATAACATAGTTTGTAAATGACACATGTCATTGTCAAATATCAACAGTTTTAGGGACATTCTGATAGCTTTTTCTGGGAAGTATATTTAATTTTTCTTATTGTTTTATTAATTAATATTTGAAATTATAGGTAAAATTGTGGTAAAATGCATATATCCATCAGAAATACCGCCAATCTGATTAATGAATTGGAACAATCTCTGACATTTAGAAACTTTCTCATACAATGAAAAATAGATATAATTAGAATTATATGTGTAGAAGACATGTTAAATATAATAAAAAACAATATTTGGGCAATGTTCTATAACATTTTGTTATAAAACGACGGTTCGAAAGCGAAGTGCAATACAATACTTATATAGCCTAATATGGAAATGGCGCGAGGTCTTGCGCTGGCCACAACATATTTTTTGATTATAAATTATAATTATCTATAAGAATTTTCTAGTTATAAAATTTCCTATATTCCCAATCTAGGATCTAGGGTGACAATATATAAATTTAAATTATGGTTTATTTACAAAAATGCAAAATATTAGTCGTTTATTATTTACATCTCGATTTACAGTTACGATCGGTTTTTCCACCTCTTGATAAAGTACCAGTTAGCTTATTCGCCAGATAAAAGAAAAATATTACATCATTTAATTGACGTGGGTATATTTTTGTCTTTAGTATCGATGCGATATTTTCATTATATGTGACAGTTAACTAATAATTTATACAAAGATGGAAAAACCGGGTCTTAGTCATTTTTATTTACTTACGTAGGAGCTTATTATATAAGAATAAATATTATTTTTGCAAGTTCAAAATATATACAGTTATTCAAACAGTATAATAGTTCATGCTACTTAACTGTTAGTACAAAAAAAATCACGTAAATATTGAGGTGAATGTACGAATATTAAGTACATACACCCACACAGATAACACTACTTCAAAATTTAGCATACATTTTTTATGTTTTTATTATTTTATACCTTTATATCAGCAGCAGTAGAGCTCTCCAATAACGAAAATCAACCTCAAACAGTAAATTACACCATCACCGGATCACTAGATGAAAACAATCTCACGAACAGTTGACGTTCACTCAAACTGCACTAATTTCCACAAAAACAAAGAAGTACGTGATAACGCGAACGTCTACTGTTCAATGACCCTACGGGAATATTTACAAAGTTGTTAAAAAACCTAAACACGCACGGCCTTGATCGGCAGAGAGGCGAGAGGAATCATATTGAAGAACGAACTTGCAAAATACTGAATTCGACTGCGGTGAAAAGTGTTAAAGTGAACGGAGAAATGAATGAATGAATTTTCTACATTTGTGGGAATTTTGTGATGAATAACAATTCACAAAATCTTATTTCTGTTTTATTTTAAATATTATTTCATATTGTTACAAAATTTGATATACGAGTGGAAGAGGATTTTTGCATTATCATTTCAACTAGAATATTTTATCTTAATACGGTGCAACTTCATATTTCAGAGGAATCATATATTATTATAATATTTATTATGGGCATTTTCTATTTCAGGATATTCTGCAATATCTAGAGTAATGACGGCCTTGCGTCTAAAATTTTGGATAATGTTCGCTTAAATTTCTATAAATTTATAGGTCTGTAACATAGAAAATCTTTAAATCAATATCTTATAGATCTGAATAAAATGTATTTTTGAATTTTCTGTACGAAATACTCCAAGTTCGTTCTACGCAAGAATAATACCGACTATACAGTCATACAAAAAAGTCTTCGTATGATTTCAGTCTATTTTAAGAAAAATGGCTGTTTAAAATCCAATATATTTAATATTTTTTAATATAAAATGAAAAGCATTATGTTACATTATTATATATATATATATATATATATATATATATATGTATAAAAAATCTGTTGTAGACAGTAGCAGACCTTCCGTTAATTTGATGTATTTTGTACAAATCCCATACCAAAAGTTCATTGGAAAAGATTCTATATATCTAGTAAAATTGTAACACAAAGTACAATTTTTTATAAATTCCATACAGAAAGTTCCTTGGAAAATATTCTATAAATCCAACATTATGTATGTATGTATACTCATAAATACTCTAAAAATGCGTACACTTACGTAACATTTTCTTTACGATCAAATAATATTACTAACTAGTTTATTTTTCTCCCATTTTTGAATTATTGCCCCAAAATATACCCCACATTTAGATAAAAACTTCAAACTTTTCAAAAATCTAATATTTATGTAGCTAGATACTTTCTCAATGCGCTGATTCCAAATTTTGAAACTGCAGGTCGATATCTCGTTTCGTTCTCGAGATATTTAGATTCAAAGTTTTGCTGAAAACTGCCCATTTTTGGGTAATAACCCAAAAATGGGTCGAGATATGAATTTGGCGACATCACCATTCGATTTTACGGACAAAAATACATAAGTATAGCAATTTTCATAATTTTTGTCCAACCGGTTCAGTTTTTATGAATAAAAGCTTGAAAACCCCTGAAAATGGCCAAAATCTAAAAAAATCTTAAGGGGTACCCCTTACGATTTTTGCGATTTTTAGCCATTTTCAGTTATTTTGCTTTAGAGATTCTATGCGGTGTTCAAAAATTCTGAAAATTGGTGTACTTATGTATTTTTGTCCGTAGAATCGAATGGTGTTGTCGCCAAATTCATATCTCGACCCTTTTTTGGGTTATTACCTAAAAATGGGTAGTTTTGAGCAAAATTTTGAATCTAAATATCTCGAGAACGAAAAGAGATATCGACCTGCGGTTTCAAAATTTAAAATCAGAGAATTGAGAAGTATCTAGACACATAAAAAATTATATTTTTAAAAATTTTGTCTAAATGTGGGATATATTGACTTTTGGGGCAATAATTAAAAAACGGGTAGAGATATAAACTTGGTACTAATATTATTTGTTTGTAAAGAGAATGTTACGTAAATGTACGCATTTTTAGAGTGTTAGCTATATAACTTAAAACGTATAACGCATAATGTGTAATCAAATGTGTAGTATTAGCAACCATGTATGTATCTCATCAAACACATGTCCTTGTCAGAATCCGTTATCCCAACACAACAACTTATGATATATTACCCACCACTTCACCAATTTTTCTTTCATTCTTAGCACCAATAAACTGAATGATGATATCGTTTCACAAGAACATTAACTTGATCTTATATTTAAATGCTGTAGCTTGAGGTCCCAGAGAATGCCTGGGAAAAAGTTAATAATTTGCAGGTAGGTAGTGATTGTGTAAAAAGAAGTATGTATTATGCTGTCAAGTTGACAAGCCGAGGTGTTGGCCAGTCGATCTAACAGCAAATAAGCCATCGAGTCATAAATGATGATGCCAATAATTAGAGGAGTAATAATGGAGAATGAGATGATGGGACACGCGACTTCCATGCACCATTATCGAATGAGGACTTTATTTTCTTGTAATTCCTAACTGTCTTATTAGAACTTGACAATTAAGTTAATAATTATTATGCAAATAAATTTACTAAATTAGACAGAAATTGTATCGTGGGAAATAATACTTAAACTGTCAGCTATAGCACCTTATTAGACAAAACTCGGTAGGTACGTAATATATGTATATTTCTGAAGTAATTATTTGTTGGTGAGTTATAGATATGTAAAAAGGAAATTGCATTTCTCAAGAATGGGGTATCTACGGTAGTAAAATTTATAAATAAAACTCTATTAATATTGTAGATGAATCTATAAAAAAGAGAAAAATTAAAAATTGATCACAACTATTATATTAAATACCTTATTTTTTTTTTCAACTGACTTGAAAAGTGTTTTCATAAGTGACCATACAAGTTTATTTACACGATCAAGTTTTGCGTGAATTAAAATATCCAAGTGTCAAAATTTAAGTTAGATTACATTAAATTGTTATTGAATTTTCATCTCTTGCATTTTTCGTATATGGCCATGAAGATTTTCCCTTTTTTCAATTTAATATCGACAATTTATAATACTACACTTCTACACATCAACAATATAAATACAAATGACATTTGACAGTTGCTTGACAGTCAAAACTTGTAGGGACTTACATTACATCTAATATAAAACTTTCGTCACTTAGTGAGGAAAGTAATTACGTTTTTATGTGTGTGTGTGTGTGTGTGTGTGTGTGACAAAAATTTCTCCTACGATAACTCTAATACTACAATTCTAAAGATTATAATTCGTTCGTATTCCTCTTCTGTATATCCACATGAAGAGCTGATTCGATTTTCGTTATAATTGGTCAATCAGAAGTTCCCTTATTTGAAGTTCTTAACAATTTTTCTTGAAAAACGCAGTTAAACATAATTTTTTAATATTTTATGTTATTATGAACACGAAAATATTCAATAGATATAGAGTTAAAGAAATTTAAAGAGATTAGCTTTTATAAATCAGCCAGCTTTGCTATAATCATGACAAGATATCAGTGTATATGTTCGTGTCATAATTTTATTAGATATATCATATCTTTTCCAAGTAATTTTCGGGAAATCCTATGTTCGTGTTACAATTTTATTCGATATAGAGAATCTTTTCCAAGGAACTTTCAGCAAGGTTTTTATGCAAAATACAAAATAATGTTATAAATTTTGAATATATATATATATATATATATATATATATATATATATATATATATATATAATACGTATTATGTATACCAAACACAAATATTGTAATAATTTGAAATGAAGTTATATGGGAAAGTTTTACTTTTTAAGATATATTACAATAATTATTATTTATTTATTTTAGAATTTTGAATTAAGTAGGACCAAAATAAAAATTACCTAGGTAAATGAGAATTTTTTTACGTGTTCATTTGGAATCAGTATATCGTCGTTGGTTCTGTAATATCTCCTATGTGTTAATAAATAGAAAATGTTTAATTACTCACAAAAAAATAAAATTTAGAATTACTAAATATTTCATTAATCATGAATTTTAATAAGGAACAAATATTTGATAAATATTTAATCACTAACTATTCTACTATTTAATTAAAGACTTTTTTTTGGTTTCTGCAAAACTTATTTTTTAGCACATAGGAGATGTTACAGAACTAACGACGATATGTATTTAGAAATAATGCTATTTCAATAATAAGGCATTAAATTAAGAGCATTTAAATACTCTTCGATGCCAAATTAAATAATCTTTCTAACCATATCAAAAACTCCCACTATAGTTTTACGGGACAGATAATATTTGAAAAAAACTGTTTTCCCATGTTAAACGCCTATGTCACGGTTTTCAGTGTTCACACTGTATATATTTTTATAACCAGAAAGTATTTAATTTTGTTATTCCTTAAATATAACATTAAAAAAATAATAATAATAAACCAAAAATGTTGGGGTACATTTGCACCCCACTCGGTATTTAATGTAAGTTTTTGACCACGGGTTTATGAAGGTTAAAGACGACAGAAAATAAAGTACCACCGACACAGTGGAAAAGTGGATCATTTGAACAAATATTTGGCTACACTTATAAATATTTTGTCTCCATTTTCATCCTGGAATCTCTCCTGAAGCCAAGTCTTCCCCTCGTGGTCCTTATACAAACATTTGAATTAGTTATTCCGTTTTTAATTACCAACTTGATTTCGTCTTCGCAAACACAGTCCTGCGTAGCATCGCTACGCATCTAACAATAACGTAATCTAACTCTAATATAGATAATTAGATCAGGCTAGCAAACATCTCGGTACGTTTGTGCGAAGTCAACTCCAGATGTCTTTCATAAATTATAATGGCTGTACGACGAAAACGCGAACAGTTGTCGGTTGCTATGGTTACCAAACAGCCATGGCTATTGTTTCGACTCTGACTTATCTAATTAAGGACGTACACGTGTTTGGTGATTAATTATATTGTGTCTAGTAATTGATTTTGTGAGCAAGGACGACATGAATAATTGACATGATGGAAAAATTCAAAAAGAAACATATTAAAAAATAAAATATATGTTTTGTTGTTTTCCATTTTAATAACAGCACATTACAATGTACAGGTTGTCCAGGTTAAAGTGTCCAACAAGGGGATGTCGAGAAAATGGTATATTGTAATACAAGTGAGGAAAGGCCCTCATTGTAAAATGAGTACGAAATTTGGAACACGAGCGATAGCGAGAATTCTAATCGTTTTTGCAATGGCCCTTTTCCACGTGTATTACATACTATTTTTTTCAACTTTACATATGAAAATTACATTTCCACGTGTATTACCTCTCGCTAAGAGAGGTATTGGATTCATGCTAAAATTCGCATATCCAGATTTTATTGAATAAGCACGATTTAAGCTCCCTAGAATCCGATTATAACATTTTTAAAATGATGTCTGTCTGTGTGTGTGTGTGTGTGTGTGTGTGTGTGTGTGTGTGTGTGTGTGTGTGTGTGTGTGTGTGGATGTGTGTGTATGTATGTATGTCTGGATGTTGTAGTCACGATTCCTCAAAAACTATAAGATTTAAACAATATTTAACTGCAGTTTCCTCAATCTGACATTCCTGGGAAGAGCTGAAAAGGTTTTGGTAACAATTGAACAACCGGAAGTAGTAGTTTCTTAGAAAAATTCTTCTAAATTTTTTTTTTTTTATTAAATATTGAAGAACATAAAATTCTCCACACTTAAATTTTTTTTTTATATCTTGTATAGATTTAGTGATAAAGACACTATAATTTATAGAGTACGGCACTAAGGAAACCAGTTGACAAATTTCTATGTTTATAACATAATTTGTAAATGACACATGTCAGTGTCAAAAATCAACAGTTTTAGAGACATTCTGATAGCTTTTACTGGGAAGTATATTTAATTTTTCTTATTGTTTTATTAATTAAATATTTGAAATTATAGGTAAAATTGTGGTAAAATGCATATATCCATCAGAAATACCGACAATCTGGTTAATGAATTGGAACAATCTCTGATATTTAGAAACTTCCTCATACAATGAAAAATAGATATAATTAGAATTATATGTGTGCAGAAGACATGTTAAATATAATAAAAAACAATATTTGGGTAATGTTCTATAATATAAAGCGAAGTGCAATACAATACTTATATAGCCTAATATGGAAATGGCGAGAGGTCTTGTGCTGGCCACAACAGATTTTTTTTCAACACTACATGTGAAAATTACATTTTTCATGTGTATACCTGTTATTTCAACGAATAAATGTGGAAACCCAAAACGTGCTTATTCATTAAAAACTCAAGACAATACCTTCCTTACCAAAAGATGAACGAAGGTAAAAATTGGTTAAATAAATAACCAATTTCACTTTCACAACTTAATTTCATGACAAATAAGTAATTGTTTTCCCAGCCTACCTGGCTATCTTATCCTCAATAATTCTATCGTAACCCTGTTATAAGTAATCTACGTAGGTGTCTGCCACCAATTTAAAATCTTGTCTACATTTTTACTCACTATAATTAACTAAAATGAGTGAAGACCTAAAAACTATTTTGTGGCATATACAAACGTTCCCTATATTTACGTTGGCTCTTAGAAAATAAAAGGTCCTTTGAGAAATTAGTATGAAGCTTCTCCCCCACGTCACCGGAGGCCTAACATCCCCAACCACACAGAATACAACACGACGACCACGAGTGCAGTGTATACCAAACCAACAAGACGTCGACGTGGACGGGACAAAAGTTAACGCATAAGTCATTTAGCTGTGCTATTAATAACCAGCCAGCCATTGCAGACGGTAAGATTGATAATATTCATTAGGCTCGGGGTTCAGTCCTGTACAGCAAGTGAAGTGCAGGGTTCGTGACTCAACTGTATTGAAATGTGACAAGATGGAATGGAATGGAGGCACGAGAAATGGATAGCTGCGTACAACAGCCAAATTATAGTTTTCTGTCTACGAGTAAACAGACATAGGCTGTATCCGATGTTGCATTTTTATCACCCTGATATCTAAATCATAAATTCATATGCCCTAAATCTGGTGATTATTTAGGATTTTAGGAATTAGATTTTAGGGTTTTGCAGGAGCACACTATGACACACCCACTCACACACACACACACACACACATACATACACACACAGACAGACACACAAACATACTGGCATCATCTAAAATAGGAAAATCGTATTTTAGGGACCCTAAAAAGTACTTATTCATTAAAACCTCACCATCGAATATTTTGACTAAAGACAACAGCTTCTTTACCTAAAGGAGACGGAAGGTAAAAATCTGAAAAATATCACATTTAAATTTAGCTTAATAATTATTGGTGTTGCATTTTTATGGCAAGAAGTAAAATATGTTTGAGTTTTCTAAAATAATTAAAATTGTTGAACTTCATCATTTTTATCAACTTTATTATTAGTGTTAAAATTCCAAATTAAGAATATGCATATAAAAAGGTTGTTAATTTTATTATTCATTTAGTTACTAGATTAAGATGGCTTTTACTAGGAAACTATTGCCAATTATTTATAATTATACGATCTAAAATGTCACCTTGTCGCGATCTACTACTGTAGATCTTGGAGTCAAATATGACACCAAATTTACATTTACACATCATATACAAGATATATATATAACAGTGTCATGAGAATGCTAGGCTTCATAATAAGAAATACTCGAACTTTCCTAAATTTATCAGCAATTACGAACCTATACTTTTCTTTCGTCCGCTCTAAGCTGGAATACTGTCACATCATTTGGAACCCTACTTACGAAGTTCATCAAGATCTGATTGAATCTGTTCAAAAAAAAATTCTCAAATACCTTTATTACAAGGCACATAATAACTACCCTGATTATTCTGTAAATTATAAACAGTTGTTACATATGTTTAATTTCAAGAATCTCTTTGAACGCCGTGAAAATGCCCTAATAATACATCTATTTAAAGTTGTAAACAGCTGCGTTGACGATCCTTGTACTCTTTCCTCTCTCCAATTTCATATTCCCTCTTTTCGTACCAGAAGTAGCTTTACTTTTTATTTACCGGGTGCTAGAACTAATTATTTAACGCTGTCGCCTATATATCGTATGTGCAATCTTTATAATTGTAAATTTTCGAAGATTGATATATTTCATTTGGAATTTGAAATTTCATTAATATGTTATGTAATGTCATAAGCATTTTGTTTATTTTTATGTATTGTTGAGTGTATTATGTATTTTTTTACAACCCTTTATCTGGGCTTAGCCTGTTGGGTTGATCATTAAATAAATAAAAATCTGTTGTTGCCAGCACAAGGCCTTCCGTCAATTCCATGTATTTTGTACAAATCCCATACCAAAAGGTCCTTGGAACAGATTCTATATAATATCATGTAAAAACACATACTATTTTTTACAAACTCCATACCAAAAGTTCATTTGAAAAGGTTCTATAAATCCAATAAAATTATAACATAAACTACACTAAGCAATGTCCTTCCATCTTCTCTTTGGCCTTTCTCTGCGTGTCACTTGCGAGGACCACTATGCCATACCAATTTTGTGATCCTACACATTCCATATTTGGTTTTGCACTTGCAACTGACATCTGTCAATTAAATTTTTTTGAATAATTATGTCAGCTGTTTCCATGATAAATAGCAAAGCTGACTAATTTTTGAAAATTAATTTCTTTATAATGCTTTAAATTTACATCTATTGAATATGAAGGAAAATGTATAATCAAACTGTATAGAGGAGAGTATTTTCTTTAATATATATATATATATATAATAACAAAATGTCAAAAAATAATATTTAACTGCGTTTTTTTAAGAAAAACTGTTAAAAACTTCAAATAAGGGTACTTCCGGTGGATCAATTATAACCAAAATCTAATCAACTCTTCATATGGATGTACAGAAGAGGATTACGAAAGTATTATAATTTTTAGAATTGTAGTATTGGAGTTATCGTCGGAGAAAAATTTGTCACACACGGACACACACACACGGACACACACACTCACACACGGACACACACACACACACACACACACGGGCACACATACAAACACACACATACAGACATCATCTTAAAAATGGTATATTCGTATTGTAGGGATCCTAAAACGTGCTTATTCATTAAAAAGTCACCACCGAATTTTTTGACCAAAGACAATACCTTCCTTACCTAAAGGTGACGGAAGGTAAAAAGAGTTCCATGTTTGATTCAATATTTTTGTTTCACGTTTCTTCCATTTGTCCCTATTTATATTAACCTATTGGCTTTGCGAAATGCGTCAATATTATTTGCGATTAATATTAAAACCCATATCCCCACATTAAAAATTCCATCTATAACAAATTGTCTCTTCCTTGGTCGCTTTTGCTTTTGCTTTTGCCATTCCCATGGCTGTTTTCTCGAAACCCTCAGATCGATTCGTACCCTAGGCTCGTCGTAGAATCTTCAGTCGTTGGCCGATGTCCACATAATTTGCTGTGATGTTTTACATACAGATCAGCGTCAAGGCTGTTCCCATGATCCCTGTGCGTTTTGTGCGTACCGGTGGCGTCTGCTGAATGCGAATTCAAATTGCATGATAGTAAAGTCTGCTAGCGTATCGTAAATTTCTACAAACTTGTAATTTCTGCACATGTTGGAGGTACCGTAACTTTTACCACACGTCGCACATAGATGATTAGGATAGTACTCGTAAGATTATTACGAGTATTGTAATTGTTTGTGATGATGAAGAAATATTTATAAACGTAACACATTACATTTCTGTTTTATATATTTATTTATTTTATATATAAATTACAAAATTTGTAGAATTAAGCAAAAATATTATTAGCCATGAAACTGACAGTAACAAAACATTGTCAATTTTTACCTCTCGTAAGAGAGGTATTGGATTCATATCAAAATTCGCATATTCAGATTTTATTGATGTCTCTCTCTCTCTTTGTGTGTGTGTGTGTGTGTGTGTGTGTGTGTGTGTGTGTGTGTGTGTGTGTGTGTGTGTGTGTGTGTGAATGTGTGTATGTGTGTACGTATGTGTGTGTGTGTGTGTGTGTGTGTGTCTGGATGTTGGAGGGACGATTCCTCAAAAACTATAAGATTTAAAAAATATTTAATTGCAGTTTCCTCAATCTGATATTCCTGGGAAGAGCTGAAAAGATTTTGGTAACAATTAGACAGCCGGAAGTAGTAGTTTCTTAGAAAAATTCTTCTAAATATAATTTTTTGGAAATTTTTGTTATTACAAATATTGAAGAACAAAATTCTCCATCTAATACACTTAAAATTTTTATTATATCTTGTATAGATTTAGAGAGAAAGACACTATAATATATAGAATATTCTAATCGCAGAGCCTAAGGCACTAAGGAAACGACTTGACAAATTCAAATGTTTATAACATACAAGTCCAAAAAATAGTTTTGCGTAAAACTTAAATTAAAGAAGACAGTTCTTGAATGTAAAGTTACTTACATTAGCTCCATCTCTCGAAAAATATAATCTTGGTTTATGTCATTATTCCTGATTATTAGAAGAATATTTTTGACCAATTTTATCTGATGAACTTAGAATTTCTAAATTTTGACTTGTGTCACTATTCTCGCCGGGGTGCGATATGTCAGTGTTAAAAATCAACAGTTTTAGTGACATTCTGATAGTTTTTTCTGGGAAGTATATTTAATCTTTCTTATTATTTTATTAATAAAATATTTGAAATTATAGGTAAAATGCATATATCCATCAGAAATACCGCCAATCTGGTTAATGAATTGGAAGACATAGGAACTTCCTCATACAATAAAAAATAGATATAATTAGAATTATATGTGTGCAGAAGACATGTTAAATATAATAAAAAACAATATTTGGTTAAAGTTCTGTAATTTTTTGTTATAAAACGACGGTTCGATAGCGAACTGTAATACAATACTTTATAGCTATTAAAATATCTTTCGGAACTCATATTATTAATTGGAAATATACTACCTTTTTTTAGTTTAAGTTCTGTAATTTATTATTTTAACCCAACGTTTCGGCACCATAAACTGGTGCCTTCTTCAGGGGATACAATGACTTATGTTTTGAAATAACAAAAACAACAAGTAACCAAGGTAACAAGAAATGTTCATAAATGTTACCTTATTTTATGTATACAATTTTTTTGACAATATATGCATGTCCGGCAAAAACATGGACGGCGAACATGCAACTTCTCAAGAAAAAATCTCCTTTTGCCAGAGGAAAAACCGTCCCAAAAACTGGCAGAGAAGTGATCTGTATAACTCAGAGACGCTTTATCGTTGGGTTAAAATAATAAATTACAGAACTTAAACTAAAAAAAGGTAGTATTTTTCCAATATTTTATAGCCTTATATGAAATGGCGGGAGGTCTTGTGCTGGCCACAACAGATTTTTATTAACATCATAGGGGAAAATTAAAGATTAAAGTTATTAATTTATGAACTAATACAAAATAACATAAAATAAAGAAAACACTAGGATATTTATTTAAGAAACTATTATTATTTATTGTAAGAGGTATTTACAAATTAAAGATGATCTGTAATAAGACATGTTATAAGAAACAAGAAAAAACTACAAGGAAACAATTAAAACCATTTAATAACTGTAATTTTTCTTCATGAGACAAATTATCCATGATTTCTTCTTAATAAAAAGAAAATAATAATAATTTAACAAATAAGGTGCCAAAAACGTTTATTAATGAGCGTCTTAAGACAACAATTGTTTTATTTCTGCCAGTTTCTAAGATCAATCTTGTTACTTTGTAGCCACACTTCGTATGTTTGTAGTGCCCCCTAATTGGGAACTTTGTTACTTATAAATAAATAAATAAATAAAAGTGCAACTTGAGGCACAACCTAATTTCGTATATAACTTTCCTCCTGAATTTCTTTTCCTTGTCGCTTGTGGCTATCCTCTATGATGTCTCAGTCGTTGGTCTTGAATATGAAGGCATCTAGGTAACCCGTGAACCCGCGTATGTCGTACGCGGCCATTTATTACCGAGCCTGTGGTCGGTCTGACCGCTTCGCAGGATCGGTGACTTTTGTTTCTGCACGTCTGTGATGGAGACGTTGACGTAATAAATACAGCGTTTCGCTGAGTTATTTCGCGCTCACGAACCCGGCTATATGATAAATTACCAACGGACGTGCAATACAACCACTATCTGCACGGAGACTAGCTTATCAAACTAAACATAGTTTTCACTCAAGAAAAGCTTATCTCGTACGTTTTCTATTGAAGATCCAATGGGAGTAGAGTCCTCCACCGTAGTTACAAATTAGAACAAGGGTCACAAGAGGAATATGAAAGGATTATAATTTACTGCTGTATTGGAGTTATCGTCGGAGAAATATTTGTCACACACACACACACACACACAGATATATATATATATATATATATATATATATATATATATATATATATATATATATATTTGACCAAAGACAATACCTACTGTTTATTATTATTTGAACCATATGTAAATGTAAATTGTCCTCTCTTGTTTGTACTATTTATAAATGATATTATACTTGAAGTTAAAACATGTGAAAAGTTATTATATGCTGATGACTTTAAATTTTCAAAAAGATTATAAATCTACAAGACTCTCAAGCGTTACAAGTTATATAACTGGTCTATTAACAATGATTTGCATTTTAATATTAAGAAATGTGCTGTAATGACTTTTTCCAAATTAAGGACAACTCAGTATTTTATTTACATGATAAATAACATCAATCTAAATCGGGTAAAAACTATAAAAGACTTAGGAATAATTTTTTCAGATAATTTGAGTTGTAAATTCCATTTAGATTATATAATTTCCAATTGTAATAAACTTTTAGGCTTTATCTTTAGAAATTCAACATATTTTAAGAATAACTGTACACTTTTCAAACTATTTGATGCCTTTATTAGAGCTAAAGTTGAGTATTGTATTATAATTTGGTTTTCTAATTTAAATTATTGTACAAATAGCATAAATAGAGTCCGCTACAAATTTCTTAGATACTGCTATTATAAAAAATACTGGAGAATTTACTAATGTCAATTACTTTAAATTGTTAGATCTTTATAATACTCATTCATTTGTAACTAGGAAAAATAACGCCAAACTTATGTTTTTGTATAAGTAGATAAATAATGAAATAGATGACCAATATTTGATATCAGCAATAAATTTTCACGTTCCTATAAAGAATACTTGATCTAATGTAAGTAAAGTCCAATCACTAATATACTTTTTGAATCTCCTATTGTTTCTATGTGTATAACTTACAACAATTTTGTTTCTGCTAATACAGTTTGTGATATTTTTTGAATGAATTTTTGTTCTTTCAAAAATATCATTTCACATATGTAACAATCAAATACTTAAGTGTTTACATTTCTCTGTATTTTTTATATTTTTACTCTGTAATTGAAATCTTTTGATTTTGTTGAGTAAATAAAGCATTATTATTATTATTATTATTAAATAATAAATGCTCGAAGGACCAGAATTCCAATTAGGTGTGGGAATAATATCACAAAAGAACCAGTAAATCAAGTACAGACTACTGACCTTACGTGACGGGAACCAGCGTTGACTCGAAGGAGGTTTACAACACAGGAACAACGGGAAATGGATTTGAGCAGAAACCAGCGTAGACTGCACGGGAACAGCTAACAGGAACTGGGCTGCTTTGTACCTCCAAAGGAATTGAAGGAACAGGAACCAGGAACAGCTTACTTATGAAAACCAATCGCACAATTGAATTGGTCCAAAATTTATTAAACTCAATCTCTTAATAAAAGAATGTCAATTTCTAAATGGATCCAGATGAAACGGCAGATAACCATTAGGAATATACCACTTGAAATGAAGTCCCAACACTATTAACTCATATTGATTTGCCAAAAAACATAATAGTTTCATTCGAGAACGAATACATTTTAAATGAAACGATTTAATTACAACACACGAAGAATTTTGAATAAATATTTAAATTACATAGAGCGCAACAACTAAACATGTTGATGCGTCAAAGGATAAAATATGTACTCTTGTTTATTTATATTATTATTTTGTATTGTTGTGATTAAATTGTTTTTACAGGCTTCTACATGTTTTTTAAATTTACAATTCATGAAATACGCTATTTTTTCTTCTTTATAAGGCGATATTCCTTTGTGTCAGTAGCCTACTTGATTCATCTAGTCGCTCTGTGACACTATTCCCAAACACTTACCTAAAGGGCTAAAAAGAAGAAAGATAAAAAAGATAAATAGCAAGAAAACAGATGAAGACAATAGAAAAACCGGTGTTTCATTGAAATATTACTTTTTGGGCTTTGCTTTCAAGAAAGATAAATAAAACTCTGTAGGAAAATGAAAACAATTATGGAGAAGGATTTTTCGGAAGGTATACGAAAAAAATTTGGTCATTTCACATTTTCTAATTTATTTTTTTCTTGAAAAATAGGTCATTTTTTAAAAGTTGCGTTTAATTTCAAATATTTCAACGGCTGACGACACAGTTTCACGGATACGATTCGCTCTACCGGTTAAATTTAGAACCATGATTATTTGGTTTGGTATTTATTTAAATAAATAGTTTATTTACATACCTTATACTGCACTAGTACTTTTAAAGAAATAGAAAGTAATAATAATCTTCTCTCTTGTATATTTTGCTGTCAGCTGTCACACTTTTAGGTTAGATTACTGTTTCATGTTGTGAAGCGTGTGTGTGTGAGAGAGAATTGTGTTTGTGTGAGTATGAATTTGTGTCGTCACAAATTTAATCCGGGTTTAAAAGCGCGAAGTTTATTAGCAAATTTAAGAATGAAAAGTCGCATATTTCAAATTATTTTCTATTACTAAATTTATTAAATGAGTTGGATTTCATGATTTTATAAAAAAAAAATCTCAATTTTTTTTTTTAAATGACCCCATTGTAATACTCGTCAAAAACTCATGGGCCAAGTCAGAACTAGTTTTCGTCGTATAGAAGAAAACAGGCAACTAGCTCTATATTAAATATGACTGTTAAAGCTAAAGCTATGTTATTTTTGTACTAAAAAGCAGATTCCATATACTTTCCTTAAACCGCAGTATTGCCCATTTCCAATTTTCAGGAAACTTATGTAACACTTGTTATAGGGACGTAATGCTCTTATACAAGAACTTAAACTAGACCCAACACTTTCTATTTTGTCCTACCCTGTTTACTTATGCAAAACGTTAGCTAAAATCCCCGTTACTCATTCTTACTTCTCGTAATTACTACGTGTAACTTCGTCAAGACTTTTCATTATTCCTGTTAATACATTCGCTAAGACGCCGACGAAATTTTATACATTGGAGTACGTGTACTGAAGACGTTAATGTTTTAATCGAACATGCATACTTTCTCTGTGTTTCAATGTCATTACTAAGAAAAGCGAAGGTATCTGGATGTTAATTCATTAGACATTATTGTCTTTGGTCTAAGGGAGGTAACTGTATATTTGAATTTTTGTGATATCCTCACAATTTTCATTTAGTTTTATCGTTCGTTCTGTTAAAATTTAAAATCAAATCTTCAACTTTCATGCAGAAACTGTGTGTGTGTGTGTGTGTGTGTGTTTTTTTTTTTTTTAGAAAGATATACGAGATATGGCAATTAATAACAAGATTGATCTTAGAACATTGACAATGTATAAAATTACACAAAACAAATATTGCCACCTTCAATGTACTCTCCTCCACGAACACTACACCGCCCGATGCGAATATTTCATTGTTGGAAACAGGCCTTTTTTGTTAGGTTGTTCATAAGCTCTGCCGCTTTTTATAACTACATCTCGGCCCCGAATTCGGTGCCTTTTAAATCAGAATTACAATTTGGGAATAAAAGCAAGGCACGTGGCATTAGGTCAAGTGAGTACGATTGATGTACCATCACGGTGATTTTGTATTTCGTCAAAAATGTCTTGAAAGACAAGGCATTTGTTCCGGCGCGTTGTCTTAATGGAGAATCCATCACATTTCAGCCTTTTTCTTCACACCCGTGCATGGAGGATTATCAAAACCTGCTTGTAATTAGCAAGATTAACGAAATACCCCTCAGGCACCCAATCCATGTGAACTATCACTCGAATTTCGAAAAAAACCATTTAAATCTTCTAAACTGCTCGAAAACTTGAGTACTAGATAGACTCTCATCACCATACACAATCTTCAACAATTCGTACATTTCTACAGCGGATTTTTTAAGTTTCACACAGTATTTCATATTGACACTAACATAATTCCGACTGAGAACGAGAAAGTAGTTAACTTCAATCAAAGGCCTAATTATCTTCAAATTTTAACAGTGGATGGAGAGAAGATGACGAATTAATCTGACAGAGCCTACAATGTTGCCAAATTTACAGGGAAGCCGAAAAAAAAAATCTCGTTATTTCATTGCCACACCTCGTATTTTAGATTAGTATCATAAATTAGGGAACACACGCATCGTCCTAATGTTCATTCATCAACATGTTCAATTCTCACTTCGTTCAGTTTCATAACGTTCAAATCTACAAAACGTTCATCCATGAAGTTAGCGCGTATCAAAATGTTTATTTCTCGTGGGGTTCCAAATTTAAACAGTACATTCTAAAGAACAAATTGCAAAGAAAAATGTTTTACTGCATATAGATCGCCCTGTACATCACTGTCTACCTAAATTCCGTTGTGGGTTTAGGTTATGTTTGTTTAAGATTATTTTTATAACAGTTACACGCTCATATAAATAAAATAAACGTTTTGATACGCGCCAACTTCATTGATGAACGTTTTGTAGATTTGAACGTTATGAAACTGAACGAAGTGAGAATTGAACATTATGATGAATGAACATTAGGACTTTGCATATCTAGCCACAAATTAGTAAATAAGAACTTCAGTTATATAGAGTCAAATGATAACGTTACAGTTACAAACAAAATTAATAACTGAAAATAATTACTCTTTGAAAAGCATGTAGCTATGAGTTTATTATTATTTATTATAAAAGCTAGTCTATTTTACATCCTCTGGATATACTATAAATTTGTAACACGTATTCATTAACACCCTGGATAAATGAATTTCCATGTTTTTAGTCAGAATATTAAAAAAAATTATTTGAAATTACAATTATAATGGCGGAAGATAATAGCTTCCCAATAAGGTTTTTAATTTAATGGAACAGTTACGAAGTAAGCTTTATAGTTGACAATGTTGCTAATCAACTGTTTCTTAATTAAATTAATTTTACTACCGTTATAATTACAAAATTTTAATTAAAACCGATTCAAAAATGGTGAGTAATTTGAAAGTTTTTCCGTTCCACTAGTCTAGCGTTTAACATTTTCTCCACGCACTAATACATTCCAGAGATGGAAGAAAACTAACGATGCAACAAAAGCGATCCGTCGTCGTAGTCGTAGTCGTAGTCGGGGTTTGGCGTGGCTCACTAAGCAAATAAATAACTGGCTGACTTCGACTCACTTATGCATATTCAGAACTAGGCGAAAACTACAGGGGTTAGCTAAACTCACTCACTTACAAGCTATTTATTACAGGCAACGAGTTCGTAATGCTCCAAATTAAAGTTAATTATTTCACTTGGTACGTTCCTTTGTCGGCATGCACAATACTTAGCAGGAAGAGTATTGATGACCTAGCGATTTTCAACACTACAAAAATTGAACTCTTTACGAAATGTTTGTGAAAACAAGACTTAACGAGGAAATGCAAGACATACTAGATCCTAGAATATGTTTCAAAAAGCTACATACATTTAACAAATTAAAATCTAAAAATGTGTGTTGTCTCTCGCCATTTTCATATTAGGTTATACCTATAATTATTGTATTTAACATTTCTGGTACAATTCATTCTATGAACAAGTTTTCTCCTACTCTTCTAAATGTTCGAGATTCTTCCAATTCATTAACGAGATTGGTGGTATTTCTGAAGGGTATGTGATGAATTATATGTATAGTAAGCGCGTGTTTAGTTGACACTGACAATGTACATCTTTGGCTTATAAATGAATCCCATTTCTTTTTATACCAATTTTAGATATTGACAGAGTTTTTTCCTCGTTATAACAACAGCATATTATATTACTTTTACATTTCGACTTGTCCATGTACGAATTCCATATCTATCTATAATTTTGAATATTTAAATAATGATAAAATAAGAAATATTAAATGAACTTCTCAGAAAAAGTCTTCAACAATGTCTGGATTTTTGACACTGACATGTATGTCATTTTTTCAACTGGTTTCCATAGGCTGATTGATTCCATTATACAATATTTATAATTCTATCTCTATAGAAGATATAATAAAAATGTGAAATGTATTGGATAGAGAATTTTATATTCTTTAATATTTATAATAAGATAAATTTCCAAAAAATAATATCTAAAAGATTGTTTTTTAATAAACTACTACTTCCGGTTATCCAATTGTTACCAAAAACTTTTAAGCTCTTGCCTTTAATGTCAGATTAAAGATACACACACATACACACACACACACACACACACAACACAACACACACACACACACACACACACACACATACAAACATCATTGTATAAGTGTTAAAATTGAATACTAGAGACCTAGCTATGAGTGCCCGTGAGGTGACGCCTGATAAGCGCCCACACGGTAAAATATATGGTCATCATTACCGATGTCTACATGTGTTGTAAATACTGGCACACCCAGAAATGGGTAATATGCCGTGATGATATATTTATTTTATTTATTTAAAACGTGTTTATTCACTAAAATCTGGATTTGCGATTTTTAGTGCATGTCAAAATAGTGTTGCTTTCGATAAAAGAAGTAATTACAATATTTTGTTCCATTCAGTAATATGATACATTAGCGAAAACAGTTATATTACACTTACAAGTTCAAAATACAGCATAGAAAATTGAAGCATAAAATAATTTAAATATTTCCTGTTATAATGATGAGAAATACAATTCGTCACACATCTGTTTGGCTGACATCTCCAAACCAAAATCCTAATCTAATTTAAACGTCAACTCAAAACACTCGAAAACTACTTATGTACAATAATTAAAATTCTATCGCGTCACGGAGGAATGTCTGGAGCATTCGTTTCCGGACGAAAGAATGAGAAGAGAGAGAAAAAAGCGAACGAAAGAGAGAGAGGGAGAAATGGAAGGATTTATGCACAAGTCGTCCCGAGAGCATTGGCGGTGCAGCTCTGTAGACGTCATAAGGATGTCAAATTACTTATAAAGTGAAGTGAAGACGTGGATGATCTATTAGTTTCGCCAGATGTTAAATTGTGTTGCTACAGCTAAAAGCAAAGTTATATTCTAAAAATTTTTATTAATCTAAACTTTTACTACCGGAGATCGACCATAAAACTTTTTGGCGATGAACGATCGACTAGGTAGGAAAAAATCCAAAATTAAAATACAGATGTTCCAAAAAATGCGCCCTGAATAGGGATCTAGAGCACTGTAAAAGATACGAAGTCGGTTATATTAGACAAAAATTGCCCCATTAGAAGACGATTTTATTGCTGTTTCTTTATTTGAGAGAGGAAAAAAAAAAATAGGACACTAGATATAGGCGAAAATGTAAATTTTGTAGTTTTTTTTTTAATTATTTTTGCGGATAACTGTTAAATAATACTGGATTTAATTTGCACCCCTTTAAGGCACTTTTTTATTTTCTTACAAATGGTGATGCTGAATAATTTTTATCACTGTGGAATTTCAAGTTATGAAGTGGCAGTGGTAACACCATTGAAAAGAGATTGTTATTTAGCTTTTCAACAATGTATAATAAACTAAATGTGTGCGATCACCTTAACAAAATATTGGGATCGACTTTTTTACCTCCCGCTACCCTTGGTAAGGGAGGTATAGGGATCGTGCAAAAAATCACATATCGAGATTTTACTAAATGACCACGTTTTAAGGTCCCTAGAATCCAATTTTAACATTTTCACGATGATGTCTGTATGTGTGTATGTGTGCGTATGTGTGTGTGTGTATGTGTGTATGTGTGTATGTGTGTATGTATGTGTGTATGTGTATGAATTTTGTCTTCGTTCTAACTCAAATACTATCATTCAGAAAATTCTGAAACCTTGTATCAGAAGAGTAAAAGAAGCCATTAGATTTTGGACAAACGAAAATGGCACTTTTCTTGAAGCTCATAATGGTTTTTCTTCAAAAAATAACATTAAATGCCATTTTTTCGCATTTTGTCATTATGAAAATTAAAGAATATTGAATTTTCTACAAGTATACATTAATACTTTTTCTATATATTTTACAGATAAATTTTAAAATCTTTTTTTTTTTAATCCTGAAGCCTAAGATAAACACAATTCCTTTGTTACACAATTCATATTTCAAATGAATTTAACTGACGTAAATATCACTGTCAAAAAAATAATTACTTCAAATTAATAATAGTGACATTTTCAAAAGAAAATAGTAAATAAAGCAACAGTTATATGCAATGGAACATAATATAGTTTGCAGCATTAGTAAAAACGTAGGTATGGATTCAAATTAATAAAAAATAAATAGCGGGAGGCTTTGTGTTGGCCACATCAGATTTTTTTCTTACAAATGGTGTATGAGAACAATCTTATTTATGAGGAGTAAAAAGCAGAAGTTTTGTTTTAAATTTACAATTATAGTGAGTGTCTGCTCGCGAACCTGGGGGAACCGGGTTCGATCCCGACAGACGCCAAATATTTGCAATTTTAAATGGCACAAAAGTGAACCCTGTGGTGCACTCTCCACACCAGCTGTGGGTGCCCGTGAGGTGACGACTGGTAAGCGCCCACACGGTAAAAAATATCGTCATCATAACCGATGTCTACATGTGTTGTAGATACTGGCACACTCAGAAATGGGTAATATGCCGTGATGATATATTTATTTATTTATTTATATTTGAAAATTCATTGAATTACTTACTTTTTGAACTCTCGAACTTTTTTAATTCGTAAGGATGAAGTGGTCCATACCTGGAAAGAAAAACAATAAAGTTAATTTTATACGAAAACTACAAATTAAACACATTATACTAATAATGTTTAAATTGAATATCATTCATTTAGTTTTTAAAACTTGTTGAACAAGATACGTGTGTGGTATAAAGTTCTACAATTTTCTTGTCACGTTAAAAATATTAAATAAATGTATACATTTGTATGATTATTTCTTTACATAAACTTTATTTTCGCTTAGTAACATAAAATGAAGTGACAAAATTAAATGAAATGGATACATATGTTTCCTGTAAAAGTTCACGGGAAATAATATAAATAACAAAATATAGACCATCTTAATAAATTTACATGCCGTGAAGAGCAACATTTCCCTAGGATTCTCTTTAATAAAATCTATTTTAAGTTTGTTGAGCATTGAAACCAGCTATTCAACATCTCATTCATATGGTGTAAACATCCTGACATGAATTGTGCCATAAATAGTTTTTCTTGTTTGGTAATGTTGATGTGTATGGATGCGGCTTCGCTACACACCTAAACTGGTAATTTCTTCGAAGCGTTACATATTTTATAAAATAAACGTAAATGCCAAGCAGACCAGCTTGGTCGCCATGTCGCTACGTATAAATTTCAATGGACGCCAAATAAAGTTGTCGGATAGGATAATGCCAAGTGAACCTAGCGACGATCGATGCTAAAGACATTTCTTGAGGTTCTAGAAGCTGGAGGAATTTTTTTATTTCACACACATACACACACACACTCACACACACACACACAGACAGACATCATAGGAAAAATAGTAAAATAATATTCGAAAGAACCCAAAAAGTGGTTATTCATTATAAACTCACCATCTAATTTTTTGACCAGACAATACTTCAACTTTCATAAATTAGCCAGCTTTGCTATAATCATGGAAACAGCTGATATATTCAAATAATTCTAATGAGCTACTTGCGTGGTACTGAAAATCTGATTTCTATCACTATATATGTAATGTTATGTTGAAAATATATATAAAAACATAAATTTTATTTTTAAAAAATTATTTGTTTTTTAGTAAATTAAGAAAGGAAATTTTCTGTGACATCATTATATTGGACTGGAACTGTTTAAAAATGTAACGTATAGATGGCATTGCGTGCAAGAAACTTTTAATCTGAATTTAACATTAGTTAATTTTTCTCTCTCTCTCTCTCTCTGGGCTCTCAAATATATTAATTACTTCACAAATAAACACATAGGTAGTTACATGTTATTTAAAATATCGATACCAAAACAAGCTAAAATACTAACCTCCAAACTATTGTTGAAACGTAAAATCTACATTACCCGTACAAACAAACGCTATGGTTTTACGACCATTCATTGGTGCGGCGTAATTGTACGTCATACATGGCGGGAATTCAAATAATCAAATTTCATTATTTTTTTTTCTGGCTAATTAATAAAAATTTTGTCAAAAGAAAAAATATGGGTAGCAAGTTTTTACCTGCTCTTCAAAAATATTAAATAAAAAAAAGGTACGCAAGTAGCCCATTGGGGTCCCGTGGCCGCGTGCCTGAGTGTCTGGTCGCGAACCTGGGCAAACTGGGTTCGATCCCGACTGACGCCAAATATTGACAATTTTAAAGGGCACAAAAGTGATCCCTGTGGTGCACTCTCCACGCCAGCTATGAGTGCCCGTAAGGTGACGCCTGGTAAGCGCCTACACGGTAAAATATATTGTCATCATTACCGATGTCTATATGTGTTGTAGATACTGGCACTCCCAGAAATGGGTAATATGCCGTGATGATATATTTATTTATTTTATTCTAATTGACAGATGTCAATGGCAAGTGCAATTTACGTAGTGTATGTACGTATTATAGTGTCTGGTCGCGAATCTGGGAAACCAAATTCGATTCCGACCGACGCCCAATATTTCGAAATTTAAATGGTTCAAAAGTGACCCTTGTGGTGCACTCTCCACGCCAGCAATGAGTGCCCGAGAGGTGACGCCTGGTAAACACCCGCACGATACAAATATGCCATCATCATTACCGAAATATATGTGCACAACACAGATTGCCACGCTCAGAAATGGGTAATATGCCGTGATTTATTTATTTATTTTCCAAGAAACTTCCGGTATTATTGAATTTGTAGAAAATAATTAATAATAATAAATTTTACTGGATATATAGAAAATTTTTCAACGAACTTTTAGTATGGGATTTGTACAAAATACATAGAATTGGGATATATAGAAAATTTTCCAACGAACTTTTAGTATGGGATTTGTACAAAATACATAGAATTGCCGGAAGGTAATCAACCATAAATATATTTTATAATTAAACAATGGGGTTTTCCGGTGATTAATAACTTTTTTCTACAGTTTCCATCTTCATATAGTAGAAAAATATAATAAAACATGTTTAATAAAAAGTTTTAATTCATAATTTAATGTTACAAAATCGAAATTTTAACAGCTCTAAAAAACCTCCTTGAAATTTGTGACGTCAAGTTGATAATCTGTTGCTCATTTCAAAGTAAATATTTTCGTTTAAAAACACAGATGGTGCCAGTAGTTAACACGCGCGGGTACATTTCTTGTTTGACATTTCGTCCACTTTATAATTATTACTCCTATTTTTACCATAAACAAACACAGGACAAACACCGAAATACACGCTGCTACTAAAATCATATATAAACAAGCAAATGGCTGTCATGAACATGTGGATTTAGGCGCTGAAGTTCGTTGCAGATGTCACCATCGAGTTGACGTCATAAGCGCGCCATGATAAGAAAATTTGAATTGCGATGAAATTTTTTAAAATTCACATCTCATGTGATGCATACATTTTCTTACTCAAAGTCCTACTGGTCTGTACTAATGTAAAAAAATATTTTTTAAAAATGTCGGAATACCCCATTATAGATTATATCGAGAATACATTAAATAAAATTTTATTTTATGACATTGTTCTGTGAGTACTTTTTGTTACTGGTGTATAAAGTACACCACGCGTGTACTTATGTTGGAAAAAAGGGCGCATGTACTTAAAGGTTAAGGGTTGAGAAGGGAAGCGTTGTTTTAGTACACTCAGGTTTGTAGACGGCAACCAAACTCGTATAGAATGTTGACCTGTTTCGGAAAACGGGAACGTTTTATGCGACAAAAATAAACTGCAAGTGGCCGAGCACAGGAGCTTTCTATGCTCCACACATAATTTCTCCTGAAGTATACACAACCATACACTTCTCTATCCTTTACCGTGATCTATGAATATTACTGTATAATTTACGCTAACTCTTTTTCTTTTTCTTTCCTTTTAAAAGGAGTAAAAGTTGGATATTAACGACACTATACTCATCTAAGAACTTTACAGTTTCATATTTAATATCTTCCAACAAAAAGTGAAGTGATATGTAGGTGACAATGAAAAATGGGCCACTAAAAATAACTTTTTTATTTATAATTATTTTTTAATTCTCTTTTTATATTTGCAAAGAAGGCTTAGGGTCTCACCAATCATAGTATTTGACATGACGGTAGTGCTTCCGGTTAAACCGAAAGAGACATTAACTTTTATATTTCAAATAGAACATCCTATATATTTTTATACAGGGATGTCTGCTTTTCTATAGATAATACTTTTATTTCTAAAAATTCACAAACTTGTTCAAATACTCTAAAAATGCGTACACTTACGTAACATTCTCTTTACAATCAAATAATACTACCAAGTTTATATCTCTACCCGTTTTTGAATTATTGCCCCAAAAGTCAATATACCCCATATTTAGATAAAAACTTCAAAATTTTCAAAAATCTAATTTTTATGTATCTAGATACTGCTCATTGCGCTGGTTGCAAATTTTGAAACCGCAGGTCGATATCTCGTTTCGTTCTCGAGATATTTAAATTTAAAATTTTGCTCAAGACTGCCCATTTTTGGGTATTAACCCAAAAATGGGTCGAGATATGAATTTGGCGACATCACCATTCGATTCTACGGACCAAAATACATAAGTATAGCAATTTTCATAATTTTTGTCCAACCGGTTCATTTTTTATGAATAAAAGCTTGAAAACCCCTGAAAATGGGCAAAACCTGAAAAAATCGTAAGGGGTTCACCTTAGATTTTTGCGATTTTTGGCTATTTTCAGTTATTTTGCTTTAGAGATTGTAAACGGTGTTCAAAAATTCTGAAAATTGGTGTACTTATGTAATTTTGCCCGTAGAATCGGATGGTGATGTCGCCAAATTCATATCTCGACCCATTTTTGAGTTATTACCCAAAAATGGGCAGTTTTCAGCAAAACTTTGAACCTAAATATCTCGAGAACGAAAAGAGATATCCACCTGCGGTTTCAAAATTTGGAATCAGCGCATTGAGAAGTATCTAGACACATAAAAATTAGATTTTTGAAAATTTTGTAGTTTTTGTCTAAATGTAGGGTATATTGACTTTTGGGGCAATAATTCAAAAATGGGTAGAGATATAAACTTGGTAGTAATATTATTTGATTGTAAGGAGAATATTACGTAATTGTACGCATTTTTTTACTTAATAATTTTAGAATAAAAATATAATGAAGAAAACATTTGATGTGATCTTCAATATGAAAGAATATCTAATTCTCTATATGGTTTGAATATACATTTTCCTTTATATTCAATAGATATAGAGTTAAAGAATTATAAATATTCAAAAATCAGTAAACTTTGCTATAATGAAGGAAACAGCTGATATAAATATTCTAATTCACACATGTCAGTGTCAAGTGCCATTTACATAACGTATGTTCGTGTTTAATTTTATTGGATTTCCAAGGAACTTTCGGTATGAAATTTGTAAAAATACTGTATGCTCGTTTTACAATTTTACTGGTTATATAGAATCTTTTCCAAGGAGCTTTCGGTATGGGATTTGTACAAAATATGTCAAATTGATGGAAGGCCTTTTTTGGCCACAATTTTATTTTTATAAGAATTTTCTGATTATTTTCTTTTTTTTATTGTTTTTCTTACCTGAAGGTAACGGAAGGTAAAAAAATAAAAGTACTTTTCTATGTGTTCTAGATAATAAAAGTAGTTTTATTTTGCAAAAGCTTTATAAGCTAAATAATATAAAGAATATAAGTAATTATAATTAAAATGAATCTCATTGTCAGAAGCCACATAGAAATGCAAGTTTTTTTTTAATCCTTTGAAAATCCTATACATTCCAAAGACGAAAAATAAAAATTAACGTATATGAATAGAAATATAATTCTTTGTATGCATTTACCTAATAAAAACTCCTTTGTCTTTGCCAAGGAATTCTAGAAAATTTTAATATATTTTCCATTTTATCTCCCCATATCCTCTTATTGTCAATTACAAGGAATTATCCTATCTGTAAATCAGTTAGTGAAAGTCCTCCTCCCAGCAATAAATTAATGAATCCCGGTTAAAAGTCTGCATTGCGAACAATATATCTCGTTACTCCTACATTGCAGGCCGCTGTATACCAGAAGCAACGCTTTGCAATTATTATTAGTTATTTATCTGCGCACACGGTATGGTTCGCGTTGTTCCTGATAAGCTAATTAATGTCCTCCTGCGCAGAGCACTGCCCGCCCGCCCGCTTATAAAGCAGAAAAATACGCGTTATTGTGCGTGCGGAGCTATAGTTTAATTGGTCAACACAATGGAGAGAGCGTTACTCGCCAGCCGAGATGGATATCGGGATATCTGCATTTTATATGAATATTTTGCTGATCTTGTTTTCTATTACTCCAGCCATATTTGTTCCTATTTTTGAACAGCTTAATCTAATCGTACTTTAAATAAATGAAAAGTATTTGCATAATGGGGAAGTTTAGCATGGTAAAAATTCTGCATAACATACTATTTTCTCACAAATATAACACAAATGACTGCTGAAATTGAAATTAAAAATTAAAATTATTGCTCCATTTATTTATAAATAATATTTTTTGGATAAACTTTAAGTACGTCACAAGTCAGTTATGCGCAAACTCAGACAGAACGGTGAAATCGAACCACTTGAACGTAGGTCGTAACAAAACGTAAAAGCGCTTCACTGGTATAATATATATTATAACTGAAACCGCGTGCGTCAGTGTATAAGTCGACATACGTTGCGCCAATCTGAGCATTTTTGAAAAAAATAAAACATGTTACATCATTTTTCAAGTCATTTCCCATGGAATAAATTTTTTTAAAAAAAAATCGCTAAACTTCCGCATTGGCAAGTTTTGCTGGTATTATAATATACATGCACATGATTTTCTTAAATTCTAGGAAGTTATTCCCTGCCAAAATTATTTTACATAACATAGAGCGTGTTAAGAAAAAAAATCTGATGTGACCAGCACATGACCTCCCGCCAATTTCATGTTTAAAATAGCAGTGAGCTTTAAGTCACTTCCAGTTGATCGTTTGTAAATAAAATCTAATTTCCAACAAATAGAAAAGTCTGTAATACGAAATTTTGGATTATGTATTATTGTTTTTCCTTAAAAATCTGTTAGAGCTTCAAATTAAGTACTACATCTGATTTATCATATATAGTCAAAATCTAATATGTTGTTTTAAATTATATAAGAGTTTTAAATACCAAATTTGAGAAGTTTTGGATCATATTTTAATAGATTTTAAGGAAAAATCATCACACACATTATTATAAAGATTAGCATCAACTTCCAGGTGCTCCAAAACGCAATTCTTCGTCGTACAAGATCCATTTCGTAAATGTGTATGTAGTTGTAAATTAATATTGATTTATAATGCTACAATCATAGAAAAATTAAATCAGATCATCCTGTACATCTAATATTTATGTATGATGGAAAATATATTATTTTTACAAACCTTAATTTCCTTAGAATACTATTATATTCTCCTTAAGACGGTTTCATTATTAATTTTAATGTAATTGTTTCCCGACAGTGACATTTGTTTAAATATGTCAAAATTGTTATTAAAGTATTGTTTTGTTTGACGTATAGGCAAGATGTATAAAAATAAATTAACTTCGTTTATTAAAAAAATAAATTATTTTATAACTTTATATTTTAAGTTATTTAACGCTATATACCAAATGCTATTATAGTAAAATTGAAGATTGTGCCATTATATTTAATTTTTATTAGTAAAAGTTGCTGAAAAATTATATCCATTGTATTTTTTTCAAGAAAAACTGTCTAATCATCATTTAATTCAAAAGTCGAGTAGTCATCAATCATGAAATGTAATTTTCCTCAAATTTATTGTAATAAACATCAGAAAAATATTGTCATTCGCGGTGTTCTAATTTAATTCCATTTCTAAAATAAGTTTCAAGAAGAAAAAATTTGCTTTCATTAGATAATATTTTTGTCAGTCTCGTCATGTATATAAGAAATGAAAATAGTATGCGCCAAATATCAAGAAAAGATATTATTCCATTGAACGGTGTCTATAGGTACATCTTATTTTAATTATAGTATTGCATCTTCAAGATGAAGTGTGATAAAAAAACGAGTCAGGTTAGAAAATATAGCAAAAGAAAATAATCTACTTCTTTGCTAAACTGCATGTTGCAAAGCTATCAGGTCTTGAAGGTAAGCCTTGGTCGTGCTGACCGCAACTCATGTTAGTATGTTCTTTCTTGGGCGCCGGAGTCAAGTTTTTGCCTCATGTAAATTAATTACAACTAATATATTAATCATGTAAGCGCAGTCGGGCACTCGTCCAGCAAAAACAGAAAACTTTCGCTGAGGGCGTCCGGTTCAGATTGAACCATCGATGGTGATACGAGAATAAATTGAAAAGGTTTATTAATTTTGTTTCTTGTTTACGAGATGAGATTGATGTTTATTAATTAGCACGTGCTTTTAATGTGTTATTTAAATTGCTTCGATAATTGAATCTTTGAAGCTCGATCTTGTTAGATAGGTGACAAGAGGGATACAAAAATTATAACTTGATTTTCAATTTAATATACATTTAATAAATTACAATAAAGCGAGATCCTCCAGCGGTTCAGGTTTATTTTGCATTAATAACATTAATGCTGGGTTTATGCAGGCAACTAAATTAAAAAATTAAATTATAAAACTAAACTAAACAAGTAGAAACCATTGTTATCAATGACAACGTTTATGCAAATGAACTGAAGAATTAAACTAATGAAACTAAATTAAGAAGTTGGCTATTTTCAACTTTTAGTTCAATTTTATAATTTCTTAGTTCGCCTGAGACATTCGCGCACTTATGACAGATTCTAATACCTAACCTATAAAAATGTACGATGATAACAAAGTGTCTGCAGAAAAGAGCGATGAAATACTAATTGGACTTATTCAACAGATTGTTTACCTTTATTTATTTATTTATCCTATATAAATATATTGTATCGCAATTTCACCTAGAAAGTTGGATTATCCGAAATGTCAAACATAAAATTCTGAATTTTAATTTACTGCATAAACGACGGTATTTTAGTTTAGTTTCTTAATTTAGTGGCTTAATTTAATTTCATAATTTACATGCTGCATAAACCCAGCAAAAGACTCGTGATTTCCATCTCATAATAAAGTTCCAATTTTTTTTACCTTCCGTCACCTTTTGGTAAGGGAGGTATTGTCTGATCAAATATTCGGTGGTGAGTTTTTAATGAATAAGCGCGTTTTAAGGTCTTTACAATACGATTTTACTGGTTTTACGATGATGTCTGTATATGTGTGTGTGTGTGTGTGTGTGTGTGTGTGTGTGTGTGTGTGTGTGTGTGTGTGTGTGTGAGAGAGTGTGTCTGTGTGTGTGTGACAAATTTTTCTCCGACAATAACTCCAAAACTACAATTCTAAAAATTAAGATTCTTTCGTATTCCTCTTCCTTACAACCCTATGAAGAGCTGATTAGATTTTGATTATAATTGGTCAACCGGAAGTATCCTTATTTGAAGTTCTTAACAGTTTTTCTTAAAAAATCGATATATAGAATCTTCTACAAGGAAATTTTGGTATAGGATATGTACAAAATACATCGAATTGACGGAAGGTTTTGTGCTGGTCACAACAGATTTTTTTATATAAGATTTGTGGAAAAGTTGTTTAAATTCCTTGGTAAACAAAGTGTTAAATACACGTAGGTCTGTAATTTTTATAACAAAGTTACACTAGAAGGGTCTCTTTTTTAACTACTTATGTTAACTAATGTTGAAAGTTATAAGAATGTAGAGGTTTTTTTATAAGTTTGACACGAAAAAAGTTATACATTTCGCCTTAACATAAAAATCAACATTAGGAATGCCGGATGCACCCAATTTCGAGCTTTGGTCCGGCCCGTCCCGAGGCCCTGCCCGATTTCGAGTCAATTTTCGAGCCGGGCTAGCTAATTTTTTGTCGAGTCGGGCCGGTAATTTTCCAAACCTCAAAGCCCGGCCCGGCCCGAATGCATCTCTACCCATTTCTGAGTGAGCCTCTCTGCTTTTATTCGCAGATTTTGGCAAGTTATGCAAATTCTTTTGTACAACATGTTTTTCCATAAAAATCAGGTTTGGTTCGTATTCTGTATTGAGAACCCCAAAATTTCCAAATAACACATTACTTACAATTATTTTGAGTTTAATATTGCTATTTGGTTCTGATTGACCATTTCCTTTATATGTGGCTGTTGTTCCTTAATTTACATAACCCCTGCTTCCAAGTATCCCAATGCAATTAATTTCCTGTGTAATCCTGCGAAACTTGGTTGGCTTGTAAGTTTGCAAGTACGGTTATCGAAAGTCCCAGTAGTCTCGGTAGCCGGGCCGGGCCGGGTCAGTCTGCTTGGTCGCTCTGCTCGGCTCGTCTGCTGATTAATCGTCCACGTCACCTCGATCAACAAGCCACACACGGATATTAATAACGCCGACAATTAAAGCGTCAGTAGCCATGTTCTAGTTCACGCAATCTCGGGGTTGAACACAGCCAATACCAACAGAAAAGAATATGATTGCTTATAAAAGACATACAGCCCAAATTTTTGTTTTATTAGAAATATCTTTCCTACATAGGGAGCAGAATTAGTATGTACCTTCTGCTATAATAAACAATATTAAAATAAAGACGAACAAACTTTGATTTTTTATAAAACTATAGAGTTTTGTATAAAATTTGATGCTCTGACGACTTTATGGTACTGACACAAAAATAACGGCGAATTATCAATACAATAAATATGTGTTAAAGCAATTTTTGTGTGAGTAGTGGTTGTTAGTCCTATGATAATGAATAAATTTATTTAAAGACTGTCATGCCAAAACATTTCAGAGTGACTGACCACATTTCACTGAGAATTTGTTTAAAATTATTATTATTAATTAAAAGATAATTTGTTAAAATTTGTTTCATTTTCATCACGGGCTTGTTTTGCGTGTTTCTATAACAACCACTGTCAATTCAGTAAATAATTTGTACATAACTATAGTAATTATAGTAAAAAAATCTGTTGTGGCCAGCACAAGACCTCTCGCTATTTCCATATTAGGCTATATAAGTATTGTATTGTACTTCGCTATCGAACCATCGTTTTATAACAAAAAAAATTACAGAACTTTACCCAAATATTGTTTTTTATTGTATATGACACGTCGTTTGCAAACATATTATTCTATTTTTCATTGTATGACGAAGTTCCTAAATGTCAGAGATTCTTCCAATTCATTAACAGATTGGCGATATTTCTGATGGATATATGCATTTTATATATAATTTTAAATAATTAATTAATAAATCAATAAGAAAGATTAAATATAGGTACATAAGAATATAAGAGCTATCAGAAATAAAAATAAATAAATATATCATCACGGCATATTACCCATTTCTGGGTCTGCCAGTATCTACAACACATGTAGACACAGGTAATGATGACGATATATTTTACCATGTGGGCGCTTACCAGGCGTCACCTCACGGGCACTCATAGCTCGCGTGGAGAGTGCACCACAGGGGTCACTTTTGTGCCATTTAATATTGGAAATATTTGGCGTCAGTCGGGATCGAACCTGGTTCCCCCAGGTTCGCGACCACGGGACCCCGTTCTGAGGTATCAGAATGTCACTAAAAATGTTGATTTTTGACACTGACATCTTAACTATGTTATAAACATTTGAATTTGTTAAGTGGTTTTCTTAGTGTAGTTTAGCCTCTGCTGTATTACATCCGATTATTCTACATATTATAGTGTCTTTATCTCTAAATCTATACAGGATATAATAAAAATTTTAAAAGTATTAGATGGAGAATTTTATGTTCTTCAATATTTGTAATAACAAAAATATTCAAAAAAATATATTTAGTATTTTTCTAAGAAACTACTACTTTCGGTTGTCCAATTGTTACCAAAACCTTTTTAGCTCTTCCCAGGGATGTCAGATTGAGGAATTCATAGTTAAACAGGTCTTAAGTCTTATAGTTTTTGAGGAATCGTCCCTCCAACATCCAGATATATATTATATTATATACACAGATATCATTGTAAAAATGTTAAAATCGGATTCTATGGACCTTAAATCGTCCTTATTCACTAAAATCTGGATATGCGAATTTTATAGGGTTGATTTACGTTAAATAAAGCCACTTTAATTCTCAAAATACATGACATCTTGAAAAACTAAATTTTAAATAAATGTAGTTAAATTACCCAACTGGTCCAATACTTTTGAGAGGTAATATTATGTTCCTTGAAAATAGTGTAATTGTTACAATTTTCATAATTAAAATAAACGTCTTGTAAGTGTCCTCGTTAATAAAGTGTTTTAGCTAAAAGTGTGTCAAATATCTTCTGCAGAACACCCAAGTAGAGTACCTATCGCAATTCTTTTCTTCTTAAAACGACTAATCATGAAATGAACCTAATGAACCACACTTTTACAAAAGCCATAATTCTCAGGCTTTATAATGCTTATAGGTCACAACGATAATCCTTCCATTTTGCAAAAATCAGTACCGTTAAAAAGTCAGAATAAACATTTGTGCTATCAGTAACAGTACCTCTGTTACTTTCGATTGGCGATTAAAAGCAAAAGCACGCTTCCACAGACGAAAAAAACATCAACAGTTATTCATTCATATCGCGAAAGTTTCCAACAACCGAAGTAAAGCTCCAGAGCGGATTCCATTTGAATAAGTCGTGCAAGTTGTACAACATTGATGGGAAATTAGCGGAGATCGTGGGGAATCATCCACATTTTATTCAAGTGGATGTTTTGTCGTGCAACGACAGAGAAACATACAGACGACTTTTTATTGTCATTAAGAACCGTTTTGTTGGAACAGTTATACAATAAATTTTACATATCTCATCCTGAAGTAAACAGATATTCTTATAGGTTGTTACGTGATTTTAGTGGACTGTATTTAACGATTTTATTTCTTACCTTGCATATTCTCTAAATTTTGCAGATGATCCGACAGTAATTACCCAGGACCCATTTCAATTAGAATTTATTATTAGACCTCTCTATACACAATATGAAAAATGAGGTCTTCTATTAAGTTTAAAGCCAAATACGTGGTGATTAATTCTGATGTCAATTTTAAAGTGCTAATAAATAATTTGGAGGTCAAACAAGTTGAAAAGTTTAAATACGCCGAGCTCTCCCTAGGGGGATAGTGTTTTAGGTCTATAAGTCTTGTCAATCCGTCTAGGTACACTTGAAACTCAAAGTGCTAACGGTAACTGTCTTTTCGGATACACAAACGAATTATCTTTATGCATAAAACAAAAACCGATGAAACTATCAAATTTTTGACATTTCTGCATGACAGCCCTTGACGATACCTCTCATTTGATACCAAACATAGGTGCATTCGGTAAATCATACGGAGTTGGAGTATTTACGGATCGGTGTTGGAGTGGAGTGGGAATAGAGCTGGAGTTGGAGTAGATCGAGGGAACAAGGTACACTCCTTTATTTGTGATTAACCGAACGAGTAGAGTTAAAATTTTGGTGCACGAATATAATAACCTCATTTTCTGACAATCTTATATACTGCACTGCTAAAGAAATAAACAATGAACCATACAGAAGTTATTCAGTTTGGTATTTTTCTTTAATGATTCTGAAGAAAGTATATATTAGAAAAGGTATAGATTTCTTACCATTCCGACATACTGTGCCTTGTTATATTGCAGAACAATTTTATAAATATAAAATAATTGTGTATAATAAAATATTTCAACATAAAAATACAAAATGAACTGACAGATGTCAAATAAAACAAAAAAAAAAAAAACTCCATGTGTGCTTGCATATCGAGGTTGGGCTTATGGAGTTAACATTTTTCACTCCACTTGACTCCATTCTGCATTTGCCGAACGCTCCATTTTAAGACGCTTATCACTCCATGTAATTACCGAACGGTGCTAGGAGTGTACAGAATGAAAAGAGTGAACAGAACTCATTTGCCGAACGCACCTATGGTTCCAACAACTTTAAGCAAAAATAAAAGTCGATCGACCTATCAAATCTTTGACACTTCTTGAATTAGATATGGTGGGGTTGAAATATATCAATGAAAAAAAAAAAAAATAGAATTAAGCAGACAATGGTGTGTTGAAGAGCTACAGTATGGTCGCGAATTCTGATTTAACGAGATGAATAATGGAATCAGAATAATCAGAATTTCAGAGACGAAGAAATATGGAAACGATGGAAGCATAAGAAGCAATAAATAAATTGAGAAAAAATATAAAAAGTTTCGGTCACCTTTTAAGAATTCCGGAAGAAAGATTACCAAAAGACCATACAACCGGGCTAAAGAAAACAAGGGGAAAACCTCAACGCTTGATGAATGAGTGGAAAGCAAAGACTTATAAGGAGTCCAGAGTAAAGAGAATTGGAGATGGAGAACGGAAGTACAGTAACAAATTGTACTTCGACGTAAAAGTAATGTAATATATTCTTATTCACTTTCGATAAAATATACCGTTAAACAAATATGTACTTTCAGATATACAAAAATAATAAAAATAAATTCTAAAAAAATTCTCAATTATAAATGGCACAAAAGTGACTCCTGCTGGGCACTCTCCACGCCAGCAATGAGTGCCCGTGAAGTGACGCCTAGTAAACGCCTGCACGGTACAAATATGTCATCTTCATTAACGATATCTGTGATAAAGCAGATTGCTACGCCCAGAAATGAGTAATGATATATTTATTTATTTATAAATTCTGATTGACAAAATAACAAAAAGAGTCAATTAATAAGTGTAAGAAGAGTCAGAATTTTACGGACATGTTCAAAAATGTTAAATAGCAATAGCAAAAGATAACAGAAAATGTCGATAAACAAATCAACTAAATCATTATTTTAAAGTTATATTTGATTTGATTAAATACAGAATTACAAGTTATGAAAAGTACAGTTGTACATATTACATCCTGTTAATATCAAAAAGAGAAAATAATCAAAATGCCTTACTAAAATAATAATAATAACAATAATAATAATAATAATAACAATAATAATAATAGCAAAATTACAATAATGTGTTTAATACCCATAGCGTAAAAATAAAATTACAATCGTATGTTTAAATTTGTTCTGTGGAATTCTGATATAATGAAATATGTCTGAATTCATAGCTAGAACTAATTAAAATGCAAATTATAAGAATCACATCATGGCATGTACACTATAAAGTTTAATTGTTATTTATAAATTTTAAGCCATATTGTACACGTGGAAATGGCAAAAGTGCATAAATTCCATTCCATATATAGTTAAGACGGTACTTCTTCCTGAAATTTCTCACACCTTTAGAGTTTATTATACCTTAACAACATTATTTTAACGTATTTATTATCGTGTCCCGCACTTGTAAGAGCATCATATAACAAGACATAATAGTATTATCCCCGGCTTTATGGGACTACAGTCAAATACGACAAGTGAAAAGATATATTTCCTGAATAGATTTTGTTTATGTTTTGGTGTACAAGGCGTTAATTAGGTTGTTGTTCCTAATTATAATTTTTAATCTAAATTAATGTACAACGATGAACTGTAATGTATGTAAGTACTCTCTTTTTATGGGACAAGGGAAAGAATATTATTTATATATATTTCAATATGAATTTTTGCTTTTGCATAAGCTTAATACATAGATTTTGATATTCTGATGCAGTTCAACTCAATCATTTTGATTTCCATTTTATATGTACTTAGATAAACCTAATATGGAAATGGCGAGAGTCCTTGAGCTGGCCACAACAGATTTTTTTAAAAGAAAAACTGTATAATACTATTAATACTATTAGTAAACTACTATTTCCGGTAGTCCAATTGTTATCAAAAACTAATCAGCTTTTCCTATTAATGCTAAAATGAGGAATGCCTAGTTTGACATATATTTATCTACGATAGTGCGTAAAATTAATGTTGTTAGTTTTAAGTTTGTAAAACGGTTGTTTAATAAAAAGATTTCATTAGTCACGTATTGCCGAGCAATGTGTGATCCATATTTTTAAACTCGCAAAATTTTAAATCCAACATAAATATTTTGTTTTCATGGCAAACTTCTCTCATTTAATATTGAGATCCTAATTCATTAATAAAAGTTTTTTTTTACCTTCCATCACCTTTAGGTAAGGAAGGTATTTGGTCAAAAAATTCGGTGATGAATTTTTAATGAATAAGCACGTTTTAGGGTCCCTACAATACGAATATACCATTATTAAGATGATGTCTGTATGTGTGTGTGTGTGTGTGTGTCCGTGTGTATGTGTGTCCGTGTGTGACAAATTTTTCTCCGACGATAACTCCAATACTACAATTCTAAAAATTATAATTCTTTCGTATTCCTCTTCTGTACAACCATATGAAGAGTTGATTAGATTTTGGTTATAATTGATCCAGATATTCAAAAAAATTTAATTGACAGATGTCAGTTGCAAGTGCAAAACCAAATATGGAAAGTATAGGATCTAAAATTGATATGTCATAGTGTTCCTCACAAGTGACTTGCAGAGAAAGGCCAAAGAGAAGATAGAAGGACTGTATCGCAGAAGACTTAAGAAAGTTAGGACTGTGTGAAGAAGATGCGTTGGACAGGAATGAATGGAAGAGAAGAGGAAACAGGGACCCCTAATAAAATAGGGGAAAACTGAAGAATAAATAAAGAAAGTGTCAAGTGTATTTTACTTAGTGTATGTTTATGTTATAATTTTATTGGATTTATAGAACCTTTTCTAATGAACTTTTGGTATGGAATTTGTAAAAAATAGTATGTGTTCGAGTTCGATTTTACATGATATTATATAGAATCTGTTCCAAGGACCATTTGGTATGGGATTTGTACAAAATACATCGAATTGACGGAAGGTCTTGTGCTGGGCACAACAGATTTTTTTATAAATTTAATGGGATTATATATTCTATCGTAGACAAAATATTGTACGATACGATACACATACGTAAAGCATATTTAGCCACTCACGGGTCTTAAAACCCTCACTACGCTCATATTTTAATCTAACCCATTCGTGGCTAAAGACTTGCTTTACGTACTTGTATCGTAAATTACCATTAGTAGACGAGCATTCTAGATATTGTTCTGAATAGCAATGGGGTCCTATACCATTTTTCTTTTATTTTTTTTTCCTGTAAGAACAGGATAAAATAAGAACTTCAGTGCAAACGCGACTTAAAAATTTTACGTAATAAGCGAGATATTAATTTTTAAAGTTTAAGAATTTGTACGTGACGTAGCAGGTACTAACAAGTGATCGACAAACAATGGGACAAACTGTTAGTTATACTGGAAACAATTTTTTTCATGTTTGCATAGCTGAAATGTTTTTATATAAAAACTTATACGTTATATTCACGAAGAAATTATTATTAAGTATAAATAACATAAATAATAAGCATTTAACAATGATTTCTTCCTAATAAATTACAGAACATTGAAACAGTTTGACAATATTATTACACAAAGTATAACGACGGATGGCGCTAATGTTTGCCTGTTTTGAAGTTTCAATATTAATTTAATTAATATTATTATTAATTTAATTTATATTACAAATTGATTTAATTATAAATACATGATTATTGTTAATATTACTAGATGTTATAATTAAAGAAATTCATCAAACACAAAATTGTTAAATGTTTTGTTAGGTTATAGAACAACATGACATTTCATATTCTTTCAAAGGTGACAGCTGCAGACGCGCGAATCTTCTTTTTAAAATCAGGCCACCAATCAAATTCTTAGTACCTAACGCGTCATACCCAATTAGTAATCAGCTTCAATCGTTTGTAGTTTGTGACCTAGTTAATATTTAAAGAAATTTTTTTTACTAATACTCATTAATTTATGTATATTTTCGTCTTCTTATTTACGATAGTTAAAATATGACTATGGTATAGGACCCCATTGAGAAAAGTGCACTACAAAATCTTACTTTAGAACATATGTACGTAGTAATTTAGTATAAATCGCATTATAATCTTCTCTGGAAGAAAATACTCGGGAAAAAGGCTTGGGTTAGGTCAATTTAAATTACACGATCCAGTTCTCGGTGTGGAATTTCGTTATTGATAAATTGTTTCCATTGGGTCGGTAAGCGAAGAGGAGCAGGCACGGGGCGGCTGACCTGACGTGTCCTATCGTCCCGTGTCTAACTGCTGACGTGTGAGACAAACCCTCGGATTCCCTAGTGGAGCCCTAGTCCAATTGTGACGGTGAGATATGCCCCTTGAATTTACCACAAATACTAATATGCTTCCAGCGTTTTCACATCGCCACAACTTGGAAATGGACAGTGAACGTCAACGTATTTAAAAAAGACAATGAAATATTCAAATATATTTTTTTACTAGCGTCACAGAATACATTTATACAGAAGCGACACTCCTTGCCGGCACCATTATTGTTGCGATTTTACGTTTATGACCTTGAACTTTAAATTTGTTGGCTAATTTACGCGCGAAATTTAAATTGTTTTAAATGATAAAAGAAAAATTAGAACATAAAAGTACTAAAATTTTAATTTTATTAACGAATTAAGAAAAGATGAGATAAAATAATCACATAATTATATTTTCATTAAACAAATACCTGAATTTTACAAATTTATCACAATGCAGAATTTTCTATATCTTTGATGTGGGAAACAAACGTCAGACTCGATGAATATGTCCCATATATCCTTCTCCATCAAATCTTCTCTTCCACAGGCCTTGAGCCAAATTTTACACCTATATTTATTAAATGAATACACATTTTACATAATGTGGTAATCATTTTACACAACTTATATTTCTGGATCTTTCGGACACGAAATTTTTTAAATCTATTTATACAGTCTTTATATGAACAAACAAGACCTCCCGATTCTACTTTCTTCATTTTATCCACTTAATTAGAAACTAACACCACTTCTAAAATTCACAAACAGTTCACAAAATGAAATGTGTCAAAAGTGAGAAGACGTGTTTGGTTTTCTTGAATTAGCCATAACTCTAAAATACATGGACGTGACAAGCTGAGACAACAGCTCTTCCAGAATACGTGAAATATAATGATTTTCCTTATGATAACGATTTTTCCCATCGTTCGTTGAAAAAATAACATATTTGTTTTTAATAGAAATCAATTTGTGTTTCTCAATATACTTTTATTATTGACCCCTAACGGAAAATGTTCACGTCGAGATAATGAAAACAACAAAGAATCGTAAGATACGAAGATATGCCGAAACAATCCGATTTTATCCGATTAGCCCTTTAAATTTGTTGGCATACTCTTTCTCTCTCTAATTTTCGTTTTTCTCTCTGACTGTCGCTTCTGTATAGATGTTTATTCTGTGCTAGGGTTTCATAACAACTTTTTGATTGTCATTTTCGTTGCTAAATGAAATACTTTTAAGCACCAGTGCTTAGAAATGACAGTTTAATGCGTAAAAGTGACAGCTTAATGTGTAAAATGTTTTTTAGCAACGAATAGATGAACTTGACATCTGCCTAATTTTTAATTTTGAAAAATATAAAATGTTGATACACGCCATTCCCCTTTCTGTTCTCAGTCTTCATAATCACTGTGATTGAAATAACAAATGATTTGAAATGACATGAGAATTATCCGAACTACTAGAACTTGAGTCAATAGATTCAACATTCATTATTGGTTTCTTCTTTTCTATTAGATCCTGCAAGTACAAAAAAGTCAAAGAGACGTGTTTTCATATTTTACTTCACATTCCATACTAAAAATATTATTTCTGTTTCAACACAATCCATCCACTAGTTCGTTCGACGTTGTGTAGGTTTCGCATCGAACGAGTTAATTTTGTTGTTTCTTTGGAATTACATTTAATCATGATTCGAAGGATTCATTATTGAACAAATCATTAATTAGGAAATCATAATCACAGTTCGAAGAAACACGCCTAATATAAGTGATAGAGTTCAGTTTAACTGGGACATCTATTGCGATATGAAATGGTTTTATTACGAACTAGAATGCGAGTACAAGCACTAAAACCCAGAGACTATAATTCTCGCTCAGAATTTTGCCGTTGGATATTTCGGCATATTTGTTTATTTTTATGATTTATTGTATTTTGTTTTTATGTTTTGTTTTCCAAGTTTTTACCTTCCGTCACCTTTAGGTAAGGGAGGTATTGTCTTTGGTCAAAAAATTCGGTGGTGAGTTTTTAATGAACAAGTACGTTTTAAGATCCCTAGAATACGATTTTTCTAATTTTACTTTGATGTCTGTATGTATGTGTGTGTGTGTGTCCGTGTGTGTGTGTGTGTGTGTGTGTGTGTGTGTGTGTGTGTGTGTGACAAATTTTCCTCTTCTTTACAACCATATGAAGAGCTGATTAGATTTTGGTTATAATTGGTCAACCGGAAGTACCCTTATTTGAAGTTCTTAACAGTTTTTCTGGCAAAAACGTAGTTAAATATCAATTTTCGACATTTTATGATCATTAATATGAAAGAAAATCTTATTCTCTATACGATTTGATTATACATTTTCCTTCATATTCAATAGATATAGAGTTATATAGAGAGATGAAGAGAGGTTAATTTTCAAAAATCAGTCAGCTTTGTAAAAATTATGGAAACAGCAGATATATTCAAAAAATTCTAATTGACAGATGTCAGTGTCAAGTGCAAAACCAAAGTGGAAAGTATAGGATCAGTATAGGATCAGAAAGTAACAAAATGACAGAGTGTCCCTCGCAAGTGACTTACAGTTTCAGTACGAGGAAGATTTGAGAGAGGAATAACTGTGTGAAGAAGATGCGTTGGATAGGAATGAGCAATTTACATAATGGTCGTCCGTGTTATAATTTTATGGGATTTGTAGAATCTTTTCAAAGGAACTTGCAATATGGAATTTGTAAAAAATAGTGTGGTCGTGTTATAATTTTACAGGATATATAAAATCTTTTTCAAGAAACTTTTCGTATCGGATTTGTACAAAATACATCGAATTGACGGAAGGTTTTGTACTGCCCACAACAGATTTTTTGCCATTAATTTTAAAAATAACTGTTACCTATTTACAAAAATTTTACTGTTAAAGTTTGTTACCCTCGTTATGAATTGATGTATACTAATTGTCACACCTGTTATTACTGTTAGCGACATATGTAGTTAGCAAACTAATTACTTCGAATCAATCTTAATAATTATACATTTATTAATAGATTATTGCACTCAATTCTCTATCTTAGAAATTACTAGTGTGGTTAATTATTTTCATCAATCTTATGTTCTCAGTAATATGCAAATTACTTTAGTTCAACTGACCCTGTTTTGTAAGTTATAGTACTCATATATGACAACCTACGCTGCATATTACTAACATTTGTTTTGTATCCTGCTGAGGAAATGGATTAGAAGATTAGATCATCTAGTTTCTTTGCATATGTACAATGTTGCTTTAGTGCATATTTGAACTAAATTATACGTAATATTAAGCCATTATAACTATGATTATCACTATTATCGACCAGTACACTCTGCTTAAAACCGCCAACCACTATGATTAGCACATTACATAATTCATGGAATGCAAAAACAGAATTTCTACTAAGTGCTGTTTCATTACGTCACGCTTGGAGCCCGGTATAAACGATGGAGGTTTATGTGTCGCTGTTGATCGAATGTATGTCCACCTAATTGAAAATTATAACAATTTGAAACCATTTTAGAAGTTAAATTAATTTGTATTCTTGTCTGCCAATGTTCGTCCCAACAAAAGAGCTAAGCTAATATATTTTACCTTCAGTCACCTTGGTAAGGAAGATAAAAAAAAATCGGTGGTGAGTTTTTAACGAATAAGCACGTTTTAGGGTTCCTAGATAACGATTTTATTAGTTTTACGATGATATCTCTATCTCTCTCACTTTCTGTCTCTCTCTCTCTGTGTATGTGTGTGTGTGTGTGTGTGTTTGTGTGTGTGTGAAAAAATTTCTCCAACGATAACTCCAATACTACAATTCTAAAAATTATAATTCTTTCATATTCCTCTTCTATACATTCATATGAAGAGCTGATTCGATTTTGGTTATAATTGGTCAACCAGAAGTTCATTATCATTATGAAATAATATCTATACAGTGTGATTATATATTTTCCTTCATAATCAAGAGATATAAAGTTAAAGAATTATAAAGATATTAACTTTCATAAAACAGGAATCACGAAAACAGCTGATTTATTCAAATAATTCTAATTGACAAATGTACATTGGCACATAGTGTATGTTCGTGTTATTATTTTATTGGATTTATAGAATATTTTCCAAGGAACTTTCTGCATGAATTTGTAATAAATTGTATATGTTCTTGTTACAATTTTACTGAATATGTAGAATCTTTTCCAATGAACTTTTGGTATGGGATTTGTACCAAATACATAGAATTGACGAAAGATATTGTGCTGGCCACATCAGATTTTTACCTTCCGTCACCTTTAGGTAAGGAAGGTATTGTCTTTGGTCAAAAAATTCGGTGGTGAGTTTTTAATGAATAAGCACGTTTTAGGGTCCCTACAATACGAATATACCATTTTTAAGATGATGTCTGTATGTGTGTGTGTGTGTCCGTGTGTGTGTGTCCGTGTGTGTGTGTGTGTCCGTGTGTGTGTGTGTGTCCGTGTGTGTGTGTGTCCGTGTGTGACAAATTTTTCTCCGACGATAACTCCAATACTACAATTCCAAAAATTATAATTCTTTCGTATTCCTCTTCTGTACATCCATATGAAGAGTTGATTAGATTTTGGTTATAATTGATCCACCGGAAGTACCCTTATTTGAAGTTTTTAACAGTTTTTCTTAAAAAAAAACGCAGTTAAATATTATTTTTTGACATTTTGTTATTATATATATTAAAGAAAATACTCTTCTCTATACAGTTTGATTATACATTTTCCTTCATATTCAATAGATGTAAATTTAAAGCATTATAAAGAAATTAATTTTCAAAAATTAGTCAGCTTTGTTATTTATCATGGAAACAGCTGACATAATTATTCAAAAAAATTTAATTGACAGATGTTAGTTGCAAGTGCAAAACCAAATATGGAAAAAGTATAGGATCTAAAATTGGTATGTCATAGTGTTGCTCGCAAGTGACACGCAGAGAAAGGCCAAAGAGAAGATGGAAGAACATTAATTAGTGTAGTTTATGTTATAATTTTATTGGATTTATAGAACCTTTTCAAATGAACTTTTGGTATGGAATTTGTAAAAAATAGTATGTGTTTTTACATGATATTATATAGAATCTGTTCCAAGGACCTTTTGGTATGGGATTTGTACAAAATACATAGAATTGACGAAAGATATTGTGCTGGCCACATCAGATTTTTTAAATATAATTCTGACATTATTAGTTTCCGTTTTATAGCCTTTTAAATTTGTGCCTTACCTTAGGCAACTATCCCTTTGATCTCATATATTTCCACCTCCGCTTGGGATGAAATGGAAGTTGTAAATATTTCTGTATATGAAGTTTTTGCTGGCAAAACTGCACGGCACAATCAGAATCAGCTGTTTGTCTCCAGGAGTTACATGGGAACGCGCATGTGTTGCGCTGGCGGTTTAAATTTGTTTTGCATATCGAAATTGCGCTCGGCGGGTCCGCAGCTCGGCCGTCGGCCACGAATGCATCTGGCAACGGCAGGAGAATTGAGAACTGCAGCTTTGTTATTAAAATTCATTATTTTCCACGAATTTATGCGCATATATGCAATAAAAACTCGACAATACGACATGTATGTTGCTGCTTTTAATTTGTATACAAAATAAGTTGACAAACTAAACAACGCGAACGGAAAACTGTCAATTTTGTGCCGTATAATATAATAAAGATCTTGTAATTAAATTAGTTACTTCGTTGTTTATTCCTTACAACTTTATAGTATAAGGTTGGTTGTTACGTATGTGACTACATTTTTTCCAATTTTTTCTGACTTTGTTTTAAGGTCATTAACACTCACAAACTATTTTTCATAGACTAACGAAAATGATAATGGTATTATCATCTAAAAACAACAAACAAAACAGTTTAAGCTAATCCTCGTTTTTTGATTAGTGTATTCTATTCCGGTATTTAAAATTAATCTTCATAATATTATCAAAAAATCTGATGTGGCCAACACATGACCTCCCGCCAATTCCATGTTTAAAATAGCAGTGAGTTTTAAGTAAAGTATCATTACCGGTTAATCGCTTGTAAATAAAATCTAATTTGTTGTCCAATAAATAGAAAAGTCTGTAATACGAAATTTTGGATTGTTTTATTGTTTTTCCTCAAAAATTTGTTAGAGCTCCAAATTAAGTACTACATCCGATTTATCATATATGGTTAAAATCTAATATGTTGTTTCAAATTATATATGAGTTTTAAATACCAAATTTGAGAAGTTTTGGATCATATTTTAATAGGCTTTAAGGAAAAATCGTCACACACGTACATTCTTATAAAAATCAGCATCATCTTCTAGGTGCTCTAAAACGCAATCTTTGTAAATTCTTCGCCGTACATAATCCATTTCGTAAATGTGTAGTTGTAAATTAATATTAATTTATAGTGCTGCAAAAATAGCAATTAGCAAATTTAAATCAGATCATCCTGTTCATCTAACATTTATGTATGATGGAAAATATATTATTTTTACAAACCTTTATAAAATATTTTACTAGTATATTCTCATTAACACGGTTTTATTATTAATTTTAATATAATTGCTGCCTGTCAGTGACATTTGTTTAAATATGTCAAACCTGTCATTAAAATTATGATTTTGTTTGACGCATAGGCCAGGTGATACATGGAAATAAATTATATTATATATTCATATTTAAAGTTATTTTGAGTTATTTACTAAATGTTATTATCGTAGAATTGAAGATTAAACCATTATATTCCATTTTAATTAGTAAAAGTTGCTAAAAAATTATATTCAATGAATTTTTTACAAGAAAAACTGTTAAAAGCTTGTATAAATGATACTTCCGGTTATCCGATATACACTAAAAACTAATGAGCTCTTCCCATATTAGTATAGAACGGGTATACAAAATTTCAAATTTTTCTAATTGATAGTATTTGAGTAATCGTGTCCACATGATCCACACACACACAGACACACACACATACATACCTACAGACATCATTGTAAAAATGTTAAAATCGGATTCTGGGGACATCAAAACGTGCTTATTATATAAAATCTCTATATGCTATTTTTAGCACGATCCCTATACCTCCCTTACCTAGGGTAGCGGGAGGTAAAAAGGTAGACACTAGGAATAGATTGGTCTATATTTTACGAAATAAACTGTTAAAATTAGAGTAGAATTCGCTAATCCAAAAATGAGGATTAGCTTAAACTTTTTTGTGAATCAGACTGTTAATGTTTTAAAGAATGTTGAAGTTTGAATAATTAGCTGTTTCTAAAACTAAATTAAATTTAAAAAAATCTGACGTAATCTGTACATTACCTTCTGCTAGTTCCATGTATTTTGTACAAATTCCATACCAAAAGTTCCTTGCAAGAGATTCTATTTATCCAGTAATTTGAAATTGTATAAATATTGCTCACTTGTAGCGATACCTATGAAATTGAAACAAAATTAGAAAGAAAGTCATTTCGTTTGAACTGTCAGAAATTTAATTTTATAGTTAGAATGTGAAAAAATAATAGTAATAAAAGTTATTTAAATGTTAGATTTTAAAAATAATACCTGTGTAGTGATTTAGGGACAGAATTGAATTATCTGCAACTTTTAATTGAAAACTGAATTTCTGACAGTTCAAACGATTCGCATTTCTCTTGTTTTCATTCCATGGGTATCGCTAGAAATGAGCAATATTTTTATACAATTTCAAATTAGATTTTACAAGTTACCAAACGTACAAAATTAAAACTGTTTACTGATTTAGGCGTAGAATATAATTAAAAATGTAACACTTATTTGAAATATTTTGTCTAAAATTAATTGGGGGCTTTTGCGCAAAGAAAAACTGTTTTCCCATGTTAAACGCCTATGGCCAGTTTTTTAATTAACACACTGTATAGTGTAAAAATTTTATAAATTATTTAACACTGCAATTTTTCCTAGATTTTATTATGTAAAATTAGCAAATTTTAAAAAAATAGTTTTGGGTTTCACACTAATATATTTCACCACTTACCAAATCAGTTTTTACATAGCTAAATTTCTAAAGAGTGTAGTTTTATCTATCTTCATTTAAACATTTCCTCAAATATTTCTTCATTATCACATGTATTTTGGTCCTTTATCTTGCATTTACAACCTAAGATTCGCTTCCTTGTAATTACATAGATAATAATATAATTTTTTATGACATCATCTTTGTTATTTTTGTTATGTCTGCTGCCCACAATGTTTCAATGTAATGAATAATAGACTTTTCTTGTTCATTAAAATCTATTGTTAATTTCTTCCTCATTCTTCTTTCTTATTGAATCACGCTGAGTAAATTCATATGAAGACAATAAGATAATGGATACGAATTTTAGAAAAATTCTAAGATCTATGATCTAATCAAAGTTCGAACAAAATCTTAAATACACAAAAAGGCAACGCGCTTGTTAGATATTAAATTTGATTTTTATCTCTTCTTCATGTTCAAGTGGTTGTTTAGTATTTATTTTAGATGTTATTAATAAATAAATTCCTGCTCCTAATGTGTCATTAAAATTATAATGCAATAAAAATGTACTTTTTCGCTATTTCTATTTTATTAAACATGATTCAAATAGCTCTTAAATATAATTTATATCTAGCAAAGGTAGCATTATAAGACCGTGTATAACTTTAATTTTGTAGCTTCTTATTTTAACGTCTATAATATTTCCATGAGAACGGGTTAATAATAACAGTAATAGGGCATTCACGAGAAAATTAAGACTATTTCACTAAAAGCAAAATGAAATTTAGAAGTTAACTGGTTATGAAAATTTCATAAATGCACATTTTCCTTGCAGTAACACAACCGTTTGCTATGTCTGCGCAATCTTACAGTACCATGTGCTACAGATTTATTATTCAACATTTAGAAGGGAAAATCTGTTTATTAAAAAACTTTTATGATTTTCATTATGAAAAAGAAATAAGAAACAAGTAATATTCGAATGGGGTTACACATACATAAAGAAAATTAATAAATATAAAATCAAATTTATTAAATTTGGGAAAGAGATATAAATGACAGCTAAAAACCCTAGAGACAAAAATACAGAGTACCAAACGAAGAGCCTACGCAATCTTCTTTTCAAAAACTATTTAAAATTATCGGAGTCATAATAATTACTTAAAAAATAATTATAACTTACTACCATAATAACAGCAAAATGAGAGAAATAGATATGCAATTTTCTTTTTATTACGAGTAAATACGAATTAAATAGAAAAATATGTAATATTACTACCAACTTTATATCTCTACTCATTTTTGAATTATTGCCCCAAAAGTCAATATACCCCACATTTAGACAAAAACTTCATAATTTTCAAAAATCTAATTTTTATGTATCTAGATACTTCTCAATGCGCTGATTCTAAATTTTGAAACAGCAGGTCGCTATCTCTTTTCGTTCTCGAGATATTTAGATTTAAAGTTTTGATCAAAACCGCCCATTTTTGGGTAATAACCCAAAAATGGGCCGAGATATGAATTTGGCGACATCACCATTCGATTCTACGGGCAAAAATACATAAGTACACCAATTTTCACAATTTTTGAACACCGCATACAATCTCTAAAGCAAAATAACTGAAAATGGCCAAAATCTGAAAAAATCGTAAGGGGTACCCCTTAGGATTTTTTCAGATTTTGGCCATTTTCAGGGGTTTTCAAGCTTTTATTCATAAAAAATGAACCGGTTGGACAAACATTATGAAAATTGTTATACTTATGTAATTTTGCCCGTAGAATCGAATGGTGTTGTCGCCAAATTCATATCTGGACCCATTTTTGGGTTATTACCCGAAAATGGGCAGTTTTGAGCAAAACTTTGAATCTAAATATCTCGCGAACGAAACGAGATATCGACCTGCGGTTTCAAAATTTGGAATCAGCGCAGCGAGAAGTATCTAGATACATTAATATTAGATTTTTGAAAATTTTGAAGTTTTTATCTAAATGTGGGGTATATTGACTTTTGGGGCAATAATTCAAAAATGGGTAGAGATATAAACTTAGTAGTAATATTATTTGACTGTAAACAGAATGTTACGTAAGTGTATTCATTATTAGAGTAATTGAGAAACTGTGTGAATTTTTAGAAATAAAAAAACATTGAAATTAAAATAGATAAATCCAATAAAATTATAACATGAACATACACTATGTAAATTGCACTTGACAATTCTTTGTTTAGTCTTTAGCTTTCTCCAATATTGTTAGGGGTCATTGTTTCTTACTCTTCTCTTTCACTCATTCCTGCCCAACACATCTTCTTCACACAGTTCTTCCTCTCTCAAATCTTCTGCGATACATTCGTTCCATCTTCTTTTTCGCCTTTTTCGTACTCCCGACATTCTAATCCTACACTTGCCATATTTGATTTTTCACTTGGCACTGACATCTGTCAATTAGAATTTTTTGCATGTATCAGATGTTACCATGATAAATAGTAAAGCTAATTGATTTTTGAAAATAGTACTGCTTGATCAGGAATTTTAACAGTTTAATATAAAATTAGGTCCTTCAGAAATACAATATATTAAAAACTACTTTAGTAAAGTATTACATACTTCCGACTGGATATTTTATTATTATTACTTCTACTGCATTCCCTTTTTTAATGTTTGGAATTTGTCGTGCAAATAGCCTTTAATGTGATGTAATTTATTACCATCTTATTGCAATCGAATCAATTCCCTGATGCTATTATACAGACAATAAGTCAGTAGGAAAGTTCAGTTTCATGTTATTAACTCCAGCCGGTGATACAACGTCGTCGTAATCACTTACGGGTAATACAGGAACCTGATCAGCAGCACAATAATTACCTATAATCTGGTTTGTTATTTCAAATTTTTGAAGAAGCGTGTGAATCCTAACGCAGCATAAAAGACACGACGATTTGATTCATTATAACAACATTAAAATTCATGATGATTATTATGGAAGTATTGGAAAATGATGACAATAAATTAGCATAATTAATGAAGGTAATAAGATTTAAAGCGACCTGGTTTTAGTTTGCTTGAATATCTACCTAAGGGGAATCGAGTGTGATAATGCAAAATAGCAAAATGGAGAAAATTACTGATATTAAATTTTCATGTGCATCGATTTTCGAAGCATTTCTATTATTAAAATGTAGTTAAAGCTTACTTCTTCTCCTTTTGCTATTGTTAATTACCGTTATTAGCAAATATTTATAATATATTTTAATACATATAAATCGTATATCATTAAATATTTAAATAGTATATTTACTGGACTAGAATCTAAACTATATCTTTTACTGCTCTGGTTTTATAGATAGTGATTACTTATTTTAAAATCGATATGGAATATACCATAAGACTTCCTGTTTCTACAAATTTGTTTGGAATTCGTTGCAGGTTTATAAAAACTTCTGATGAACACTTGGGGTTAGATTTTCAAAATACAAGTAACAGGGATGAATAATTCAAAATCAATTTTTAATTGAGTTGTTATTAAGAAAACATTGGAAAACAAAACACGATATGGAAAACAAAAAATATACAAAAATTTGACTAAATAAGTATAGCAACAGAATTCTAGAGCTGTGTCCGATGTCGCATTATGACATTTAGTATTTAGGTCTTTTTCACATACAAATCTGAATGGTACACTAATGATATCCAATGATTTGTATAGTAACACTTTATAACAGTAAAATTGAGTTAAACGATTCGATTTAATTTGACGCTTCAGATTAAATGTTAATTATTTCATAAAATAGAAGCTTAAGAGCTATTCGTTGTCAATAAATTTGACATTTTGTACAAATTATAGTAACGAACATGATTTGTTTAACCCGACAGCGGGCAGGTGGGGTGTGGTACACCCCAGTCACTTTAAAATTGCCGCCATTTTTAAAATAACGGCCGTACACCATCATCTAGCCATCTACCTTTCGCAAATATATTGGTCTGTCAATACGCAACAGGATTCAATCTCAACTAAATTGCAGAAAGAGTATCATCAAATCAAAGTGATGTGGGGTGTATTAAACACCCACCTGTCCATAAACGTAACATAATTTTTCTGAAGTGTACTGATACGAATATACTTATTTTGAAATTTCAAGGTACATTTATATATCTTTTATAAATTACTGAATTTTATTAAGTTTTTCTAATGTGTAGGATATAATATTTTGAAAAAGATTAGGCGCATTTGTTGGCCTCGAGGAAAGAAATAGATACTGAAGAGAAAGTCAATAAATAAAATTTGTGATGATGATAATGAATAACCACCGCAGAAAAAATTAAATTCAAAGCAAGATCGCTGCACAGAATCTCCTAGGGCGAGAGATAGAAAAAGAAAATACGTCTACAAGTCATACCAAACATATTTATATATGTAGAGCACGCGATAATTTACTGTGAAAAGTGCAGCATATTTGAATCTTCATAACTTCTCTGTTTTTTATATCATAGGTTCACTTTTAAAGTTTAAGAATGTTATTTATTTTTGTTTGTAATATTTATATTTTTTTTTTGTTTTTATAATATAATATCAAAGAATATTTTCAGTGAGTGTTTATAAGTTCTATTTTTTTTAAATAAATAATGAAATAATTTCATTGTTTCTTTTTTCCGTTGGACGAGGAGCTTCTAAAACACCAACGAATATAATAATATCTAAAAAAAATTACCGGATGTTTCATAAAATTAAAGTTAAATTGGGGTTTGTCACACCCCACCTGCCCAAATTTGTAATTTTGTTTTCACCTGCCCGCTGCCGAGTTAATTAGTGTGTGTCAACTTCAAGGTATAGTGTGCTCCTGTAAAACCCTAAAATCTAATTCCTGAAATCCTAAATAATTACTTTAGTTAGGGCATATAAATTTAGGATTCAGATATTAGGGTGATAAAAGTACAACATCGCACACAGCCCACGCAAGGACCTTAATCATAAGTATTTTATTTTCTAAGAATAAATTGTTTATTTTTTAAATTAGCAGTTATTTAGAAAATTTTGCCTTTTTGTATTTTAGTTACTAAAAGAACTAAGGTATATGTTTGTATGGCATTTTCCTCTTAAAATTACCTTCCTAACAAATTGTTAAAGTTACGTTATTTAAAAGAAATCTGAATATTTGTATTATTTTACTTTATTTCTTATAAATGAAAACCATTAAAGATGCCGACTGCTAATAATTCTAAGCATCTTATATGATTCCATATATGAATAGAGCAACTACAACCAAATTATGATAAGAATATGAAATGTATGTATGTTCTTGGATTCATAATTCATTCAAGACAGAGACTAAAGGCAAAAGGTAGATACACAATAAAATAGATAAAATGAACAGACCTTCACTCTTAAAAATGCTTTGTTTATTTTTTGTCGTAAATTAGTCAAAATTGGAAAATGAAGTAAATTAAAAAAAAAATATATATATGAAAGTGACATTAAATAATGGGACGATGGCAACAGATTTTTAATAAAAATGAAAATATACAGGCTGTTATATAAGTAAGGGTATAATGCTTAACCCATGGTCGAACTGACCCCATGAATGGTAAATCGGAGAATAATTTTTGTTCAACATGATTTCTACAAGAACTGGAGGCCTTTAAAGCTGATCAATCACGTGACAATTTAAAATTTGGTTAAAAAGTAAAAATCAATGTGTTCTCTGAAAAATCGTCACACCTGTCATAAATGACACATTTCAGATTTTCATAATGAAAAACCTTGAATACATGCCAACACTTTAGAACAACAAAAATGTATTGCACAATTCGATTTAATTTGATGCTTGAGATTAAATGATATTATATTTCAGAATATAGAAGGTAAGAAGTTATTCTTTGACAGTAAATTTGACGTTTTGTAGTGTGCTCCTGCAAAACCCTAAAATCTAATTCCCAAAATCCTAAATAATCACTAGATTTAGGGTATATAAATTTAGGATTTAGATATTAGCGTGATAAAAGTGCAACATCGGACACAGCCTTAGTAGTATATGTCCGACGTAAAATTTCTTGCAACCTTCATTCTCTTTTGCTTGTTCTGTAGTATTTTCTGGTGTAGCAGATTCCTCCATCAGTAACAGTCGTAATTCCTTTAATACGGATTTCGTCGATCTTGTTACCCATTGCATTTCTCGTCCGTTTCCAGTGTTTCTGAGTGTCCGAGTGGGTATCCCGGTCACGCTCGGCTGCGGTACGTCGACCCCATGGCCTTCGACCTCGCGTCACGACTTTGACTACACCCGCGACTGCCGCGTGAAGACTGCAGAGCACACATTGCACCAAACCATACAGCCTCAACAGGATGTTGCATGCGGTTAGGGTGCCCGGTACTGGGTTATTGGATGCATCAGAGCAGGACTGAAAAGATTTTCACATTCGTTCCAGTGTTGCCAGAATGTAAAAATATAAGTTTAAGTTATTTTTTTGAATATCTATAAACTTATGGATCTCCGGCTTATAGATAATTTATCAATCACCTATATATATATTATAGAAATGCTTAGAATCCTACGAAAACTAAACACCTCTTAAGAACCTTTTAAAATAGCAGTGAGCTTTAAGTGAAGTATCATTTTCGGTTAAACTTTTGTAAATAAAATCTAATTTGTTGTCCAATAAATAGAAAAGTCTGTAATACGAAATTTTGGATTGTTTTATTGTTTTTCCTCAAAAATCTGTTAGAGCTTCAAATTAAGTCCTATATCCGATTCATCATATATGGTTAAGAGCTAATATGTTGTTTCAAATTATATATGAGTTTTAAATACCAAATTTGAGAAGTTTTGGATCATATTTTAATGGGCTTTAAGGAAAAATCGTCACACACGTACATTCTTATAAAAATCAGCATCATCTTCTAGGTGCTCTAAAACGCAATCTTTGTAAATTCTTCGCCGTACATGATCCATTTCGTAAATGTGTAGTTGTAAATTAATATTAATTTATAGTGCTGCAAAAATAGCAATTAGCAAATTTAAATCAAATCATCCTGTACATCTAACATTTATGTATGATGGAAAATATATTATTTTTACAAACCTTAATAAAATATTTTACTATTATATTCTCATTAACACGGTTTCATTACTAATTTTAATATAATTGCTGCCTGTCAGTAACATTTGTTTAAATATGTGAATCCTGTCATTAAAATTATGATTTTGTTTGACGCATAGGCTAGGTGATACATGGAAATAAATTATATTATATATTCATATTTAAAGTTATTTAGAGTTATTTACTAAATGTTATTATCGTAGAATTGAAGATTAAACCATTATATTCCATTTTAATTAGTAAAAGTTGCTAAAAAATTATATTCAATGAATTTTTTTCAAGAAAAACTGTTAAAAGCTTGTATAAATGATACTTCCGGTTATCCGATATACACTAAAAACTAATGAGCTCTTCCCATATTAGTATAGAATGGGTATACAATTTCAAATTTTTCTGATTGATAGTATTTGAGTAATCGTGTCCACATGATCCACACACACACACAGACACACACACAGACACACACACAGACACACACACATACATACCTACAGACATCATTGTAAAAATGTTAAAATCGGATTCTGGGGACATTAAAACATGCTTATTGTATAAAATCTCTATATGCTATTTTTAGCACGATCCCTATACCTCCCTTACCTAGGGTAGCGGGAGGTAAAAAGGTAGTATTATTCCAATTAGTAAAAATATAAGTTTAAGTTATTCTCCTGAATATCTATAAATTTATGGATCTCCGGCTTATAGATAATTTATCAATCACCTGTATATCTTACAGAAATGCTTAGAATCCCACGAAAACTAAATACCTCTTATTTGGTAAAACTCGAAGACATGGAGTAAAAAATCCAAAACTTATGGAAAGAGTCATAACAAAAGTGGCAGAAACAGGAAGAGATGACAGAAATGTAAGGAGACCTTAAATACAGTGATTCAAATTATACAATCATCAGCAGAAGATGAACCATCGCCATAGAGCGAACAGACAGTAGCCTAATAACAAGAAGAAGAAAAATACTATAAATCCTCTTTCATTCTACTTGTAATATAGGTAGGTCCGCCTCTGAAGTGACTGAAATCGAAAGGAATCCTTCTACTTTCATTCTCTATCGTGCGGCTGAACACAGAGTCCGCCAGCTAAGCACCAAGCTGGGCTCCATCCACTCTACGTTCGTGTCGGTGTAACATGCTCCTCACAACCTCTTAATAAGGGTGTTTATACTGTTCCGACTGTGCTGCGCAGGCCGTTTGCTTGTGGCTGTGAGCTAACACGCGTAGCGTAGCGTACCAGCAACAAGTCACACACAAATACGAAAATATTACTCAAATTCTAATCATAGACGAAAGGGAAAAAAGACTGGAGGAAGAAGACGCGTTAGATAGGAATGAGTGGAAGAGAAGAGTAAGGAATAGCGACCCCTAATAAAATCAATGAAGACGAAAGATTAATAATAAACAACTTATAATTCTTGCAGGAATAATAAAGTTATCATAAATCCATTAAAAAGTACACGAACTATAATAGATATTTACACACCAAGTGAGCTAAGGTAATGTTTATTCATGAGAAGAAAGTTTAGTTAGTTAAATTCTTCGAGTGAATAAACATTACCTTAGCTCACGTGGTTTGTACAATATTTTATTCAATTTTGACGAAATACTAATAAAAACCATTATAATATTTAATTTTGACAAAATAAAAAACTGATCAGTTAGTAGGCTGAGCATATGACAATCGTCGTTGATAGACGTCAAGTCATGTATTTAAAATGCTTTATTGCATGTCATTTGTGCCGTGAAAAATAATGAAAATGGCTGATAATGTGTGCTAAATATTATGGTGAGTGTTATTTTCGTACCTTATGTTATTTTAAATAAATTATTTGTTGCAGAGTGAGTTAAAATTTTGTGAGAGTGATTTAATTTTTTTTTAATTCACATGTGAAAAAAGTGTTACTTATAGTTGATGCTATGGAGTTAACAATGACAGTTTATAACGTCAAAATTGAATAAAAATTATAAAACCTATCCAAATGGGGAGAAATTTTCATAAATTTCTTTCTACTAATTTAAAATATTACACCATTTAATATTGAACTATATCGCCTTTATTAGTAGTAACAGCTTTAATTTTATTATGCCCGTATTCACCAACATCAAATAAATCTACGAATAGCTTATTCTTTGAATAAGAGATAAATATCGCATCAAAATATGACAGATAGAATAAATACCTTCATTTAGTTAGGTTCTTTAATGTTTATTGATCATCTTTATATCAAATTTGAAATTAAACTTCGATCCTTTTGGCAAATTCTTGGTTTGAATTTAATTGCATCAAATAATGGAACATCTTATTGGAAAACCCTTACCATTGCAGTATATCATATCAGTGTTTCGACTTTTTCAGTGCATCATCAGTGCTTCTAAGTTATTAGTTCATTTCATTAGTGTTTCGACATTGAATACCGGTCTGCATCGAGTCCGGTATTGCTTCAGTGTTACAGTACTTTTGTGTTGCTTCATAAGAATACCTGTAAACCTTAACTCCTTCTGCTTCAGAGCTCTGACGTTTTCTCCCTGCTTCCAGTTAATGGTTCCTGTTCTGTTCCTGACTGCACTAGACAAGGTCAATAGCTGGGTTTAGTTCTTCTAGTTTTTGCTTGATACATCTTCCAGTCAATAAAATCCTTTAATACAGTTCACTAAAATCTCGTAACAAGACTTTTTATATGATATGAGAGTTTATCAAAATTTTTCCCAATAAAGAAATGCTTCTTGGATTGAAATTAGTGTTGATGCAGATAATGTCTTCATCAGTACGTGTCGAATGAATTCCTTAATCTTCTTTAAGGTAAATATCGCCTGGAGATTCGTTCGCTTAGGGTTCTTTCAGGATTGCGATGAAATGAACATGCAAAGCGCCGCGTGGCGTGTCGAAGAAAATAAAACAATGCAGGGCGATGGCATCTCAGGACGTGTTAATGTAGCAATCTTGTTTTTAAGTAGCTCATCACGACACCTCTCCGCTTTACACAATCTCCGCCCGATATTAACTTCTGCACTCATCTTCTGTTTGAACGCGCCGCGAATGCAAGCAATAAACCAAACAACCAACACAAGAAGCTAAACATTCGCAACACCTTTAATTGGAAAATATTTTCTGCATGGCTTTTTCATAAGACAATAACAGGATAAATATATAATGAATTTCTTTAGAGGCAGTAAAGACGTGAACAGTCCATGATATTACATACGGAAGGAGGTAAAGCTGAATGTATTCAAATATTTCTTGGTCTTCTAATAAATGAAGTTCTAACAAGCTAATTTTGATTTTAAAGTAAACTATTGTAGATTTACAGCTTTTAAAAAATTACTTTGTATTTTTTTGTTTGAAATAAGATGAAGTGGACAGTCTGGTTTTGTAAAGTTGGGATTTAAACCTGGGTATTTTTAGTCTGGTATGTGAATACTCAACGCTGTCAGTATCAAACGTTTCGCACATTTATTACTGTATATTTAGTAATAACTAGGATTCTAATTTTCCTTGTAAATTTTCATTTTGAAAGGATATTGTACAAAATATCAATTACTTGTACATCGGGGCAAGAGCAGAATTATTGGTACTTTCTCACGTGATTGTTTAGCACTGGTTGATTTAAGCGAGGACAACACGTTTAGTCTTGTGCGACATCTATGTCGAATAGCTCATATTAACTTGTAGTACATTACTACATACTAGTTAGAGAAATTTAGCTCATATTATAATAAAAATAACCCGTATGCATTTCCCCCTTTTGCGAACTTACCCCACTTCACCTTATAATAAAAAAATCCAAGAGTATCTAAGTGAATGTTAGTTAAACGTTTTACTAATAGGCAAAACAATAGTCGGTGCACTTTAACATTAATTATTTTTTTTAACGGCCATATCACTCTATTGCCCAAATTCATAAGCACTTGTAAAGTTTCAAAACGGCTTGTTACTATATTTAACAATTAAGATCAAACGACAAAATACATTTTGATTTTTCTTTGAGTGTCTCTTGTTTTTATTGGATAAAAATCATAACGGACCATTTAAAATTTCACTAGTGTTTATGAATATGGGCGTATATCTCATAATGGAATCAAATTTCCATAATCTGTAAAAACTTTTTATAATTTTTTTTCCTTTAGAAACAGTTTTCGGCCTTCACGTAGAAAAGGTGTTATTTTAAAAATTATTAATAATTAAGACTATAATTTGTTGATGATGAACTCAATATCAGCCATTGAAACAAAACCAACATTTACTTTAAAATAATGTTCAACGTTAACTAAAACATCATGACACAATAACCAAAACAAAATTAAAATGTATATTTAACAGCACATCATTCACACAGCAGAAAGAAACATAACAAACACAAAACTTTACATGAAAGAATTTTCTTTCACTGTCTAAAACATTTTTAAAAAAAATAATTTTTAAAAATTTTAATCCCTTCCAAATTCTTTGTAGCTTCAATTCCAAATTGGGAGTTTACCAGTACAGGATTTCTACAATAAATTCAATGTAAATTTTTAATTGTATGTAACCATGAAAAGGCTGAAGATGGTAGCTATTAAGTTCCGAAACGTACCAACATCAATAAATTGTGGTTCTAAATATTAATAAATTTAAAATAACACCTTTACTCCAAGAAAGTTTCTAAAAAAAAATCTAAATCAATATCAATAGGAATCAATAGTTTTCTCTTTAAATTTTTTTTTTATAAAAAAAGCTTTTTTTACGTTTGTTAAAAAAGTATACTTTTTTCATTAAAATGGATTTATAAAGTATGTCTTTTTTTAACACAATAAAACTGTGAAAAAATGTTACTTTTTTAACACAAACGCGTGAAATAATGAAATGTTACGGCACTTTTTTTCACACTTTTATTGCAGACGTAAAAAAAATTGTATGCAACTCGAGTAAAAGGTGTCTTATTTCACTCATAGGATTTGACGAACTCGCCTACGGCTCATTCGGTGAAACTTTCCTATTCGTGAAATAAGACTATACTTTTTACACTTGTTGCATAAATAACTATTATTTACATTTGTATATTATGATTAAAATATGAAAAATTAAATTTCTACTTGACGGTAAAGTTAGTAGAGAAAATTAAAAACCTCAAGATTAAAAAAAAACACCCCATTTTTCTTATTTAACTGAATTCTTCATTGAAGAAATATGATAGTCTATGTAGCATGTCTTCTAATGTAAGTTACCTATGAATATTTTGTTTTATGTTATGTTTTGTTTAACACGTCGTGCGCTAAACTTTCCACCATGTGATAAAATATGTCTTTACTCTCTAGTACCATAAATAACTATAATGAAAATAAACATTTTTGTGCGTTGTCAATTTGGAGCGTTATTCAGTGAAAACGTGGAATAACTTGCAAAATATCATTTGCTTTTTGTGAAAAGCGCACGTCTTAATACATGAACTTTACTAGCCGGTTAAACTTTGTACTTTTTACTGAAAAGAAAAAAGTTTGTAGAAATATTATTCCGCGTCAAGAAGGACGGAATATGTTTGAAATATCTCTAAAATAAGCAGTCCTCGCAGCGATAAATTTTCTACTTTTTTCTGCACCAAAGTATCCATTATGCATGATGAAATTATTTAGCATTCAACTCGGAGTTTATTAAACCTCAGAAGTGAAATAATGCACCGGTTTTACAGGGATATGTACTTTGCTTTAATAACGTTCCACGCGCTTTTCTTCATTTAGATCTGCAAGTGACATTTATTTGAGGAAAATAGAAATTATTTCATTTGAATACCGCGGAAATATTACATTTATACATTTTCTTCTTATAATACATTCAAAAGAGAATAATATGAATGAAATTAATTTAAATATTTCTAGACTACAGAGAAATATGTAATAAAATTCTGAGCGAAAATTCTGCTGAGTTAAAAGTACTAAACAATGAGTTGACTTGACTTTTCATCGGAGTCCCGATCTAATAAACAAAATACATTAAAATCATAACGGCACCACCTTATGCAAGGCAAAGGACTCCATTGACAGGACTAACAGTAATAATGAAAATAATAGCAATTTGTTGCTGTTTATTAAATAATATTTTATTTATTAAGATTTTACAATGTACATTTCGAATAATTTAAAATCTATTTTTGAAAATTTTGACAAATTAGAAAAATCTGGTGTTTACAAAATTACTTGCAACAATTGTAATTATAAATATATTGGTTAAATGGGGCGAAATTTTAAGTTAAGATTCAATGAATTGAATATGATAAAATCGAAAATTCAAATTTAACAATGAACATTTTGTTCAATTCAAAATTTAAAAATACTTCATATAGAAAACAAAAGTAAAAAACTAAATTGTTTAGAAGCTTTCGAAATAAAAAATTCTTTACATAACAAAGAAAATCTAATGAATGAAATTTTGGATATAAACAATTCTCCACTATTATATCCTAATATTTTTTTTCAATTTTGTTATGTTTATTAATTTGTAATTTGTTTCATGCTTTTGTTATTTGTTTATATTTATATCATTAATTTGTGCCTGAAGATGAGACAAAATCTCGAAATGTAGGTACGTTATACAATCTTTATAAATAAAATATTATTTTGAAACTAAGTATATATATTTAATAAATATCAAAATGTTTCAAATGTATCCTTGTTATTTTTTTAAAACTGAATAAAATTTCGTCACCAGAAATACATGAAAAAAAACCCGCAATTCTGCGACGTCGAATTATTCGTCATTCCAGAGAACACATTATTACTTTTTTACAAAATTTTGTACTATGACGTGATTGGTCAGTTTTAAAGGCCTCAAGTTCTTGCAGAAATCATGTCAAACAAAAATTATTGCCAGATTTACTCTCTATGGAGTCAGTTCTACCATGGGTGTACACTTACTTACATAACACCCTGTATAAATAAACACAGCTGATAGTTTTCACATATTAAGTTATATAAACTTTCATATCAGATTCAGTTCAAGATCACATGACCTTAAAATTATTGTACAAATTTAAAAAATAATATTTTTCAAATTTAGTAGGTACCTACTTAGAAGGCATATAAAATTTTTTGAAATAACCATATAATGTATAACTCAAAGGAAATCTTACTTTATTTGAGATAATATATGGTTATAACAATTAATAAAGATAATGGCTGGTAACACAAGCCTTGTTTTAACTAAAACACTGTTTTAAGAAATGTCAAATTCAAATTTCAATGTTTAATTTCACCCTTATGTTTGAAAAACGATTTTTTTAAAGATATTTGTTTGAATACAAACTATTTTCTGCTTTAAAATCATATTTTGATAAATTTGATATTATTTATTTTTATTATTAAATAATGAAATTTGACATTTCTTAAAACAGCCTTTTAGTTAAAACAGGGCTTGTGCTACCAGCCAATGTGTTAACAATTACTAGAAATCTAAATCAAATAGTATTTATTCTTACAAAACCTTCTTCTGGGTAGGTAAGACATTAAAAAATATTACATATCACGTACACAAAATACATTTGTTCTTAACATTTAATTTTTACAAATCGTATAAAAAATGAAGAGTACATGCACATCAGTTTGCTCTCAAAATTGACAACAGAATGTTGTCAGAATAAATGCTGTTTGATTGAGATTTCAAGTACTTGGTAACCCCTAATCTATATCATAGTCGTGTAATTTTTATCAATTAAAGGTACTAATTTGTTAAATTATTTCCTAATTTAGTTCCGAAAAATTTGCAGTCCTGAAAATTTCAATAATTTCAATGTTTTATACATTTATATTCGAGGAAGTTAAAAATTCTAAACTATTATGGGCCAGATGGAATATTATCTCCAACTGTAGATTCCTTGAAAAATGAATAAATTAACAACTTGCACCGTTCAAAATGCAAATAAAATACGTTACTGGTATGTGCAGAATATCTACTCCATATTCTGTAAAGTAGTAAAATTTATTCATCATCTTAGAAGGCTCTTCTCCGTAAAAATATAAATACAGTTTTATATTGACTACTTACTGTTACATGCATTTTCATTAAAATTAAATGTACCCGAGTTTCTATTAAAGGCAAAACAATGTGGCAAATGCAAATTAGTCTATAAAAGCTAAGTAGGATAATTGTAAATGTCTTCCAACTAATAGCTAGCTCAAGAAAAACAATCTAAGAAATGGCTGCAATAAGACTGAACAGTTGATTCTCAGTAAACAAGTAATGAAATAATTTCTTAATCATTACAAACAAGACTATATTTGGGCAAAAATTCTCCTCGGTCAAAAGAAGCCCATCATGCAGAATATGCGGTAAATGAGAAGATAATAGTACACTCATAAATACACCAGAAGAATTCAAAGAAAACTTTAATTGAGCATTGCTTCAATTGTGCTCCCAAACAAATTACAATATAGGATGCGCTAATTATAAAGCAGCTAGTAAAAAGTATAGTAATTATCAGCTAAAACAAGATTTCACAAATATTCCTTACCATTAAAACATCTTGCAGTAAAATCATAATTACGCCAACTAAATCCAACAAAGAAGTTTGCCGGTTAATTACAAATTAATAAATTAATAAGAGTCAGAAGTAACAAAGTAGTCACGGAGTTAGTACACATTGCTACAAGACTTGTAATGGCCGTTTACACCGGCTTTCCATAAAAGTTTTCCTTAATAAGGAGCCATTTTACCTTTCAAGGTCCCTTCAGACTTAAATGGTTTACGGTTTACACGAACTATACGTCTATGGGTCGGTTTTTAATATATTTTAGAATTTAGCAAAATTGTTTTGTAGATGAAGATGGAATCAGTTCCAAAACATCCTATAATAAATGACATTTTTATGTAAAAATTAAATTTTAAATGGATTTCCAAGGTCGTAATTCCTTTTTCAATTAAACATTCGTTCAGTTAACGGTTTTTTATAATCTGGAGAGTCGTTTTATAAAACATTTGGTCCACATTTATTTCTTTACATCGTAAAACGTATGTTCAGAAAAAACTAATTGGTACAGCTATTTTTCACATTAATTTCAGTGTTCTAAAAACAAAGCCTACACATTGCTTCAAAGAGTAAAAACATTTGTTGTTTATTTTTTTCGTAAAATTAAATTGCTTATCTAATTTAAAATAGATCATTTGAAGGAAACATAAAACTTTTCCATTTATTTCAGTACTAAAGTACTACCTTAAGTACGTTGCAATGTTACAGGCAAATTAATATTTAAAAAGAATTCTAAAGTGAATGCTACAATGTTTTAAATCTTTACGATATATTGCATTTCGGATAAGGGACTAAGACACAACCAATCGGTTGGACTTGGGACAAATGCAACAGTATTCCAAGCAGAAGTACACGCAATATTAACCAGCGTGCAATTACTATTGGAGAAAAACTACCACAATAGAAGAATCTCCATAGTAACAGACAGCCAAGCCGCACTTAAGACACTAAACTCGTGTGGTAAGCTCAGGACTAATTCTGGACTGCATCCACAGATTGAATACCTTAGGAGCGAGGAATAAATTAAGATTAATATGGGTACCCGGATATTCAGAATTTGAAGGAAACCAGGCAGCCGACCATCTTGCAAAAGATGGAACAAATATACCTTTGGCAATGGCACAAACGGCATTGGACAGCCATATCAGGCCAAAGACATTCCAAGCTCTTCCTGAATGAACCATCCAAGAAAAGAACAAACAACTTACTTGTAATGAGCAAACAAGATGTCAGACTAATAACAGGACTGGTAACAGGACACTGTCAATTAAATAAACATTTGCATAGGTTAGGCCTCAAACAAGACCCCAACATGCAGAGGATGTGGAGAAGAGGATGAAACTCCTGAACACTTAATATGTCACTGCGAAGCATTTATGGCAAGCAGATATAGTCTTTTAGGAGCAAAGAAATTGCACACTGAGACACTAAAGGACATCAGTCTAAAGAAAATCTTGGAGTTCACAAAACATACAGGGCTCCTAGAATAGGAGGAAAACACGGAGGCTACAATAGACCTGAAAGGTCGCAGTACAGGGGCAAGAATGAACCACCTCCCGACAATAATAAAAAACGGTACAAATATGTCATTATCATTATCGATATCTATGATAAAGCAAATTGGCACACTCAGAAATGGGTAATATACCGTGATGATATATTTATTTATAAAATTAGATTCATATTTGACTTTGTTTTAGCAATTTTTTGCATCGATTTCTAAGATTGAGATTAAATCGTTCTATTGTACGAAAGATATAACGTAAATACTCATCGTTAAATTTAACGGGATTCTTATTTGCTATCAATTTTAAACCATGAAATGACTTCTGTAGCAATCTGAATGTGAATAAAAGAGTCTCTTGCTACAAAACATTCGCCGACTTTCTAGACCGTTCGGTGTAGTTTATCGATGATAGACAGGTAATTAATTATGCATCATTAATATAGAACAGGCTGTCTCGATGTTTCGTAACAGTTTCGGAACCACGGGCGAAAACATGCACCTCGCACATCAAGCAGTCTGCGGTCGAGAACAAGTGAACAGCGATGTTAGAAGTTTGTAAATTTGCCGGAGGTGGTTTGTGATCTGTCATAGCAGAAGCAGATTCGCCAAGTGGCAACGAGAGACTTCGCTGCATCCAGGAATTTAAATTTCCCTGTTTGAAATCTATTAAGCGACTACGGGAACATTCAACACAAAAAGAACTTAATAGAAAATTGTCTTAAACTTTCCAGACATACTACCAGACCTAGAGGATAGTTTAAAGAAAACAGAGAAAGTTAAATAATACTAAATACGATTTGTACCAAAACAAGTAAAACTTGAAGACTCTAACATGGGTAATTCTTGGATACAGACTGTTTTACCTATCGTTTCTATAAAGAATGAAAAAGATGGCGTTTGAGATGTGATTCAAATTTGTCAAACCAAACCATTCATACTACATGTACGTTTTATCTTTTGTCATACTAAAACGGTATATCGGGATTTGAGTGAATAATAGTATATTATACGCCATCGGGTTTCAATCTTAGAGCTGGATTAATAATGATCTTCTCAACCGTGGTTTATATACTTTTATATAGTTTTTCACTACTATGACATAAATCCTATTTGAATTTTTATTTATTGATAATAACAATCATTTTGACATGAATAATTACGTTACTTGCTTGTTAATATTCACAAAAACAAAGTAGGCTGCATTTGTTTTTATATCTAACGTTTCGCTCATTTCGCTGGTTTGTTAACCTCACTTATGAGCCTTGATTTGTTTTTGATTAAATTATTTAATAAACACACTTTGTGCTGTTACAGTCAGCAGCATAATTAGTTTAAATAAATCTATTGAAATGTATGTACAAATACAAAAAAATAGTGATTTATTCATTGCTACATCTACACATGTTCTACATCTTCACCAAAACAGCACAGAGACTAGGCGAGGCGAGGCGAGGCGGCAGCGTAGGTAAATTTAAAATTAAGCGGCAAATTTAAATTATATACTTTTTTCGAGTTTAGTGAGTTAAATAATATTTGGATTTGGAGGCTTGGGTTTCCTTGAAAAGTGACAGTTTGCATAATAGACTCAGGCTAATAATAAATTATTATTGACCTAGGTTACCATGGTTATAAGCAAGCGGTAGTGAAAAACAATTTCTTATGTCAAATAAAGGTAAATAATAGTTGGTTCCTACGCTAGTAGTGAAAAAACACATTTTTTCTATTTGAGTGCTGTATTAGACTAATACAGTATGTACTACTTAATTTGTTAGTATTTAATTAAATGTCAGTTTGAAAGAAATCAAAGCTTTTTTTTCTTTAATCTTATTTTAGAAATAGAAATAAATTAGAAAACGGCGAATGGCAATACACTATCCTTCTTTATTATCTTTCCTTCATAAAATTACATTTCAAGATCAATTTTGACAACTTTACTTTTGAAATGAATAATGATCAGACATACATTTCCGTTTATAGCCTACTCCGAGTTAGGATATTTTTTGAAGACACTGTACAATTTATTTTTATAAGATTGGTGACTAAGAATTTCAAAAATATCAATTGTCAAATATCGTTAAATAAACGAAAACAAACAATTGTTAAGTATTTTATTTTTATATAATTTTGAATTTAAAACTAAGAATAAGACGAAGAAAAGAAACAGAGTAGTAAAGTTAGAAAGAAATATAAAATATCGTATGGTGCTACAAAAATAAGTTGTCAAATGAATTTTCAAACGTCATATTATACTACCAACTGGAAAAATACCTCAATTTTTTATTTAAAAAGGCATAGAAAGCGCAAAATAGCAAAATAGTATAAAGAACTTATTTTATAAGTGTAGTATGCTATCGACAAGTACAGTATGTTCAGAAAAAAACCTAATTCGGAGTAGGCTATGAACACAGAAACGTATATCTGATTATAATTCAATTCAAAAGTCAAGTTGTCAAAATTGATCGTGAAATGTAATTTTAAGGAGAAAAGATAATAAAGAACGATACAGAATATTGCTATTCACCGTTTTCTAATTTATTTCTATTTCGAAAATAAGGATACAAGAAGAAAAGCTTTAACATCTTTAGATAACATTTTCGACTATCTCGTGTCAAGTTTTTTTTTAACACACTGTATGTTGACTTGTAAAATTAATAAAGTTGATTACGGATGGTAATTATTTTATGTAGTCTTTAGTATAATTGTAAGTCATGAAAATAAATTACAATATTCAAGTTTAACAATCAAGTGCACTTGTACAATGTATGTAGGTGAATCGTATGACATTCATATCTTGTATGCTAATGAAAATTTTTAGCGGGCGAATATGGAGTCCAGTATAATGAATTCCCTTCTTCGGTGTGGTCGTTGCTCATAAAACAATTTGCGCTGATTTGATGAGAAGTGCAGTTGGAGTACATCTGAGCAGCGATTGTCGTAACTATGTTCATATATCGTCATTAGTTTGCTGTAATTAACTACCTGTCGTTCTCACAGAACCTACCTACTGCTCGCTAATGAATATTTGGCTTCGCAACTTCCCTCCAAATTGGTATTTAGTATTAGTTTATAGTCTGTTTTCCTGTTATTACTATTTGTCTAAACACTAATATTCGTAGTAAGAAGATACCTGTAGTTTCTCTAATTATTTCTCGACATCCGAGAACATACATAGGTAGGAATGCGTATTGGCCTTTATTAATGCATAAAAGAAAGTAGTTTAGATAGTTGTGAATATTACTTAAATTTCATCATTACGAGTTCAATAATAATAATAGGAGCAATTTTTTTGGGTTGCAGAGCTAGTTCGCCTTTTGGGTAATGCTAAATGAATTGGCCCAATTGGTGACCAGAAAATTAATTTTCTTGACAGTTGTTACTAGGGCTGGTAAAAGAATCGATATATCGATTTCTGTTCGATTTAAAAAAGAAACGATCGACTTTGAAAAAAATATAAATAAATAAATCATCACGGCATATTACACATTTCTGGGTGTGCCAGTATCTACAATACATGCAGACATCGGTAATGATGACTATATATTTTACCGTGTGGGCGCTTACCAGGCGTCACCTCACGGGCACTCATAGCTGGCGTGGAGAGTGCACCACAAAGGTCACTTTTGTGCCATTACAAATTGGAAATATTTGGCGTCAGTCGGGATCGAACTCGGTTCCCCAGGTTCGCGACCAGACACTCAGGCACGCGGCCACGAGACCCCATAAAAAATATACAGTGTCGATTAGTCGAATATAGACTATTTCCACTTCAAATTTTATATTATTTTAACTTTTTAGACTATTTCGGCTTTTTAGACATTTCGATTTATATTTATGATTTAGATATTTTAGATTATTTCAACTTTTAAATTATTTCAACTTTTAGATTATTTAAATTTTTCAGCCTATTTCAACTTTAAAATTATTTCTATTTGTTAGATGATTTCGAGTTTCAATTTTGATTCGACGTAATTATTCCGCTTATTTCATTTCAAGTTCAACTGTCAGATATCAGATCTCAAACCTGAACCAAATATTTTAAATTACTTTCACAGATTTATTACAAATTGCATTTGTTTATACATCAAAGTTTAGTTTTTTTTTTACAATTTAGAGATATAGACGATCTGTTTAAAAAATAGACATACCATGTACCTACATATTTTTCAATTTTGTCAATATGTTCCTACAAAGCTGTCTTTTTCGTTATTTTTCGTAAAGTATATTTAAAAATAACTGTTAACTTTTATTTTATGTGTAATGTTAACATTGTAATAATATATCCAAAAATATTAAAAACTGTAACTTGAACGGTAAGGTGGGGTAAATATTATCCCCAGAACACTTTAAACAAATGCTAGACTTACTATGTAATATATACAGGATGTCTCTTAAATAGGGGGACATGGCTTAACCACAGATTCTTGAGGCTAAAATAAGACGATTTACCCAAACTTGCTTCTACCGGACAGTAACGAGTTGTCAAATTTCACAACTTGTTTAGGAGTAAGCTGAGATATGTAATCGTCTTATTTATAATAATGGTAGTAAAATACCATTAGGCCGAACAAACGGATGTTACTAATTTTAGAATATTGCGAAGAAAATTTTTGACAACCCATAAAACAATTGTTACTGTTAAAAATTACTTGTTTGACATTTGGATAGACTGCTAGATTAAATTTATTTTAAAAATTTAGCAATGCAGACACTCAGATTTTATTTTTTTCTGTGTGAACCGTAACAGATATCACAAATTACACAGAGAGAGAAAAGTTTACTATTGAATGTATCTTTCTGAAGAAAAATAATTTCACGTTTTCGGCATTGCCATTAAAAAGTTACGGTCCAATTAATGTTGGGAGACCTAAGATGACTTATAACCATATAAACTGTCATACCAAATTTCATCCAAATCGAATAAAGCAAAATTAATTTATTTTCGAATAACTTTGAAGCAGATTTCTGGCTAAATGGTACACTTTCCGGTAGAAGCAAGTTTGGTTAAATCGTCTTATTTTAGCCTCAGGAATCTGTGGTTAAGCCATGTCCCCCTATTTAAGAGACACCCTGCATTCATCTATTTACTGACAACCCAGAAACGTGTAGTACTTGATAGGTAAGCTTGAAGCCGAAAACTTTATACAGAAAAAATACAACAGAAGAAGTATATTTTTACATCTTATTTATGGGATCACTATATTATCATATGATAAATAAAGGACAAATTAGAATATATCATCTACGGGTATATCTTTAGAGTGAACCCAATCACACATGTACTAGTTTTAGATGAACCCTGGTTAAACTGTTTAATCTGCATAATCTGCTCCATTTCGCTTATCCAGGTTTCCCTGTAAGACAGTGGTTACTTGTAGTTAGTAGGTATCTAGCTGTTTAGTGTAATGTCTTCCACAATCCGTCCCTGGGTGTTTTCCTCTCTATCGTCAACATGTCAGGCGGTCGGCCCGCAGGGACAAGTCGCGGACGCATCTCCAAGCCCAATACATCCACGTTTAATAGTGTATCTTGTTCAATTAGGATTTATAATGAAGTTTCTGTAACGTATTAGTATGGAAATCTGCGCAATTATCTTTTGCGTTCAATTTGGATTCGTTGGAGCCTGGACTTGGTCGCTGATATGACTTCCTAATTGATTCATCCAGCAAGCAGAGGATATAGCTTCGGAGAGGAGCGCATAGCTCTAGCCCTTGTTCAATTTAGTTTACATCTGTAATATCGCCCCGATAGACCTGGAGTCGTGTGCTTGCTCTCCAACCCCTAATTGATTCTATTTTGGATTTTGGGACGAAGATATTCGATACGATTATTGGTCATACCCGCACGTTTAAACACTGAGTATTAACTAATGAGTATCAAATTTTAACTACACACTGAATATACTTCAATAATTATAGATCCATTATTAGAGAGTTATTGCAGCTTCAACGCAAAAATAACGTACTCTTTAAAGTCACGTGACAGCCCGAGTGCGGTTGCGTACTAATAAGGTTCACGTTATATTAATAAGGAGACACGTTATGTGCAATGGAATAACGACCGTTTAACGTCACACGTTCTGAATCTTTTGAGGTTATGTTTCGGTGAAAAGTGTAAACCTCGTTTGTGTTGCTTTTAGCGTTAACGTTAGCGTGAATACACTAATTAAATGCGGTAAACATTGAAATTGAAAGTCCTTTATTTCTAAAATAAAGTGTTTTCCACATAAGGTTAACGTTTACGTTCTTTCAACTTAGAAGTTGCAATAACTCCATATTAACAAATACCAACACCACTATAACATTCTACTATGCTAAATTATATCCATTTTTACCTTACGTCACCTTTAGGTAAGGATGGTATTGTCTTTGGTCAAAAAATTCGGTGGTGTTTTTAATGAATACGCACGTTTTAGGGTCCCTACTATACGAATTTACTATTTTTAAGATGATGTCTGTATGCAAGTCCGTGTGTGTGTGTGTGTGTGTGTGTGTGTGTGTGTGTGTGTGTCCGTGTGTCTGTGTGTGACAAAATTTTCTCCGACGATAACTCCAAAACTACAATTCTAAAAATTATAATTCTTTCGTATTCCTCTTCTTCACATCCAGTTGAAGAGGTGATTAGATTTTGAAGTTTTTAACAGGTTTTCTTAAAAAAACGCAGTTAAATAGTATTTTTTCACATTTTATTTTTTTATATATATTTTATAATTATAAAGATATTAACTTTCAAAAATTAGTCAGCTTTGCTTTTTATCATGGAAACAGTGATATATTCAAAAAATTCTAATTGACAGATGTCAGTGTCAAGTGCAAAACCAAAGATTAAAAGTGTAGGATCAGGATGTGGTATGTCATAATGTTCCTCGCAAGTGACATGCAGTTGCGAGCACGAGGAAGACCAAAAAGATGGAAGGATTGTATCGTAAAAGACTTGAAAGAGTAAGAACTGTGTGAAGAAGATGCGTTGGACAGGAATGAGTGGAACAGAAGAGTAAGAAACAGCGACCCGTAATAAAATAGAGAAAGCTGAGCAAGAAAGAGAAAGTCAAGTGCATTTACATAGTGTATGTATCTTTTAAAATAAGCTTTTGGTAAGGAATTTGTAAAAAATAGTATATGCTCGTGTTACAATTTTACGTGATATATAGAATCTTTTCCAAGGAAATTTTGGTGTGGGATTTATACAAAATACATCGAATTAACGGAAGGTCTTGTGCTGGCCAGAGCAGATTTTTAACTTTTTTGGAGCGGTATCCAAACAGCTACCAGGATTTTTAAATTACAAAAAATTGCAGTTTCCAACTTCCTTTTAGCTTCCATATTTGTGATAAAAAATAGAACTTCAATACCTGGATACATAAGGTAAATAACTATTATTCACTATGTATATGCTGAGTCTACTTGGCAGTCCCGCCCTGAGCGTCAGCCGAGAGGAGCATCGAAGTGACAGCCGGGGCGTCGAGTAATTGACGGGAGCAACCAGACGCCGAGCGACGCGGCCTGGCGTGCGTTCGACAGATAAGGCGTCACTTGATACAAACCAACTGAGGTGATGTCGAGGTTTAGGGTAAATTGTTTAAGACGGAAAGAAGAAATTTAAATGAAGAAGAACGTGCAAAATATTTAGAAAAATACGTATAAAGTAAGTATGGAACTTATAAGGAAATAAAAAATGTATGTTCTCATTTAAAACAAAAAACTTTGATCCCGCAGCAAAAATTTATTTTTCAATTTATGCCCTTTGCTTTTAGTTACAGGTTTTACATCGTTTCAATAATATCTTTAATCCATTATAAAAATATGCCTATGTTTTGTCCGCAAAATGCCTTTCAACAACCAGTATAAACTAATTATCGTCCCAAAAAAATTTCTGACTAAAGAGTTTCCTTACCTAAAGGTAAAAAGATATAGGGTCTCAAGATATATGCACATTTGTACCTGCGCCCTTCCCAGCGAGAGGCAGTTTAAATACATTAGAGAGGCAAAGAGTACTGGGACGTACTTAGTTATTTTTTATTTTTTTGAAGGAATCAAATATTAATTTTCATGAATCAATTTTGCAACATTTTCATTGTTTAGTTGTTATAAAAATTTATTTAATTCAGTTTTTGGAAGAAATTGAAAAAATGTTCTATACGAAGAGGTCTTTGGATGAATGCTTCATTTATTTCAACATAGTCAAAATTTACAAATTTCACAACTGCGACGTTTCGGTTTTTAGGGTTTTTAATGTTTTTTGTCATTCATTCTTGTATCTTTCTATAAATGTCATTCTTTGTTAAGGTTGTTGACTTTGGCGGTCACTTATAAGACGAATTGTTAAATTTTTTATTTAGTTGACTTTTAACCATGTAGTCTTTAAACTCATTGGTTTTTTACAAAATCTTTTATAATTAAAATGTAAAATTTTCAAATGTTTTAATAATTTATTTATTAGTAAGTTTGACAATTGTACATTATAATTTACATGTATTTAACAAATAAATAACTTTTTTTAGCTTGAAACGTCGCAGTTGTAAAATTTGTAAATTTTGACTATGTTGAAATAAATGAAGCATTCATCCAAAAATCTTTTCGTATAAAAATTTATTTAGTAACATTATTTTGACGAATAAAGCTAACAATTATATTGAAAAATACATTTATATATCAATTTTTAATCGATAAGAAAATTACGTATTTATAACAATTTATTGTCATTACGTCTTCTGATAAATGAATTGAAGTATGAAATTCTTCGTTCTCATACATTTTATCGCTAATTTTATGCTGTTATTACTACTAAACATTTGAAGGAATAATAGTACAAAATACGTGTTTACGCTACTTATACAAAAACGGGTAACCATCTATACTAAATACAACATTAGTCAAATGTACGTTTTCTTTGAAAAGAGCGTTAAACAGTTAATATTAATCATCAGTGGTAAATTATAATCCTATTCCGAAAATATATTTCTTTGAAAATAATCATCTTTTTAAAATTTTCCTAAACCCAACCTGGTCAAATGCCCGCCAAAATATCCAGCTGTGAAGAGTCGAACCTCTACTTCACAAGTAATGGAATGTGCATATATCTTGAGACAGCCTATACCTTGTTAAATCATGAAATTTATCTGACCAGACAACTTTAAATAAAAGTACTTGTATACTTGTTTATTTTACGAAATAAGATCGAATAATTAGGTAATAATGTGTGTTATTTAAAAAGTTATAAAATGATAAACAGGTAATTTAATGTGAGAATAGCACAAAACAGATAGTAAATTCGGGCAATAAATTTGGCATTACATGTTTGACAACAGTTTGAGTAGGTAGTGCAAAGTTCTAATAGCTGCATGATATCGGAGGCGAGCTCTGGCATCTATTTATCCAGCAGTTGCAGCAGCGCAAGAAGCACATTTGCTGCGCAATGAAGTCGGAACTTCTTGTGTAAACAGGTAATTAATCGAGCTTTTTATGCGCCCAGCAGCCAGTTATTAATCATAAAACTCGAGTTTATTTCGTGTTTTGTAAGTCATTATGAAAATTAAATACTAAACTTCTGCAATGAATCGCAACGCGGCTGGGAAATTTATAGTGGGCTTTATAATGCTCGTGTGCGTGCAGCCATCATTGCTGATGCATATTTACGTTTCTTTCTGGATTCTTCCACATGCACAAAGAGAAACTTTTCAATTTACCCCAGTGCATATGATGCATAATGATGTTTTATGGTCCAACTCCATTTGTTTTTAGATTTATCTATTATAAGGCAAAAGCTACAATCTACTTAAATAACAGACGTAATAATTCTGCAAGCCGCTACTTTATATTCTTTTTATCTGTGTGCAACCTTCGCACCTTTGTTTTACCACCAACGAAGCCTGTTATTATAGTTATAAAACAGATTGATTCAATAAAACGCGATCTAAAATTATCTACCATGTCTTTCCAACTCACAAGGTAAAAGAAAACTAAAAGTAAATATGATTTAGTTGCATGCAGAATTGACTAAATTATTGTACACAAACAATGCTCAAACATTAAAATTCATAAAAAGTGAAAGAATGCAATAGGACCTTTACTATGGGTAATATTTTCTTTTTGAATTAAAAATTATATTTATACATATAAATACCAATATTAAATTAAATCAACTATTTATTCTATATTTTATATAATTAGGTTTAATGAACATATGAGATCTTGGAAAAATAAAAAATCAGATTCTAATCTAGCCACACATCTTTTTGAAAACAACCACAACTGTTCAATAAAAAATTTAAAAATTTTACATTTAGAAAAGAAAGGTTCGAAATTAAATTTCTTAGAAACATTTGAAATAGACAAAGCCATTAAACGCAATGAGAAACTGATGAATGACCAAACAGATGTTCTCCACTCGGATATTTTGGAAATATTATCGAAAGGGAATTTTTGTTGATCCCTTAAGATGGTATTCCCAAGACCACAAAAATTAGTTTATAATCTTATACCTGTATCTTTGTATATATATTCATGTAGTTCTCTTGTACATTTCTCAGTCTTCTGAAGATGGCGTAAAAGCCGAAATCGCGGTAAAGATAATAAACTTTATTTTGTGAAACTTAGCCAAGTGTTAATTATTTTACCTAATCAAACTTATCTTGTTGAATTTACAGATTTTATTTTTCATACAATGGATGACAAAACACAGGTAGACGCAGTGTACACCGATTTTAGTAAGGCGTTTGACCGAATTACTCATTCTATTCTTATTTCTAAATTAGAGATGTACGGTGTACACGGTCAGTTTTTACAGTGGTGCAAATCATATCTTACTGACAGACAACAATGTGTAGCTATTAATGGACACTTCTCTGTTACTTCTGGTGTACCACAGGGATCACATCTCGGGCCTCTCCTTTTCCTAATATTCATTAATGATATTAAGAATTGCTTTGCTAACTCTAAATTTATTATGTATGCTGACGATTTTAAAGTATACAAATCTGTTAAAACGACATCTGACTCTTCAGCCATTCAGAAAGATCTTGACAAACTATGTTCTTACCTTAAAATGAAGGATTTATCTCTCAATTTTGGTAAATGCATTACTTTTTCTCGTAATAGAATTGTACATATGTTTAATTATTTCATTGATGGTAACAACATTAGTCGTGTCTCCCATATTAAAGACCTTGGTGTCATTTTAGATAGTAAGCTATTGTTTGACTTACATGTTGATTATATTGTTAAAAAAGCTTTTAAAATGCTTGGCTTCATTTCTAGAATTAGTTCGAGTTTCAGCAATTACAAGACTTTTTTATTTCTTTATTACTCTCTTGTCCGATCGCAATTAGAATTCTTTACTATTTGTTGGTCACCGTACTACAATGTATATATAAACAGAATCGAGAGTATCCAAAGAAAGTTTATTTCTATATTTAATTATAGATATCCACATAATTCGATTATGTTAATCTCTTTGCAAAAAAGGCGAATACTTTTAGATTTGTCCTTTCTATTTAGAGTATTAAATAACTATATTGACAGCCCTGTACTTTTAAATAAATTTTCTTTACGGATTCCTTCTCATTCTACTCGATCTTCTGATCTCTTCTTTGTTAAACATTGTAGGGCAAACTCTGCCATGAATTCATCACTAGTTAGATTAGTATATACTTACAATAATTTAGCTTCTGTACCTAATGTACCAGATATTTTTTGCTGTAGTTTACGTAGATTTAAATCTTTTGTTACATATTATCTCCACAATTTGTATATTAACTAATACCTTCCTACTTTTTTTGATTTGATGGTCTTCTGAACCGTGGTTTATATACTATTTTTTCACTACTAGCACATACATCTTATTTGAATTTTTTTATTGATAATAACAATCATTTTGACATGAATAATTACGTTACTTGCTTGTTAATATTCACAAAAGCAAAGTAGGCTGCATTTGTTTTATATCTGACGTTTCGTTTAATTCGCTGGTTTGTTAAACTCACTAATGAGCCTTGATTTGTTTTTGATTTAATTATTTAATAAAAACACTTTATGCTAATTGGAATAATACTACCTTTTTAGTTAAAGTTCTGTATTTTTTATTAAAACCCAACGTTTCGACACCATAAACTGGTGCCTTCTTCAGGGGAAATTGACATAAAAATGTGAAAAAACAAAAACAACAAGTAACCAAGGTAACATGAAAAGTACGTAAATGTTACCTTTTTTATGTATACAATTTTCTAGACAATATATGCATGCCCGGCAATAACAATGCTGTTACAGTCAGCAGCGTAATTAGTTTATTATTATTTTTAAATAAATCTATTGAAATGTATGTACAAATACAAAAAAATAGTGATTTATTCATTCTGCATCTACACATGTTTCACTTCTTCACCAAAACAGCACAGCGGCGAAGCGAGGCGAGGCTGAAGCGTAGGTCAATTTAAAATTAAGCGGCAAATTTAAATTATACATTTTTCTTGAGTTTAATGAGTTAAATAATATTTGGATTTGGTGGAGGCTTGAGTTTGATTGAAAAGTGACAGTTTGCATTATTGACCTAGGTTATTTTCAAAAGCAAGGGAATATAAAAAATACCCCTCGCAAATTATAGGCAGTAAAAAAAAAATCGACAGGTGAGTCCCAAATTAAATGATCAAACTTTTTTATTTTAAATGAGAACATACATTTTTTATTTGCTTACAAGTCTCTTACTTACCTTGATCTTTTGCATGTCCTTCTTCGTTTAAATTTCTTCTTTCCTTCTTATATTATGTATTGTAATACTATTCCAAATTGACAAAATGTATCCAAGCTAGAACTAAAAGAGAGAAAAAAGAAATCATTGAAACTACAGATTTTTTGCCAATACAGTTTACACCAACATTAACATTTCAGCGTTAAAAGGAAAATTTGAAAACGATTTCAACCGTAATGCACTGCGCAAAATATTTACCGGTTTTCAATGTGAATTAAAATGAAACAGTAAAAATTTACCCTGTAATCTAATAAAAATATCCGTCGATATAGCTTTGGAATTCCAGCACTGCAACTGGTTGCAAAATAGAACAAAACTATAAAGCAAATAGTATTAGAGTCATAAAATAGTTGATAAGTAAATATCCCGCACATATTGCACTCGCTAGGCACTTCCCATTTCATCCTAGCTGCGTTTATCTCCATAATTATTTATTTTTGCTGCACGGCCGACACATATGTTATTAAGACGTTAATTTCGACTGCTCCATCGCTGACAGCAAGGAGGGAGTGAGTTTATCTGGCCTGGTGAGTGCTTTTATAAATCATTGAATCTCTCGCGCGCATTTTAATACGGACCAGATTACTCGTTACAGAAACACATTTACAAATTACTATGCATATAGTGGATGCAACTGGAATACAAATGGTCGCAGTGTGCTAGTGTTTTTGTATGCAATAGCTGTACTCACATTATGATTCCGGATTCAAAAGTGCAAGTAAGGAAACTTAAGATTACGTGGTTTTAGCGCAGGCAATTGCTGCTGTGGTTTTCTAAGGGTTTCAATTACACAACCTTTTCAAGTGTATCAATAATTTTATATTTTCAAATTGCTTTTCAAACTAATACCACTGATTAAATAAAAATATTTGTAGGAAGAATGGCATTATGTTAGTATTTTTGTACTAAGACCCGCTTCTACCACCTCTAGTTAAAGTGACAAATAGTGTTAACTATAGTGACTGTATAAACATAGTGTGGCCAAACGCCGCCATATTTTGCCAAAATGCGCGAGAAATTTGAATTCATATGATGTGATAACTAAACAAAATTCGATAAACAATTAATGACAGAGCATATTAAATGGAAACAAAATATTTATTTTCATTTTAAATCCTTTTGAAGAACTGTTTTCACAACCAACCGCCACGCAACCAGACATCTAAAATATATACCTTAATATTAGACATTTTTAGTAATTTTGACAGTTAACCTAAAAAAGATGTGATGTTAAAAAATATTTATATATTACTTTGAGTTATAAATATACAAATACACAAAATAAAATTTATTTTAGTTTTATTACGTTCAAGTAAGCTACGATTTTGGCAATAAATTCAACTTTTAAAATACATTTCTTGTTTTATTGATGGAATGTTTGCTCAGATTACTTAGACACAGTCGAAATGAAATATTAACTTTGAATTAATTTTTATCAAATTTTTCGCAATGTAAGGGTATGATATTATTATCGTTGAATTCAGAATAAAATTCTCTATTTAATGAGTTAATAAAATATATGTAATGCCATTTAACAAAATGTAATATTGCCCTATAGTTTCAGTACCACTGGATTTATGATAATAAAGTTTATGCTAAAAAGTGTCCCTCTCCATCCCTTACAAAATATCCTAATCACTTTTTTCTGTCTCTTTTCACATACACGAATAAACGGCACTGTTCCATTATCTTGATACACCCTGTATATATACAGTCACTATAGTGTTAACCAACGGTTATGTTGTAAAATTGTTCTTACCACCTTTGATAAGCGCTAACTGTAATTTAAAAATGTCGAAATTTTAACTTCTAATCGAAGTTTCGGTTAGTGTTTTAACTAGTCTTAATCGAAGTTCTGGTTAGTGTTTTAACTGGTAATTATCTACTGACATATCTCAAATAACATAAAAACACATATCTTATTTTTATATTTTTTAAATCAATCTATGAATAAGTTTCCTCTTCTTCTTCTAATGTTCAAGATTCTTCCAATTCATTGGGAAGATTAGCGGTATTTTTGAAAGGTATATGTATTATATGTATCTATAATTATAAATATTTAATTCATAATAAGAAAGAAATATTAAATGTTCTTCCCAGAAAAAGTCTTCAGTAATGTCTCTGGTTTTTTAACACTGTCATGTATCTGTCAATTACAAACATTTTAATTTTTAAACTTGTATTCCATGTGTTGTGAGATTAATGAATGAATGTAATAACAACATTTTAATTTATATTTTTATATTTCTCTATATCTGTAACTCTATAGAAAATATAAAAAAATTGAATATATCGGATAGAGATTTTTATATGCTTTAATATTTGTAATAACATAAATTTTCAAAAAATAATATTTAGATTTTTTTAAGAAACTAGTACTTCCGGTTGTCCAATTGTTACCAAAATCTAATCAGCTCTTTCCAATAACGAAATAAAATCTCTAAAACATATTTTGCATTTATCATTTGGCACTATTATGTTGTAGGCACCATGTTTTTGTTTATTTTGTTTATTATTTATATCACAACAAAAAAAATCCCCTTCTTATACTTTTATACTAATAGTTTATTATCTGGCAGTTAAATTCTTTTTGTAGGAAATCACCGATTTTAATTTTTAACTAATGGTTGACAAGCTGTATTTTAATTAGAGGTGGTAGGATTGGGCTTTAGTTGGTTAATTTAGTAAAAGTCTTATAACTTTGCATGTGTATCAAATAAATAAATAAATAAATATATCATCACAGCATATTACCCATTTCTGGGTGTGCCAGTATCTACAACACATATAGACATCGGTAATGATCAAACTATTACTTTTTCTTAAAATCATGCTAATTTTGTATTCCACTTGATTTTCTTATTTTCAATAATTCAAATGCGCTCGCCTGCAGTGTATATGTGTGTAAAATTAATTTTACAAAACCGAAATTTGGAATGGTTTTATGTGGCCTAATATTGAAGTTTAAAATAAAATATATATAAAAACCATCGTAAAATTTATATACGACGAAATTATTATTGTGGTTAGTTTCTTTTATCATACTGTTTCTGAACAATTCGATATTCTACAAAGAATTGTAAAACATAAAGCACAATTTTTTTCCGTCAAATTCGTGAAAAAACCTCAAAATTTCATTCATTTTTAGAATCTCTTTGTAATAATAATTGTACGTTTGTATTTAAATTTCTGTGCAATTCTTACCATCGTTGAAATTCCAACAAATGCAATATTCCATTTTAATTCATCTAACAAGATGCAGGTAATTTCATTGTGTTAATCATTTTTGTTTATTGCGAATGGAAATTCCAGAGCAATCTAGCAGAAATACGTATTTCTAGATCTAGATCAGAGTATCATACATAGTTATGTAAATCAGACACAAAAGGATAGTTTCCACTATACCTAACGTATTATCCATTACAATTGCACGGTATGCGAATTACCAGCAACCACTAACAAAAGAAAAACACCGCCTATCTCATATCTAACACAACTATTACAAGCAGCGCTTTTTTTTAATGTAAATTATTACGCATGGAATTTAAGAAGTAATACATATTATGTATGTGGATTTTATTTTTTCATAATTATAATTTTTAGTATTAACAAGGATTACATCTGTTCTTGATCAATTTTTACTTTAATTTAAATATCATGTCTACGTAACCTACATTCTAAGTCGGAAACAACAGTTTATAACAGTTTTCAACCATTTTAGTACTAAATTATTTTAAATTGTGGGAAAATAATATTGTATTATATTTACCAAAGTGATTAGAACAAATAAGACAATATTAAATCCTATGGTGCTTAAAATTTAAGCTGTCATAAAATCACCACCAAAATTGACTATACAGGGAGTTGTGTAAGTGTACAACGCTTAACCCCTGGTAGAATTGACCCCATAGATAGTGAATCTGGCAATAATTTTTATTTAACAAGCTTTCTTCAAGAACTAGAGGCCTTTAAAACTGGCCCATCACGTCATAGTTCAAAATTTTGTAAAAAGTAAAAATCAATGTGTTCTCTGGAAAAAATGTCACATCTGTCACAAATGCCATATAAGATCATTACCGTCTATTTGGAAATAACTCTCTGTACCGTGTTGCAGTAGCACGATTCTTTTGTAATGTTTCGCCAGAAACCATATACAAGTCTGCATACTCTTGATTTGTGCAAGTAAATGACATTTTGGGAATGTCAAAAAAATATATAAATTGTATGTCTATGCAAAAAGCGTTTAACGTCAGTTTTGACAATCACTAGTTTTTCCAGAGAATACATTGGTTTTTACTTTTTTTTACAAAATTTTGAAGTATGGCGTGACTGGTGGAGTGAGGCCTCCAGTTCTTGTAGGAAGCATGTTAAACAAAAATTATTGCCATTTTTATTTATGTTCAATTATCTTTAGTTGTTGTAGTAGTTGTTCAAACCTGGATAATGGCCATATTATGATCAAAAGTGTAAATATTAAATCTGTAAATAGTGAACAATATCACGACAACTGCTACTCTCGTATAATTTTATATTAATCAACAAAAATAGATGTAAATTTATAAAAAGCGTTCAAATAAATTTTTTAAAAAATCATACTTGACACGCTTCACAATATTTCAGTCTCTAGATCAACAACTTGGTGATTTTATATTAAAAGAGTTTCATCAAGTTAAAGCATTGTTGACAAATCCACTGTTTTTACCTTCTTACTCAACATTAAAACAATCCAATAGCGATGAGGTAATTGCTACGCTCAAAAATTTACAGACGATTCAACTACAGCCTAGAAGGCACAGTATTGACATGTCCCCTACTGTATAGCTGAAGTAGAGAAGCTTAACGAAGTTTTTGCTGGCTAAAACTGTACTGCTGAACTATGAGCGCAAATTCATAAAAGTTCTAGCAAATAGCTTTTATCCCGAGAAACTCCTCAGCCTCTATTTTTATAAATTTGAGCATAAATTTTTAGTATGTTATTAATATAAAACCAATGAACCATATGTTCTAAATGAAATTTTGAAATTTTGTAAAGAATTGATATCAGCTCAGCTATCATAAATATCTGTTTTTCAAGTAATCACAACTTGGCCCCTAAACAAAAAAGTTTACGGCTAATTTATAGATCATATCTTCTTCTTTCATAATTTGTATAGTTTGTAATGAATAGTTCAATAGTGTAGGCTATAGCGTTTTGCATCAATCTCATGTTTTATCTCATTTTGAGGACTGTTATAGAATCGTCTTAAGAGAAAAGTTATCATATTTATTTCTCAGTAATTTCTTTGAGTAGAATCACCAGAAAAATACCAAAATTCTTTTAGGAAAATATATCAAAAGTACAACAGATAAATCGTTTTCAGACATGCAAAATTTTCCTCTACTCCCTGTGAAAAACTCCTACCTCCACCACTGTCCACTATCAACTATCAGCTATCTCGTATTATCAGCACAACTTCCATATTAGCTTCACAATGGTGAGCGGCAGATACACATTTGCACAATCAATGGCGGAGATTTAATTTTCATTATCATAAAGCTACAGTGTGCGCTGGCATTGGCCATAGCCACCTAAGGCAGGCAGTGAATGCATGGCGTGGCATGGCTACTGCGATGGATTTAACGCTGAAACATGAGAGGAAGATGAATTCCGTGCAGCCGTGGACAAATGTGTAAGATTTGCTACGAGGAGTAAATGGTGTTTTAGCACTATACAAGAATGGAATAGGAGGTTTACAATGGAGGTTCGTATAAGTACCACAAACAAAATAAAACTTCCCACACATTCGTTTAATCAATAATTTATTTTAAATTTTTGCTCAATCACGTAGGTACACTGCTACTACCACTGTTTTTACCCCATATATTTAAAACTTAATTGCTGTGTTTGACATCTTGTCAATAATTGGAATTAAAATTGCTAAATGTCACAACTAGTATGGGGCAGGAGTAGTATGTACGTAAATTAATTGTAATAAATAGTTATTTAAGTATTAAGAGCAGTAAGTGTTTCCTGCCGGTGGAGCATGATTTTGTAGTCACATCTAATAACGGTAGAAGAGCACTTACTGATCGCAATGCTTATAAAGGGTGATCCGACGATTAGCGTGGATGTTGCTTGTCATTAGGGAGTTATTGCAACCTCTAAGATGAAAGAACGTAAACGTTTTAATTATTGTAGTCACGTTAACGTTAACGCAAAAGCAACCCGAACAAAGTTACAGCCGCACTTTTCACCAAAACATAACCTCAACACGTATAAAACAGGTGACATTAAACGCTCGCTATTCCATAGCAAATAACGAGTCTCCTTATTCATTTAACGTGAACCTTATTAGTACGCATGTGCATTCGAGCTGTCAAGTGACCTTAAAGTGCACATTATTTTTGCTTTGAAGCTGCAATAACTCTCTATTATCTACTATCTAACATATACGTAATGACCTTGACAATATTTGTTCACAGAAGTCAGTTATAGACTTTGACAATTGCAACAATGGAGTTTTTTCAACCGCACAACGAACAGATAGAAAATTATATGCCACCTTACCATTTTTTGCCAATGTTACTGACAAAATTGGCAGAATTTTAAAGAAATATGACATAAAAACATCTTTTAAATCAAATATAAAAATCCGTGATCTTCTTGGTAACGTTAAAGATAAAGTTCCTCTACAATGTTCTGGCATATACAAGATTCCTTGCCATTGTGGAAAAGTGTACATTGGACAAACTGGCAGAACAGTAGCTACAAGAATAAAGGAACACAAGCGCCATATAAGACTTAATCAGCCTGATAAATCAGCGGTAGCTGAACATGCCATAAAGGAACTACACGGAGTTGATTTTGAAAATACAAAAATTTTAGCTAAGGAAAACCACTGGATTAGAAGATTGATAAGAGAAGCTATTGAAATCCAGAAGTCACCTAATAATATCAATCTTAACACAGGCTATGAACTAAATAAATCATGGTACCCTGTTATTCGTTCGTAATTTTTCTTATTCATTTGTATGTTTAATGTTTTACCATTTATCAATGTACCTATGATTTTATATACTTGTAGTCTTGACTACATATTTATTTATGTTATTATTATAAAAACCTGAAGAAGGCAGCACCTTGCTGTCGAAACGTTGTTGTTTTTAATAAATTTATACAGAACTATACCCAAATATTGTTTAATTTTATTTATAAAACGAATTTTTTTTATGAAAAAATCCACGCTAACTGTTGGATCATCCATTATTATATTTTTCTCACGATCGACGCATAATATTTAAAAAAGTAAGATTTGAAAATTATTTTGACATTCAATAAAATTTATGGTTGTCATTTTTAAAATAAGCTTTGGTCGTTATTTTTAGTTATTTACCGTCTCCACCTCCTAATCGCTACGCGATTCACATCGCTTACCGATCAGTAATTTGTGAATAAAGTTTACTGCCTTGGGAACTCTTCTGGTAAACATTTAAAAAGAAACGATCGTGCAAAAAATATATATAAATGCAATTTGCAAGCATTATTAGTTAGAGCGTTTATTTAAAATAAGTATGGAAATCATGAGAATTAAATGTGCAAACTAAATTAAATTCTTTTAATTAAATGCACAATTATTGTGGTACCTAGGGCTATTATTGTTTTATATTATCATATTAGTAATAATAACTGTGATTAATTCCCCAATTTGCTATGCCCATAAATATGATAGGTATCAATAAATTTCCATAAAATTACAATGTATTATTCGTAACGACACATTAATACACCTTTTATATGGTCGAATGAATATTATTACTCGTTAAATTTTTCATTTTTCACAAGTAAAAACTACTGAAAGGGAACAAACCATGAGAAAATACCCAATCGAATACTTTCCGGATATTCTCAATCATCGCGTAAAACCTTTCATCCACCTTTAATAATAGTCTAATCCGTTTGTTCTCCGCTGTATCGCAGTAATCGAGGAAGCCGCGGAGTCTAGTAGAGTATATCACAACAATTACGAACGGCTTTTCTTTATCAATTTACCTAGAACGAAGATACGTGAGAATTGCGAGCATTCTATTATTTAATTATATCATTAGAAGGTTAAGAACATATATCAGTACGTACTTAGCAAATTGGTAATGTAATTGTTAACTATCTACAGGAAATTAAAGACGTTCTCAAAGCTACGTAATCCTGACTAGGAACTTGTGCTTATTGCACTTCTGGATAAACATGCTAGTTCTAATATCATATTATACCATATCATATATGTAAGTTATAGTGTATTAAATGAGTATATTTAAGGAGAAAATGGCTTATAATTAATAAAATAATAAAACTCTTGATTTTTTTATTTCGTTAAAATATGTTATTTATAAAGTCAAGTATAATTTGAGAATAGTTATTACTTGATGTGTATAATCGCTTGAGAATACCGTGTGCCACTGATCTGATCTATTTGTTCATTCATTTATTTTATTTCCGCACGTTACAAGCATAAAAAATAATCCCCCTTTGGGACTATCAATTGGTGCATTGGATTTTTTCGTTAAATTAGGATTTTGCAAAAAAATTTATATACCTTCTAAGTATTATTTTAAAAAATATTGAGCTTTTAGGAATAATAAAATAATACTGAACAACTTTTTTGTTGATTCATAACTTCTTGACAAGATGATGTTCTAGCAACACTTGATTTTTATTTTAATCTTTTCACTTTTCTTTTTGTCCTGTTATATCATAATTAATATTACGAAAAAAAATCTGTTGTGGCCAGCACAAGACCTTCCGTTAATTTGTTGTATTTTGTACAAATCCCATACCAGAAGTTCATTGGAAAAGATTCTATATATCCAGTAAAATTGTAACACGAATACAAATTTTTACAAAGTCCATACAGAAAGTTCCTTAGAAAATATTCTATAAATCCAATAAAATTATCACATGAATATACATTATACTCTAAAAATGCGTACAATCACGTAACATTCTCTTTACAATCAAATAATATTACTACGAAGTTTATATCTCTACCCATTTTTGAATTATTGCCCCAAAAGTAAATATACCCCACATTTAGATAAAAACTTCAAAATTTTCAAAAATCCAATTATTATGTATCTAGATAATTCTCAATGCGCTGATTCCAAATTTTGAAACCGCAGCTCGATATCTCGTTTCGTTCTCGAGATATTTAGATTCAAAGTTTTGCTCAAAACTGCCCATTTTTGGGTAATAACCCAAAAATGGGTCGAGATATGAATTTGGCGACAACACCATTCGATTCTACGGGCAAAAATACATAAGTACACCAATTTTCAGAATTTTTGAACACCGCATACAATCTCTAAAGCAAAATAACTGAAAATGGTCAAAAATCGCAAAAATCGTAAGGGGTACCCCTTACGGTTTTTTTCGGATTGTGACAATTTTCAGGGGTTTTCAAGCTTTTATTCATAAAAAATAAACCGGTTGAACAAAAATTATGAAAATTGCTATACTTATGTATTTTTGTCCGTAGAATCGAATGGTGATATCGCCAAATTCATATCTCGACCCATTTTTGGGTTAATACCCAAAAATGGGCTGTTTTGAGCAAAACTTTAAATATAAATATCTCGAGAACGAAACGAGATACGACCTGCGGTTTCAAAATTTGAAATCAGCGCATTAAGAAGTATCTAGATGCACAAAAATTATATTTTTAAAAATTTTGAAGTTTTTATCTAAATGTGGGGTATATTGACTTTTGGGGCAATAATTCAAAAATGGATAGAGATATAAACTTAGTAGTAATATTATTGTTATTAGGTACAATGAAAAATATTCCCCTAAATTTATTTAAAAATATTCGGAAACTCAAATTGCATCACCTATTATAATAAACCATATTCTGTGAAACTTATTATTTTACTCTAAAATAAGTGACATATTTTCAATAGAGATATTATACTTCATAATAAAAATCCATAATATTCAAACAAAAATATCTGTACAAAATTTAATAAACATATCCTGGCTTCATAGATTACCCAGATAACCAGTAACAACATACCACATACACCACAAAGTATTTTTCCTGCGATTTCTCACTACACTTTTCTACTTTGTTCTAGCACTCGCAGCAGGAAAGCTCTTGCGCTATCTCCTCTCGTTGCGGAGTCCTTTCGTTTGTCCTGCAGCCAGTAACGGGACGTAGAGATGAACCAAGATACGGGGTGCCCGAGTACAATGCACGAATTCATTCTTCGCGAGATACCAACCGAGAGCACGGTAGCGCGTAAGCTGGCTTCTGGTGGATCAACGGCAGAAAATTTGTTCTTTGCAGGATTTATTAGATTGGTGTGGTTCTTTTCTTGTTTGGGAAAAATAAATATATGAAACCTATTTTCATCTGGGGTTTGCATATGTAATAAGTAAATATGTGGAATTTGAATTTTGTGCTTGTTTATGTTTGTTTTCTACCTTACCAAATTATGTTTTGATATCATGAAATAATAAACGAGTTCAAAATTATTAATACAGCAAAGTACCTGTCGCCAATTCCTTTTTTTACATAAATATCATGTACGTACAGCATTTCTTGCTAAGAGATTATTTATAATCCATTAGACATTATCACATCACTTAATATGTATATTATAAATTAAGTATCTACTCTTGAATTTTGACAGATATTTATTTATTAATTACAAACATCTGTATTTTTGAACGGTTCCCTTGCAGGAATATGTAACAATATTTTATATATCTGCAGTATTGGCCATAAAGATAGCAACTTAAAAAAAATCAATTGCTCTAATGTAAAAACTGGGATTTCAGAAATAAATTACTGCAGTATTAGTGTCTTGAACCAAGTTTAATTTACATTAAAATAATTTGCATTATATTAACAAAAATTGATTCACATGATAACAATTGAAGATTTTATCAATCGAAACTTTGTGTAACTCAAACAAAATAAAAACAATGAAAGTTCGAAATACTTCTTTTATTCTTAAAAATTGATTTATGTGCAAAAAATATTTTTTATTTGGACATAAAAATAAAAATAGCAACTTTTATAAAATTAATATAAAAATTAAATTTTTTAATATTTAGTGTAATAACCGGAACCACGACAATTTATTACTTCTTCTCGTTTCATCATGAATTCAAGTAATTTTGTTATTACATTTCTATCAATTAATCTTAGTTCATCACTAAATAATACTCTTTTCCACATGTCAGTTGTCCAGTTTACATGATTTTCTGCAAAAAAAATAATCGGGCCTTCACGTTCTTCTTCGAAAGAAGTGGTTTCTTTGCAGGCTGACGACTATAAAGTTCTCCGGCAACTAATATTCTTCTTCCCTGTCTTGAAGATATTTTATCTTTAACATTACTTAGTAGAAAGCCTAAAATTTTCTTTGATGATAACAACGGATTTTTAACGATATGTGTTTTATCATTCTGTGGCTTCGGTTTGATGTTTTTTTTTCTACTAGAAATTGTAGAAGGCTCAATATTACCCTTCCTTCGAAAATGGATTATTATTCGTGCTATTGTAGATTTATGCAAATTAAAGTTCTTCGACATTTTATTCCGCGAAGCACCATTTTCATATGATTTAATTATTAAATTGCAAAATTCTTTAGTCAAAGTCTTATTACGACCCATAATTTTGAAGTACTAATTTATATTTTTTAAACAATTATACGATATAAACGTTGAAATTGAGAAAATAAAGACATTCATTATGTAGTTGCTATTTTTATGTCCAGACAAAAGTAAGAATTATGCAAATTAAATAAATTCTATAAATTTAATATAAATTATTTTAACATAAAATAAACTTATTTTAAGATGTTATTCTTTATGTAATTTATTTTCAATATTCTTATGTTCACTTCAGAGAAATAATTTTTTTTTAAAAGTTGCTATCTTTATGGCCAATACTGTTCTTATGTTTTTACCTTCCGTCGCCGTTAGGTAAGGAAGGTATTATCTTTGGTCAAAAAATTCGATAGTGATTTTTAATTAATAAGCATGTTTACCTAGAATACAATTTTACTAGTTTTACGATGATGTCTGTATGTGTATGTCCGTGGGTGTGTGTGTGTATGTGTGTGTGTCTGTGGGTAACAAATTTTCTCCGATGATAACTCCAAAACTACAAGCTGAAGAATGGAGAAGTGTCAAGTGCAATTTACATAATGTACGTTCGTGTTATAATTTTATTGGATTTATAGAATCTTTTTAAAAGAAATTTCAGTATGGAATTTGTAAAAAATAGTGTGTTCGTATTATAATTTTATAGCGTACGAGTATATAGAATCTTTTTCAAGGAACTTTTGGTATGGGATTTGTACAAAATACGTCGAATTGACGGAAGGTTATGTGCTGAACACAACAGATTTTTTTATTAATCTGCTCATTCTAGAATAAGGCAATACGAAGTATCAGGCGATTTAGTTTTACGATATTTGACAGACCATCGACCAGGAAATTAATAATTTATGTAAAACGGCGAGTCCAATTATTTCCCATTCTTCCAATTCTGCAAACAGTCGATCATCGTTCAAATCAATATGGCTTTGGTGATTGGTTTAATAAAATCCAATATTAATTAGTACTTAAGGTTTATTTCTGCAAAAATCTAAATCAAACAATTTTTTCATTTAGTTGTAATCTGAAAATTCAGTAATTTAATTTGCTGTAAATATTTTTCATGTCTATTTAATACTATCAATCTCACTTTTAATTTCGTCCTCTTAGTTTAAAAACAAGGTATCACAATATTGAATGAAACTTATTTCGAGTGTATGAAAAATGAGAAAATTTCTTTTTCTGAGAATGCTTCCTTTTGAGAATTATACATTTATGGGTAAAATTGCAGCTAGAGCTCTTTCAAGCAACTAACTCAATTCCGATGATTGAATTTGTGCCATTACGTGGAATGGACGGTAATTTAAGTTTGACTCCTTTCAGTGGAACCGGAACGAAATAAAAAGTTGTGGGACACCGTGTCTCCGACTCAAGCGACACAAGCCACCCATTCACTCGGCGAAGCTGATCAGCAAAGTGCCGGGATTCAAAAGCACAAGCACATCGCGTTGTTTCAACTTGAATTATGTATATGTATAGCAAGAGAAAAGAAACTATTTTCAAATTTCATATATATTAACGGAAATTGTATTTAGGGGAATATATATCTCGACTATTAAGAAATATTTAGAGAATTTTTGAAAGATAAGGGTGTTATATCCATTCTTGTCTAGTTATTGCAAATGAGAAATAAATTTATTCCAATTTCTTAATCAGTTCGCGATATAGATGACCTTGATCAGAATTCTTTTAAAATTTTTACTGTACTTATTCGTGTTTCATAATTAGTTTAAAATAGTTGAATGAAATGAAAGAAATATCGAAGATCCTACTTCCAAATACCATTTACAATTTTCTTATATTTAATATTACATATCAGTACGATACACAAATAAAAAAAAAACTATTGTGGCCAGCACAAGACCTCTCGCCATTTCCATATTAGGCTATATAAGTATTGTATTGCACTTATCTTTCGAACCGTCGTTTTATAACAAAATATTACAGAACTTTACCCAAATATTGTTTTTTATTGTATTTAACATGTCTTCTGCACACATATAATTCTAATTATATATGACGAAGTTTCTAAATATGAGAGATTCTTCCAATTCATTAACTAGATTGGCGGTATTTCTGATTGATATATGCATTTTACCTATAATTTCAAATATTTAATTAATTAAACAATAAGAAAGATTAAATATACTTCCCAGAAAAAGCTATCAGAATGTCACTAAAACTATTGATTTTTGACACTGACATGTGTCATTTACAAACTATGTTATAAACATTGGAATTTGTCAACTGGTTTCCTTAGTGTCTTAGCCTCTGCGATTAGATTACTCTATATATTATAGTGTCTTTATCTCTAAATCTATACAAGATATAGTAAAAATTTTAAGTGTATTAGATGGAGAATTTTATTTTTTCAATATTTGATAACAAAAATTTCCAAAAAATTATATGTAGAAGAATTTTTTTTAAGAAACTACTACTTCCGGTTGTTCAATTGTTACCAAAACCTTTTCAGCTCTTCCCAGGAATGTCAGATTGAGGAATCCATAGTTAAATTTTTTTAAGTCTTTTAGTTTTTGAGGAATCGTCCCTCCAACATCCATACACACACACACACATACACACATCCACACACACACACACACACACACACAGACATCATTTTAAAAATGTTATAATCGGATTCTAGGGCCCTTAAATCGTGCTTATTCACTAAAATCTGGATATGCGAATTTTAGCATGATTCCAATACCTCTCTTAGCGAAAGGTAAAAATCTGTTGTGGCCAGCACAATACCTCTCGCCATTTGTATTAGGCTATACATATAATTATTGTTCATATTTAACATTTCTGGTACTCATCTTTATGTATACGAGTATTTATATTTTTTAATTCATTCTATGAACAAGTCTCCTCTTACTCTTCTAAATGTTCGAGATTCTTCCAATTTATTGATGAGATTGGCGGTATATAAGTAATATCTATATTATAAATATGTAATTAATAATAAAATAAGAATATCTCTGGTTTTTTTACACTCACATTTATCGGTCAATTACAAACATTTTAATTTTTTCACTTGTTTCCCATAGGCTGCGAGATTCATTAAAACTTATTATTTTATATATGGCTGTTATTGAATTTAATTAAAATTAAATATTGACCTCTATTTTTTTTTTAATCAACAGTTGATATTAATAATTCAGAAAATCAACAAGTGAACAACCTTTGCCATTTAAACGCAAATAAATATTGTGGACTCTTGTGAGGAATTTCTGCTGCTTGTTTTAATTGGGAGCATCACATAAACGATTTCACTTATTTATACATCATCCAAGTTATGATTGTCGGTTCTGTTGAATGTAAACATCACGATAAAGTAATCAATCGAGCAATGCATTATTTATAAAAGTGGTTTTCTGAAGTTGTCACTTGGCGTATCGTATCGAGCGGCATAAGATGAAATGTGGCCCACCCGGTAGAAGCAAGAAATCAACAAGCGAACGCACATTTTTCCCCTCGAAGCAACTAACCTCCAATAAACTTACATAAATACTATATAAAGAATAACATAAATATCCGGCAGTGACGAACAATGCGAGAGAACGAAGGACAGAGACGGAGTGCTCTGCAAGTAGTAATAAAGCACCCGTAAACAGAGACGGATTTCAAAGAATTAGAAATTAGAAAGAGTTATTTTATATAATAATCTACTAGCAAGACATGCAGATAGTCAAGCACCATGTCTCTGCTTGGGTACTCGTAATAATGTCAATATGCTAGCCATTAATCGCACTCTTGTACGACGGACTGTCCAATTGTTAATCTGATGAATGAACAGAATAAAATAATATTTCTCAATATTATCCATCGCGAACAATTTTATATGGTTTGCTGGGTGTCTACTAAAAATTTGTTATACCGGGTGTAACCTGAAACCGGTCCATAGGCGCGTATTTAGTTGACACTGATACCATACATATTTTGGCTTGTAAATAAATCCAATATATATTTATACCAATAGCATATTATAATTACTATTACATCTCGACTTGTCCATGTACTAATTTTAAGTTTTCCGCATTCTAGAACACTGTCAATTTAACGTGGGGCAGTGATATCTCTAATTCTAAATATTTAATTAATGATAAAATAAGAAATATTACATGTATTTCCCAGAAAAAGCCTTCAGTAATGTCTCTGGATTTTTGACACTGGCATTTATGTCAAATACAAACATTTTAATTTTTAAACTGGTTTCCATGGGCTATTTGATTCTTTACACAATGGATTATTTTACATATTTATAACTCCCTATCTCTAATATTCAGTGTATTGACTAGAGAATTTTACAGTATTCGCCATAAAGAAAGCAACTTTTAAAAAATTTCTATTTCTCTGAAGTGAACATAAGAATATTAAAAATAAATTACATAAAGAATAACCTCTTAAAATAAGTTTATTTTATGTTAAAATAATTTATATTAAATTTATAGAATTTATTTAATTTGCATAATTCTTACTTCTGTCTGGACATAAAAATAGCAACTACATAATGAATGTCTTTATTTTCTCAATTTCAACGTTTATATCGTATAATTGTTTAAAAAATATAAATTAGTACTTCAAAATTATGGGTCGTAATAAGACTTTGACTAAAGAATTTCGCAATTTAATAATTAAATCATATGAAAATGGTGCTTCGCAGAATAAAATGTCGAAGAACTTTAATTTGCATAAATCTACAATAGCACGAATAATAATCCATTTTCGAAGGAAAGGTAATATTGAGCCTTCTACAATTTCTAGTAGACAAAAAAAAAATCATCCCAGCGAAGCGACAGAATGATAAAACACATATCGTTAAAAATCCGTTGTTAGCATCAAAGAAAATTTTAGGCTTTCTACTAAGTTACGTTAAAGATAAAATATCTTCAAGACATGGAAGAAGAATATTAGTTGCCGGAGAACTTTATAGTCGTCGGCCTGCAAAGAAACCACTTCTTTCTAAGAAGAAAGTGAAGGACCGATTATTTTCTTGCAGAAAATCATGTAAACTGGACAACTGACATGTGGAAAAGAGTATTATTTAGTGATGAACTAAGATTAATTGATAGAAAGGTAATAACAAAATTACTTGAATTCATGATGAAACGAGAAGAAGTAATAAATTCTCGTGGTTCCGGTTATTACACTAATTATTAGAAAATTTAGTTTTTATATTAATTTTATAAAAGTTGCTATTTTTATTTTTATGTCCAAATAAAAAATATTTTTTTGCACATAAATCAATTTTTAAGAATAAAAGACGTATTTCGAAGTTTCATTGTCTTTATTTTTTTTGAGTTACACAAAGTTTCGATTGATAAAATCTCCAATTGTTATCAAGTGAATCAATTTTTGTTAATATAATGCAAATTTTAATTTAAATTAAACTTGGTTCAAGACACTAATACTGTAGTAATTTATTTCTGAAACCCAGTTTTTACAAGCAATTGATTTTTTTTTAAGTTGCTATATTTATGGCCAATATTGTAAATTCATTAATATTTTTTGTAATAACATAAATTTCCAAAGAATAATATTTAAAAGATTTTTTTTAAGAAACTACTACTTCCGGTTGTCCAGTTGCAACCGAAACCTTTTCAACTCTTTCCATTAAAGTCAGATTAAGGAATACGTAGTTAAATTGGCCGTTCACAAAAAAGTTTAAGCTAATCCTCATTTTTGGATTAGGGAATTCTATTCTATTCCGGTATTTAAGATTTAATTTTCATGATATTATCAATAAAGGTAGATACTAGGAATAGATTAGACTATATTTTAAGATATAAACTGTCAAAATTAGAATAGAATTCGTTAATCCAAAAATGAGCATTAGCTTAAACTCTTTTGTGAATCGGGCTGATAGTTGAGGAATCATACCTTCAAGATCCACACATACACACACACACACACTCAAACACACTCACACACACACAGACATCATTGTAAAAATGTTAAATCTGTTTATAGGGACCTTAAATCGTGCTTATTCCCTAAAATCGGGATATGCGATTTTCAGCATGATTCCAACACCTATCTTAGCAAGAAGTAAAAAAGTTCGTCCTTTTTGATAGAGATTGTGTCGCATTCCGTCCCTGCGAGCTGGTATGCTTGGTTGATGTGCAATAAGAATCGTTTCGGGATCACCAGCAGACTGCACAATCGCCGCTCGGTGACTTATCTCCGTCGGCAGATCACGCTCGCGGGATCTCGGCCTTATTGATGGAACTAATACAAAGTGCTGTGCTGTGGTACCCTCCGCCTTCCGACAACACTGCACACACTACAGCCGATACATGTTCTATGTATGTGGCTGGTTGTGGCCAAAGCCAATATACTACATGGATTGGGATTGGGAAATCATTACATATACGAGTAGTTTGTAGTTGAGAGAATAGAGGAAAAGATTGTGTTTGTATTATAGCAAAATTAGAAACTGATGTTGCTTCTTGTTAATCGAAAACCAGTGGTTAACAAATAAAAGTAAATGTCGAAATCCTAGTACTGTTTAACAAAACATTATGTGGAGGTATTTATTTTAGAGTCAATTTCTACCACACTTGCCGTCAAATAAATATGGGCTGAAGATATCTACATTGCTGCCAGTTCCATTGGTCGTCTACACCAAAGACTGATCACTGCTAATCTTGATTCTAGATAAAAAAAATATATAATAACGGTATATTACCCATTTCTGAGTGTGCCACAATATGCTTTATCGCAGATTTCGGTAACGATGATGACTTATATGTACCGTGCGGGCGCTTACCAGGAGTCACCTCACGGGCACTCATTTCTGGAGTGGAGAGTGCACTACAGGGGTCACTTTTGTGCTATTAAAAATTCTAAATATTTGGCGCCGGTCGGGATTAAAACCCGGTTCCCCAGGTTCGCGACCAGACACTCTGGCACCTGGCCACGGGACCCCATTAGATAGTTTTCTGTAATCTAAAACCTAAATTACTAAGCATTTTTTAGCGTTTAATAGTTGACACTTTAAAATGAAAATTATAAGCTTATATTTTTGATAAGATGAAAAAATATTAAAACATTCACCAGTTAGGTAAAAAAAATCAAATTATTTCGAAATGTAAAATGAAAAATAGTTTTCTCAGATATTTTTTCAATAAGAAGACAGCATTTTATATATTTATTTTATAAATTACTATTATATATAAAATATTCACATAATAATAAATAAAAAAAATAACTTACATGTTTTTTTTTTACTAAAATACCTTGGTTTAACCAAAAGACCAATTTTCAAATGCGTTCTGTTGTTGAATGTTAAAATTTGAAATTATATTCTATTTCTTTATTTGTAAAGGAGAGTTTACATCGGCCAGACTGATAGAATTGTCTCTACAAGATTGAGCGAACATCATCGATCGATCAGATTGAACCAGCCTGAGAAATCGTCCGTTGCAGAACATGCCTTGGAAGAATTCCACCAAATTAAATTTGAAGATACGAAAATAATTGCAAGACCTACTCGACTTAACAACAGATTAATTAGAGAAGCCAATATGTTGTAATTTGTAATATGTATACAATTTTTTTCTAAACTTTTTCTAACATCTGTTAATAAAGAGTACTGCAGCGGTATTTCGCTACCGATAAAGCGTCTCTGAGTTATACAGATCACTTCTCTGCCAGTTTTTGGGACGGTTTTTCCTCTGGCAAAAGGAGATTTTTTCCTGAGAAGATGCATGTTCGCCGTCCATGTTATTACCGGGCATGCATATATTGTCTAGAAAATTGTATACATAAAAAAGGTAACATTTATGAATATTTCTTATTACCTTGGTTACTTGTTGTTTTTGTTATTTCACATATTTATGTCAAAGTATCTACTGAAGAAGGCACCAGTTTATGGTACCGAAACGTTGGGTTTAAATAATAAATACAGAACTTAAACTAAGAAAAGGTAGTATTTTTCCAATTAATAATATGAGTTCTGAAAGATATTTTAATAAGAATATTTCACTAAAAAAATAATTCATTTCTATACTAAGTTATCTACATATAATTTCCAGTATCCATGTTGACAAATAATAAATGCAAATCCAAAAAATATAAATATTAATCACTTATTTTAGTGTGCAAATACAGGATGTTAAAAAATAAGTGTCACAAATTTTGAGGGCATATAGTGCTGACCAAAATAAGTAAAAAAGCTTAATCAACATAGGTCCGATCTTCATTAGTTTCGAGATATAATGCAATGAAAAATGAGATTTTTCGGTGTTTACCTCTGCTATCTCTCATTTTAGATGTGTTTTGTACTAAGATAAAAGTTGTAACGACCTTCACCAATATTTAGTTTCCAAATAACTTCGTAACTATTATAAAGTTTCATATAAAATTTTATTGTTTTTTTATAGTCTATTTACTGGCATAGACAAAATTTTGTTCGACCACTATCTTAGTCAGTTTTTCTTCGATTCTAATACAAAATGGCCTTTCTCTCAATAAGAGTTGAAGATCGGACCCATGTTGATTAAACTTTTTTTTACTCATTTTGTTCAGTACTATATACCCTCATAATTTGTGACACTTATTTTTTAACACCCTGTATAATAACACCGATAAAACTAATATTTCGATGCCTGTGTCAGTAATTTATAGTTATTTTGGTGAAATCCAAAATACATAAGTATCCGTTTAAGCAGTTCTTAAATCTAAGAAATTCCTAGATGATCAGCGATTTAGCAAATTTGAAAAAGTATTATATGGGCTTAAGCCATGTGGACACAGAATTATTCTCACAATTTACTCGTACTCTCAAAACACAATGTAGGTACGTTTAATAATTGTATGTTATCATAACTATCTCTTTCTGTTTTGATAACTTCATTGTCAATAATTGCAGTTTCCTGAAATTACCTAGCTTCACTTCAGTGCACCATCATAATCGAATTTGGTTTTTCATTGTTCCGGGTACTTGTGAACTCCCGTTTTGTTGAGTCTACAACTTGTTGAACATAATCCATACCTTACATCTAATTTAATAAGTACACAAAGGTTAGTGATATCTAGATCAACAATCTCTCACTGCACCGGTGTTGTAAGTTCCTGTTTTAAAATTAATCTAGTTTCATTGCAATAAAAACAAGGCTGGTTTCCAGTGAAGCACATTGCTATGCAGTACGCACTTGTTATGCTGGATAGCAGCGCCACTAACCGGTAGTTAATGAGCGGTTGCAGAGTGAACTAACAAAACTACCAGCATATTATATCAATTCGTAATTATTGTTCGATGTGCGTTTATTAAGCCGTAAAAATTCTTCAAAGTTTCTACATTAGAATTAGATCTAATTCGACTTATATTTCGAAAGGCGGGCAACGTGATCAAAAAGTATCTTCCTCACGAATTGATTTAAATGCTGAGCAGAACATTTCGTTTGGAACTTTAACCACAGAGTAAATTAAAAGTATTCCGATTGTGCAACGTAACAGCTGGATCATTTTTCGTGCACTATATACGATTATAATTGACGTCTACTCCACGAATGAAAATTGAAACGATTACTTTTTTATAATACAGATATTTTTGTAATAAAAACTAAATTATGGGAGCCACAAAATTTAACATAAATTGATTCTTTGTGAAAAACCAATCCAATATTGAAAATGTATGCTCACAAAAAGAATAAAACGGTAGTATTCAATTTTGTTGAAAAAGGACTTCTATATAATTGACTGGAATAAAATGCAGAGAATATATAAATTGCATATTGATTTTTAAATAAATTAATAACTTCCCGAATTCCTTTAGAATTACATTTTTCTTTGAAATTTGGAAATTGGTATTATTGTTAATTTACTCTATTTAATTTTTTTTTTAATCTAAATTGTTTCTTTTTCACTGTCATAATCACAACTCTATAAAATTAATAATTAATAATTTCGCATAAGGCGTCCACGTAAATATTATAAAATTAACAATATAAATCGAAATCTAACAGTAAGAAATCGTCGTTCAAAAGAAAATAAAAAATCTGTTGTGGCCAGCACAAGATCTCTCACAATTTCCAATTTAGGCTTTATAAGTATTGTACATATTTGACATTTCTGATACACACAAAAACTCATTATCTTCTTTATATATTTTTATATTTTTTAATTCATTCAATTCACTCTTATTCTTCTAATGTTCGAGATTCTTCCAATTCATTGATGAGATTGGTGGTTTTTCTGAACGGTATATGTAAGAAAGATTAAATGTACTGAGGTAATAAAAATTTCTGGATTGCAGTCACAAAATTTTATTTTAAATTCTCGGGTCGACCGGTTTCGAGCTCCACATGAGCCTTCCTCAGAAGATGAGAATGTGGAGCTCGAAACCGGTCGACCCGAGAATTTAAAATAAAATTTTGTGACTGCAATCCAGAAATTTTTATTACCTCATCAATATATCCATTCAAGGAACTTTTTTCTATCATTAAATGTACTTCCCAGAAAAGTCTTCAGTAATGTCTCTGGCTTTTTGACACTCATATTTATCTGTCAATTACAAACATTTTCATTTTTCCACTTGTTTTCCATGGGCTGCGAAATAAATTTACAACTTATTATTTTGTATATTTATATGTCTCTATCTTTAACTTCATAGAAGATATAATAAAAAATTTAAATGTGTCGGATAGAGATTTTTATATTCTTTAATATTAGTAAAAACAGAAATTTTCAAAAGAATAATATTTAGAAGATTTTTTTAAAGAAACTATTACTTCCGGTTGTCCAATTGTTACCAAAATCTAATAAGAATGTCAGATTGAGGACACTGCAGTTAAATATTTTTTAAGTCTTATAGTATTTGAGAAACCGTGGTTCCAACAACCATACACACATTTATACATTCACACATTTATACATTCACACACACATACACACACACACACACACACACACACACACACACACACACACACACACACACACAGGCATCACCGTGAAAATGTTAAAATTGGATTCTAGGGATCTTAAAACGTGGTCATTTACTAAATTAGCTCTTTCCAGGAATGTCAGATTGAGAAAACTGCCGTGAAATATTTTTTAAGTCTTATAGTATTTGAGAAACCGTGGTTCCAATATTCACACATACACACACAGACAGCATCGTAAAAAAGTTATAATCGGATTATATGGCCCTTAAAACGTGCTTATTTACTAAAATCTGGATATGCGATTCTTAGCATGATTCCAATAACTCTCTTAGCGAGAGGTAACAAGTGTCGCAAAGAATTGCAAACCAAAATTTCGTATTTATCTAGTGACATATGCATATTTCAAAAATACAAAAATTCTTTAAAATGATCTACTAATGGTCCTCAATTTACTTCTTCATTAAACCTATTCATTTCGATTATTTTTTTAATCATATACCATATAATTTATTATTTACAAGTTATTTTTTAAAACCAGTTATTTAGTATGCATAGGCATGTATTTCTTCTAAAATTATATATTATTTGCATAGCTCATACATCATCTACAAGCCCTATTATACTATTATACGTAACTAATTATAAAAACAATAATTGCCATATATTTCACATAGTTAACCGATTTTTGACCTTTGTCGAACATTTAACTTTAAAAAAGTAAACTTTAAGTCCTATATAATGTTCCGTAACTAATTCCTCCATCATATTCCCAAATCTCCCAAATGGTTAATGAATCGTTCGAGATCGTGTAAATTGTCCGTGAAAAAGGTGAACGTCTTTTTTAAAAGACCAAGACAGTATTTTCTCCGATAACAGTGAAAGCTTCCGACTGCAGTATTTAGATTTCAGTGTTTAGAGTCGTAGGGTTTTAAACGGCTCTTGAATAGCGACTTGAGGAGCTGTTGCCATTGTCAACAGCTTGAAGAAGGTTTAGATTCTAGGGATTCGCAAACAAAATCTGGTCAAGCGGAGAATCGAGATGTGCGGAACATAGGGTTTTATGCTAAACTAGTCCAGATTGAATTTACATTGGTTACTGTTGAAGCTGACCCACAAATACACAATAGATATAAACAACTAAGGAGCAGAGGGTGAGATAGTCTCACGAAAGAATTCCAGTACAATTTCGGAGAAAATGCGATTTGGTTTTAATTATTGCGATAAAATAAGTAAATACACTCAACGGAACAAAAAACGTTCTATTTTTTACCTTCTGTCACATTTAGGTAAGGTACATAATATACTGCTGAACAATTGAACTGGTGTAGTAAAGTCCATCCTTTTATAATTTAAGATCAATCAATATTCATTAATCAATAATCAATATATGTAATCAATTTTAGTTATGATAAGTTACTATATATTTTATTTGTTGTAAAAGTAGTTTAAAGTGCTGAATATAATGTAAATCCCGAGTATTAGTTATTTGTCATTCATATGAACCTAAATTTCTAAGTACAGTTGCACTCATGCTTATGACATCATTATATTTTAACCTTTCTTTGTTGCAAGGATGAGAACACCTTGTATTTGACTTTTATAATTCTTAGGATTGTTTTTCACTATTTTTTCAGATGTAATTCAGCATTTTACACTCCTTAAGTTCTTAGTTCATGCTCAATCTGCATTCGCTACATCCGTTCTTAGAATTGTTTATTTCAAATGATTTACAGGGGACTTTCTTTGTTCTCTCGCTAAAAACCCTAAATCATCATTTTTCCCTTCCACGCCTTGATGGTATGGACGCGGGGATGAGCGACGGCAGACGGAAAGAACTATGTTCAATTTCTGAATAGACTATGTGTTAGTTAGTTGAAGGCAGATCGTCAACTCGAAAAGAGTTGTAACAATATCGTCAACTCGTAAAGTTGTAATAGACGTAGAACTAAGACTTCATGTAGATCCTCGATAATATAAGAAACCTACACTATTTAATAATAACAAATCTTTACTTCTTCGAACCTACAATTTCAGCTAAGCAACTGAAGAAACCAGGGTCGTTATAGGGAGTTTAGCTAATTCTGGTAAGCGTGCAGACGTGTAAGTTTACAACACTGGTACACTTATATAACATGCAGTAAAAGTAAGCAACCCTTCTTAGGCGTTTGGCATGACTTCCTACATGATCAGGGCTGTGTTTCGGAATGCAAACAAATGCCTATCGAATAACATTTGCGATTCAATTGTTGTTTATTTGTCATAAGTGCAGTTAATGAGCTGGCGGACACTTATACTTTATCAAGTTTTAAGAGAATTTTTGCGAATTTCTCGAGTATGTTTTAATTCAGAGTGGTTGACTGCATTTTAAAGATGTCATTAAGGCGTTTAAGTATTGAAGACATGAGCCAAGCTAAAATGAAGATTTTGATATTTTTCTATTAAAACATTTGAAATTCGTTATTTAAGTTTTATTCTTTTAATTCTTCGCCCTAAACTATCAATTAAGCAAGAAGGTGTTGCTCAAAAATTAGTAAATTGTTATTTATATATGTTCTTGTAAGTGTACCAGTTCAAATGTTGAGCAGTATATATATAAAAATCTGGGGATTCCAAATTTTCAACTCGTAAGGCGATATCTCAATTACTTTCCAAGATATCGTTAACCAAACATCATATTTCATATAGAAAATTTAGATGAAATTTTACATTTTCACCTTCCGGGACCTTTAGGTAAGGAAAGTATTGTCTTTGGTCAAAAAATTCGGTGGTCAGTTTTTAATGTATATGCTATAGCACCTAAAATACGATGTTACTAGTTTTATGATGTGTGTGTGTATGTGTGTGTGTGTGTGTGTGTGTGTGTGTGTGTGTGCGTGTGACAAAAATTTCTCCGACGATAACTCCAATACTATATAATTCCAAAAATTATATTTCTTTCATATTCCTCTTCTTTACATCCATATGCAAGCTTATTAGATTTTGGTTATAATTGGTCAACCGAAAGTTCACTTATTTGAAGTTCCTAACAGTTTTTTTTTTTAAACGCAGTTAAATATCATTTTTTGACATTTTATGTGATTATCAATATGAAAGAATATCTTATTGTCTATATGGTTTGATTATACATTTTTCTTCATATTCAAAAGATACAGAGTTAAAGAATTATTAAGCGATTATCTTTCATAAATCAGCAAGCTTTGCTATAATCATGGAAACTGCTGATATATTCAAATAATTCAAATTGATAGATGGCAGTGTCAAGTGATTGTTCCTGTTATGATTTTATTGGATTTATAGAATCTTTCCTAAGGAAGTTTCAGTATGGAATAAAAATTATACATAAAAATTATCCAAATATTTTTTCTTTATCTTTTATAACAAACGAGTTATGAGATATTTTCAAAATCAGCGAAAAGCAAGTTTTAGCCTGTAGCTCAAAAACAAAAGACGATCGAAAATTCCTGTGGTGCCTATTAAAGATGTCTCAAAAAGCTGGCCCATAAAGACCTACATCAATTTTTTGAAGAAAGTTTTTCATATAAGGAACTCGTATTTGTTCCATCCTGTAAATATTTTATTAATTTTATTATTCCGTTTCAATAGGCAAATAATATGAATATTAAAGTAAATTAGATTGTGTCCGATGTTGCACTTTTATCACCCTAATCTCTAAATCCTAAATTTATATGCCCTAAATCTAGTAATTATTTAGGATTTTAGGAATTAGATTTTAGGGTTTTGCAGGAGGACACTATGCCTTGAAGTTGACGCGCACTAATTAAACAAATCATGTTCGTTGCCATAATTTGTACAAAACGTCAAATTCATTGTCAAAGAATAACTTTTTAGCTTCTATTTTATGAAATATAATATTAACATTTACTCTCAAGCATCAAATTGAATCGAATTGTATAATTCATTTTTGTTGTTCTAAAGTGTTGCCATACAAACCAATGGATATAACTAGTGTGCCATTCGGAGTTGTATTTATGTGAAGAAGACTTAAATCCTAAATACTAAATGTCAAAATGCGACATCGGACACAGCTTTAATCATATTTTTAAGAAGTAATATGATGTTAGTTGCAGATAGTACTTTTACTTTATAACCAGCGTTTTAACTATTCATCTGTAACACTAACCGTCTAGTCTTTTTACTGTGCTAAAACTTTAAATAGATTACTGTATGCAGAATCTATTATGTTTAATTACCTATAATTTCTGCTAGTGTTAAATTTATTATCTCCATTTGTTTTGTTGAAGGCTGTAAAGCTACGAGTACTTGAGTTTGGTTATGAGGTAGTTTCCTTGATGGCCCCTGTGTGAGTAAGAGCATCTCCGCCACTGATGTGTGGTCGGTGGCGCCTTGGCAGCTAATCTGGCGTGGAATGAATCTGCGCTCGACGTGGCTATTTTTCCGTCCTGCGGTTCTGCCCTTGCATATTAATTTGTTTAGTAGGAGAGCAGACGTTTGAGGAATAAAACACCGTCGAAGACGTGCAAGCGTGGAAGGCAAACAGGCTTTTTATACCTTTCTGAGAACTAAGGATTTGTTGGATGTTCTGGACAGTGAAGGTGCTATAAATTTAATCAGTCAAATTATGATTGCTATAAGAGGAATTTCTTACTAGATTTAATTACGGGCTTGATATATGCCATGTTTTCTGCTATAGTTCTGCACTAGAAGATTAACTATGTTTGTTGCCAATAATTAAGTACATTATAATCACATCGTCGGCTGATCATTGGAATGTACCACAGAAATATATACAAATACTAACTGGAACTCGCATACTATCAGCGTACGCTGCACTGAAGCCTCATTGAACAATAATGGCTGGTCCTGTTCGCGCACGTTCGTGCCGAACCGAACCTAGTCGAATAACTCGTATCATAGCTGATCGCTTTGTTTTCATACTATGCTTCATTTATTTAAACATGCGCCACACGAAATAATTTCCGTCTACTCACGAACTGTCTCGATGTTTGCCGACTACTCCAGCAGCAGGCTTTCAATATGCTTCACAGTCACGGTTCGTACGCGCATTCCAGTTAGTATATATTTCAGTGGAATATACGTAGTCCACTTTTTGAAAAAAAAAAAATATAGTCAAATTCGGTTTTCCAGTATTTTTTTGTACTATGGCCAGTAGATAGAACATCAAATTCAGTGCTTCTTGTACTTTAAACAGATTTATAGTTTTGTACCATGTCCGTTAAAATGACATACACTAAGAATTGTTTTGAATCAAGTCCAAAGCCAATCAAATTTCATAATTCTCTCACGTGCTTCTGGACATAGAACAGTAAAAATAATAATAAGTGTGGACATGGTACAAAAAGTCTCTTTCTTGGATTTTTTTTATAAATTTACTATGTTATTTTGAACCATGTCCAACTAGGTCCTTTTATATTTCGAAAATATTTAAAAATTATAGTGTAATAAATTTCATACAAAGTTAAGGAAAATGAAACTATACAAACAAAAAATTTCAACATGTGTATTCATTATCCATTCTTTACAATAAAATTTTAAATGTTTGAAGCAGTTTTTTTCGAAAGTTTCCAATAGTCGACCGACGACAATTTGTTTTATAAATAGTTTTGTTCTTAGATCAGTTTGCAAACAGATGGAGTTTGAGACCAAATGCGCATACCCGGTTTTAAACTAGTTGCAAATCATTTCAGTAAACTCATTTTTAAGCATCTACTGTGCCGTTTTCGGATAACCGGAACTTTACTTGAAGCTGATAATAGTTTATCTTCAAAAAATACCTTTAAATGCCTTTTTTCGCATTTCATTTTATTGTAATAATAAAAGATCATTGAATTTTCTACAAGTATTAATATTAATACTTTTTACCTCTCGCTAAAAGAGGTATTGGAATTATGCTGAAAATCGGATATCCAGATTTTAGTAAATAAGTACGTTTTAAAGTCCCTATAATCCGATTATAACATTTTTACGATGATATCCGTGTGTGTATGTGTATATGTGTGGGTGTATGTGTATATGTAGATGTTGGAACCACGGTTTCTCAAATATTATAAGACTTTGATTCAGATACTACTTTGTAATTTAAAATAGCATATCTATTGACTTGTCAGAGTCAAACAATGAACGAAACGAAAAATTTAAAAAGTTTTAAAATATGTGTTGAATAAAACGTTGAATTACACTCGTGTGAAAAAAGAAAATTTTCAAATAATACTAATATGCTACATTTCACACATATAACAAATAACTATTAATTATTTTTATAAAACCGAGTCAAAGATAAATAAAATAAACATGTAAACAGTAAAATTATTGTTGAGTTAAGAAGGATCAACTGGGAAATCGTGAGTAGAGTGAAAAAGGCTTTGGTAAATAGTGGTTCAACTTCAGCACATTTACAATGTTTTATGTTATAAAAATTAATAAAAATATTAGATGTGCCAAGAACTTTAGTCAATAAATAAAATAAAACTAAAATGCAATGTACCATGTCTTGTACCCATTAATTATGGACGTTCTATGGCCGGTTTTTCAATCTCTGGTTAAAATTCGAACTTCTACTTAGGTAAACAATATTGCATCCATTTATTGCCATCAATGATAAAGCTGTCATTTGACAGTTCAATTCGTGTCAATTTTGATTATTTAACTCAAGTTAAAATTGTCCCGTGGGGGACAAATTATGGGGTCCCGTGGCCGCGTGCCTGAGTGTCTGGTCGCGAACCTGGGGGAACCGGGTTCGATCCCGACAAACGCCAAATATTTCCAATTTTAAATGGCACAAAAGTGACCCCTGTGGTGCACTCTCCACACCAGCTATGAGTGCCCGTGAGGTGATGCCTGGTAAGCGCCCACACAGTAAAATATGTCGTCATCATTACCGATGTCTATATGTGTTGTAGATACTGGCACACCCAGAAATGGGTAATATGCCGTGATATTTATTTATTTATTTATTTAAAATTGTAACTAAACCGGCCACTAGTCGAACTGACTTAACTTAATAAGTTCAAAACGTCCAAATGATAAAAATAAAAAAAAATGGATTACCAGGGCCTTTTTCGCTCTATCCACAATAAAATTATTATTAATGGTTTGCTAATTTGATTTTTTATTTGCTGACATACTTGCAGATTGAGAAACTACTCGTATTATAATAACTGTAATGAATCAAATGATGCCTATTTCTTAAGATTGTTTGTTATAACAGAGATTTCGCGAAAAGATATGTTGATGATATCAAAATGGGCGAAGCTATTATACTACAAATTGTCAATTCTCACAGTACAAAACCCAAAGCATTTATTTCGCTCTCAAACGTTACGCTCCAGTAGCCCTCAATAGATCTTACGTTATTATTCAAGGAGGAATTGTGTTCGTGTCTTTGGTATTCCCGAAGAACCCTCTGAGGATCCGGAATATAAGGTGCGTGAGCTTGCCAAATCCAAATTGAGTATTAGTGTTTCCCCAGAATCTATTGACAGATGTCATCGTGTCGGCAAACCCCCTGTGAAAAGTGCGAGTGTTCTTAGTGATGTGCCCCCAAGACCACGTGGTATTATTATCAAGTTCACATCGTACAAATCGCGTCAATTGTTCCTGAAAAACAGAAATAAACTAAAAGGTACTGGCATCGTAATCACTGAAGATCTTACCAGACTCCGGCATAATTTATATAAAGCTGCATGTAAAAAATTTGGAAATAAAAGTGTATGGACTTATGATGGCAACATCTTCCTGAAATGTGATAATGGCAACATTAAAAAACTATCATTGGCTAGTAATATTGATGAATTGTGAATATCTAATTATTGTTACACAATCATACCTTTAATATTTTATGGAGCAACTTTGTGCTTTGTTTACTTTATTTGACAGATTTTTTTCTCTCTGTGAGATTTATTCGTTTTATTCTTTGTTAATTACTACACCTGCTTTGAATTGTCTGAAGTTGTCTGTTCGAACTTGTATAGTTTGTATAAAATAATAGTGTATCTCTATATATAGGCTATTCAATTTATGAATATTTTGTACCAAAACGTTAGAGGGCTTAACACAAAATTGGAATGCTTTTATAATAACTGTAGTTCCTTAAACTATGATATTATTGCAATAAGTGAATCTTGGCTTACACCCGCCGTAAATAATTCAGAAATTCTATCGTCGGCATATGAAGTATATCGTCATGACAGAGACAAAGGTATTACTGGTAAAAAAACTGGTGGAGGTGTGCTTTGCGCTGTTAATTCAAAATTTAAATCTACTCCAATTAATATTAATCTTCATCCTAACTCTTCAACCGACATTCTATGTATAAAAATTTTTCATTCTCCTATTGACTATATATTTCTTATTGTTTTTTACTGTCCTCCTCCTGTTACCTTAATTCAATTAGAGTATTTGCTCGACGCATTGGAAACTTTCTTACCCTCATTGAACAATAATTTTATTATCCTTGGAGATATAAATATTACAAATCTTGTCACTGCCGTAGACGAAGGTTCTGGCTGTCATTTGTCACGCAGGTTCAGGGATTTTCTAAGTTTTATGAATGCATCTCAGTATAATTCAATAACCAACTCTAAGTCTAGAATTCTAGACGTCGTAGTATCAAGTAACCCTTGTAATGTCGCACACTGCTCTGATCCAGTTGTTGTGGAAGATTCTAATCACCCTGCTCTTGATATTCACTACGCATGCTCTGTCAATCTTAAATCTATTAACTCTTCATTTAATTCTTCTCTTACTTATAACTTCAAATCTGCTAATTTTCCCCTTCTGTATACCTTACTGTCTGAAACCGACTGGGATGTTTTAAAGAATTTTGACAACGTGAACGATGCGTTTAACAAATTTTATAAAATACTGTACGACATTTTCGATCAATGTATACCCAAGATCAGCAGTAAACAACCATCTAACTTTCCTCCATGGTTCACGAGATCTATTATTCGCAATATAAAGCTCAAAGAACATTATCGAAAGCTCTTTATTAAAAATAAATTTGAGTTTTATAATTGTGAATTTAAAAGATTACGGGCTCTTATTAAAAAAGATATTAAAGCTGCGTACAGTAACTATATATCATCTATTGAGAACAAAATTAATGATAATCCTGCCAGCATATGGAACTTTATAAATACGAAGAAAAATAATACGCGTATACCTGGGAAAATGCATTTAAATGATGAAGATTATAATTCTACTCCTGAGATTGTCCTTGGATTTTCAAGCTATTTTTCTAGTGTTTATGAAAATAATGAAGCTTTTTCTTCTTCATTAATTAATATACAAGATTCCGGAGGTTATGTAAATATTACTAAAATATCTGAAGATGATATTAGGCAAGCAATTAATGGTATTAAACCGTCACGTACTCCTGGTCCTGACAATATTCCGGCTTATATCTTGAAAGGATGTCGAGATATATTTATTCTACCTCTACACATCTTATTCAATCTATCTTTATCTACAAATACTTTTCCTTCTTTTCTTAAAACTTCTTTTGTTACTCCTATATTTAAATCTGGTGACAAATGTGATATATCTAATTACAGACCTATCTCTATCCTTTCTAATCTCTCTAAAATTTTCGAATCTGTTATTTACAAATACATTTATAGCGCAACGCAGAAACATATTGCACCACAACAACATGGCTTTATGAAAGGTAGATCGACTACTACTAATCTTATGAACTTTACTGAGAAAACTTTAAGATCACTTCGTAACAATAGACAGACAGATGTAATTTACACAGACTTCGCCAAAGCATTTGACAAGCTTAATCATGCAATCCTTCTTTATAAACTTTCTCATAATTTTAACTTCTCCCCTAACCTTATAGCTTTTCTTTCTTCATATCTAACTAACAGAAAAATGCAAGTACACTATAATAACTACCTTTCTAATCAATATACCCCTACTTCTGGCGTACCTCAAGGTTCAAACCTAGGTCCTTTGCTATTTATCTTATTTATTAATGACATTACTACCTGTGTTAAACATTCCGATATATTACTCTATGCCGACGATATGAAGATATCTAAAATAATAAATTCACCTGAAGATAGTTTAATGCTGCAAGAGGATATAAATAACATTCTAGAGTGGTCCAAATCTTCTAAACTATATTTCAATGTCAAAAAATGTAAAACTATGTCATATTCTGTAAAAAACACCTTAGCATGTTACTCTTATAAAATGGAACAACATCTACTTGATAGAGTTACAGAGTTTAAAGATTTGGGTGTCATATTCGATGTTAAGCTCTCTTTCAATGCGCATATAAATTACACAGTAAGATCTGCCTATAAAAATCTAGGCTTCATAATTCGTAATTGTCGTTCCTTTCTTAGGTTAAGAACCTTAAAAATGCTATATTATTCATTCGTGCGTTCAAAATTGGAATACTGCCTACAAATATGGAATCCGTTATATAATATATATACCAACAGCATTGAAAGAATACAAAAAAAATTTGTGAAGTACTGTTATTATAAAACATATGGTGTTTATCCTACTCATGATTTGTCATACAATACCTTACTATCCATTTTCAATTTAGTGTCTTTAGAAAATAGAAGAAATATGCAATCTTCGATCTATGTATATAAATTAGTAAACAATATTATAGACGATCCTATTTGTTTAGCTAGTATTCCATTTTCTGTTCCGCGCTTCTCTTCTAGAAATAAGTATACATTTCAATATTCATTTGTAAGGACTAACTACGAAGCAAGGTCGCCCATCAGACGATTATGCTATATTTTTAATAATACTCTTACAGATATTGATATGTACCACTTGTCACTTAGACACTTCAAGCGAGCATTGTTAAATACTTATAGTTTAACATGATTTTCATAGTTGCAAATTTTGTTTTTTATATAATTATTATTATTTTTTTGTGTGTGTTGAAATTATGTATTCTTTGTGTATCCACCCCGTATTTGGGATTTCGATCCTGTGGGATGGATGGGATAATAAATAAATAAATAAAAAAAAAAAAAAAAAAACGATTAAAAAAGTAGTTTTTACACATTGGACCAGATTATAACTCGAGCTATGTATTTAATGAGATTAATACAGGTTATCGTGTTCGAAGATATTTAAATCACATACTACTTAATTTTAACTTTGCCAAGATTGCCTTATAAGTAAACGCAACATAAATGCATCTCAATAAAACAACGATTATGGCGAATATACGTCAGTCTGTAATATATTACCTGGAATAACTTATCGTAAATTTTATTACGAAAAGTGAAAAAGACGAAGAGGCAAATAATACAACACGCGTTGTTTTGCATCCACGTATATGTAACCATGAGCAAAATTGAAAAAATCGCCAATCACAAAGCTCGTGCAATTAATTATACGTAGGAAGCCAAGTGTAGCGTAAAATTGCATGAAAATGTTTCACAGCAACTTGACAATAAATATCATCAGACCTCACACGAAATGACAAACGTGAACAGAAGCGCAAACATTTCTTTCTGCCAGACACAAATATAGAACGATGGAACACATTCAGAGGAATGAGAATAATGTCAGAGTCAGAGAATTTTTATCTAAAACATAAAAACAAGAGATACTTTAGAAAATAACACTTTTCGTTTGCAGTAATAAATTAATATTAAATTTCTTATATTAATTAATACTATGTAGTAATAAAAATTAACAAAACAAAATCTCGCCATTTCCATTTTATGTTATATAAGTATTGTATTGCACTTCGCTATCACACTGCAGTTTTATATCAAAACAATTACAGAACTTTACCCAAATATTGTTTTTTATTGTATTGAACATGTCTTCTGCACACATACAATTCTAATTATATCTATTTTTCATTGTATGAGGAAGTTTCTAAATGTCAGAGATTCTTCCAATTCATTAACCAGATTGGCGGTATTTTTGATGGATATATACATTTTACCTATAATTTCAAATATTTAATTATTAAAACAATAAGAAAGATTAAATATACTTCCCAGAAAAAGCTATCAGAATGTCACTAAAACTGTTGATTTTTGACAATGACATGTGTCATTTAAAAACTATGTTATAAACATTGGAATTTGTCAACTGGTTTCCTTAGTGCCTTAGCCTCTGCGATTAAATTACTCTATATATTATAGTGTCTTTATCTCTAAATCTATACAAGATATAATAAAAATAAAAATTCTTCCAATTCATTAACAAGATTGGCGGTATATCTGATGAATATATGCATTTTTTTTTAAAATATTTCATAAAACAGTAAGAAAGATTAGATGTAATTCCCAGAAAAAGCTTTCAGAATGTCAGTAAATCTGCTGATTTTTGACACTGACATCTATCATTTACAAAATATGTTAGAAACATTTGAATTTGTCAACTGGTTTCCTTAGTGTAGCTTAGCTTCTGCGATGTATTACATCCGATTATTCTACATATTATAAGTGTCTTTATCTCTAAATCCAAGATGTAATAAAAAAATTAAGTGTAGTAGATGCGGAATTTTATGCTCTTCAATATTTGTATTAACAAAAATTTCCGAAAAAATATATTTAGAAGAAATTTTCTAAGAAACTTCTACTTCCGGTTGTCCAATTGTTACCGAAACCTTTTCAGCTCCTCCTAGGACTGTCAGATTGAGGAATTCATAGTTAAACAGGTATTAAGTATTGAAGTTTTTGAGGAATCCTCCCGTCAACATACACACATATACACACACACATACACACACATATACACACACATACACACATCCACACACACACATTATTGTAAAAATTTTAAAATCGGATACTAATGACCTAAAAACGTGCTTATTTACTAAAATCAAATATGTACTTGTGAAACAGATAAAATAATGCCTAATCAAAATTTAATATTCCCACAGATTCTAGTAACATCAACAATATTGACAATGTATTTTAATATACAATATTTGAAAGTTCTGTACCTTATACAATCGGTGATACGAAAGAAAATCGTTCTAAGGAATAATAAAAGCTACCAGGATTTCTGTAAAGTGGCACTACAATTAGAAATAATTTACTATGACTTGACATACGAATACAAGAACCACTTGAACCAAGAGTAGTAGATTGCAACGAAACGGCACCTAAAGTTTACTTCGTAACATGTACCGACAGTCAAATATCACGGAGAGTACTCTTGTTATTATTAACACTGAAAAATTCTTGTTCATTTTAAATCTCATTTCCAAATTATGAAAATTTTACATTAGGTAGTTGTTCTTACTTTAAACTACAGATATAATGCTAAATTTAAACTCATTAAAATCCGACCTAACCAAATCAAATTTACCACATTGTGTGCACAAATAATACCCATATTCTTATTTATTTCCTCTGTGAGGAAACACGTGTATACATGCATAGTATTCATTGAATGGCCATTAAAATCAAGTAGCACATTATGTTAATGAAAATAATGAATACTTCCACAGCAAACGGTCAGTAGCAGGCGAGAAACTGGCCGCGTTCAACATGTACAAATGACTTTTTGAAAGGGATATTCAGGTTTAAGCGGAATAATTGTGTTGGGCATGTTATGCTAAACTCGCTTACTGTAAAAACAAAATCCTTGAATAAATTTGTTTTTGTGGCCGAGTATTATATAGTCTTGCATGTTTTATGTGCAATATAACTATGAGGAGGTATATTGTCAGGTAGTTCATTTTCTACTGTTTCATATTAATGTGAACATGACAATGTAATTCAATTTATGTTAGTGTTAACTACTGTTTCCCAATGAATAATGATACATAAATGCTTCAGCATAACGGGTACTTTGTTTACTTGGTTTCCTGAACGTAGGAAATAATTTTGTTTTATCGGAAATACTTATTACCTACACCCATAATTTAGAGGAAAAAAGTGTAAGGAAAATAATTGTGGAGAATAAAAACTATACCTAATTAATTAAATTATAAACTTCTTAAAATAATAAGTAGGTATTTTGAAAAATGAAAATTTTAACATTTTCACGTCCTGTATTTAACAACATTGTATAATATCCGATTTGTGAAAGTGATAAGACATTGTAGTGTAGCAAGGTGAGCATGGCGAAATAACAAGTAAATAACTTTATTATAAACTCTTCTAAATTATAGTTTCAATATCAACATTTTAACTCAGTCATCTTTAGCTTTGTTCGATGACATGTACTAGGCCGCCCTAGTGTTAACTTTCTTACACTAACATGTTTTATGAGAAACGAGCAGCTTCTGGCAGGCTGTTCAATGACAAAAATTTTAAGAACTAGTGCTCACGTTTCTGACCTGACTCGCGAGGTAGTGAAGAAAGTGCAGAGTAGGAGTGGGGGTAACTAAATGTTGTTCGGTAGACATTTTAATTCTATCCTATCTACACATCTGTTTATTAACCTAAAATTTTACACATTAAGAAAATAAAATAATGGATTCAGATATAGTATATTCTCTCTGTTTTGTTATATAAAGAATTAATTAATATATCTGTCTCTGAATCTGATGAAGAATCAAGTGATGATTGATATTCGTCAGAATCGTTTATTAGTTCAAACATTATGCTCTTTAAAACAGACATTTCTACAGTCACTTCTTTGCAGCTTTATGATATGACTGTGTTTATAAACAACCTAACCTTTTACACCTTTGGCTACGCTTGGCTTGATTACTCACAACTGAGCAAACTTGCCCAAATATACACTAGTGTGTGTTATGAAACCACAAGAATTAGACTGAACTAGTGTACACTACACTGCACTGCACTATTCTGCTCTGCACTTCAAGCACTTCTCATCGAACAGAGCTTTTGTAAGTCAAAATTCTGTTTAGAAATAATAATCATTTTTCCTATATCTCTGTTTAGTCTAGATGTCAACCGCGTAGACATTTATCGTTTTGACTATTAACTATATAAGTTATTGCCTATGCTACGTGCAATGTTCTATGGATGCTACACCCTCGCACCCTTCATCAGATATGCCTGCTGAAGAGATAACCCTTTGTTTCAAGGCAGTCGAGATTAAAGACTCAGACAGGACAGATATGTAGTCGGCGGTTCAGTTTGGTGCGCGTACGCGAGTACGCGTAATTAGGGTTACAATATAATTATGTAACAGTTTAGTTTGTGTTCAGAGTGTAAACAATAATTATAAGTTAGTATTAATGTAAATATGTGTAAATAAAAATTAGAATATAGAAATATTGTGTGTGCCATCCATCCAAAATATGTTCATCATCTATCATCAAGTGTTAAGTGTTTAGTGATAGTGAGCGTAAGGGTGTTCCGTCGCAGTAAAGTGGTGGACAAACTGTCCTCTTCAAGTGAAGTGTCCACCAATAAGATAAAGTTAGATAAAGTCATCGTTGGGGTAAGAAGAAAGAGTAATTAGAAACCTAGGGGACCCGCCCTGTCACAATAGCATATTTTAATAGGCTATACGTTAACGTATTAATAAATACATTAAATTTACATTAAAAGATGCATAAATTAAAAAATTACAGTAAAAGAGACACTTACCATGACTTATACAACGAAGGCATGGAAATATTTAATGATTCCTACCTGTAACAAGATAGAAAAAATATATTAAAGCATTATTTATGTAAATAATATCAATTATTTATTAAATATTGATCTGTATTTTCAAGTCATACAAGAATACTTTCAAAATCATGTTTGTTTAGGATATTTCCGTTTGTTTTCCATTTAGTTATAAAACCTTTTTATAAAATATATTCATGAACAGCACGATTCACAAAAAAGGTTAAGCTAATCCTCATTTTTGGATTAGTGAATTCTATTATATTCCGTTATTTAAAATTTAATTTTCATGATATTATCAATAAAGGTAGATACAAGGAATAGATTAGACTACATTTTAAGATATAAACTGTCAAAATTAGAGTAGAATTCGCTAATCTAAAAATGAGGATTAGCTTAAACTTTTTTGTGAATCGGGCTGGAAAAGATTATTTTGATTTTGATTATAATTGGTTAACTAACAGTAACTTTTCAATTAAAGTTTTTAAGAGTTTTTTTTTAATAGGAAAAAACGCGGTTAAATACTTTTTTTTTTGTTATTATAAGGTAAATAACAAAAAATATTTTATCTAATTCCGTTTTACTAGATTTAATTTTATAAAATATTAATTTTTTTATAATGATGTCTATGGGTATGTATATATGTGTGTGTATGTGTGGATCCTGTGGACAATATTACTTAAATACTATTAATCAGAAAATTTTGAAATTTTGTATACCCATTCTATACTAATGTGGGAAGAGCTCATTAGATTTTAGTGTATATCAGATAGCAGGAAGTATCACTTATGCAAGTTTTAATAGTTTTTCTTGAAAAAAAAAAAATACAGTGAATATAATTTTTCACCAACTTTTACTATAAAAATTTAGTATAATGGTACAATCTTCAATTTACGATAATAGTATTTAGTAAATAACTTTAAATATGAATTTATAAAATAATTTATATTTATACATCATCTTGCCTATGCGTCAAACAAAAACAATACTTTAATAGTATATTGTATAACTAGTGCTGAAAGTTGGATATTTCACACGAACGTGAAGTTTGAGCCACGAGCAGAAGGCGAGTGGTTTAATCACTTGAGTGTGAAATACCCTTTCAGCACGTGTTGTATACGATATTTTTCCGACGACCACAATAAATAAAACAATATAAAATTTTCATAAAAATATTAAAACAGAATTATATTTATATCATTGCTATCAGAATTCACCAAAATTTATGTTAAAATCTGATAAATCAGGGTCCAGCCTTTTTAATCCGTGTAAATTTAGCAAATTATTTGCAACTTTCAAATTTTTACATACAAATTTTTAGGTTAGTTCGCTCAGTTATCGCAGTGTGTGATAAAATCATATCACACAGTTGTGGACGCATCTGATTGGCTAACGAGCTTCCATTTCACACAGCTTTGGTAGTGATATGCAATGACCAACTTTCAGTAATAGTTTAGCGTGTGAATTTATGTACTTTTCATAGTGGTCGTCGGAAAAAACTATTTTGACATATTTAAACAAATGTCACTGTCAGGAAGCAATTACATTAAAATTAATAATGAAACCGTGTTAGGAGAATATAGTAGTAATTTAATTCTAAGGAAATTAAGTTAAGTAAAAATAATATATTTTCCATCTACTATTTGATTTGCTACAATGTCTTGCAGGGAACGTCTTTGAAAAGACTTTGTGTAAAGATACGAGTACTATTTTGAATTCTTGTTATGTTTTTCTATTAGTTTTGTCAATATTTATGAAACTTATTTTGTGTATGATATATTTGTTAACTGTAAAATAAAGTTCGTTATGAATGAATATAAAAATATTTGAATATAATGTTTAATTAGTGCGCGTTAGCTTGACATTATTTAGGTCATATAAATTTAGGATTTATATATTAGGTTGTTACATCGGACACAGCTAGATTTTTACACAATTCAAGTTTCATACAAGAAAACTGCCGCCTTTACTAAGGCAAACTTAACCTTCCACAACATTTGTACCAAGGTAAAGTTTATGCCATTCGCCTACTTCCTATACCTCGTGTGAACAGCGATATTTGTTATTAATGCAACACCAGCCACGCTTAACACTTGCGATATCTGTGGAGTTCATTCTTCTTCCCCTCTACTGGAATGTTTGATGTTTGTGTTTCCGTGAGGCTACATAAACTCTTCGGAACAATCATACAATTCATACGAGAAAGAAAAGGGTTTATGAGGTGTTGAATAGAGTGTATGTATGAATATGAAGTGTTGTTAAATATGTTTATGTAGGTAGAAGAAATTTTCTTCTGGATATTAATGGTGTATTGTTTTAAGAGGCGATATACATAATAATATAATTTTATATTTCTAGGTTTGTAGAACTAAGGGCCGGTCTTATAAAACTATTTAATCACCAGTTAAAATTTAGTAAGCTACTAAACTAATTTAACTAAGATTTGGGTATTATAAAAGTTTAATGACAAGTAAATCGACCTATTAAAGTAATTGCAGAATTTCATGCTATTAGATTTAAATCAGTTGTTAAAGAAACGTCAAACTGTATTTTTTTTTGTTATGTTTATTTTAAAACATTTGAAATAGGGAACTATTTACTTTTTAAATATTTTTTTAAAGAAATGTCTGTGTCGAGTATGTCATCTTTAGAGTCTGTATCATCAGTCTCGGATTCATAAACAGATAATGATGATGTATTTATATTTGCACGAGGTAGGCTACCAAAATTGTTCGGAAACAGGACAAATCCATATGAAATATATGATGACAATGGCTCGTACCACGATCACGGTTTTAACTAAAACACTGTTTTAAGAAATGTCAAATTTCATTATTTAATGATGATAATAAATACTATGAAATTTATCAAAATGTGATTTTAAGCAGAACATAGTTTGTATTCAAACAAATATTTTTAAATAAATTGTTCTTCTAACATAAGGGTGAAATTACATTTTGAAATTTGAATTTGACATTTCTTAAAACAGAGTTAAAATAGAATTCGATTGTCAAAACAATGTGTGTTACACATATTGGCACAGATTGAAAGAAATATAAGACCACTAACATTAAGAAATATGTCAATTTCCGCAATGAATCAGCTAGTAATAACCTTACGATTTTACGCAACCGGGTCGTTTCAAATTATATGAAAATAATCTTCAACAATATCTAATAGGTTATATTTTTTAATATCAATATGATTTTTCCCTCGATCACGTTTCTTTTCCAACTGTCAAATCAACTGAATTACGTTTATAACGAATGTGAATATAGAAACTTTTCACAAAACCACAAACACGCTACTAAAATTTAACTAAATCCCCCGTTAGTTATTTGATAGTGAGATTAGTTTTATAATATCCATTTCTTTTTTAATGGTCCATTTAATTTACTTGTGTAGTTACTAACTAAGGATTAATTTATTGTTTATAAGACCGGCCCTTGATCACATTAATTTATATAACAATAGTTTTTCAAAAAAAATAAAAATTTAGTATTCAGCACAGAGTAATGCATAAAACAAAATTTCAATTTGTTCTCAACAAGCTTAAAATAAAATAATTTAATTTCGTGTTAAAGAATAAATTTTATTTAATAGAATTTGTTATCATTTCTGCTAGGCACTGGGCAAACGAAATAGAAATATCGTTAGTTACAAGAGATGTTAATATTGCCTCCTGGGATGTGAAACAATGGGGTATTCCACTCATTTTTTTTTATTATTTTAAATAAAACTTCATTCAGTTTTGAAGCAATTCATAGTATTAAAAAATCTTAATTGTTCCTAGTTTATCAGTATTTTATTTTCGAGAAATCAGTGTAACGTCACATTTCCCCTATACTTGTCTTTCTCCCACACACTGCTCTGAGTACGCTGCGAGAGAAAGATAACAATTGTATGACGTCAATTTTCCCTTTTAGCAAATGTGAAATATCTCGTAAAGTAATTATTTAAAAAATGTTTTCATTGTTTTAACTATTATTTATTGAGCCATACTTTATGTTAAATTGAATTTTTTTAAATTTTTTTGTTATGGTGGAATACCCCATTATATGAAACCATCACTAACATGTGTATAATTTCATGACAAGACTATTTATCTAGCAGAATAAGAAAGTGAAATCTAATAAATTATAACACTGAGAACAAACTTATGTTCGTGTGATGTACAAAGGATAGATTATCATAGCTCCACCTACATATAATTTACTCCATTTCTCAAAATCTGGGCTAGGGGCATCATTGCAACTTGATCTGTTTTTAATACTATTATGTATGAAGATTTACTTCTTTTACTCTCATAACGATTTGCTATCTCGGCTAATACGTAAGTTGATGTGAACGTGAACTGAAGTGATATGTGTACAAACACAAACGGAACGACTATAAGTAGTGACGCAAAAGGTAACAGGGAATTCATATTCCAAATATATATTAAGCAAAATAGACATTTTTTAAAATAACCTTCACATTACGGCCTTAATTTAGAAAACTATATATAAAAATGATATAACAACTGAAAGTTAACCCCCGAGCGGGAGGACATGGACGAGCGCGCGCGGCGCACAGAGTGCGCCAGACCAAAAATATAATTTTGTGACTATTTAGAACAACATAATATAATAATAAAAAATAAACACAAATATGATTGATCGATTTTACTCGTCCTTGCATTATTTCGCAATCTTTACATAAAATGTTGCTGATTATATGTAATTTGCAAACAAAGTATTATAAAAATAAAATAAAAATTTAGATAGAAATTAAAATATACATACAAGTATATTTTTCAAATACTATGTGTCTGCCTCAAACTCCCAACGAATAAATTGTCGTTTGTATCACTGCAGCTGTACTTTTTACCTCTGGCTAAGAGAGGTATTGGATTCATGATAAAATTCGCATATCTAGATTTTATTGAATAAGCACAATTTAAGGTCCCTAGAATCCGATTATAACATTTTTAAAATGATGTCTGTGTGTGTGTGTGTGTGTGTGTGTGTGTGTGTGTGTGTGTGTGTGTGTGGATGTGTGTATGTCTGGATGTTGTAGACACGATTCCTCAAAAACTGTAAGACTTAAAAAATATTTAACTGCAGTTTCCTCAATCTGACATTCCTGGGAAGAACTGAAAAGGTTTTGGTAACAAATTAACAACCAGAAGTAGTAGTTTCTTAGAAAAATTCTTCTAAATATAATTTTTGGGAGTTTTGATTATTAAATATTGAAGAACATAAAATTCTCCATCTAATACAATTAAAAATTTTATTATATCTTGTATAGATTTAGAGGTAAAGACACTATAATTTATAGAGAGAGGCACTAAGGAAACCAGTTGACAAATTCCAATGTTTATAACATAGTTTGTAAATGACACATATCATTGTCAAATATCAACAGTTTTAGTGACATTCTGATAGCTTTTTCTGGGAAGGATATTTAATTTTTCTTATTGTTTTATTAATTAAATATTTGAAATTATAGGTAAAATTGTGGTAAAATGCATATATCCATCAGAAATACCGCCAATATGGTTAATGAATTGGAACAATCTGAGACATTTAGAAACTTCCTCATACAATGAAAAATAGATAGATTTATATGTGTGCAGAAAACATGTTAAATAACAATAAAAAACAATATTTGGGTATAGTTCTGTAATATTTTGTTATAAAACGACGGCTCGAAAGCGAAATGCAATACAATACTTATATAGCCTAATATGGAAATGGCGAGAGGTCTTGTGCTGGCCACAACAGATTTTTAATTGGGCGTTTCGGGAATCCTACAGACTATGGGGGTCAGCAAGATTACATGTCTAAGGCAAAATTTATATTTTTGAATTATTTTGGACACTGTGTTTTTTCATAAAACCCCGAATGATCGTGGCGCAAAGGTCTTTACCTCCATCGTTGGTTGCTGAGGGATTAAGGCATACGTTATTAAACAATTTTTAAATGAAAATGTAAAACCACTTTTTATTTGGACTGCATGCTGTTAGGGTTTGGTCCAATTAAAAAAGTAAAGAAAATGAAAAGTTTTTCTACAAAGAATCACCTTAGTTGGGCGAATATATCTACCTTGGTGAAGCAAACCCCAGTTTCCTGCTTTTAAAAATAATACAGTTAATTTCCCATATCAATCTCTTGTTCTCTGTTTAATCTCATTCGCATTGATAAAAACAAAACATAGCCGGATGCCCGCCTGATGAATCAATACCTGCGCGGTGTAATTAATAACTGTTCATTAGTTGTAATTAAAGTGAAATATGAAAACTCGATCTCCGCGGCCATCAGTCATCGTCAAGTCGCTGGAAAATTGCTAATGGTTCGCTTTTTATACGTGTTCGTATTTATGGAAAGAGTTGATGCATTGCCCATCAGTTGAAATGCTTGTAATCTAATGGAATTTTGGTTTTTGTTCCAGTTGGAATTTAATGACAAATGTATCGCTTGTATGAGAACTTGTTTTGCTATGATATTGAAGGTAAGCTAAAAACTACTGCATCTAGATACAATTGGATTATTAGTGGTATAAAAATGCCACTTGCTATGATATAGCTTCAGATGATACAGCAAATGCAGACTACATAAAGTATTTTATCATTCTCACCAGCAATTCATAACCATAAAACCTGATAATGCAAAATGTACGCTGGCGGTCGATGAATATGTAACACCAAATATTATTAGAAATTAATAAATGAGATTCAACGGACAAGTTGCTTATTATTAGTAGTGTAAATAATTAAAATTTGAAGTTAGTTAGGGTGATAAAAGTGCAACATCGGGCACAGCCTAAATCCTAAATTTATATGCCCTAAATCTAGTGATTATTTAGGATTTTAGGAATTAGATTTTAGGGTTTTGCAGGAGCACACTATGCCTTAAAGTTAACTCGTACTAATTAAACAAATTACGTTCATTGCTATAATTTGTACAAAACGTGAAATTTAATCCAAAGAATAGCTTCTTTGCTTCTATTTTATGAAATATAATATTAACATTAACTTTCAAGCATCAAATTGAATCGAATTGTATAATTCATTTTTATTGTTCTAAACTGTTGCCATACAAACCAATGGATATCATCAGTGTGCCATTCGGAGTTGTATTTATGTGAACAAGACCTAAATCCTAAATACTAAATGCCAAAATACGACATCGGACATGCCCGTATTTAAAGAAAATCCATTGGACAAAAGTAATAATAATAATACTTTTATTTTCTGTAGACACAGTTACATGCGTATAGAAAACGTCGGAGCATACAAAACATAAAATAATAAAGATTACATCAGATTAAAAATTAGGTAATTGAGTATTAAAATATTCATTCAAATCATAAAAACTGTGCTGCATAATATATTCTTTTAATTTCTTTGTAAATACTTTAATATTATTTTCCGATTTTAAATAAGTAGGTATGTTATTATAAATTTCTAGGCCTATTCTATTAGGAGAACCTTTAACAATGTTTAGTCTTGAGGTAGGAACGTAAAAATTGTTTCTATGCCGCGTGTTATGGTCATGAAAGTCGGATATTTTTTCAAAGTGTGTTGTATTTTTATGTATGAACAAATAGGTTTCCAATATGTATATCGAAGTAACTGTTAAAATTTTTAAATCTTTAAAAGCAGATCTTCAAGATGAATTATAACTTAACCCTGCCATACAACGAATAATTCTCTTCTGAGCAATAAAAACAGTTTTAGCTGAATGTGAACTGCCCCACAGACATATACCATAACGTATTCTAGATTCAATAGTAGCAAAGTAAAACATCTTTAGTTGTTTAATATTTAAAATTAATATTAGGTGACGTAACTGATAACAAAACGTATTCAGTTTAGTATAGAAACAGTTTCATTATTTAGTAATAAATAAAAATTAATTAGTATTTTTGAAGCGTAACCGTCTGTAGTACGTACAGTTTATCTTCGGGGCATCAAGTCCACAAATTTCCTGAATCAGCAAGAATCTTCTGCCATTCATCTTTTAGTGATCTCAGTGATCCCAAAGATGCTCTATAAGATTTAAGTCCGGCGATTAAGAAGGCCCTTTTAAAACACCAATTTTTTTTTCTCTAAGCACCGTTGTCCTGCTGAAAACGCCATCGAAAAGGCATTTGTTCTTCAGCGTATATATTCCTGTATAAAAAAACGTAAGACAATGCCAGACCACATTTTATGATAAGAGTGCTGACATTCTTTAACACGTTCACTGCCGATCATCTACCCTGTTACTGCCTGTTATGCCGGGTCTTAGTTGTAGAAAGTAACTATATCACAATTATTTTTACTATGCCATATGACAGAACACTTGTGTCTTTACATTTTTGGTAATGGGACTCTAGAAATTAGTGATGTGAGATGTATTATGAGTTTTTTATACCAGCTCATGGTTTTCCTTTCACTGGCATGTCAGCATAATATAATCCTGGCAATTTACTCCCGACATATACCGATAATATTATATTATATTATATTATCGCTTTTGGTTTTCTAATACTTCTCCAAATTTTTTGTTCTGTAATTCTGCATCTGATATAAGCTTTTTGTCACGACAAGAACGTACTTTCTTTTGCACCAATGGTCCCGGCAATTGATTGTGCATTGTAAAACTCAGAGTGCCCAAAACCCAAAACCAACTATGTACCTGTATAAAGTGTACCTGAGGTGCCTATAAGAGCGCAACTGTAAGTTCCTAATGCATGTGAGATACTGAAGCATAGAAGAATGTATATAATGATGGCACAGACGTTGTGTCATCGGCATAGCACACAAAATACCAGATGACACAACGTATGTGTCATAGGCAGTGAACGTATTAATCAGCATGGAGTATCAATGCATTCATTGCCTGTTTGGGAAACAAAATAAATTTCTAAATACAAAAATTGTTTCTTCAAGTATGCATAGAAAATATATTGGAAGACTGCTTTGAACTCACAAGGATCGTGCAAACTTTTTCAAAAATACAATCTTATTTACCCTTCAGCTAAATTACAGCACCTTTCTCTTTAGATAAGTTATTATTAAAATTAGCATTTCATATTCCTATGATCTAATATTTTGTTTCTGTCCTCAATACGTTACAAAGACTATAAAATGAGTCACGGAACTTCTAATTCTAACAACAATGACTTGCCGAAACTAACAGCCCTATGCAAGCCGATGTAAAGGATTAGATCCGCTTTTGTTTTACTCTTGTTAACAACTCTGTCACAGTGTGTAGAGGAAGCCTAACCGACAAAGATAACAGAAAAACTATCAAGTGAATAGACGGAAAACGAAGAACAACTAACAAGACTTTTTGTATAAAAAAAAAATAATTAGTTTTTGATAGTAGGCAATACAATTTTATTCACTTCCAAAGGCGTCAGTGTTAACTACATATTCTTATATCAAATATTTATTGGTACCTATGAAGTTACAAGATTTCCACCTCCTAATACCCAAGAAACACACACACTTTTAAGTTATTTTGCCTCGTACAACTTTATTCTATTCTTTTAAGCTACAATGCGAAGTTATGATGTGTGGTACTTACTTTTTGGTGACATAATAGTTATTAAAACGTTTTATAATTCAGTTTCATGTAAATTAGTTGAATAGATGCCCCACCCGCCTGACATAAACGTCGCATAAACGTCAGAATCAATAAATTATCGTTGCATAACAGGTATATGCAAGTTAAAAAGTTGTAAGAAAAGTTTTTTAAAAGTAAATAGAACTAATAACAAACTGATTTGTACTCCTTGGGACAAGTTCCTAATAAATTTATCCACGGGGCCTTAGTGTAAATACAGTCCAATCGTCCAATCAAAATTGGTAGTGTTGTTTACTTAGTTTTGATGGGGTTACATAAAATACTATTGTTACTTTCTTATTATAAAAATATATGTAAAAGTAAACCATTCAAAATTGAAAAATAAGTCAACTAATTTTTTTTTAGCAAATTTGAAATCAAATATATGAAAAAAAAGATACTGATACAGTGTCAGTGTCAAACGCTATATACAGGGCTACGAATCAAGTTAATATTTATATATGTAATGGGTCAGTGTGGACCTGTATCTTATAGTTAGTGTATGTGCGTGCCACTAGCGGCGTAAGTGAATAGGGTAGCAGGGGAAACGAAAAAGAGTGGAGAACGCGGGAAGAAAAGGCGGAATTGACAGGAGTAGAGGTTAAGTTAGCAGCAGCGAAGGTTAAGCAAAGAAGTATTATAATAAAAGAAGTAGATGAAGTAGAAAAAGAAGACTGGAAGTAGTACCTAAGAAGCCGAAGAGTGAGTGAAGTGAAGGAGAAAGATGTGGAAGTCTGGGAGAAGAAAGAAGGAGACTCAATACACAACTATAACCTTCTTATTTATAAAGATAAGTTAGTTAGATAGCATAGTATATTATATTGTAAATTCTTGTATGTACATATGTTCAATTGACTTTTGATAATAATAAGAGTGGGCTCCTTTGCTTAACAAAATACCAGTTACTCGAATGTTACACCCCTAAAATAAAAATTATATTACAGACTTACGTTACAGTAACAGTATTATCAACTACGAGCATCGTTTTGAAATGCGTGTCGTGACAGTCGAAAGAAGATGTCGCGCGTTTCTTGTCATTGCAAATATTAAAGAGATACATGTTCAAATAAACATATGTCCAATCTCCTCTCTTTCAGGAGTACCAACCTCTTGAAGATAACTCCCGAAGGTTATATGTTGGCTTTTAATTTGAAATATTTGCTACTTCATATAAGAACATTATTTTTATCTCTCGCTAAGAGAGGTATTGGATTCAAGCTAAAATTCGCATATTCAGATTTTATTGAATAAGCACGATTTAAGGTCCCTAGAATCCGATTATAACATTTTTAAAATGTTTGTCTCTGTGTATGTGTGTGTGTGTGTGTGTTTGTGTATATATGTCTGGATGTTGTAGACACGATTCCTCAAAAACTATAAGACTTAAAAAATATTTAACTGCAGTTTCCGCAATCTGACATTCCTGGGAAGAGCTGAAAAGGTTTTGGTATCAATTGAATAACCGGAAGTAGTAGTTTCTTACAAAAATTCTTCTAAATATAATTTTTTGGGAATTTTGTTTATTAAATATTGAAGATAAAATTCTCCATCTAATACACTTAAAATTTTTATTATATCTTGTATAGATTTAGAGATAAAGACACTATAATTTATAGAGTAAACTAATCGCAGAGGCGAAGGCACTAAGGAAACCAGTTGACAAATTCCAATGTTTATAACATGGCACGTGTCATTGTCAAATATCAACATTTTTAGTGACATTCTGATAGCTTACTAGTAGAAGTATATTTAATTTTTCTTATTGTTTTATTAATTAAATATTTGAAATTATAGGTAAAATTGTGGTAAAATGCATATATCCATCAGAAATACCGCCAATCTGGTTAATGAATTGGAACAATCTCTGACATGAAAATGATATAAAATAGATATAATTAGAATTACATGTGTGGAGAAGACATGTTAAATACAATAAAAAACAATATTTGGGTAAAGTTATGTAATATTTTGTTATAAAACGACGGTTCGAAAGCGAAGTGCAATACAATACATATATAACCTAATATGGAAATGGTGAGAGGTCTTGTGCTGGCCACATCAGATTTTTATTTTTTTTATTTTTCGGAACTCTCCTTTATTAGTTACTAAAAATCCCCGAGGTAAACATTTATTAAAGTTTCGAATATTCAACAATGTGTAGAGATATTTAGATCAAGCACATAGAATTTTAATATAGAACATTGTATCTATTTGTAAAGATCTGAAGTAGATAAATATACTATTTGAACAAATTTAACCGATAAGCCAGAGTAATTCTCGTAAATGACTGTTTTGTTGTTTATTCTAGATAAGCGAAATATTTTTATTACGTTTAATACCAATAAAGTCAAATATTTATTTTAATTGTTTGTACTAAGACATTTTATTATCTCTAAAGAGTAATTCTTGACATTAACCTAAAAATCTCATAACCAAGCTGTTGTAAAGGTGTGTACAAACATGTATGGTCGCATTTTAATGCAACGTTAATGTTTTTATGTCAATGTAGCACGTTTTATGATGTGAAAATGAGATGTTTTTAAATACAGCAGTACCAGTTACACAATGGCACATATATAATTGTTGCCAAATTTAACTGTATTTAAACCTAGTGAACTCCAAATGTAGATTTTTAATGTGATAATAATAGCGGGTTATATGCAATATGCATGCCAACTTACATAAAACTAAAACGTGGGATATCCAAATTTAAATACTCTGGGCTTTGTTCAAAAATTTAATTTCGATATTTAAATTTTTGAGTAGCTAGATGTATTTGGAATTCCAGATCTATATAGACATTGAGTATATTAAATCTTGAGAAATAATATTAAACGATAAAAAAAACTATAAAGAAAATCTACTTATTATTTGTTAAGGTGATTAACATTTATGTAGTTACGTGTTTAAAAATTATTTGAAAAGAATTAATTTTTACCTCTCACTAAGAGAGGTATTGGATTCATGCTAAAATTCGCATATCGAGATTTTATTAAATAAGCACGATTTAAGGTCCCTAGAATCCGATTATAACAATTATAAAATGATGTCTGTGTGTGTGTGTGTGTGTGTGTGTGTGTGTGTGTGTGTGTGTGGATGTGTGTATGTGTGTATGTATGTATGTCTGGATGTTGTAGCTACGATTCCTCAAAAACTATAAGACTTAAAAAATATTTAACTGCAGTTTTCTCAATCTGACATTCCTGGGAAGAGCTAAAAGGTTTTGGTAACAATTGAACAACCGGAAGTAGTAATTTCTTAGAAAAATTCTTCTACATATAATTTTTTGGGGTTTTTTTTATTAAATATTGAAGAACATAAAATTCTCCATCTAATACACTTAAAAATTGTATTATATCTTGTATAGATTTAGAGATAAAGACACTATAAATTTATAGAGTAATCGAATCGCAGAGGCTAAGGCACTAAGGAAACCAGTTGACAAATTCCAATGTTTATAATATATTTTGTAAATGACACATGTCAGTGTCAAAAACCAACAGTTTTAGTGACATTCTGATAGCTTTTTCTAGGAAGTATATTTAATCTTTCTTATTGTTTTATTAATTAAATATTTGAAATTATAGGTAACATTGTGGCATTTAGAAACTTCCTCATACAATGAAAAATAGATATAATTAGAATTATATGTGTGCAGAAGACATGTTAAATACAATAAAAAAATAAAATCTGTAATATTTTGTTATAAAACGACGGTTCGAAAGCGAAGTGCAATACAATACTTATATAGCCTAATATTAAAATGGCGAGAGGTCTTGCGCTGGCCACAACAGATTTTTAATTTAAATCCTTAGTAAGATAGAAATCTGCATATTTCTTGAAAGAATCCATAGTCTCCTTATTTAGAATTTCATAGTTCCTGAAAGACTATTAATCTTCTGGTACAGTCAGAATTTGTTACAAACTATTCTATATCATATGAAAGAATTTAGTGCTTTAGTATTTTTTCATTTTTTCTTAATATTAAAACGACATCTTCCTTTTTTGAGTATTATAAAATTATTGTAGTTAAATTGGATCAAATTATGTACATAATTTGCAGATAGTAAATCTGGCAATAATTTTTGTTTAACATGGTTTCTGCAAGAACTAGAGGCCTTTAAAACTGACCAATCACGTCATCGTTCAAAATTTTATAAAAAAGTGAAAATCAATGTGAATGGTCCGTTTTATAGGCCTCCAGTTCTTGTAGGACGCATGTTAAACAAAAATTATAGACAGATTTACTATCTATGAGGTCAGTTCTACCAAATATTAAGCATTGTACACTTATTTAACACCCTGTATATCTGATTATTGGTTTATTCGCGCTACGTGTTTATTACTCATACAACAGATAATAAATTTCAATATAAAAGAATGTTTAGTTATGAATTAGCAGGTGATAAACATCCTGTTGTGCAACAAAAAATCAAAGCAAATAAAATGAGCGCTTGTTTTCACAGCAACGAAATATGAGAAAAGTCAGTGTTACCAACCTAAAATAGCAGTCGTTTTTATTTGCAATGAGGCCGCGTGAATTTGACTTCGCAGCATGCAATTAATGTAGCATAAACACTACATGACAGTAACACGCATTGCTCGCAATTTTATCATGTAATAATTGAATATTGGCCGCAGTTAACGTTGGCATTTATTGCCAATAAACACTATCTGTACTGAGCAATTGATGATGTGTGCCTACGGACGTAAATTCAGAACTTTCATATTCTCTGCTGTCGTTTCACACTTGTTTTAACGCCCCATCCAAGCACACAGCACATATCTTTTTCCTACGGACTTTACTACTAAGAATAAAAGTAGTTTTATTGCGCCTTTGTAAATAGTTCAGCTGTATAGGTACAGTAATTAATTACATTGGTAATGAATTACTTTTTCATTGCCTTTACTCTGGTTTTAATTTTTTTTATTACCTGTACCATTAAATACTCGGTATTTGAAATTAAAACTTTCGATACAATATACTAACAATGTTATTATAATTCCAGGAGATAGGAAATGTACGAGTATAAACAATACATGGTCGACAAATGTATAATGGAACAATAAAAACAAAAAAATGTGAGTACTGAATACTCGGAATAGGAGAGTATCGGTATTCGTCTAATACCAATAATAAATTCCCGCAAACGGTTCGTTTTAATTTTTATCCAGTAAAAACAGTCGACACTGAAAGAAAAAACGGAATGTATTTTTCCTCGAGAGAGAGTTGATTATTCATTAAAAACTCACCACCGAATGTGTTGACCAAAAATAATACCTTCTTTACCTAAAGGTGACGGTAAAAAAAGTATACAGCGTGTCTCTCAAATAGGGGGACATGGCTTAACCACAGATTCCTGAGGCTAAAATAAGACGATTTCACCAAATTTGCTTCTACCGGAAAGTGTACCATTTAGCCAGTATTCTGCTTCAAAGTTTTTCGAAGAGAAAAAATTAATTTTGCTTATAATAACCGGACGCTTTATTCGATTTGGATGAAATTTGGTATGACAGTTTATATGATTATGTCATCTTTTAAAGTGATACCTGTTGTTATTAGTGAACCACTAGTGTATGAAACTTAGGTGACCCAACATTGATTAGACCGTAACTTTTTAATGGCCACGCCAATAACGTGAAATGTTTTTTTTTTTTCAGAAAGATACATTCAATCGTAAACTTTTCTCTCCCTGTGTAATTTGTGATATCTGTTACGGTTCACACAGAAAATAATAAAACCTAAATAAATAAATATAAATATATCATCACGGCATATTACCCATTTCTGAGTGTGCCACAATCTGCTTTATCGCAGATATCGGTAATGATGATGACATATTTGTACCATGCGAGCGCTTACCAGGAGTCACCTCACGGGCACTCATTGCTGGCGTGGAGAGTGCACCACAGGGATTTAAAATTCGAAAATATTTGGCGTCGGTCGGGATCGAACCCGATTCCCCAGGTTCGCGACCGGCCACTCTGGCACGCGGCCACGGGCCCCACACAATGACTTTTTTTTGGATAGATTGAAAAAATTGTTTATGACAAATATTGTAGTAGATAGTTTAAGGATTTGATAAATGTTTTACTTTTGAAAATTAGGTGTTTGAAATTTGGATAGAACACTAGATTAAATTTATTTTAAAAAAATTCACGATGCAGTCATTCAGGTTTTATTTTTTTCTGTCTGAACCGTAACAGATATCACAAATTAAACAGAGAGAGAAAAGTTACTATTGAATGTATCTTTCTAAAAAAAAAAAAAAAAATAATAATTTCACGTTATCGGCATCGCTATTAAAAAGTTACGGTCTAATCAATGTTGGGACACCTAAGTTTCATACACTAGTGGTTCACTAATAATAACAAGTATTACCTTAAAATATGACTTATAACCATATGAACTGTCATACCAAATTTCATCCAAATCGTATAAACCGTTCTGTTATTATAAGGCTATATTATGCAATTTTTCTAAAATGTTTGAGACCATATTTATAATAAATTAAGCTTCAAGCTTAAATCATTTATATCTCCATATCAACACGGATTTGTAGAAAAAAAATCTACAATAACAAATCTGGCAACAATATCACATTATATTTCTTCTATTGTTGATAAAGGAGGTCAAGTGGATGTAATATATACTGACTTTCAGAAAGCCTTTGATCAAATAGATCATGGAATATTATTGCAAAAACTAAACAACTTAGGATTACATTTTAATTTAATACGTATGTTCCAGTAATACCTAACCGATAGAAAACAATTTGTAAAATATAATGGTTTTCAGTCAGATTACTTCGTCCCTACATCCTCAGTACCACAAGGATCGGTACTAGGACCGTTCTTATTTATAATATTTATTAACGATCTCAGTTCACTAATAAGTAATTGTAATCATTTATTTTACGCTGACGACCTAAAAATTGATAGTTCTATTTCTAATGTTACTGATAGCTATGAGCTTCAAAGTCAACTGAATAAAATCCAGGAATGGTGTAGTTCACACAATTTAAAACTCAATCCAAATAAATGTAAAATTATTTCATATTGTAAAACGAGGAAACCTATACTTTTCAATTATCACCTTCATAACTTTGTACTTGAAAGACCACCGTATTTTAGAGATTTAGGGATTATTTTCGACCCTGAAATGACCTTCGTGAACCATATTAGTGATTTAGTTAAGTCAGCTTCAAAAACACTAGGATTTATATATCGAAATTGCAGGTTATTTCGTGATGTGAATACCTTGATCATACTTTTTAATAGTTACGTTCGCTCTAAATTAGAGTACGGATCAATAATATGGTTTCCTATTTATGATCGATATAACGTTAGAATAGAGAATGTACAGAGACGTTTTTTGAAATATTTGATCTACAAGTGTGACCAAGTCTATCCACAACGAGGTTGTGATTATAATATGTTATTAGATCGTTTTAATTTTACGTCAATCGAAACAAAACGAACATGTCATTCAATCATGTTTCTAGCAAAAATGTTGCAAAATAAAATTGACTGTCCTTCACTGTTAGAAAAAATTAACATTCATGTACCTCGGTTTGCATCAAGACAACAATTATATTTTGAATGTCCTAGGGTCAGAACAAATATGCAAACCAGGTCACCAATTTATAATATGTGTAACAATGTAAATTGAATTATAAATGATATAGATATCTTTACTGCGTCTCTGATTTTTATAATCAATTTAGTTAAAAATGTATAGTAAGTAAGTATTTTTTACATTAATTGTTGTGGGTATTAAATATTCTTTCATATTACGATTTATTATGTTCCATCAAAATATTTTTTTTTTGTGTAATTATGTATCATATTTTGTCCTTTATATGGTGTATACTGTTGGGCAAATAAACTTATTATTATTATTATTATTATTATTATTATTATTATTATTATTATTATTATTATTATTATTATTATTATTATAAGCAAAATTAATTTTTTTCGAAGAACTTTGAAGCAGAATTCTGGCTAAATGGTACACATTCCGGTAGAAGCAAGTTTAGTTAAATCGTTTTATTTTAGTCTCAGGAATCTGTGGTTAAGCCATGTCCTCCTATTTAAGAGACACCATATATATACGAACAACAAAATATACGCTGGTACCTCAAACTAACGTTAGACCACCACTTCCTCTTTACTTCCACCGGCATTCACATCACAATAACGGCACCGTGCACTTCGACCCGGGCCCTTGAAGGAACTTCTCGTAAATACCATCCGTACCCTCTGCCCCTCGCGGAATTCGCCTCGGCTAGATTGCAGTCTGTAAAAACCCAAATGCCGTTTACTCGCCGAGTTGATTAAACCGATGTTTCGGACAACAGATTCCTCGAGGTGAAGCGAATCACGCCTGCGACATCTTCAGACACGTGCGGGAATAATAAGCGAACAAATCATTTCCGGTGGAGAATTCGTGAGGCTTTTTTCGAAATGAAATTGATTAAAGTTTTTTGTTTCATGTGACGGTAATACACCGCATAATTAGTGTGTAGTTCTTATAAAATTGATATAAATACCAAGATAACTGTAACAACAAAAAATTGAATGTGTGACGAATGTAAATTGAGATGTTTTCGTGTAAAATAAGAATAAAAATAACTTTATAATAAATATAACTGTACCTACCTATATACATGTTTATTTTTTTGTTAAAAATATTGCCCATAGCATTTTAATGTTTATCATTTTTAATGTAAAGTTATGAAATTTAAAACCCTGTGGCTGGTACCACAAGCCTTGTTTTAAAACGCAGTTTTAATAAATACCATAATTCAACATTTAATTTCATCTGTATTTTTTCAAAATATTTGTTTGAATACATAGTATACTAGCGTTCGTTAAAAATGCAACACCAAAAAATATTAGGAATAAATAAATGAAACACAGTGTTCTTTCGAAACTCAGCTTATTTCATACGTTGTAGAAGAATACAAAGAATATAGAATCTTTTCGAAGGAACTATTGGTATGGAATTTGTGAAAAATAGTATGTGTTCGTGTTATAATTTTATTATACTTTTCCTAGGAACTTTTTTTATAGGATTTATCCATTTTTATTTCAATACTTTTTTTTCTAAAAATTTACATAGTTGTTCAAATATTCTAAAAATGCGTACACTTACGTAACATTCTCTTTACAATGAAATAATATAACTACCAAGTTTATTTCTCTACCCATTTTTGAATTATTGCCCCAAAAGACAATATACCCTACAATTAGATAAAAACTTCAAAATTTTAAAAATTCTAATTCCTTCCGTTAATTTGATGTATTTTGTACAAATCCCAACCAAAAGTTCATTGGAAAAGATTCTGTACATCCAGTAAAATTGTAACACGAATATGATACAATTTTTCACAAATTCCATACAGAAAGCTCCTTGGAAAATATTCTATAAATCCAATAAAATTATCACATGAATATACATTATGTATACTCATATGTAAATACTCTACAATCAAATAATATTATTACCCATTTTGGAATTATTGCCCCAAAAGTCAACATACCCCACATTTAGATAAAAACTTCAAAAATTTCAAAAATCTAATTTTTATATATCTAGATACTTCTCAAAGCGCTGATTCCAAATTTTGAAACCGCAGGTCGATATCTCGTTTCGTTCTCGAGATATTTAGGTTTAAAGTTTTGCTCAAAACTGCCCATTTTTGGGTAATAACCCAAAAATGGGTCGAGATTTGAATTTGGCGTCCTCATCATTCGATTCTACGGACAAAATTACATAAGTACACCAATTTTCAGAATTTTTGAACACCGCATACAATCTCTAAAACAAAATAACTGAAAATGACCAAAAATCGCAAAAATCGTAAGGGGTACCCCTTAGGATTTTTTCAAATTTTGGCCATTTTCGGAGGTTTTCAAATTTTTATTCATAAAAAATGAACCGGTTGAGTAAAAATTATGAAAATTGCTATACTTATGTATTTTTGCCCGTAAAATCGAATGGTGATGTCGCCAAATTCATATCTCGACTCATTTTTGGGTTATTACCCTAAAATGGGTAGTTGTGAGCAAAACTTTGAATCTAAATATCTGGAGAACGAAAAGAGATATCGACCTGCGGTTTCAAAATTTGGAATCAGCGCATTAAGAAGTATCTAGATACATAATAATTGGAAGTTTGAAAATTTTGAAGTTTTTATCTAAATGTGGGGTATATTGACTTTTGGGGCAATAATTCAAAAATGAGTAGAGATATAAAGTTGGTAGTAATATTATTTAATTGTAAAGAGAATGTTACGTAAGTGTACGCATTTTTAAAGTATTTGAACAACTGTGTGTATTTTTAGAAATAAAAGTATTGAAATAAAAATGGATAAATGCTATAAAAAAGGCTTATTTAGTCAAACCACATATTTTAAATGAAATAGGCATATTGTACCGCCAAAATTGTTTGCAATAATGTTTGTATGAAACCAATATTAGCTTACAAGTACAAATGCCATTTTAATTCTCATTATCACCGTACCCTACCAGCAGCATAAATTAAATTCACTGCAAACAAATAATCACACAAAATCTCCGATAATTATCAAAGTCAAACAACCCCGTAATTAAATATTAATAATCGCGCGCATTTAGCGCCGCACGATATCTACCCGGATATGAGAGTGATTTCACTTCCTGCTCAGCAGGACGACCGTCGGATCGTCGGAATGAACCGGAAGGGGAACAGTCTGCCCATGCCCAGGAATTAGCATGTAGATGAGAAAACGGTGAATATGGGAAACCGTTCACGCCTCCCGAGTTATGAAACGAGAGGATAAACATTCGCTGAGGATATGAATAAAGAGAATTAATTTTAATGCCTGTGTTGGGGTTTTTAGTTTATTAGAAATTGTATGAGGCATCAAGGATATATACAGTTATGTACGTCATTGTTTATGCGTAGACAATTAAATATTCAACATCTGAACTCAAAATAAATAAATATATCACACGACATGTACTTATTACTGAGTGTGCCAGTATCTAATATATATGTAGATACAGAGATGCACCCGATTTCGAGCTTTGGCCCGGCCCGGCCCGAAGCCCGTCTCGATTTCGAATCGATCATCGAGCCGGCCCGAATATATTTTTTATCGAGCCGAATCGGGCTAATCATTTTCAAAAATCGAGGCGAGTCGGACTTTTGATTTTGGCCCGGCCCGAAAAATCTTATAGTTCAATCAAATGCACAGTTTCTTTAATATTTTAATGAAAATGGATGAAGTTAAAAAGGATCAAAATGATTTAATAACAACACACTTCACATATTAATAAATAAAAATGTATTATTTTACTTCAAGAATTCAAGGTTATTCATTAAAGCATAATAATTATATTGTGATGTTTCTATTATTATTGTTATTACTCGTATACTTAAATAAAAGTGAATTTTGTTGCTACCATAATGATTTCTTGTCCTATTTTTGAGCAGAAATAAAGTTAGATAAAAAATCCTTATGTAAATTAAAATTATATTTTTTTATATAAGATTTGTGAAAAACTACTTATGTTAACTAATGTTGAAAGTTATAAGAATGTAGAGGTTTTTTATAAGTTTGACACGAAAAAAGTTAAACATTTTGCCTTAACATAAAAATCAACATTAGGAATGCCGGATGCACCCAATTTAGAGTTTTGGCCCGGCCCGGCCCGATTTCGAGTCAATTTTCGAGCCGGGCTAGCAAATTTTTTTGTCGAGTCGATCTTCGAGTCGGGCCGGTAATTTTTATTTTCGGGCCGAGTCGATCTAAACCTCAAAGCCCGGCCCGGCCCGCCCGAATGCATCTCTATGTAGACACCGGTAATGATGATATATTTTACCGTATGGGCGCTTACCAGGCATCACCTCTCGGGCACTCATAGCTGGTGTAGAGAGTGCATCACAGGAATTACTTTTGTGCGATTAAAAGTCTGCACTGGCCGGGATCGAACCCGTATCACCTGTTTGGTACACGGCCACGTGACCCGATAAAAATAAAGAAAATGAAGATAAATATAAATCATCACGGCTTATTACCCATTTCTGAAGGTACACAGCAGTCACTTTTGTGCTTATGAAAATCGGAAAACATTTCGTCGGCCGACTATTGAAATGTACTATGTCTGCAAATATTACTTTCAAGAAAAACTGCTTTAAAAATTAAAAATTTAATTGTAAAGAAAGGATAATTAACACATGTTAACTTTTTTTGTTTCTATAGTTCCATTTTCCTTGAATTTTATGAAATTTGTTAAATTATAATTTTTAAATATATTCAAAATATAAAAGGATCTAATTGAATATGGTTCAAAATAACACAGTAAATTTACAAAAAAAAATCAAATAAAGATATGTTTTGCACCATGTCCAAACTTATTATTATTTTAGTATACTCTTATTGGTTCTGTAATTGATTCAAAACAATTCTTATTGTATTTTATGGGGACATGGTACAAAACTATGTTTGTTTAAAGTACAAGAAGCACTGTATTTGATGTTCTTTCTATTGACCATGACCATGGTAGAAAAAATACTGAGAAACCGAATTTAACTATGTCTATTTCTTGCAAAAAGTGGACTTATTACATTATAATAGTTAGCCGACGATTTTTAGGGTGACATCATTCGCAGCCACGCGATCCCATTACTTATAACGTCTAATACTTATTTGTGAAGATAAACAAATTCTAACTAAAGTACATTGGCATCAACAAATCTCTAAAAATTTAAAGGTTTTTCTTCAAACATTTTTTGTCAATTATTTGACTTTACTCGTAATTTTGAAACTGCATTTTGAATTTTGGCCCACCAATCAGGAGTGACCTGGCAAAAACTCCTATTTGATTTTACAAAAAGTTTACGGGACAATTTAAAAATAATTCAAATTACAATATAAAAAGTCTCGCAAATTCCAAATCTACTAATAATTCATTTTCGCTAAAATGACCGAAATATTAAACATTGAACAGAATACAATATTTATTCTGAAGTTCAAATTAATTTATATCAATTTATGAAATAGTTAATTTTTATAGGCCAAGGGAAGGAGTTATAAATAAAATGAAAAGTGTTTCCTATTTGTATGAGTAATAATAACATACATGTTATATGTTTTATTATGGTTGTAATATGACATTGAAAGAATTGCAAACTAAACAGTTTGGAATCTATAAAAATAACTGTGCCTACAAATATATTTGAAATGCCGACCTATTAATTGCTAATTAGTAAAAATATTTCAACTGGTGAATGAAGCACTAAATAGTTATAATACAAAGGTAATATATATTTTATTTTATTATTAAAATTGCCCCTGCATACTGCATGTGAAAAGAACCAGTCTATTCCTTTAATACCATTAATTATTTTTTAGAATACTTTACGAAATATGAAGTATAGTGCGATCTTTCTAGTTATACTAGCATGTTCTAGTACTCTAGTACACTCAAATATAATACCACCAGATCCAGACGCAGAATATTGTGCGCAACCAAATAGTTGTTTTATGCAACATGTTTTCAATTTTGTTTCGGACCTTCTACACAGATGCAGCTGCAACACAACTGTAAGTATTTGAAATATTTTGTTACAAAATAATATATCTAATAACCGCCAGTATATAGAGAAAAAGAATTTTAAAGAGATTAACTTTCATAAATTAGCCAGCAGTGTTATAACCATAAAAACTGGTGATATATTCAAAAATTGTAATTGATTGATGTCAGTGTAAAGTGCAATTTATATAGTATATGTTCGTGTTATAATTTTATTGGATATATAGAATCTTTTCCAATGAATTTTTGGTATGGAATTTATAGAAAATAGTTATGTTCGTGTTACAATTTTATAAGATGTATAGAATCTTGTCCAAAGAACTTTCGGTAAGGGATTTGCGCATATATATATAGAATTGACGGGAAGTAATGTGCTGGCCACATCAGATTTTTTATATACCATACATACAACAATTAAGAAAAGAAAAATTCCCACAATTATTGGCAAAATTCATTATTATTCAACTTAAAATAGTGAGCAAAGTAGTATGATGAATTACAAAGTGAGCAAAGTAAATAACTTTCTTCACAAGTGAGCAAAATACACAGCCTATAATAATTTACGTTAGGAGTCATATATTTTGTTGGAGTTACAAATTGTACAATAAATATCTACCATTCTACATGAAGGAACAATAATTTTTTGTAGTTAACTTTACATTAAATTTAGTTATAAACATATGTATTGTTGAGTCTTCATTAATAAAAAAGTACAATGTTTCGATTTTTAGAAAAATTATATTTCAAGATTTTGGAAAAAATGAACTACAATAAAAAAAATAGGTCGTGTTGAGCGCCTATTTCTTTTATGGCGCCCTAGGCTATTAGATAATAGGGCCCGGCCAGTATGTTTCGTTTATATTGAATATCACTTTAGTTCATGCGATATTCATAAACTTTTTAATAAACCATTGACGTCTGTGCGTGTAGTTTTGTAACTTTGAGCCAGTTTTACAATCTCTAGTACAAATTTTATACTTAAATAATAAATTTATACATTTCATAGAGTATGAAAACTAATAAATATTGCTTTTGTAGCCTGTGTCAACTATACCTCCTAAAGTAACTGAAAGTACCACCGTGTTAACGGAAACAACTACTGAAGCATTAACAACTGAAGAAACTACCACGGAAGTATCAATAACAGAAGAAATAACTACTGAAGTGTTACCAACAGAAGAAACAACTACTGAAGCATCAATAATAGTAGAAGAAACAACTACTGAATCAATCATTCCTGAAGTAACAACAACTGAAGAAGATACAACAATTGCTGTAATATCTACGACAGAAGAACAAACAACTATTAAAGTATCAACAACCAGAGATGACATCGAAAATGAAGTTTAATAAATCTGTTAATTTTATTTGAATAAATATATTTTTCATTTAATTGACTTTTATTTATTTTTTAACGGTTCCATCAATCTATTCACACTAATACAGTTATCCATTTTTCATGCAAGAGCAAACAGAAATCCGAGATAAACTTTCAAATGAAAAGATTACCGGTTTGCAACAATAGCTTTTTGCGAAGTCTTCGTAATTAGCCGTTGCTGGCTACAATTCGTCAGTCAGAATCATTCAAAATCAGCCATGAAAAAATCAATGATCACAACGGGTCAAAACACGTCACTCACATTTGACACTCACACAATCGGCACAACGATTGCGTTGCGAGTCGTTTTTTATATGCTCAAATATAATTAACATTCTGATATCATACGAAGTCGAAAAAAGTTCAAGCTAAATAAAAAACCGTAACGGTACATGAGTGAAAAAAGACAGGTACGGTAGCTACTTTAAAAATGATTGATTAATAATGATCCCCGTAAAACTCACAACCCAATCAGAGTAGAGCGGAGGAATTCAAATTACACACCTGTTGGCCCATAAAGCTTACTAATTAATAGTAGGCTGGCAGGTACGTGCGACGCCTCGCCAGTGGCGTACGTTGCCACGAAATTGCAATTATGTGGATATAAACACAAAACAACAACTTGCATAATAGCTAGAATCATTTCCATACATCATTAAAAGGCTTCGCAGGATATCAATTAGTGAAAAATAAAGATTAATTTGCTACAGATCATTCTTATCGGGATAGATATATTACCTCCCGCGCACCTGTACATACATGTTTGATGAATCGGTCATTGTTGCGGTTTATTTGTTGTATTTTATTGTTACCTTCCGTCACCTTTAGGTAAGGATGGTATTGTTTTTGGTCAAAAAATTCGGTGGTGAGTTTTTAATGGATAAGCACGTTTTAGGGTCCCTACAATACGAATTTACTATTTTTAAGATGATGTCTGTATGCATGTGTGTGTGTGTGTATGTGTGTGTGTGTGTGCGTGTGTGTGTATGTGTGTCCGTGTGTGACAAATTTTTCTCCGACGATAACTTCAATACTACAATTCTAAAAATTATAATTCTTTCGTATTACTCTTCTGTACATCCCTATGAAGAGTTGATTAGATTTTGGTTATAACTGATCCACCGGAAGTACCCTTATTTGAAGTTTTTAACAGTTTTCCTTAAAAAACGCAGTTAAATATCATTTTTCGACATTTTGTTATTATACATATTAAAGAAAATATTCTTCTCTATACAGTTTGATTATACATTTTCCTTCATATTCAATAGATGTAGATTTAAAGCATTATAAAGAAATTAATTTTCAAAAATTAGTCAGCTTTGCTATTTATCATGGAAACAGCTGATGCTGATATATTAAAAAAATTCTAATTGACAGATGTCAGTTGCAAGTGTAAAACCAAATATGGAAAGTGTAGGATCACAAAATTGGTGTGTCATAGTGCTCCTCGCAAGTGACACGCAGAGAAAGACCAAAGAGAAGATGGAAGGACTGTATCGCAGAAGACTAAAAGGAATGCATGTGTCAAGAAGATGTGTTGGACAAGAATGAGTGGAAGAAAATAGGAAACAGCTACCTCTAATAAAATAGGGGAAGCTGAAGAATAAGAAGAAGTGTCAAGTGCATTTTATTTAGTGTATGTTTATGTTATAATTTTATTGGATTTATAGAATAGAAATAGTATGTGTTCGTGTTTGATTTTACATGATATCCGTGCAGGATATTATATAGAATCTGTTCCAAGGACCTTTTGGTATGGGATTTGTACAAAATACATCGAATTGACGGAAGGTTTTGTGCTGGCCACAACAGATTTTTTTTGTTATTATTATTATTATCATTATTATTGTGCATTTGAAATCATTATTAGAAATAATTATATTTGGAAATATTATTATTATGTAAACTTTTGTTAATTTTTGCAAAATGACGTGTGATTATTATTTTATTATTGGTAATTCTGAACATGTATATTACTAAATATTATATGTCTACATTATACTTTTCAATCTGTATTGAGATTTCATTGTGTTTTTACCTCTCGCTAAGAGGGGTATTGGATTCATGCTAAAATTCGTATATCCAGATTTTAGTGAATAAGCACGATTTAAGGTCCCTAGAATCCGATTATAACATTTTTAAAATGAAGTCTGCCTGTGTGTGTGTGTGTGTGTGTGTGTGTGTGTGTGTGTGTGTGTGAGTGTGTGTGTGTGTGGATGTGTGTATGTGTGTATTCAAAATATTTGGCGTCGGTCGGGATCGAACCCGGTACCCCCAGGTTTGCGACCAGACACTCGGGCACGAGGCCACGGGACCCCATAGAGAGAGAGAGATGAGTACATATATTACATATACCGCCAATGTCATCAGTGAATTGGAAAAATCTTGAACTTTTAGAAGAGTAACAGGAAACTTGTTCATATAATGAATTAAAAAATATGAAAATATTATAAAGAGATGTAATTAGAAATTTTTGTGTGTACCAGAAATGTTAGATATGTACAATACTTATTTAGTCTAATATGGAAATGGCGAAAGGTATTGTGCTGGCCCCAACAGATTTTTGTAAATGGAATCTCTATTTAATTTTTCCTTTTAAAATAAATACTTACCTCGTTTGTTTCGAGTAGTATAAGGGTTATTACATATGTGTAATCAAAATGTCAGCATGTACACGGTAAATAAAAACTTTGTTGTGATTACCAAAAATGACTTCCAGCAGAAATTTTTTTTTGTCAATATAGGACCAGCAAATATATTTGTTACAGTTACCTAGGTAAATTTGCTGGTAAAAAAGTGTTGTGGCAACAAATACAATTTTGTTATATATAACAAAAGATATTTGTTATGCGAAGAAATAAAATAAGTTGCCATTAAGAAATGTAAATTTGTTATACGAACAAATAAATTAAGTTACCATTAAGAAATTTTTGATAGATATACAAATGCATTAATGAGGTAGTAAGGTAAAAATTAAATACATGCGTATTATAATAATTTTATTTATTTATAATTATAATCTATATACATGTAACAAATATTATATAAACAAAATAACGTATGAAACAATAGTCACTTAAATTATAATAGATTTATCAATAATCGATACATACCTTCAAATTTCTTAATAAGACCCTCTAATTGCCATTGTTTTAAAATATCTTTTACAAACTCATCCATTTTTATTGACGTGCACAAGAAACAAGCACTTTTAAAACAGAATTTTCGACAGCCTAAACTTAACTGCGCAAGCAAATGAGACACGACGTAGTATAGTATTGTATAACACGAACAGTGAATTATGCAATATACCAGGGAATACCCTGTCTACACAAAAGTTTTAGTTACCTGTACAAATAAGTATATGGCGAGAAGAAGAATTGGCAATCTTTACAAAATATAATGTCACAGGATACAAAAAAATAAAATTTGTCCCAGTAACAGATTAAATATCTTTAATTGTTGCAAAATGATTTTGTAATCTGAACAAAGTAACAAAATGACTGCTTAGTACTACTAATAATAATTGCTACCATGACTAATATTTTACAGCAAATAATACTTTTTATACACAACAAAAATTGTTTAGTTTTGGAAACTTAAAATACAAAGTTTTTCATATACACGGCAAAAAAATATTGTTGAAATAACAAAAAAAATACAGCTAACTAAATTTTGTCCGGAATATCAATGTAATTTTTTACCGTGTAGCATATTTTTAATTCCTGTAGTATGAAGATAGGTTTATGTTCGCTTATTATCCAAAACTAGCCCTGTAGCATTTAGGTCACATCCCGTCATCTAATCACCCTGACCGCTGAAAAATCTGCACCCAACGACATCCCGTAACAATTTCAATTAGCCGTTTTCGCACAGCCGGCTTATGAATATTCATGGCACTTGCGTGCCAACAGCGTTTTAAAAGGATTACTCATCTTGGTAGCGCTGTCTGCAACAATTCAAGACCTCGTTGGACGCGCACTGACCTCGCCCTAAGGGCTCAAGTTACGCAAATACTCTGACGGGTGAAAAATTTGCACAGGTTACGCTGGACTAGTTACAGTCATGTGTGGTGGTAACTCTCCAAGCGACTAGAAAAAATTCCCAGTAGTCGAGCAATGCAGATTTAGATTGTGTCCGATGTTGCACTTTTATCGCCCTAATATCTAAATCTTCAATTTATATGCACTAATTCTAGTGATTATTTAGGATTTTAGGAATTAGGCCTTAGTGTTTTGTAGGAGCACCAAATTCACCAACCGTTAATCAAGTCTTGATTCTCTGATCAGCACTAATCTGTAAATCAAGTTCTGGTTTACATTGAAGATCAACAGTTTTAACAAAGCAACAGTGTCAAATTTTGTTGATCAGAGAATCAATCGTAACGATCGAATTCTCCATCCCTGAATCAAATTTGAGGAAAAACCGTCCCAAAAACTGGCAAAAGGAGAGTTTTCCTGAGAAGATGCATGTTCGCCGTCCAAGTTATTGCCGGGCATGCATATATTGTCTAGAAAATTATGTACATAAAAAATCTGATGTGGCCAACACAAAACCTCCCGCTATTTAATTTTTACATACATACATACGTACATAAAATCACTCGATTCCCACTTAGGGGGTTAGCAAATACCTGGAAACAATAGTAACAATAAGAAAAGGGATAAGAGTACGAGCTCAGCGGACTCACTTCACTCTTTAACAACATTCTTCTTTCGCCTCTCCACAATCATCATAGCATTCATACATAAGAACATATTAAAGTGACCGATTTTCGGTAGCGAATAACCCCATCCGGACCACAATAATAGTTACGCAACAATCTTCCTTCGCCACACTTTCCTATCCATTTTTATTAATTTAAATACATACTTACGTATTTACTAACGCTGCAAACTGTTCCATTGCATAAAACTATTATAAAACTAAAATGGAGTCTTAAGGTAAAGTTATAACTAAAGGAAAAACCCCTTAACCTTAACAATATATTTAACTAAATACGTATTTCGAGAACTAAGTTCTCATCATCAGTAGAAACTACAAAGTGAAAACAGAGAAGTTAAGATTACTCAGCATGTAAACCATGCCAGAGGTCAAAACAGCTCTGACAGCTTAGTTCTCGAAATACGTATTTAGTTAAATTTATTGTTAAGGTTAAGGGGTTTTTTCTTTAGGCATAAAACTATTGCTTTATTTACTATTTTCTTTTTAAAATGTCACTATTATTAATTTGAAGTGATTAGTTTTTTGACAGTGACATTCACCTGTCAGTTACATTCATTTGAAATATGATGTGTAACAAAGAAATTGTGTTTATCTTAGGCTTCGGGATGTAAAAAAAAAAATTGATTTTTAAATTTATCTGTAAATTACATAGAAAAAGTATTAATGTATTCCTATAGAAAATTCAATATCTTTAATTTTCATAATGACAAAATGCGAAAAATTGGCATTTAATGGTATTTTTTGAAGAAAAACCATTGTGAGCTTCAGGTAAAGCGCCATTTCCGGTTATCCGATTTACACCAAAATCTAATGGGATCTTTCCATATTAGAATAGGGTAGAAATACAAGGTTTCAGAATTTTCTGTATGATAGTATTTGAGTTAGAGCGAAGACAAAATTCCTACACATACACAGACACACACACTCATACACACATACATACATACATACATACATACATACATACATACACACACACATACACACATACAGACATCATCGTGAAAAGATTAAAATTGGATTCTAGGGACCTTAAAACGTGGTCATTTACTAAAATCTCGATACATGATTTTTAGCACGATCCCTATACCTCCCTTACCAAGGGTAGCGGGAGGTAAAAAGGTAACATTTACGAACTTTTCTTGTTACCTTGGTTACTTGTTGTTTTTGTTTTTTCACATTTTCATGTCAATTTCCCCTGAAGAAGGCACCAGTTTATGGTGCCGAAACGTTGGGTTTTAATAATAAATAAATAATACAGAACTTAAACTAAAAAGGTAGTATTATTTCGGAGAATTTTATGTTCTTCAATATTTAGTAAAAAATACTCGCAAAAAATTATATTTAGAAGAATTTTTCTAAGAAACTACTACTTCCGGTTCTTCAATTGTTACCAAAACCTTTCCAGCTCTTCCCAGGAATGTCAGATTGAGGAATCCATAGGTAACCAGTTCTTAAGTCTTATATTTTTTGAGGAATTGTGTCTACAACAGTTACATTATACTTAAAGAAAGCTGTAAAAGCTATTGATAAAATGAATTAGAAGTAAAACTGAAATGCGAATTTGCTGACATTTAACATGTTAAAAATATATAGCATGACAAACTACATAATTAGACTATTTTATGAAAATTAAATGTCACTAGAAGATTTATTACAAAGTAATACTTTTCGTTACATACTAACTAGGTCTGGAATGCATTTATAGTGCTATTTTGTAAAATGTAATTAGATTTGTTAGAATTTACTTGTACTTAACGTAGTACCTGTTAAGGTAAAATGTGTTAGCATATTCAATTACCTACAGGATTCGTTTCAAATGGTACTAACATAATAAAGTTAAAAAGGTTAAATAGGTATGAACTCTTTTGTAAAATAAAATCCGTAAATTTATTTTTATGTGATATTTTATTGAAAATACATTTCAATCATGTTTTATTTAAAAATAAATAATTTTAATTTTCATTCATTGCGTCTATTATTTTTGCACAAATATATTTTGATTTAGTTTTCAATAAAATTATTTATCTGCAACAAAAAATATTAAATATGTGGTTCTTGGTACTTTAATGAGAAAATAATACTTATTATTAATCCCGGTTCAGTACTAATCAGAATATTTTTAATAAATTAAATATATGAAAAATTAGAAATTTCAGTATTAAATATCTCCATTGCTCAATTATGAAATGTTTCAGTATTAACCTAATTTTAATGATTTAAATATGCGTCATATTGATTAAGTAGATAGGGCTTATTAAATGATATTATAAAAAAATTTTGTATGTACATAACACGAGTAAATTAGTTTTAAATAAAGTGCGTAGAATAAAACTCACTATAATGGCTATAATTACTTCGACGATTACAACCCTTGTTTGCTTCGGTCGCTCGTTTTGTAATCCTTCATCTTCAGTTACCTTGAATAGTAATTCTTTTTTTTCCATCAAATCGCAGAGATCATTATTAAAAAATCTGTTGTGGCCAGCACAAGACCTCTCGCCATTTCCATATTAGGCTTTATAAGTATTGTATAGCACTTCGCTTTCGAACCGTCGTTTTATAACAAAATATCACAGAACTTTACCCAAATATTGTTCTTTTTTTATTGTATTTAACATGTCTTCTGCACACATATAATACTAATTATATCTATTTTTCATTGTATGAGGAAGTTCCTATATGTCTTCCAATTCATTAACCAGATTGGCGGTATTTCTGATGGATATATGCATTTTGCCACAATTTTACCTATAATTTCAAAAATTTATTTACTAAAACATTAAGAAAGATTAAATATACTTCCTAGAAAAAGCTATCAAAATGTCAGTAAAACAGTTGATTTTTGACACTGACATGTGTCATTTACAAATTTTGTTATAAACATTGGAATTTGTCAACTGGTTTCCTTAGTGCCTTAGCCTCTGCGATTAGTTTACTCTATAAATTATAGTGTCTTTATCTCTAAATCTATACAAGATATAATAAAAATTTGAAGTGTATTAGATGGAGAATTTTATGCTCTTCATTATTTAAAAAAACTCCCAAATTATATTTAGAAGAATTGTTCTAAGAAACTACTATTTCCGGTTGTTCATTTGTTGCCACAACCTTTTCAGCTCTTCCGAGGAATGTCAGATTGAGGAAACTGAAGTTAAATATTTTTTAAGTCTTATAGTTTTTGACGAATCGTCCCTTCAACATCCATACATACACACACACACACACACACACACACACCACACACACACACACACACACACACAGACATAGACATCATTTTAAAAATGTTATAATCGGATTCTAGGGTCCTTAAATCGTGCTTATTCAATAAAATCTGGATATGCGAATTTTAGAATGAATCCAATACATCTCTTAGCGAGAGGTAAAAAGTTTATAAACCCTGTTGTTTTTACCGTCGATTCCTTTATGCCATTCTGTCGACGTGAGCCACATTTTCAGCAGTACGGTGTCTTCTTATTGTTAATTTAAGCTGAAATTGTATATTTTACGGTAATAATATAATATTTGTAAGAATAAAATATTTATTGAATTTTTTGCAATAAAATAAAATGTTGTGCCGGCCCAACTAATATGATTTTGGGCTCGTGTAGTAATAAATTATACATATTATGAAATATTATACATATTGTCTTTTCAATGGTCGAAGTTCTTACTGAGTCATATTTACATACATATTTTGGGATGAATTCGCACTTGGAACCGTTATGTTGAGTCATATTACTTCTTGTAAATCTGTGTTTATTTTAGTTTCATTCTTTTTGCGGTGGTGTCAGTAACCGTTGATAAATTCCCCAAATTTCCTGGACTCACGTAGCGAAATGAGTATTTTTACATCTAATTTGAATTCACACAATGCTTCACAAATGACACGCATGTGACTCTAAAATCTCTTAAAATAACAAAAGGTGTTTAGATATTCTACTCGCATTTAGAGAAAAAACGCTATTGTTCACAGTATTTATGTCACTTTGTTTTGAAGAATTATGTGTGATTGTGGAATTAAATTAACGAAATTTAGCATCTAAGAATCATTAGACTTATCTACATCTACTTTTTTTTGGGAAATTGTGTATAGCATAAAATAGATAATATCTCTAGTTCATCCATACTTACTAAATTTTTGTCCACCACTAGCATCTTTGTCGTACATACATAGAATATATGAGACTTTTACTCATGTTCTCTATCTCTCATTATCGACTGCTAAGTAACCAGTACGGCAGCGCCATACTCCTAAAGCTAGCACCATCTATGTTTAACATGGACGACCGGTAAATTCGAACCGAGGATTCACAAATTCGATCAGAACATGTAGAGACATCGTGGGTTCAAATATTTAAAATATGACAGTTCTTAGAACCAACTTATAGCCATATAAGTTACTAATTTTGCCGGCCTAGTCCAGTGACAATATTTTTAGACGGTAAAACAAAAAATAATAGTAACTATCAATAATTACATGAGTGTAATGGCCGATTGCACCAACGTAAATTAAATATTAATCATGGCTTAAATAGGCCCATAAAAGTACTACTAAATAATTAACGATTAAGATAAAAAAACAAGTTTTTAATAATTACTTTGCGAGATATTTGAATTTATTATATGGTTTTTTATTGTATTCAACATGTCTTATGCACACATATATTCTAATTATATGTATTTTTCATTGTATGAGGATGTTCTTAAATGTCAGAGATTTTTCCTATTCATTAACCAGATTGGCGGTATTTCTGATGGATATGTGCATTTTACCTATAATTTCTATATTTAATTAATAAAACAATAAGAAAGATTAAATGTACTTCCCAGAAAAAGCTATCAGAATGTCACTAAAACTGTTGATTTTTGACACTGATGTCTGTCATTTACAAATTATGTTATAAACATTTGAAATTGTCAACTGGTTTCCTTAATGTATTTTCGCCTACTCGACTTATTATACCCCGATATTCTATATATTATATTGTCTTTATCTCTAAAATTATAGAAGATATAATAAAAAATTTAAATGTATCAGATGTAGAATTTTGTTCTTCAAAGTTAGTAATAACAAAAATTGTCAAAAAATAATATTTAGAAGATTTTTTTATAAAAACTACTACTTCCGGTTGTTCAATTGTTACCAAAACCTTTTCAGCTCTTCCCAGGAATGTCAGATTGAAGAATTCATAGTTAAACAGGTCTTATGTCTTATAATTTTTGAGGAATCGTCCCTCCAACACACACACCCACACACACACACACCCACACACACACACACACACACACACACACACACACAACACACACACAACACACACACACACAGAGAGAGACAGACATTGCAAAAATGTTAAATTCTAGTGACCTTGAAACGTGCTTATTCATAAAAATCTGGATATTTGATTTTTTTTCGCGATCGCCCAGAAAATGAGCTCTTTCTGATCACTATTTAGACCGGAAAGTCCTTCTTTGCTGAGCTAGCTCGGAAAGTTATCTATAAGGGATCGGAAAGTACTTTACCGATCCCGGGACCGGTAAAGCTAAATGTTTCCATGGAGATAAGTTGTTTATTTATTTCTTATTTTCTCGCAGTAAAAAATAAAATAATACTTTTTTATTCTTTTTTCAGGATCGCAAAAAAATATTGTACCCAACATGACCTGAAAGTGTCTATACTGGTAAAGTAAAGTATCACTTTCAGGTCTTGTTACGTATATTACTATAGCATGATTCCAATACCTCTCTTAGCGAGAGGTAAAAAATTTGTTTATGGGTCCATTGACAATATTGCATTGACATGAAACATCAAATGAGTAATAATATATTGCTGCCAAAATTTCGATTTGCAATTTTTTGTTTAAACGTAGATTAATTTAAGTCTTGTTGGTGCAACTGGGCATTAATGTTATAGTGTAGATAAATAAATATTAACTATCGTGGATATAAATCATGTGTTGAAAGTTTTATTGTAAGGTTATTCAGTTAAGTAGTTATTTAGTGTTTATTCATTTCATTAAAATCTATCTTTCAGCAAATATTATTAGTTGCCATTTGAACTGCAGTTTAATTTGAAAAGTGTTATAAACATTACAATATTAACGATTAAATTTTCCATTTACATATAATATTCTCGTATAACATTCTGTGCAAATAAACTGTCGTAACTTATTACTTAGGAAATAATTCCATAGTTAGATAATAATTGTACGCAAACTAAGTTTATTTCACTGCCACCTACTCGGTCGTCAATCTTCCCCGTTGTTTAACTAGCTAGAGGTAGTAATAAACTGTATAATAAATTTTAAATAGTCAAGCGATACAGGTAGCTGTAAGTGCCTGAAAGTCTATTCTAATCCAATAACTTCGCTTACTAGTTAAGTGTCATTGGAGTAGTATATGGTATAGGTGTGGAGCAGGAGTTAAACTTCAAGAATATGCGAACCTACCCACAGGACTTGCTAAATGCGGGTAGGGCGGATTCTAGTTCAAGTTGTGAGGTCCAGAACGCTAAATAAGTTAGAGAGATGTTTATTTACTAGGAAATCCGTATTGGAATAGGAGAACTTTACTTATTCCATATGAGGATTTTGATTTTTCTATAACGGTCAGTTGCAAATAGTAATATAATGTATGTATGTTATGTATGTATTTATTCTTGTCTAATGATTTTGAATCTTACAAAAAAAAAAATCACATAACAAAATATTGACAATTGTGTGCTAAATACAAAGAATTTATTTTAAAATGCAACATTATGGTTCATCACATCCATGGTTACTAAATATTGTTAAAAAATGACAGCAATGTAATATTTGTCCATTTTAAAATGCAACATTATAAATAGTATTGCAACACAGGAGATACCTCCAGAACACATTACGTATAATGTCAATTCTTATTACGACCGACTAGGATATTGCCTCCGTGTGAATGAGTTTTTTTAAAACTTTTATTACATAAAAATTATGAATTTTTGTAAGCTAAAATTTGTTAAGATATTTAAAAATTTTATTATATATTGTATAGATTTAGAGATAAAAACACTATAATATATAGAGTAAACTAATCACAGAGGCTAAGGCACTAAGGAAACCAGTTGACAAATTTCAATGTTTATAATGTTACGTTTTCAATAAAACGCCGAGATAGTGTAATTAAATACTTTAATATGGCACTTCTATAATACAAAAATATGACAGTACGTATATATCTTTCTAGATGTCAACCCCGTCAATGTCAGTGCTTTCTTTTTGTTTTTGCCCGCCACCTGTTATGGTACATTACCCCCCTCTTAAATTTGACCGTCTCGGTCAAACACATTTTCTGTGTATGGGGCTAATCTATCCAGGTGCACAACTATAGGCCTAGTTCGAGGACCTCTTTGAATTTTGTATAATAAATCATTTATTTTTTTAATTATCTCATATGGTCCTACCCAAGAAGCCTGTAATTTCGGAGATCTGCCTTTTATCCTACGTGGATTATAAAGCCAAACTTTCTGTCCTTCGCTGAAACCTGATGTATTAGCTTTCATATCATATCTCGTCTTCATTTTCATACTATTTAATTTTATTTTCTGTCTTACAAATTCATGTATGTTTGACAATCTTTCTTCTAATTCCTGTACATATTCTCTTAAAAAGTTTGGTCTACTAGGAGGTCGACCGAAAAGTAAGTCACATGGCAAACGCAAATTTCGTCCAAATAAAACTGTGGCTGGTGGCTGACATGTTGTTTCATGTTCTGCAGCACGATATGCCATTAAAAATAATGGTAGGTGTGTATCCCAATCGGTTTGCTGTGAATTTACCATCATTGATAAATGTTTTTCCAATGTGCGATTGAATCTTTCAACCATTCCATCCGATTGTGGGTGCAGTGGTGTAGTTCTTGTTTTATGAATGCCCAATAATTTACAAATATTTTGAAAAACTTCAGATTCAAAATTCTTACCTTGATCTGAATGGAGCTCAAGGGGAACACCGAAACGAGAAATCAAATGGGTAACAAGGGTTTCAGCGATTGTAGAAGCTTCTTGATTTCTTATCGCAAACGCTTCTGGCCATTTAGAAAAATAGTCTATGGCGACAAGGATATAACGATGACCATAATTTGTTTCTGGAAAAGGCCCGACTACATCTATAGCTATCCTTTCGAATGGAGCCCCAACATTATATTGACCTAAAGTTCCTTTGCTTCTAATATGAGGGCCTTTAGTTTTATTGCAGACATGACATTGTTTGCACCAATTAATTATGTACTTAGTATAGCCACTCCAATAGAACCTTTCTTGAACTTTCGCTATCGTTTTCCTTATGCCAAAATGTCCTCCAGAAACGTTATCGTGTAATTCCTCCAACATTCTTTTTCTTAGTGTTTTTGGTAATATAATTTGTCGTTTACACAAATTTGTTGCCTCATTGTCATGTACTCGAACTAGTAGCCCGTCGTCTAGTTGTAAAGAATTCCACTGACTCCAGTAATTTTTGGTTATTGGGCTAAAAATTGCTACCTCATTCCAGTCTGGTCTCAACCCTTTTTCTAACCAATCTATGATAGGTTTAATGTCAGGATCTTTCCGTTGATTTTCTTTTAACTCGTCTATACTATTTTCAAGTTGAACTGTAACACGTCGAACCCCAGTATATTCAGACGTGCTACATAATTTACAATTTTTCTCGCATGGTCGCCTTGATAAAGCGTCTGCGTTTTTATGTTGTTGACCTTTTCGATGTTTAGTGTCGAATTCATATTCTTGTAATTTCTCAATCCACCGTGCTATCTGCCCTTCCGGATTTTTAAAATTTAAGAGCCATGTGAGTGCTGCGTGATCTGTCCTTAATGTAAACTTTTGTCCATATAAATATTTATGAAAATTGTCTAACGTTTTTACTACTGCCAACAACTCTTTCTTTGTAACGCAATAATTTCTTTCGGATTTTGAAAGAGTTTTACTAAAATATCCTACCACTTTTTCTTCTCCTTCTTGATTTTGTGATAATATACCTCCAATTCCCACGTCGCTTGCATCTGTGTCAACTATAAATTCTCCTACGCTTTTTGGATATGCTAAAATTGGTGCCGAACAGAGTTTCATTTTCAAATTTTGAAAAGCTTCCTCGCATTCAGTACTCCACTCATATTTTTGTGACTCTTCTGTAAGACGATATAAAGGTTTTGCTATCTTTGCAAAAGACTGTACGAAACGACGGTAATACGTACATATCCCTAGAAAACTTTTCACTTCTGATTTGTTCTGTGGTGTGGGCCAGGATTGTATAGTTTCAATCTTACTTGGATCAGTGCTTATTCCTTTGGACGATACAACGTGCCCCAAATAGTAAACTTGTTTTTGAAAGAAATTACATTTTTTTGGATTCAGCTGTAAATTTGATTGTCTTATTCTCTCTAATACATTCTGTAAATTTATAAGGTGATCCTCGAATGTTTTGCTAAATACGATTATATCGTCAAGATACACTAGACATATTTCCCAAGAAAGTCCGCGTAATATTGTTTCCATCAATCTTTCAAACGTTGCAGGGGCATTACAAAGTCCAAAAGGTAATACATTGAACTGCCACAACCCCCTTCCAATAGAAAATGCCGTTTTTTCTTTATCATCCTTATGTAATTCCACCTGCCAATACCCACTCTTTAAATCTAACGTTGAAAACCATTCAGCTCCAGATAATGTATCTAATGAATCAATTCGAGGTAATGGATAACTGTCCTTTTTTGTCACATGATTTAATTTCCGGTAGTCAATACAAAATCTTGTAGATCCATCTTTCTTTTTAACTAAAACAACCGGTGACATCCAAGGGCTGTTAGACTCTTCAATAATTCCTTGTTGTTTCATATCACAAATAATTTTATTGGCTTCATCATATTTTTTAATAGGGAGACGTCTAGGTGCTTGTCGTATCGGTTGTGCATTTCCAGTATTAATCCGATGAGTAACTACATTCGTTCTTCCTCTCAATATGTCTTCCGTAGCAAATATATCTTGAAAAGATTTTATTAATTCCGTCGCCTTTTTCGCTTCTTTTTCGTTCAAATGTCTAACAGAAGAAGAAATCATTTCCTCCAAAGCCGAGTTATTTATTCCTTCTTCATTGATTCTTTCTATCCTCTTGCAAGAAGTCAGATATGAAATTGGAGTACATTTTGCTATTCTTGTGTTACGTTTTAATTTCCTTTCAAAAGAATTTATGTTCATTACTCGTACTGGAATTTTGTCTTTAGTTGTTACAACTACCTTACCTATAATTAACCCTTTCCCAATTATTTTCTCTTCATTGTCCGGTTCTATTATTCCCCATTGTCCATCAAAAGCATTTCCTTCAAGTTTTGCCATGAAAATTTTTTCACTATGAGCTGGAATATTCACATCTTCTGCAACTAAAACTTGCAGTATCTTTTCACTCGGCGAGTGAAGTGGTAATTCATCACAATTTGTTTTCAATACTCGATTTTTAATATCTAAGATACATTCAATTCTTTCCAAAAAATCCATTCCCAGAATTACCCTATCCATGATGTCAGCTACAACTACAGAATGCAAAAGTTTTAAACTTCCTAATCCAATTTCTACTTTAATTTCTCCATGAACTTTTGCTGAATCACCTGATGCAGTTTGAAGACGAATATTACAATTTCGAAGATATGAAGTTTGACGAATGACTGAAGGATTTACAATAGTTCTCGTCGCTCCGGTGTCTAAAAGAAACATAATCGGAGTATCATTAATAGTTCCATCAATTAGAAGACTATTTTGCTGATGTTGTAAGGTGGCTATTTGAATATTTTTTGGGGCATATTTTGGAAGAGTCGATGTGTGCCCCTTTTCATCGACCTTAATTAGTTTTCCTGTTTTTCTCCCCTTCCGTGTTTAGTAAGTAATGACACACGACAGTTCCGTTGTAGATGACCCTTAAGACCACATCTCCAACATATGACTCTGTAATTATCTTTCTTCTTCTTTTCTGTTTCTTCCAATACCTTTCGTACAATTTCTGTTATATTGTTTTCGCAAGATGTCTGTTCCTGTACTTCTCTTATCCTGACAACATTGCCAGTAGCTCTTTTCGCAGCTTCAAATTCTAGAGCATGTGCAAGAGCTTCACCACTAGTTTTATGACGTGCTAAACGCAAAGCTTGTTGTAATTCTTTATCAAGTACTCCACGTATAAATGTTTGCAAAGCTACATTTTCTAGCAAAATTTCAGATACTTTTGCTTCTGAAGTTCCATATGCTAAATTAGCAAGACGCTGTACTTCTGCTTCGAATTCTTGTAAGCTTTGTCCGCGATTCTGTTCTATACTATACAATTGCACCTGATATACTTGATTCATGTGCTTATCACCAAAACGTCGTTCAAGTTTTTCTACTAAATTTTCGTAGGTAATTTCTTCTTCGGGTAATGTTTGAATTAACTCTAAAGCTGAACCTGTCAGGGAATTTAATAAGACCATTAATTTATCATTTGAATTCCAATTCGCAGTCAATGTGTCAAATCGCTTTTTGTGAGCCCTCCAAGAAGTTTTACCGTCAAAATTTTGTGGTTTAATACAGCTTGTCATTATATGCGAAATTCCCTTTTCATTTAAATTTTGTGAGTTTTTCAACTTATTTAAATCACTTTTTATTTCATTTATCTCTTTATATGCTGCAGTTAATTTAAGTTCCACAGTGTCTTCTATTTCTTTCTTTGAATTATTCATGACCAACATAAAATTCTGCTCTACTTTTCGAAAATTTTCCTCAACATGTTTCTCAAATTTTTCCTCTATTTTTTTAATACTTTCTGCTTGATTAAGTGACAATTCATTTAATTTGTTTGAGTTTTCTTCATTTTGTTTTTGAAATTTTTCTTCTAATTTTAATGAACTTTGTTCTAGTTTTTCGGAATATTCCTTATAATATTTCTCCAGTCTCTCTTCTAAAGTCAGAAACTCATACGTTTCAGGATCAAGGTCCTCCTGTTTAAGCGCTGTAGCAAGTCTTTCTTGAAGTTCTTCTTTCAGCCCTTTAATGGGTAAATCTCTCTCTTCTAATTCTTCCTTTAATTGTTTCAATCGTAACTCACGTAGCTTCATGTTCTCTTTCTTTTAATTACTGGTTGTAATCCCACTTCTGACACCAATGTTACGTTTTCAATAAAACGCCGAGATAGTGTAATTAAATACTTTAATATGGCACTTCTATAATACAAAAATATGACAGTACGTATATATCTTTCTAGATGTCAACCCCGTCAATGTCAGTGCTTTCTTTTTGTTTTTGCCCGCCACCTGTTATGGTACAATAACATAGTTTGTAAATGACACATGTCAGTGTCAAAAATCAACAGTTTTAGTGACATTCTGATAGCTTTTTCTGGGAAGTATATAATCTTCCTTATTGTTTTATTCTTTTATTAATTAAATATTTGAAATTATAGGTAAAATGCATATATCCATCAGAAATACCGCCAATCCGGTTAATGAATTGAAAGAATCTCTCATTTTTAGGAATTTCCTCATTCAATGAAAAATAGATATAATTAGAATTATATGTGTGCAGAAAACATGTTAAATACAATAAAAAACAATATTTCTGTAAAGTTCTGTAATTTTTCGTTATAAAACGACAGTTCGAAAGCGAATTGCAATAATAATAATAATAATAATGATTATTTGATTATTTTTATTTCAACATACAAATTTACTGTAGACCATCCATAATTTTGCAACAAGTTATGGCTGATCATGGAAGCATTATAATGCTCCCGAAACGTTCCAATATAATAATATTACAAAACTATTTGTTTTCATTTTCCTAACCACGAGAAGGCTGTACACAGATATTCGGTGAAAAAAAATCTGTTGTGGCCAGCACAAGACCTCTCGCCATTTCCATATTAGGCTATATAAGTCTTGTATTGCACTACGCTTTCGACCCGTCGTTTTATAACAAAATATTACAGAACTTTACCCAAATATTGTATTTAACATGTCTACTGCACACATATAATTCTAATTATATTTATTTTTCATTGTATGAGGAAGTTTCTAAATGTCAAAGATTCTTCCAATTCATTAACCAGATTGGCGGTATTTCTGATGGATATATGCATTTGTTCACAATTTTACCTATAATTTCAAATATTTATTTAATAAAACAATAAGAAAGATTAAATGTACTTCCCAGAAAAAGCTATCAGAATGTCACTAAAACTGTTGATTTTTGACACTGCTCTCACAAAAAATTATATTTAGAAGAATTTTTCTAAGGAACTACTACTTCCGGTTGTTCAATTGTTATCAAATTCTTTTCAGCTCTTCCCAGGAGTGTCAGATTGAGGAAAATGCAGTTAAATATTTTTTAAGTCTTATAGTTTTTGAGGAATCGTGTCTACAACATCAAGACTTACATACATACACACACACACATACACACATCCACACATCCACACACACACACACACACACACACACACACACACACATAATCGAATTCTAGGGACCTAAATACCTCTCTTAGCGAGAGTAAAAAAGTAGTCCTTATTAATTAGATGTATATGTCAAAAAAGTTATTCTTTCTAATAAATCATATGATAAAAGAAATCATGTATTGAATTTGATACCGCAAGTAAAAAATGTAGGCCAATTTTCCCAATTGAAAAATAATTCAATTGTCAAAAATGTCACGGCAGTGCATGAACCTTGTGGAAAAAAGCGAAAATAAAAATCACTCTGGACAGACGCATCGTTAATCTTACGGGTCTCAGCGTCACTATTATGTATTGTGTTTATGTTATCGACAATTTTGCACGAAGAAAAATATGGTTGCGTCTTTTGTACCGGAGCAAAAGTTTTAAAAATATCCCTTAATAAGATAAATTATTATTATGTCCTCGAAGGGGCGGGTGGAGGGGTTCCCGTCATAAGTCTCGAGCAGGGAGTGAGAGCGAGAGCGAGGTCTTCATAATGGTGTGCGATATATTTTCTTAAAGAAGAAGAACCGAGGTTAAAACTGCGCGCTAACCCTTAACCATTGTTTTGCGGAATTGATGTTTTGGTTCGTGTCCGGCAGCTTTCCCTAAGACTCGGCTCGGCTCGGCTTCTGCTTCATTCTTTCCTTTTTTCATTCTACTTTTTTAACTTAATGCACTGCTTTATTTGTGTGACGTTCATTATGATGAAATATCTCTCGGCGTTCTCCTTGCGAGGAAATAATACTAGGGAATTTATCTTGCATTTTAAAGTAGTTTTTCTTTTCATACCGCCGTCGAGTGTGCTTACCTTACCTGCTTATACTCTCTTCTCAAAAGGTGCTTAATTATTCTACTTCATTAATAACATTACAACTACACTCCAGGGCTTTTCTCACAATTTGTTATTAGGATAAAATCATCCTATAGCTCCCTCACATTCTTCTAGTATTACGATCATTTTACTAATATACTTAGTCTTTTTATTTTATGAGGAAAAAACAATACCTCTATTAGATCCAAAATGAAAAGCATTATGTTACGTCATTACTTTTATACGTTATACTTTTATTTCTAAAAATTCACTAAGCTGTTCAAATACTCTAAAAATACATACACTTACGTAACATTGTCTTAACAATCAAATATTACCAACAAGTTTGTAGATAAAAACTTCAAAATTTTCAAAAATCTAATTTTTATGTATCTAGTTACTTCTCAATGCGCTGATTCCTAATTTTCAAACCGCAGGTTGATATCTCTTTTCATTCTCAAGATATTTAGATTCAAAGTTTTGCTCAAAACTACCCATTTTTTGGTTAGTAACCCAAAAATGGGTAGCGATATGAATTTGGCGACACGACCATTCGATTCTGCGATCAAAATTACATAAGTACACCAATTTTTATAATTTTTGTCCAACAGGTTCATTTTTTATGAATAAAAGTTTGAAAACCTCTAAAAATGGCAAAAATCTGAAAAAATCGTAAGGGGTACACCTTAGATTTTTGCGATTTTTGGCCATTTTCAGGTATTTTGCTTCAGAAATTGAATGCAGTGTTCAAAAATGATGAAAATTGGTGTACTTATGTAATTTTGTCCGTAGGATCGAATGGTGTTGTCCACAAATTCATATCTCGACCCATTTTTGGGTTAGTACCCAAAAATGGGCAGTTTTGAGCAAAACTTTAAATTTAAATATCTCGAGAACGAAAAGAGATACCAACCTACGGTTTCAAAATTTGGAATCAGCGCATTGAGAAGTATCTAGATACATAAAAATTAGATTTTTTAAAATTTTAATGTTTTTATCTAAATGTGGGGTATATTGACTTTTGGGGCAAAAATTCAAAAATGGTTAGAGAAATAAACTTGGTAGTAATATTATTTGATTGTAAAGAGAATGTTACGTAATTGTACGCATTTTTAGAGTATTTGAACAATTGTGTGAATTTTTCCAATTGAAAGTATTGAAATAAAAATGGATAAACCACGGTTTCTCAAGTACTATAAGTCTTAAAAAAATATTTAACTGCAGTTTCCCCAATCTGACATTCCTGGGAAGAGCAGATTAGATTTTGGTAACAAATAGATAACCGGAAATAATAGTTTCTTGAAAAAAATTTTCTATATATTATTTTTTGAAAATTTCTGTTATTACTAATATAATAATATATAAAGAATATGAAAATCTCTATCTGATACACTTAAAAAAATTATTACATCTTCTATGGAGCTAAAGATAAGAGACATACAAATATATAAAATTATAAGTTGTAAATGAATCTCGCAGCCCATGGAAAAGAAGTGGAACAATTAAAATCTTTGTAATTAACAGATAAATGTGTGTCAAAAAGCCAGAGACATTACTGAAGACTTTTTCTGAGAAGTACATTTAATATTTCTTATTTTATTATTCATTAAATATTTATAATTATATGTAGATAATCGATGAATTGGCAGAATCTCGAACATTAGAAGAATAAGAGTGAAAGAATAAAATAAGAAATATATATAAAGAAGATATGTGTTTTTGTGTGTATCAGAAATGTCAAATATGGCAAAATATGTACAATACTTATATAGCCTAATACGGAAATGGCAATAGGTCTTGTGCTGGCCACAACAGATTTTTTAAGTATATAATTTACTAGATATTATGCATGCCCGACATTAACTAGGATGGCGAACATGCATCTTCTCAGGAAAACTCTCCTTTTGCCAGAGGAAAAACCGTCCGCAAAAATATATTAAATATATAGGGCTTTAAACAGCTATTTTTCCTAAAATAGATTGAAATTGTTATCGTACGGAGACTTTTTTGCATGACTGTATATAAAATTCTAAAATCATCAGCTTTCATGACCAAGGAAAACAGATTTAGTACACGTTAATTAAGCTTTTTTTACTCATTTTAGTCAGTACTACATGCCCCTAAAATTTGTGCACGAACTTGTGAAACACCCTGTATAGTTAAATACAGTACTCTTAACTGCAAATGCAAACTTTCAACATCCCAAATACTGGTTCAGCCAAGGTATCTGCCAAACAATAAGACAGCCTTTTAAAATATAGATTTAGTTCTATCAGTAACACATCTGAGCGGAAGATATTAATCTATAATATTACAAAACATAAAACATTGCGGAGGTCCAAGTTTACCACAATGGTACAATTAATAACGATGAATATACAATCCGCCTACTCTGAAACATCTTTTAAAGTAACGGTGAGATATTGATTGGTGCCGCTTTAAGATAAAAAAGTAGTCCATCAAGATGAGAAAAGCAGCACCGTCAGACCAAACTTGGTTAAAAGGCCTGACGATATATTTAGTCAGCAGTGATATTTTTATCAATCAGATATGTCAAATCCTTTCCGAACTATTATGTCGAGTTTGCATATCTCGAATCGCATTAATCCATTATGCATTTACTGTTTTGCTTATCTTATCTCTGTTCGAATAATCTGCATCTCCATCGCGCTGAGGCTGTAGTGATGTAGTGATGTAAAATTGCTTTGCGATTTAAACAATATTTCCATCGTGGAGTCAGTATGCTAACCAGTAACAAAACTGGTCGTAATGGGGAGAAGATTTCAATAAATTATTCCCACGACCACTACGAAAAGTACATAAATTCACACTGAAAGTTGGTCATTGCCCATCACTACCAAAGCTGTGTGAAATGAAAGCTCGTTAGCCAATCAGATGCGTCCGAAACTGTGTGATATGATTTTATCACACGCTGCGATAACTGAGCGAACTAACCTAAAAATTAGTATGTAAAAATTTGACAGTTGCAAATAATATGCTAAATTTACACGGATTAAGAAGGCTGGACCCTGATTTATCAGATTTTAACATAATTTTTGGTGAATTCTGATAGCAATGATGTAAACATAATCTGTTTTAATATTTTTATGAAAATTTTATATTGTTTTATTTTTTGTGCTCGTCGGAAAAATATCGTGTACAACACGTGCTGAAAGGGTATTTCACACTTACGTGATTAAACCACTCGCCTTCGGCTCGTGGCTCAAACTTCCAGCACTAGTTATACAATATACTATTACATAGATATCTGAGTTTCAAGTAATAGGTATTCTATTCTATTTTCTGATGTTTATTTTCGGCTAGAATACATTTCCGTGGGATAAATTTACAAAATTAGTTTACGTTATTTACGACTTGCCTCGGTGATTTTGTCAAAATTAATATCTGTTTTATTTGACATTAAACGTTTGGAAACATTATTATTTGGGAATTATAACTAATTTTGAATAATAATACATCATTCTTGAATTATTTTATACTTTCTTTTTGTGTTTAATTACACTTTCATTATGGCACTCAATTTGGATGAAATTTGGTATGACAGTTTATATGGTTATGTCATCTTTAAGATGATACTTGTTATTATTAGTGAACCACTAGTGTATGAAACTTAGGTGTCCCAACATTGATTAGACCGTAAATTTTTCAATGGCCACGCCGATAACGTAAAATATTTTTTTTCAGAAAGGTACATTTAATAGTAAACTTTTCTCTCTCTATTTCATTTGTGATATCTGTTACGGTTCACACAGAAAAAGATAAAACCTTAGTGTCTGCACCGTGAAATTTTTAAAATAAATTTTATCTAGCAGTCTATCCAAATGTCAAACAATTAATTTTTAATGACAGTAACGAGTTGTCAATCTTCGCAACTTGTTTAGGAGTAAGTTAACACCTGTATAAATTGGCGTAAAATTTGACATAGTATATTTTATTTGAAGAATGTGAGCTACAAGGAAAAATAAAATAGCCATGTTAAATTCTCATGACCTGTATAATGTGCAACTGTTTGTATATTACATGAATAAGTGTGTTGTCAAGTTCAGACAGCTTTAGTGCCCCAAATTCGTGAAACCGGCACTGGTTATAAACAAGTGCTGTCGGCTTGTTTCTCAGACATTTCAACTGCAACCCAAGAGTGCAACTAATAACAAAAGTTGAGAGAAACAAGTCAGCAAAGTTGTACAATTTTTCACGAGTTCCGTTAGGCTGACGTTGGAGCGATAGTGTTAAACAACTGTTTTGAATTCGTGTACAAGGGTACGGTAAACTGGTTCGCATACGATTGTAATCGGCCGTTATCAATATTGTGCCCGTACTATTAGTAGAGGAATGCCGGCCGAGCTCCAGCGTCGAGTTCGTATTTCAGAGGCAGTGTGAGCGATGCTATCGCGGATATCTATTGCTTTCGGAAACCTAAGAGGTATTTAGTGAACGAATGCTACCGACAGCTTGCTTAGCCAAAGAAAACCAACACAAACAAGAGGTTTGACCCTAGAAGATGCATGCCAACTTTGGATCTCCACATGCTTTATAAAAATACAAAATCTAGGATAATAAGACCAGCCTGAAGATGTAGAAAATTATAAGAGATACGAACTAGGTTAAAATAGACAAAAGTTGCCTTGTCAGGAGGCCAGTTTGTAGAAAGAACATAAAAACAAAGGGGTTCGTTTTCCAAACATTGACACGTGCGTTAACAGGCCTTATGAAATAATTGGGAAAAGGGTTGTTTCTTGGCTGGAAATGGTGGTCTAAAGAAAATAATTTCTGGATTTCAGCCACTATTGTTTATTCAGTCTCGACTCCACATGGGTCTTCTTCGGGAGCTATACATTTAAATTTTTACAATAAGTACAAAAACAATATTTATAAATTAAGTTTTTAAAAATCGACTTACATGAACGTTGTAAAAATGTAAAAATACATATAATGTGTAAAGTACATTACTTGTACATATTTTTTCAGCGGGAGTACAAAAATTAGTAATTATTGCAACAATGAATAACAAAGGTTACCTCGATATTTGAAAAGCAAATTTAAATCAAAGTGCCGAAAAATAGGGCCTTAACAGACAATTTTAATTTCAAGCATCAGAAAAATACGTCAAATAATTCGCGTCTATAAGAGAATGCTTACTGTATAATATTAAAAATATGCTTAATCATCCCCATAGTCAGATTTTAACCAGATTGAGAAAGTGCGGAAAATTCTTAAAATAAATAAGAATAAAAACCAAAAAAGAATTTGAAATTAATTACAAGAAAAATGGCAGAATATAATGCCATCGGTGACCAAAAATTTGGTAGACTCAATGACTCATCGCTTACTTACTGCTGGAAAAACCAAAGGAAAACACTCCAAATAATATACAGTGGTGGACAAAAGTATGGAAACTTTTAAATATTTCATTTTTTTAAAATATGTTTATAGTTCTCGCAAATTTGATTCGTATTTTCTAAAGTCAATATGTCGAAGAATATATTCACAAGAAATCTTTTGATATTGACTGTACGATTTAAGTGAAATAACATATACTCGTTTTTTGGTGGACAAAAGTATGGAAACATATTGAAAATATGTTTTTAATTGTCTTACTTTCAGTCGTATTTTGTCATTTATTTAGGAAGTTGATGTTAAGATGGGTAAAAATAAATATTTTTCCAACGACTTACGAGAAAGGGTAATACAGCTTCATAAAGATGGTGTGAAACAGCGCAATATTTAAAGAAATTTAAAACTCAGTAAAAGTGGCAACCATTCGGTGTTTATCCGTAAGTGATCCTACTTTATCATCAAGTGAACGTTCTGCTAAAATTCGGGAACAATTTCATGTATATTTGAGTGATCGCACTGTGATACGATGGCTATGTGATGTAGGATTACTAGGAAAAATAGCCGTTAAGAAACCTGTACTCTCAAAGAAAAACAGGAGGGCCAGAATTGCATTTGCTGAGGAACACTCATCGTGGACGAGTGAAAAAAGGCATACTGTCCTTTGGAGTGATGAAAGCAAATTCAAAATATTTGGTTCCGACGGGAGTCAATATGTTAAACATCTTGAACTTGCTTTCATTGCTCCAAAGGACAGTATGCCATTTTTCACTCGTCCACGATGAGTGTTTCTCAGCGAATGCAATTCTGGCCCTCCTGTTTTTCTTTAATAGTACAGGTTTCTTAACGGCTATTTTTCCTACTTTTGTCCACCGCTGTATGTCTTTATGAAACATAAAAAAATGGTTTATTATTTAAATGTTTTAGTTATCGTACGGAGACTTTTTTGTAATGAAATTATGAATACTTTCAATGTTTACCCTATAATATAAATAAATTAAGTACATTATTTCTTTATTTTATATTTATAATAACGTAATATACTGCGTTTCATTTTGGATTAAAAGAATATTAACTATACTGGGTTTTAGACTGCTAATTTTCCTAAAATACATTAAAACTATCGGTCATTGTGTTTATAGATCTTCTGAACGACGTATTTTCAATGCGTTATACACTCATAGACATCAAAATAGAAAAAATAAAATTGGCTACCTCCGGAAGGAAATGTATTGCCCTGAGATTTTTATATATTGCTGTGATTAATCCTCGGAAGAAAATGTTTAGTAATTATAGGAGCTAAGAAAAGGTATAGCATCAAGTATCAACAATTCCTCATACATAAAGCAGAACCGTGAAGAATGTGCCTGAGAAAATATGTATTAAAAGAGTGCATTGATAACACTTCGCGCTTCACCTTCCGCACTTAAACGGTCTGGTTGGAAATTTATTTCTAAGGCTTCTCATTAAATAAATGATTATAATGTAAACAACTAAGTTTACATTCCATTCATATTCTTGTAAGTTTTTATAATTAGCATTTTCCCTTTCATCGTTATCTCCCAGGAAAAATGCAAAAGAGGAAGATTTTAATTAATTCCTTTGAGAAGGTTAATTTTTCCTGAAATTGTAACATTTTAATCAAATTTAATATACAAGAAAGAAAATAATTTTAAACGAGAGCGTTTTTCTTTTTTAAACGTTTTTAAAATTTGATATCTAAAAGCTGAACATACTACTTATAGTAAAATTTTTGAAAGAAGTCCGATCAAGGCCATCTACGAATTGCATCTATGATTTAAGATTTTATGCTGTCAAATTTAGTAGTGTCTTTTACATAGTTTTTACGAGGTACACAAGATATTATGCACCCTCATAAAAACTAAGTAAAATACACTACTAAATTTGACAGCACAAAATCTTAATTCATAGATACAATTCGTAGATGGCCTTGATCGGACTTCTTTAAAAAATTTTACTGTATGTATACAGGTTTAGTTAAAAGTATGGAGACGGCGATTTATTGTTAATATTCATTTTAGGAAATTATGTTCAATACAAAAGTTTTTTAAGAAACTTTGATCTACATTTGAGAATACTTGATTTTTTTTTTCTTCAATTGTTTTTGAGTTACGCTTGTCCGCGTAATTTTTTTAAATGGGAACATATTAATTTTACTCTACCATTTGATAGAGTGTTTTTTCTCTTTACAACAATATGTTTGTTTTTTTGTTTTTTCAATTTATTTTAATAACATTTTTACAATTAAAAACACCGGTTCAAGTATTTACGAATAGTAGGTACATCTCAGATAGACAAAAGCGCTCCGCTTTTAAACAAACTCCAACGATGTAATTTACTTAGTTATTAATTTGTTTTTAATGATAATATTACGACCGATAACTTTATTGGAAATAATGTTGTCTATCTTAGATGAACCTACTGTTCGTAAAAACTTGAACCGGTGTTTTTCCTTGTAAAAAAAAGAAATCTATAGCTATCTTCTCACACCAGTTTCTGTAGTAGGCTGCACGAGAAAGATACCAATCTGTGGCCCTGGAAATAAATTCAAATATATCGCAAAGTAATTATTAAAAAAAATGTTTTTTCTTATTCGTTATGTATTGAGTAGAACTTTAAGGATAAAGTGTACATTTTATTATTTTTTGTTATGGTTTATGGAACCGTTGCAATAGAGTTTTGCGAAACTATTAATTTCTTTTCTTACATCTTTTAAAAAAAGTACGCTATTTTCATTAAAAGGGATTTATAAAGTATATCTTTTTTTAACACAATAAAGTGTGAAAAAGTGCACTTTTTTAACGCAAACGCGTGAAATAAGGAAACGTCATGGCACTTTTTTACACATTTATAGCCAACTTAAAAAAAATTGCAGCTCAAATAAAAAGTGTTTTATTTCACCCATAGGATTTAATGAACTGGCCTGCGGTTCGTTGGATCATACGTGTACTTGAAAGAAGACTATAACTTTTTACTCTTATTGCATAAATAACTATTACTGACGTTGAATGTTAGGTATAATTTTAAAACGCAGATGTATTTTAACTTTAAAAATACCTAATGGTTATTAAAAAAGAATCCTGTTTGAAATTCAATAACTATCGTTTTAAATTTTTATCTTTTGCAGACCAAGGGTTAAAAAGTATTCTTAGCAAATTTGAAACATTTATATAGAAAAACAAATGAATAGCGCTTTTTTTAAAAAAATTCCATTCAAAACTACTATTACACTTCGTTAATTATATATTTCAGCTTAAAACAAAGTAGGGTATTACATATTGAAACAAATGAAATTGTCAGTGATATTTCGAGTTAGTTCTAATATTGTCATTAATTTAATTGACTTTTTGTACAATTACCTCAAAATTTCTTCTAATAATGGCACTTCACTTAAGTAAAACTGCTTTAGAGATCATTGCAATTTTTTATCAATAAAAAAAATTGGCATATAATAAAAATTACGGAAGAATTTCGTGGGAAGAGATGGCCACTTTGTAGCATAAATCTTGCTATTTGGCGACTGATTTCTGGGTTTGCCAATCTACTCCTATTATCAGATACCGGTAATGATGATATATCTGTATCGTAGAGGGCGTTTCCCAGGCATGACCTTACGGGCTTTCATAATTGTGGAAAGAGCATCACATGGATTACTTTCGTGTTAATTGAAAATAATTTCAGAAGGTTGATTTCTTATTCAGTTACGCAACTCCATAATAATTCCAACAAGATATATTTATTTAGATAATATTCTGTATAACAATAATTCAACATCCGTATTATAATAGGGATGCTATCATTAACAAGTATATCATCGTATATAACTCCATCTTCAACAATATGAGTTGCGTGTCGATTGCAGACCTTCGCTTCCGTGTTGGCCAGTGTTGTTCACGTGTACCTGGTGTCGATAATGGCATCTTCATCAACGGCTTTGTTACCGATCATGATGTCTAAATTACCTATACATTTATCCGCGAATTAACAGCAACTACATCATCTTGTAATTAGTTTCAAGTAGGAAGAGATTTGCATCCGACAACTGTTAATCAAAATAGGAAAGGGGAAGTTAGTGACCTTTTCTTAATTTCAACGGCTAATGTTTTGATAATCCAAAAACTCGCCTTTCATATAACTGGAATAATATCTAGGAAGATTAATGACGAAATGTGTTTGTTAATGTCAAAATTTTATACATTTTATACTCTGTTCCACACCCGAGCTAGTGGCCATGCGCATTAAGGCACTATGTCTCTACATGTTCAGAATCTGAGGTTCCTTGGTTCGAATCTACCGGTGCGTAGTCGTTAAAATACCACCATTAATCTCACTCGCATGCGACGACCTGACCAGTTGTTCATGTTAAACATAGATGGTGCTAGCTATAGGCGGACTATTTCTACTGACGCACTGGTTTCATAGCAATCAGTGGTTGTCGCACTAATTGCTCTATACCCCGTCTGGTTTAAGATTGCAGTGGTGGGCGGAACTTGGCAAGAGCGGTTTACGCAGCAACATTTTAAGGTTACGAATCTGTTTTATTTCAATAAATTACAATAATCGAAAACTTCGGACATCATTTGGAGGTGGAACATTTTCAGAATAATCCATTTGAGTACTACATTTTGATCAAACATGCGAAATTGCATGAATGATAAAATATTTTTGACAGGTTGACAGATAATAATAATAATAATAATAATAATAATAATAGCTTTGTTCGATGACATGTACTAGGCCGCCCTAGTGTTAACTTTCTTGCACTAACATGTTTTATGAGAAACGGGCAGCTTCTGGCAGGCTGTTCGATGACAAAAATTTTAAGAACTAGTGCTCACTTTTCTGACCTGACTCGCCAGGTTATTGTAGAAAGTGCAGACTAGGAGTGGGGGTAGCTAAATGTTGTTCGGTAGACATTTTAATTCTATCCTATCTACACATCTGTTTATTTAACCTAAAATTTTGTTTTGCTATATAAAGAATTAATTAATATATCTGTCTCTGAATCTGATGAAAAATCAAGTGATGATTGATCTTCGTCAGAATCGTTTATTAGTTCACTATGCTCTTTAAAACAGACATTTCTGCAGTCACTTTTTTGCAGCTTTATGATATGACTGTGTTTATAAACAACCTAACCTTTTACACCTTTGGCTATGCTTGGCTTGATTACTCACAGCTGAGCAAACTTGCCCAAATATACACTAGTGTGTTTTATGAAACCACAAGAATTAGACTGTACTAGTGTACACTACACTGCACTGCACTATTCTGCTCTACACTTCAAGCACTTCTCATCGAACAGAGCTAATAATTTATTACCCAACAGAAAAAATCCATTTACAAGGTAAATAAAAATAAAATAAATGAACATAATAAATACACAACAGTAATAAATCATATTTAGTTAACAGCTTCAAAATAAGAAATTCCAGTAGAACGTAATGTATACAGTGTGCAACAAAATATATCACATGAGGTACATATTTGGTTGTAATTATCACAACAAGTGAAAATGGGCGACCTGAGCAATAAATTCGTTTTCGCAATATTATTATAAAAAGTGTTTACTTTACGGGAAGCATATGTTGGAACTGAGAAATTAATTTCAGATAATAGCGCACTGCAATCAATGTCACTGTGTAATAATTTGTGTAAAAATGAAAGTGTATGTAATATAAAACGCGTATGTAAAGATATACCATCAAATGATGATAATAGTAAATTATGGCTAAAGCCTCTTTCTGGATACACATTATATACCTTAAACCATAAAAATTTGAAAAATTTTCTTTGCACATTTTCAAGTAGTTGTTTTTGGTTATTATATAGCGGGTACCAAACAATGATGCAATATTCTAAAATAGATCGCACAAGAGAATAAAAAAGTGATTTTAATGCATTGACATTTGTAAAAGATTTACAATTGCGTATAATGAAGCCGAATACTTTGTTAGCTGATTGTATGACATTATGAATTTGTAGATCGAATGTAAATTTAGGGTCAAAAATTATTCCCAAATCTTTTGTCTGATAATCCCTGCGTAATGGTAATGAATTTATAGTATAGCCATGTACAATTAAGTTATTCTTACGGGAGTAAGTGACAATTTTACACTTATCAATATTCAAATATAATCTGTTTTTTTCACACCATAATTGCATGTTATCTATATTTAGTTGTAAATGCAGGCAATTTTCAGTTGTTATAATCGTCTGGTAAATTTTGACGTCGTCTGCAAACATTAATATTTTACATGTTAAGAAATTTGGCAAATCATTAATGAAAAGCAGGAATAATAAAGGACCAAGATTTGAACCTTGTGGCACTCCGGATTTTGCGATAAATTCGCTTGATGATGATCCATTATACGTTACCTTTTGTTTTCTGCAAGATAAATAAGATGAAATAAAATTAATTAGATTAATATGGAAACCAATATCTGAAAGTTTGTTGAGAAGGATACCATGATCTATTTTATAAAAGGCTTTTGTGAAATCGGTGTACACCCTATCTACTTGACCACGATTATCTAACACGTTGATAACAAATTGTGAAAAAGAACACAAATTTGTCACCGTAGATCGCTTAGAAATGAAGCCATGTTGATAGGGAGATATGTAAGATTTTATTTGTGCAAATATTTTATTATGAAAAATTATCTCAAATACTTTTGAAAAATTCGATAGTATTGCAATAGGTCGGTAATTACGGATATTGGATGGATCACCAGATTTTAAGACTGGACATATCTTAGCAGTTTTCCAACAATCTGGAAATGTGCATTTATTTAAACACAAATTAAATATAGTTAATAAAGGATGTGTCTTTTGTATTTATATTAACTTTTTTTACGTTATGTTAGTCTTTTACAATTTATTATTTATTTTACTTACATTCAATTTGGCTAGCGTCATTTTAACAACGGGTCAATTCAAGTATTTTTTCAGTTGTATCTTTCATCTCTATAACGCAATGTCAACCCTACCATAAATGCAGCTGTAATGGCAAAGGAGATGTTTTAAATATACGATATGTTACGATTACGGGATTATTTATTTTAAAACACAGTTACTTTTTTTCTTTTTTGGCCATATTTGCGTCACACCTTTTTCGCTTTTTAAAAAACATACCTTCCTTTTATTTTTCTTTTAGTTGAAAACGATGATCATTCTATTAGTTACACTGCAACTATTATAGGTTGAATATTCCAACGATTTGCAAGTCATCTCTATAAATTTTCTCCGTTGGTTACACCCAAAATACGATAATGACTTGCGCTTTAATTATCACTGTTTTGCTTTCATCTTTAGATGTTCCGATCCTTGTGTGCGCAGTCTGTCAGTTGCCAGTAATTGATGATCGATTACAAATTTACATATCACAGCGCTGTAATTGAATGTAGGTTGTGGGTGAGGTTCTACTATGAGGAAACACTAACCACCGAGGTACCCAGAGCAGAAACCAATATAATGTTATGTTATCAAAGCGAAGAATTCGCCTTTTTAACTTGAAGACAACTTGCTCATCTTTCTCGCTAGGTTCGTTGTATGGTAGTACAAATAGTGAAAGGTATTTTCGAAGTAGAAGAACCAATGTAAAAATTTGATGTGGCCAGCCCATAACCTCCCGATGGATATTTAACCATGCAGTATAAATTAAGCAATCATTATGTTCAAATATTTTTACATTCACTCATAACAATTTTTATTTTATATGTAACAAATATATCATACACAAAATAAATTTCACAAATATTGACAAAACTAATATAAACATTGAACAAAAATGAAAATAGTACTCGAATCATGACACAAAGTCTTTTCAAACCCGTATTCTGGAAGACAATATATTATTTTTACTAACCTTAATTTTATTAGATTCAAATACATATATTATTACTACATTCTCCTTAACACGGTTTCATTATTAATTTTAATGTAATTGCAACCTGACAGTGACATTTGTTTAAATATGTCAAAATTGTTATAGAAATATTGTTTTTGTTTGAGCATAGGCAAAATTATATGTGAAAATAAATTATTATATAAATTTATATTTAAAGTTATTTAGAGTTATTTACTAAATGCTATTATCGTAGAATTGAAGATTGTACCATTATATTTCATTATTATTAGTAAAAGTTCCTGAAAATTTATAATCAATGTATTTTTTTCAATAAAAACTGTTAAAAACTTGTATAAGTGATACTTCCGGTTATCCGATATACACTGAAAACTAATGAGCTCTTCCCACATTAGTGTACAATGGGTATACAAAATTTTCTGATTGATAGTATTTGAGTAATCGTGTCCATCAGATCCACACATCTACAAACACACACACCACACACACACACAAAATCGGGTTCTGAAGACATCAAAACGTGCTTATTCACTAAAATCTCTATATGTGATTTTTAGCACGATCCCTATACCTCCCTTACTTAGGGTAGCGAGAGGTATTTATTTACTACATTATGTGCATTTTGTTTTGAAAAAAGAATTTATATACTTTATAACATATTGATAACTAACAGTAATGCCCATATTCATAAACACTCGTAAAATTTTTAAACGGTTCGTTATAATATTTATCTAATAAAAACAGTCGACATTGAAAGAAAAATCAAAATTTTATTTGTCAAGTTTGATTCTATTTGTCAAAAATTATAACGAGGCGTTTTGAAACTGTTATTACTGCATAAAAAATATAGAGTGAACATACATACTGAAAGGATACAAATGCACTAAAGTATTACCTAATATCTATATTTAAATAATGGAAACAGAAAATGCATAAAATTATTTTGACCTTTCCAAGGCCTCTCCCATGTTATAAATCAGCTAATCAATTGGTAATTTATATTTCCGTTCTCCGATGTGCGTGAATGTGATAAAGCCAAATGTTATTTACGTAGTAGTCCATGGAATTGAGTAAAAAGAAGAAATCAGCATTTTAAAAGTATGGTACAATTTAAATAACAGCAGTAAAGTATTTCCCCTGCAACCGTTAGCTGGTGATGTTGAAATATGCAGGACTGTTGCTATTCTGATTACAAATTCCTCTCCTAAAGAGTTCAACATTTCCTGTGCTTTGAGTATCTCTCATCTTAATTCATTTTAACAAATTGCTGCTAGATATATAAAGACAGCATTTTTAGGCTAAATTTACATCAGCAATACATAATAAATATAATAAATAGGACAGTCTTGAAAAAGATTAGTTTATTTTTTTGTCAACGTTTCGGAAATCACTTATTCTCTCAATCACAACAACTATAATAAATACATAAAATACAATACAAAATTTGATACAGGAAAAGGAAAAATAAGATGTCCAAAAAGAAAAATGAAGTAGAATTATTTTTAAAAAATATTTGAAAATGGCATTAAATAATGTAACGATGGCAATAACAATTAAAAAAATCTGTTGTTGCCAACACAAGACCTTTCGTTAATTTGATGTATTTTGTACAAATCCCATACCAAAATTTCATTAGAAAAGATTCTATATATCCAGTAAAATTGTAACACGAACATAATACAATTTTTTACAAATTCTATACAGAAAGTTCCTTGGAAAATATTCTATAAATCCATTAAAATTATCACATGGATATACATTATGTATACTCATACTCTAAAATACGTACACTTACGTAACATTCTCTTTACAATCAAATAATATTACTACCAAGTTTATATCTCTACCCATTTTTGAATTATTGCCCCAAATATCAATATACCCCACACAAAGATAAAAACTTCAAAATTATCAAAAATACGTATCTAGATACTTCTTCATGCGCTGACTTCAAATTCTAAAACCGCAGGTCGATATCTCGTTTCGTTCTCGAAATATTTAGATTCAAAGTTTTGCTCAAAACTGCCCATTTTTGGGTAATAACCCAAAAATGGATAGAGATATGAATTTGGCGACAACACCAATCGATTCTACGGGCAAAATTACAGAAGTTTTCAGAAGTTTTCAAGCTTTTATTCATAAATAATGAACCGGTTTGACAAAAATTATGAAAATTGCTATACTTATGTATTTTTGTCCGTAGAATCGAATGGTGATGTAACCAAATTCATATCTCGACCCATTTTTGGGCAGATTTGAGCAACACTTTGAATCTAAATATCTCGAGAACGAAAAGAGATATCGACCTGTGGTTTCAAAATTTTGAAGTTTTTATCTAAAAATCACTGTCTACCAATTATGAGTTGCCAGTTAGGTTACATTATAACTTGCACAAGTTGTAATGTAACTGGCAATTCCTAAAAAACACGACCACAACTCGAAAAATAATCAGATTTAGGAGTTTGGTCAGCACCGTCAGTAACGAATTATGGCTGTTTTTTTTTTTTCTTCGCTCATTGTGCTAATTCGATGTGCTGCTGTGGATATTGTCAGTTTTCAATATAAAATTTGGTATCAAAATTTGATGAAGAAAATGATTATTGCCTATTTGGTGATATAAATTGTAGAAAATGGTAATGAGCCAAGCTGGCTTTAACTTTTAGTTAATTCTACTACTACAAAGTGGAAATAAATAAATAAAAATCGCTAATGTAAATCAAGCCTCACGTGAATGTAAAAATATTTTAATTGCTAAAGATTCACACTCCGGGTCAAAATCCGTTAGATTGGGCAAGAGAATTAGCGTAATTCGGAATTAGGAAAACACTCCAGAGACGACGTGATTATGTAGTAGCCTCTCAGGCGAAACTACTGTGGGAAATATAAATATCAGATGCTGTGCTTAAATACACAGAGCGTAAACAAAGTTTAACCAAATCGCTGTTTGTATAATAAGCAATATACGCGCGAGATATTGATCGGGGATTATATAAATCTACAAGATATATTATACAGTTTAGTTTACAAATTCATTGGACTGTAAGTGGAATATTTACTCCACACATTGTTGTTTACATCATTTAATAAGGTTAATTTTAATGAGGGAAATTTGATATGTCTTACAAATAACAAATTAAAATCCCCGTGAACTTCATTATAAAGTAACTTGTATTTCTAATATGCAGTACATTAAAACAAAGTACAAAGTGTAGAATTATTGAAAAAAAAATCTGTTGTGGCCAGCACAATACCTCTCGCCATTTCCATTTTATGTTATATAAGTATTGTATTGCACTTCGCTATCGAACCGTCGTTTTATAGCAAAAAAAAAATTATCCAAATGTTGTTTTTTTATTGTATTTAACATGTCTCCTGTACATATACAATTTTAATTATATCAATTGTTCATTGTATGAGAAGGTTCTTAAATGTCAGAGATTCTTCCAATTCATTAACAAGATTGGCGCTATTTTTGATAGATATATGCATTTTACCTACAATTTTAAGTATTTAATTAATAGTACATGTACTTCCCAGAAACATCTGTCATTTACAAACTATGTTATAAACATTTGAATTTGTCAACTGGTTTCCTTAGTGCCTTAGCCTCTGCGATGTACTACATTAAATTATTCTTTATATTACAGTGCCTTTATCTCCAAATCTGTACAAGATATAACAAAAAATTTAGTGTATTAGATGGAGAATTTTATGTTCTTCAATATTTGTAATAACAAAAATTTCCAAAAAATTATATCTAGAAGATTTTTTTAGCAACAAAAATCTAATCAGCTCTTCCCAGGAATGTCAGATTGAGGAAACTATAGTTAAATATTTTTTAAATCTTATAGGGTGGAATTCAGTGAGTTGTATTAAGGTCTGTATTAAAACTTGTATTAAGTAATGGCAACATTGTAATATTTTTCACGTGTATCAATGATATTTAATTGTGATTTAGAAATTTTACCACAGGGAAAAGTAATACAGATATTCTTTAATCAAATGAGGAAGTATTATTGTAAATGGAAGGTGTAAAAGGAAACTCATTATTGCAAAATTAGGTTAGAAATATGTCAAATTTTATGTGTCAAATATTTCATACCTGAATGTTAATGAATTTTAAAATATCTGAACCCCGTTTTGATCAGTTTTAACATTTGTCGTTTTTTCTCACTTCTGTTAATAACATTTTTTTCTTTATTTGATCCTTTGGTCTCTCACTTTTTTCTGACAGGTATTACAAAGTTGCCAAAATATTTTTGACAAAGGACTGTTTTAGCTCAAAACACGCTAATACAACCCACTGAATCTCATCCATAGTATTTGAGAAACCGCGATTTCCACATCCACACACACACACACACACACACACACACACACACACACACACACACACACACACACTTATACAAACATCATCGTAAAAATGGTATAATCGGGTTATAGGGACCTTAAAACGTACTTATTCACTAAAATCTGGATATGCAATTTTTAGCATAATTCCAGTACATCTCTTTTTGCATACTATTCCATGAGTAATTTGATCATAAACAAAGTAGGTAAATAAAATCTTGAGAATGTATACATTTTTATGGTATTACAAGTATTTTTTACTGTCTTCTAATTTATCAGGTTATGAAAAAATGTTATAGCCCATAAATTATAAAAGTGTAAGTTAATGTAACATTTTTTACATCTGCACTTCTTAAATCATGAAAATGGTGTGAAAATTCTTTCGCTATAGTATCTACGTTATCTTTAAAATCTTATAGCATCACGCAAACGTAAACTGCTAGAAAAGAATTCATAAAATTAACAGTACATTTAAGTGAGAAGTCTTTCAAGTAACGCAACGCACTCAGCAATGCGCAGTAAAAGTGAATCTCCATTTCCGCTATTGTGGAAGTGGATGTTAGATTGCACTTGCAATGCTGGTACGCTGGTACCGTTCAAATTCCTAGCAGACATAGAATATGAACGGCATAAGTGCACATAAATCAAATGAAGAGCTATAAAGGTAATAACCGTATGTTCAATAATTTTTGAAATTTTTAAAAAATATTTTATATAAAATATTTTACATATAATTCCTTGCAGATTATATCTCCGAATATTTGGTTTATATTAACTCAAAATAAAGATTCTGTTGTGGCCAGCACAATACCTCTCGCCATTTCCATTACGTTATATTAGTTATTTATGTATTAAGAGCGTAAGTAGGCTTTTATAGCCTGCGGCGGAATTTTGAGCCCGCGGCGTAAGCCGAGCGATAAAACACGTCAAAGGCCATAAAAGCAAGTTACGCTCGTGGTACATACAAAACTTTATGCACGGACGAAAATTTTCAAATTATGAGTAAGAAAAATTGTATCGAAAAGAATTTGTCCTCGTACGTCCAGTTATATAGTGTTGCTATGAAAGCGGAAAACAACAGTTTATTGTTTGTTTATTAGTTATGTCATTTGAGTTTTATTTTGTGTATCTCCGTGCTTTCCATATAAATATCATAAAATTAATTTTCATTTTTCATTAACGAATATAAAAAATTTCGATTTGTAATAAAAACTTTTTATGGGATTATCAATATAACAAAACATCTTATTGTCTACAAGTTTTGACAATACATTTTTTTTTCATATTCAATAGATATAGAGTTAAAGAATTGTAACGAGATTAACTTTCATGTCAGTCAGCTTTACTAAAATCATGGAAACACATGATACATTCAAATCATTCTAATGGGGGATTCCACCATTTTTTTTTCATCTGAAAATATTAAGAAAACTAAGACTATTGATGAATATCCGGTGAAAAAATTCCTATTAATAAGCGAGTTATGGTCTCCCGAATTTTGAAAAGATTGACGTGACGTCACATTTATGTGTTTTTATATCAAATTGTTTCCATCACGGACCTAAATATTCTTGAAATATATGCTATTTTAAGTTATATTTACATAAAAATAAATGAATATTATAATACTGTATAAGTCTACATATTTTATGATTACAGGTGTATTTAAATTATTATTAAAAGTTTAATGCAAGAAATTTATGTTAAAATAAAAACTGTTTGGAAATTGCAGTACAGGAATGTTAACCCCTCCTTTCGAATTTGATTTTCTTAACTTCCATTGGTAGTAATCCCCACCTCCTAACACGCTATTTGTAATGCATGTATAGGCGGTCTTTCGGTCGCCAATCACAATATTTTCATATTAGTGTCGAAGCGCTATAACAAAAAACCCTTTATTTCCGAAATATCTCAATTATACCATTTCATTTTTTTATTAATATTCGTTATTCAGCATATACATTCGTATTTTTTTACTATTTTCCTTTAATTTGATTGAGCTGGAACCCTCCATTGACAGATGTCAGTGTTACATGCTATTTACGGAGTGTATGTTCGTGTTATAATTTTTCCAACCTCATTTTTTGCTTTATAGTCAATATCTATTGCTTCTCACTTCTTTACCGATTTCTGATCCTAGCCCATCACCTTAATGTTTTCCTTTTTGTCTATTATATTCTGCATTATTGACGTCGTCTGAATATTTTTTGTACGGTATCTGTTGTTGAATTTCGAATTTTATCGTATATTATCGTTCTTATGCAGTTTTTCCAATTTATATGCGTTCCTCTCTATTCCACAAAATATCCATTTCTTCATAGGGTAACTTGTAACATTTGATACTCATAACAAAAACTTGTTTTACAAATAGATAAAAGTTAATGAACTTAAAATAATGGCGCCGACAATTACAAAGTTCATAACCTCTTCACACTTCTTTGTGCGTCATGCAATTCCAGTTGCACCTGTTCATACCCCATGCACCAGGAAGTAGCTGGATGTCAGCGCCTATATATTCATTCAACATGGTCTGAACTGTATGTTGACAGACGAGTTCGCTCCTTATATGCACCACTTGCCTGCGGTGCTACTCTACATACGACTGCTCCACACCGCATGATATGCGTGAGATATCATCATGCTTTATATTTGTAATAAAGGATTATAAGTGAATATCTCTCTGCAGAAGGGCTGTACAATCCATATCGATTGCAATAGATACCGAGGGAAATAAATGTTATTTATATGCAACCAAGATTTAGATACGAGGGTTTGCCAAACGGGAATTTGTCGAAGGAAAGCAAATAAACTATGACAGAGTGTAAGGATAGGGTGTAATTTTGTTATGAGAGTAATACGGTAAATATATCGCAGATATAAAACTAGCACACGTTCAAGAATAAAGTTAGAGAAAATACATCAAATAAATTGTTTTACGTAGCAGATGAATTCATGAACATATTGTTACCAGTCACCGCCAACTAAAAAGAACAAATTAGAGTATGTTATAATATTAAAATGCACATAAAATTATCAAAGTTAATATCCTAATACTATAAAATTTATACGAAAAACGGATTTTAAATTTATATAAAAAATCTGTTGTGGCCAGCACAAGACCTTCCGTCAATTCGATGTATTTTGTACAAATCCCAAACCAAAAGGTCCTTGGAACAGATTCTATATAATATCATGTAAATTCGAACACGAACACATACTATATTTTACAAATTCCATACCAAAAGTTCATCTGAAAAGGTTCTACAAATATATAAATTATAACATAAACACACACTAAGTAAAATGCGCTTCACACTTCCTTCATTTCTTCTTCAGCTTTCCCCTATTTTATTAGGGGTCGCTGTTTCCTCTTCTCTTCCACTCATTCCTGTTCAACGCATCTTCTTCACCACACAGTCCTTTCTTTCTCAAGTCTTCTGCGATACAGTCTTTCCATCTTCTCTTTGGCCTTTCTCTGCATGTCACTTGCGAAGAACACTATGATATACCAATTTTAGATCATATACTTTCTATATTTGGTTTTGCACTTGCAACTGACATCTGTCAATTAAATTTTTTTGAATATACCTATCAGCTGTTTACATGATAAATAGCAAAGGTGACTAATTTTTGAAAATTAATTCTTTTATAACGCTTTAAATCTACATCTATTGAATATAAAGGAAAGTGTATAATCTAACCGTATAGGGAGGAGTATTTTCTTTAATATGTATAATAACAAAAAGTCAAAAAATAATATTTAACTGCGTTTTTTTAAGAAAAACTGTTAAAAACTTCAAATAAAGGTACTTCCGGTGGATCTATTATAACCAAAATCTAATCAACTCTTCATATGGTTGTACAGAAGAGGAATACGAAAGAATTATAATTTTTAGAATTGTAGTAATAGAGTTATCGTCGAAGAAAAATTTGTCACACACGGACACACATACACACACACACGGACACACACACACACACATACACACACACATACACACACATACATACAGACATCATCTTAAAAATGGTATATTCGTATTGTAGGGACCCTAAAACGTGCTTATTCATTAAAAACTCACTACCGAATTTTTTGACCAAAGACAATACCTTCCTTATCTAAAGGTGACGGAAGGTAATAAAAAACATGATATATGACCAGCACATTATCTTCTGTCAGTTCTATATATTTTGTAAAAATCTATACTGAAAGTTCCGTGGAAAAGATTTTATATAAGTATCCAGTAGAATTGATGCACGAACATATACTATTTTCCACAAATTCTATGTAATTCATTTTCAAAAATTAGTCAGCTTTGCTATTTATCATGGAAACAGCTGATACATTCAAAAAATTATAATTGACAGATGTCTGTTGCAAGTGCAAAACCAAATATGGAAAGTATAGGATCAAACATTGGTATATGTCATAGTGACATGCAGTGAAAAGCCAAAGAGAATATGGAAGGACTGTATCGCAGAAGACTTGAGAAAGAAAGGAAGAAAATGCGTTGGATAAGAATGAGTGGAAGAGAAGAGGAAACAGCGACTCCTAATAAAATAGTAGAAAGCTGAAGCAGAAAAAAGGAAGTGTCAAGTGCATTTTACTTAGTGTATGTTTATGTTATATTTTTCAACTGAACTTTTGGTATGGAATTTGTAAAAAATAATATGTGTTCGTGTTCTATTTTACATGATTCTATATAGAAACTGTTCCAAGGTCCTTTTTGTATGGGATTTGTTTAAAATACATCAAACTGACGGAAGGTCTTGTGCTGGCCACAACAGATTTTTACCTTCCGTCACCTTTAGGAAGGTATTGTCTTTGGTCAAAAAATTCGGTGGTGAGTTTTTAAGAGTTGATTAGATTTTGGTTATAATTGATCCACCGGAAGTACCTTTATTTGAAGTTTTAACAGTTTTTCTTAAAAAAACGCAGTTAAATATTGGTTTTTTTTCATTTTTTTATTATACATATCAAAGAAAATATTCTTCTCTATACAGTTTGATTATACATTTTCCTTCATATTCAATAGATGTAGATTTAAAGCATTATAAAGAAATTACTTTTCAAAAATTAGTCAGCCACAGCAGATTTTTTAATTTTGTCTCAGTTTTGTAAATACGTTAAAGAAGTTCGCTACACCATACGCCATAAGATTCCGTTCATACCCCTTCCTATAGTTTTTTTGATGGAACTCGGTGTAATTTCACCTGTTATTTGTTGCTGTCCTGTTTATCAGCTCCGAGTTTATTTGTAGAGGGCTGTCAGTTGTAAAATTTACTAGATCCCCCTCTGGCTCCGCCTCGTGTGAAAACATCGAAGCGAATTTGAAATCCCCGGACTTGGGAACTTCCTAAACTTGAGGATTCACGGCTTATGATGTCAGTGTATCTGCAGTCCCACCATGCCATGCCACGCCAACCCAGCAAAGCCTTTTCCTGTTGCTAATAAAATTGGATGTTTTGCATTGAATTCGCTTCGGTTCCTTTTTACGAGTATTTCATATGTAATCGCAAGGATCGATCCGATCCGTGTCTTCTACACTTCCGCTCCACACCGACTTATACATCACTGGACTAGAATCCTAATATTCCACAATAAGGAATATTGTTTAGTATATGCCCAGGATTCCAGTAGAACTCGTATTAACATATAAGACAATTGGATTCACTCATACTAGTACAGATGGAATTACATACCTTTATTTGAATAGTTATTTATATAATCAGTTATGAACAGTGATATTGTTTGATGAACATAATAATTGCCAAACAAGTAAAAATGCACTAAATTATTTAGTTCATATTTCATATTTTCATGCACCGCTCATACATGGTTAAAGATAGAACAACGGACGATGAAAGTCTATATTCAGCATGAAATTCTCTTTCTTTTCATGCCAGGCATGATTTTTTTACTTCATCGGATCTCGAGTTATAGACGTTTGAAGTTACATGATCTTTCATTGAAATTTTGTAATACTGAGCGGTGCATGAAAATATGAAAGGTGAACTAAAGGCCGTTTTCTTAACCACGCTTAATTTAAGATTTTAATTAAATTTACTTTAAGACTTTATCTTTAATTTAAAGTTGTCAGTTTTCATAATCGATATCCATAGTTACTTTAACAAAAGTAAAAATTTAAGTTTTTTAAGTATGTTGGTATACCTGAACGAATAAAAATTGAAAGTTTGACGTTTGATATCCGAACTTTTCGAATTTCTTGGCTTCAATAATGTGTACAAAAGACAAAATTATAGCTGTAAACTTCACAAAATCAGAGAAATATTAAAAAAAATTCATGAATTATTGATTTTCTTAAAATAAAATATTTACATTTGGAAGAAGAGAAACATAAATTTATTTCGAAATTCAAAAATGAGAGTTAAAAGTAAACTAACCTAACAAAGAAGAGTTAGAGTCTTAAAGTATAGCTAAAGTGATGAATGATTTCACTTTATCTTACTGCTAAAGTGCTAAAGTTGTATCATGAAAACGAACGCAGCTGTAATTTAATTTTTGCCCTCCTGAAGTGTAATGGGAACTTTACAATTGTATACACAGCAAGTGTAACCTACATTTTACGCTTACTGTGTTGTAACTTGTCTAACTATGCGGTAAAATAATCAAAATACACTGGACGTTTATGGGCATTTAGAAAAGAAATCATCTTTACTATAATAAAGTTCATGTAAAAAAGTACTACCTACTTAAGTTATTTTTTTATTTTAACATTTCCTATATATAAAATTAATTTATATAAACCAAAATCACGTCAGCGACATCTATCATTATTCTAAAAATCCGCCGTTACCGACATAGTCACCGATCGATATACCTGTCAAATACGCGAGGCGAAAATTGCTGTTATGTCAAATATCGACACCTACCTATTATTTATTACGAAGAAAACATGAGCAAATAAATATATCATTAGTCATAAACAACGTCTATTATTACAAATAAATTTTCGCTAGAAGATGTACTCTAATGAAGGTAAGTAAAATCAAATTTAAAAATTGACTTTAACCCCAGTATTTTAAACTAACCCTTTTCAGAAGTACAACCTATCTCATTAAAAAAAGTGATTTTCATTATCGTCGGCCAAAAAATTTGATACAATTCTCGTGTGTGAAGTATTTTACAGGCTCGTGCCTTAAACAAAGCTGTCGCACTGTAAAATACAAGTTACACGCACTCGAATGTAAATAACTATTAAAGTGTTAAAGTGAAGATAAAATTTATTATGAAAACGGCCCTAATTTATTTAGTTCATATTTTATATTTTCATACATTTCTAAATTTTACCCGTAGAATCTAATGGTGATGTCGCCAAGTCTGTATTTCCACTCATTTTGGAGTTATTACCCAAAAATAGGTATTTCTGAATGGAATTTGTACAAAATACATAGAATTAAAGAAAGGTAATGTGCTGGTTACATCAGATTTTCATATTTTTCTTGGTTTGGCTGTATACTTGTCGTTCCTATTTTGAAATCTATTTTCACCACTTTACCACAAGTAACTGTGACCAAGTTTAGACATAACATAATAAACCAAACATTACAGTTTGATTCCTCTAAACTAGGTATTAATAAATTATTAATAATTAAAAAGACCATGGGCGTATAAATCCTTTGGTGCTCAATATTATTTGTTTTCCCAATACGGTGGACCCAAAGGAGGATCTAGTAAATTTTACAACTGACAGCGAGTTACAAATAAACCGGGTAAACAAGACCACAACGAGGCTTTTTATTTTACGCTGCACTCTAGGCAATATAACTTTGAATTTATAGTTTATGCACCGCAAGCTACACATTTAGGAAAAATGCTGCGCTACGGTAACTGGCTTCGTGAATATTCTTTCAAATTATGCCCACATAATATTGAGATAAATCGTTCTTTCAAAATGCTAAACTAGGTTAGAAACCTCAACCGAATTTATTATTGAATTATTTTGCTCACTTAAATTCTTCTTAAATGATATATAATACCCTCTGCTTTCCTTATAAACCAGACCTTATATCTTAATAGTGCCGGCACAGAGCAGTTAAAACTTAATCTAAAAATGCATACACTTACGTAACATTCTCTTTACAATCAAATAATATTAATAACAAGTTTATATCTCTACCCCCATTTTTGAATTATTTCCCCAAAAGTCAATATACCCCCACATTTAGATAAAAACTTCAAAATTTTCAAAATTCTAATTATGTATCTAGATACTTCTCAATGCACTGATTTCAAATTTTGAAACCGCAGATCGATATCTCGTTTCGTTCTCGAGATATTTAGATTTAAAGTTTTGCTCAAACCTGCCCATTTTTGGGTATAAACCCAAAAATGGGTCGAGATATGAATTTGGCGACATCACCATTCGATTCTACGAACAAAAATACATAAGTATAGCAATTTTCATCATTTTTGTCTAACCGGTTCATTTTTTATAAATAAAAGCTTGAAAACCCCTGAAAATGACCAAAATCTGAAAAAATCGTAAGGGGTACCCCTTACGATTTTTGCGATTTTTGGCCATTTTCAGTTATTTTGCTTTAGATATTGTATGCGGTGTTCAAAAATTTTGAAAATTGGTGTACTTATGTAATTTTGCCCGTAGAAACGAATGGTGTTGTCGCCAAATTCATATCTCGACCCATTTTTGGGTTATTACCCGAAAATGGGCAGTTTTGAGAAAAACTTTAAATCTTAATATCTCGAGAACGAAACGAGATATCGATCTGCGGTTTCAAAATTTGGAATCAGCGCATTGAGAAGTATCTAGAATCATGAAAATTTGATTTTTGAAAATTTTGAAGTTTTTATCTAAATGTGGGGTATATTGACTTTTGGGGCAATAATTCAAAAATGGGTAGAGATATAAACTTAGTAGTAATATTATTTGATTATAAAGATAATGTTAAGTAAGTGTAAGCATTTTTAAAGTATTTATATTTATAGAATATTTTCCAAGGAACTTTTTGTATGGAATTTGTAAAATATTGTATTATGTTCGTGTTACAATTTGACTGGATATATAGAATCTTTTCCAATGAACTTTTGGTGGGGATTTGTACAAAATACATCAAATTAACGGAAGGTCTTGTGCTGGCCACAACAGATTTTTTCTTAATAATTTAAAGGACTTCTAAATTAAGTAAAAATAAAAAATCATAAAACACTAAAGCGTGCGTTACACGATGAAGTTTTTCTTCAAGTGAATTGAAAAGTTTTCTCTCTCGTACAATGATGTGAGTGCAAGAGAGACAGATGAATATACTTTTAACAAAAAACTGGAATATATACTACTTTTTCTTAAAATCCCTATAAGTTTTGACTGTCAAGTAACTGTAAAATGTCATTGTGTTTATATTTTTAATGTGTACAAATGTTGAATGATTATTTCAAGCATTTTCTTTTGGAACTATTAAAATTGAAAGAATTCTTATATCCGTTTCTTTAAAATGCCTATTTTTTTATTACGAACTATGTATTAACAATCTTTGATCCATTTCATTTGTGAGCCATATCATAAATTCCTAAAACGCGTTTACAAATCACACCAACTTGTAGTTTATAACTTCTCGCTTCGAATTCTCACCAAATCAAGTTCTCCAAATCAGCCAGTTCGATCAACTTAACAGAACCAATTATAAATTCGTAATTAGCTGAAGACATCTGGCCGGTGTTAGATTCCTCACGTTTGTTCGTTTTTCAAGAACAAATTACGCTGGTTCGAATGTCCCTGATCTGTCTCGTAATGGCTCGTATACATGCAAGTTTATGTTCGGTTTTATGGACGGCTGGCTACTTTTCTTCAGGGCTCCAGGGTTAAGGGAGTTGTGTTTTATTGTGCAAGTTACTGGTGATGAAAAGAGGTTGAACTGCTTTCGATTTTAATGTAGTGAGATTCAGCGTTTGTATTTTACAATGATGCAACCTTTATGGTATCGATACAGGAAGAACTTCCAAGTTGTTTAAGGTTATGAAGTGGTGAAAGATGTTATAGGCCCACATACTTACTGAATGGCATTTATTTATTTAAGAAAATAGGAGAACCAACAGCTCAAACAGAGACCAAATAAAGGTTCTCGCTTATTAAATACAATATTACAAATAAATTAACAAAACAGTAATAAAGTTAATAAAAATAAACAAAATAATTACATTAGTAAAACTCATTGCAAACACATTATTGAAAACTATTAATAGATAAAGTAAACAAATCAAGATGACTGAATTGATTGTTGCAAACCGCCATTATTCTATTTATGCAAGAAAATTTATAATTATTAGTGCTACTTGCAGGAATCTTAAACAAATTATAAAAGGCGTGTTTCTTCGGACTGTGATTCGTGATCAAATTGAACAAAGTGAACATGATCAAAAAGAAAATTGTTTCTTCGTTCGTTATTCGTTATCCCCACTCTTTCATTTTGTGATCACAACACGCCATTCCCCTTTCCCTTCTGAATCAGTCTTTTCGCATGATCACTGTGATTGAAATAACAAAAGATTTGAAAATGGCGGAAAAAGCAAGCAAAGAATTATTGGAATGAGCAAATTTATGTCTATATGAGAATTATCCGAACTACTAGAACTTGATTCAGTAGTTCAACATTCATTATTGGTTTCGATTTTTCTAATATTAGATCCTGCAGGTAAAAAAAAGTTAAAGAAACTTGTTTTCATATTTTAGTTCACATTCCATACCAAAAATATTTCTGCTTTAGCACAATCCATCTTTAAACTATTTTCGATTTGGGTATTACTTCAATCAAAACAGCTGATTTATCATTTGACGTTTGCCGCTAGTTCGTTCGATGTTGTGTATGTATCGAGTTAATTTTGTTGTGTCTTTGGAATTAAATTTAATCATGATTCGAAGGAATCATTATTGAATAAATCATTATTTAGAAAATCGTAATTAGAGTCCGAAGAAACACGCCTAGCTTCTTGTACATTTAGCTGGAACATTTATAAGGAATAGAGAAAGAATAATATCAGAATACAATCAATTGTTGAAAATCTTGAAGAGGAATAACATGTCAAAATAAGAAACTCTCAAGCGAATTTACATGCAGTAACAATTCGGTACACACACAAACAATTAGCGACCTAAAATTGTGCGGGGTCAAATTGACTATGGTGTTCCCGTTTAGAGTTAAGTGTCATTTTTTGTTTAAAATGAATGTATAACCACTGAAATATATGTTAACTGGAATGCGCGTACGAACCGTGACTGTGAAGCATATTGAAAGCCTGCTGCTGGAGTAGTCGGCAAACATCGAGACAGTTCGTGAGTAGACGGAAATTATTTCGTCTGGCGCATGTTTAAATAAATGAAGCATAATATGAAAACAAAGCGATCAGCCATGATACGAGTTATTCGGCTAGGTGCGCGAACAGGACCAGCCATTATTGTTCAATGAGGCTTCAGTGCAGCGTACGCTGATAGGTAGAGTATGCGAGTTCCACTTAGTATATATTTCAGTGTGTATAACGCACAACATAATGTGTTTCGAGACAGATAATAACTGAAAAAACTGTGTTTAACGTTAAACGCTTATGACTAGGATTCTAGTACATACTCTGTATGAAAAACGCGAGAGCAAAACAATCTAGACGATCGTCGATTCCTAGTTACGTGCTTGGAATGATGTGCGTACGTACCTATCATTTATCTTGCGCTTATAATCTAGTCTTTTTAATTATGCATGAAAGAGTAAAAACCAAACGAAACAGGACGCTTTGTTTTTTGGTATGAAACGATCAGTAAAGGAAGAGATAATATCTCGCAACAAATAGTTCCCTTCTCTGTGGTTTGAGGAGGGCAATTTGATACGCGTGTTCTTGGCACGCTCCTTTTTTATATTAATTAGACAACGGATAATTACGGCGGCGGAAGTGCGGCCGTGCGGTGTGCGGTTCACCTTGAGAGATCAATCGTTTGAACCTCGGGTTCGATCGAGGGCTGTGATTTCGCTCGGCTGATAATTGCGCGCTTTTTCTCGCAGAATGGAGCCAGAGTAATTAATTCCATCTTGTTGCGTGAACTTATTAAATATAAGTATGTATTCGCTCCCCACTGGAGATTTCTCATCGAATCTAAAGAAAAATGACCCTGATAATTATGTTTTCATTGTAAATTATTTATTCCCTTTTATTATTATATGCGATGTTAAGAATAATACAAAGTATTCCTTATGTCAGTGTAGCGTCTGGTCGTGAATCTGAGGAATCGGGTTCGATCCCGACCGACGCCAAATATTTCGAATTTTAAATGGCACAAAAGTGACCCCACGTTAGCAATGAGTGCCCGTGAGGTGACGCCTGGTAAACGCCCGCACGGTAAAAATATGTCATCATCATTACCGAAATCTGTGTACACCGCCGCAGATTGGCACACTCAGAAATGGGTAATATGCCGTGATGATATATATTTATTTATATATTTTATGTCAGCATTTCTTAACCTGGGGTCCATTATAGTTATTTATGTAACAAGTGTGTAAAGAAGTACTTTTTGGTCGGGTGAGGAAATTAGCACGAGATAAAAAATTTTCAAATATGGTTAGTGCTCTTTCTCACAAAACTCTATAAAATCTATCTGTTGTACAAATTTTTCTTCTTGAGCTTTAACTCCTTCCTTCATCAACTACTTCTCCCAACCTTTTCGTGGTCCTCCTCGTTTTATTTTGGCTGTCCAAACCACCTTCACAGGTCTCCTTATTGGTGTATTTCACTACGTAGAGATGGTGTTGTGCACCAACGTCAAAACTTTCAAAAAAGGAGCACTTTCGTTTAACTTCCACAAGCGTGTCATTGATGGCAGTAGTTTTTCCTTGATACTTCTTGAATTTTGATTTTTCTTTCAGTGTTTGTTATTATTTTAGGTAGAGTATATTTCCTTTTTTCCTGTTTTAATAATTGTGCAATACATTAATTATTATTTTTCATTTTATATATTTTAGTTAGTAGTTGTTGGGTAATCTTCACAATTTAGTTTTTTTCTTGCGGCAAGTTTTACAATAAATATTATATAACAGTAAATAAATAAATAAATATATCATTACGGCATATTACCCATTTCTGGGTGTACCAGTATCTACAACACATGTAGACATCGGTAATGATGACGATATATTTTACGGGACCCCATTACATAACAGTTGATTCATTAATTGCAAATATTAGTTCTACTATATATTTTCCACTATAAAAACTGTACGCATCTGTGTAAAAGTTTGCAAATAAAATAAAATAGCTCCTTAGTTTCAGTTCCAAATTTCGCCACTACGTTTACATTCTTATTTACATATCCCCATCAACTCAACAGACACCTACACAAATTCAATTTGTTCGAGTGCATCTAGCAGAAAAGCATAGAACTGAAGGTTGCTATGGTTACCACTTCCAAACAAAAAAATGTCCCAGGCACATCTTCTAGTTTTAAACTCATTTTTATTAAACACAACGAACAAAACACAATAAAGAATTAGTTTAACACTGAATGACAAATGCAGAACGTAAGACAACGAGGGGAGGTTTGTTTGGATCCTAATCTTCTGTCTCTCCTGCATTTGACATCAATTCTGTAAGTGTCTACTGCCTTACGTCAATAAAATCTAATATCGATTTCGTACACAGTTCTTCCTTATATTACTTTATCTAGTATTGTTACACATTTGATTCTTATTAAGTACTTCCTTTTAAAGACTTGTATTTTAACTTTATTCACTAACATAGGTTAATATCGCTCGGATATTTCTTTTTTGGATAGATAAATAGATGATAATATTCTTAATTATGCTCGTAGTATACAAGAAAAAACTAAGAGTTTTAGTTCTTTGTCAAATTTATATTCTATCGTCACTCTACGCTGTTATGAATTTGACGTTTCCGAAATCAATACCCATTGTACTTTACATCCAAATTTATTTGAGCTAACCGTTTTTAATTAAAAACAAATTAATTTTTTACTTATCTACTCACTCAAAAAGTTCTGATGAAGACATCTTACATTAGCAAGGTTTTTATTGAGTACATAATTATTGAGATATTCCTTGCGCTACTTTTCACATATCAGACTCGTATTAGCAAGCTTTTTATCTACTACTTTTCACATATCAACAGATGAACAGGCTCATATTAGCACGCTTTTTATCGCAAAAGGAGTTTCTGATTTGTTTTTTTTTTCAGCAAAAAGTTAGCATTATGATATCTTCGGCTCTAATAATTAGTTTATGTATAATGTTCGTCTCATTTTATTTTTACTCTTCTTTCTGTATTTAAACAGATTTTGATCTTCATTTATGTTGCGCTGGTACGACTGCATCATCACTAGCAACCGATAGTTTTACGAAAGTTTACAATATTTTATTCACAATCGGTTAGTACTTAATATGCCGATTTCTGACTTTTAAAATGATGGGAAGTTAGTTATTGTTAACCTAATTTTCCAAGAGATTGGAAAGCATAGTGAAAGTATAGCAGAGCGACAATCGCCTGTGGCGAAATTAGTTTTAGGGTGACTTTTTTACTTCTCGCTAAGAGAAGTATTGCAATCATGCTAAAAATCGAATATCCAGATTTTAGTGGATAAACACGTTTTAAGGACCCTATAATCCGATTATAATATTTTTAAGATGATGTCTGTGTGTGTGTGTGTGTGTGTGTGTGTGTGTGTGTGTGTGTGTGTGTGTGTGTGTGTGTGTGTGTGTGTGTGTGTGTGTGTGTGTGTGTGTGTGTACGTGTATGTATGTGTGTATATGTGTGTGTGTGTGTGTGTGTGTGTGTGTGTGTGTGTGTGTGTGTGTGTGTGTGTACGTGTATGTATGTGTGTATATGTGTGTGTGTGTGTGTGTGTGTGTGTGTGTGTGTGTGTGTGTCTGTGGATGTTGGAACAACGGTTTCTCAAATACTGTAAGACTTTAAAAAAAAATTTATTAACTTCAGTTTCCTCAATCTGGCATTCCTGGGAAGAGCTGATTAAAATTTGTTAACAAATGGACAACCGGAAGTAGTAGTTTCTTAAAATAAAACTTCTAAATATTATATTTTGGAAATTTATACTACTACTAATATTGAAGGATATAACATTCTCTATCCAATATATTGAACATTTTTATTATTTAGAGATAGACTGAATTATAAATATATAAAATAACCCATTGTATAATGAATAAATCAGCCTATGAAACCAGTTGAAAAATTAAAATGTTTGTAATTGACATAAATGTCACTGTCAAAAATTCAGACATTACTGAAGACTTTTCTGGGAAGTATATTTAATATTTCTTATTTTATCATTAATTAAATATTTAAAATTATAGATAGATATAGAATTCGTACATGAATAAGTCGAAATGTTATAGTAATATAATATGCTGTTGTTATAATGACGAAAAGACTCCGCCAACATTTCAAATTGGTATAAAAAGAATGGGAATTCATTTATAAGGCAAAATATGTACGGTATCGGTGTCAACTAAACACGTGCTTACTATACATATATTTCATCATATACCCTTCAGAAATACCGCCAATCTCGTCAATGAATTGGAAGAATCTCGAACATTTAGAAGAGTAGGAGGAAACTTGTTCATAGAATGAATTGGAAAATAAAGAATATATGTAATTAGAATTTTTTGTGTGTACCAGAAATGTTAAAAACAATACTTATATAGCCTAATATGAAAAGAGCAAGAGGTCTTGTGCTGGCCACAACAGATTTTTGATTAGTTATTTTCTCTTTGGGTAAAAGAATCACATTACTTTTCATTTGTCTACAATATAATAACTGAAGAATTTTATGATTAATTAATACTCAATCTCTAAATTTCAACCACAGAATTTCTTACAAGAATTGCCTATATCATTATTTTTTATATAGTTCTAGTAAGCCTTATTCGAAATAAATAAATAATAATATGTACAGTATGTAACTGAGTGAAGTATTTTCTACGTCTTAATTTTATGTGATTCTCACATTAAAAATGTGCATATTTGCTCTTATATGGAAATATTTTAATCGCAATATTCCCATCTAAATCTTCTTAGATATTTCTAAAATGAACGCGGGCACCGTTTGTGAAATATTTAGAATTATTCAATAAGACGCACACTATTAAATTAATTGCAAAGCGTCCACATTCTTCACCTATTCGCGAGAAACTAACGACCTTCATAGCCTGCTGTCTTACTATCGTAAACAAAAGCATAAATAGCAAAAACACTGGCAGCTGAAATATGAGCATTCGCATGTCTGCTATTTGAGACGTCTACCGGAATTTTTACTGAAATTAATTTTATTTCGTACGAAGTGCACGCTTTATTACATGATAAAGTCGTTCGCGTGATTTTACTACAGATGTAATTATTTATTCTTGGAATATGTGCTTCAAATTGAAATATAATATGACAATAAAATAATGAATAAAATAGCATATTGGTGTCTTTATGAGAAATAAAAGAATATGACATATGCTCATAAAAGATATGATATGCCATAATATCACATTACATTTCTTCTAATACGCTATAAACATGTATAATCAAATATATGTGTCAATAAAAAGGTAAAATTAGTAAATGCATACACTTGATAACAAGTATGTACATTTATTAGTTTCATTATTAAAATTATACAGGGTTAGTTAAAAGTATGGAGACGGCGATTTATTGTCGTTAATATTCATTTTATGAAATTATGTTCAATACAAAAGTTTTTTAAGATATTTTGATCTACATTTGAGAATACTTAAATTTTTTTTTCTTCAATTGTTTTTGAGTTACGCTTGCCCGCGTAATTTTTTTAAATGGGAACCTATTAATTTTACTCTACCATTCGATAGAGCGTTTTTTTCTCTTTGCAACAGTATTTTTGTTTTGGTTTTTTTTTCAGTTTATTTTAATAACATTTTTAAAAGGAAAAACACCGGTTCAAGTATTTACGAATAGTAGGTACATCTAAGATACACAAAATTATTTCCAATAAAGTTGTCGGGCACAATCTCATCATTAAAAACAAATTAATAACTAAGTAAATTACATCGCTCTAGTTTGTTTATCGCTTCGCTTTTGTCTATCTTAGATGTACTTACTATTCGTAAATACTTGAACCGGTGTTTTTCCTTGTAAAAATGTTATTAAAATAAATTGAAAAAAACAAAAACTAAAACACTGATGCAAAGAGAAAAAAACGCTCTATCGAATAAAATTAATAGGTTAATTAAATTAAACAATTGAAGAAAAAAAAATTTAAGTATTCTCAAATGTAGATCAAAATTTCTTAAAAAACTTTTGTATTGAACATAATTTCCTAAATTGAATATTAACGACACTTTAATTCATTTTCTATGTTTTGTAAATGCAAATATTTATATGTGAAATTTCAAAAATTACATTTTTAATGCAAGTCTTGGAAGTGAAACAAAATACAAACAAATGTGTTACATCTGTTTTATATTAAGCTAAATAAAAATTATTTTCATTTTTAATCAGACAATAAATTTTTTACCTTTTTTATTTGAAACATTTTTCTAGATTACTGATAGTTTACAAGTTAATTGAAAAAGAAAAAAAAATCTGATGATGTGGCCAGCACAAGACCTCCCGCCAATCCAGTGTTTAAAATAGCAATGAGCTTTAAGTAAAGTATCTCTTCCGAATCTACTTTGTTGTTCCTATAAATAGAAAAGTTTGTAATACGAAATTTTGAATATTATTTTATTATGTTTTTCCTGAAAAATCTGTTAGAGCTCCAAATTAAGTACTACAACCGGTTTATCATATAAAGTAAAAATTTGTATGTTGTTTTTGGATAATTAATATATTTTAAGGAAAAAACGTCATACACATTATTGTAAAGATCAGCATCAACTTCCTTATGCTCTAAAACGCAATCTGTGTAAATTCTTCGCCGTACATGATCCATGATCCATTTCGTAATTGTGTAGTTGCAAATGCAAACTAATATTTGACACTTTGAAATCACGTTCATATAGAGAGCTGTTTAATATATAGTGCTGCAAATATATCAAACTTAAATCGGATTATCCTGTACATCTAATATATGTATGTATGATGGAAAATACGAAAATAAAAGTATTCCCACTGATTCTAAAATTTTGGAATCTCATTTATATACATACCTTTGATACGTCTTTACAAATCTTATTTTCCCTAATTTTAATACTATAGTCACGGAATGTTTCAATTAATCTTATTTTTTCCTAATTAGTAACAATGGTCAAAGACGTAATTCGACTTTGCTAATTCATTAAATATCAAGTCTGAAAGAAGTAATGCATACAGAAAAAAAAACCTCAACAAGGAATATAGAAATATATGAAAGAAATGAACAACACCACACGATACAACTAAAAAATGAAAATCTACAGCAAGTTCAAAAATTTAAATACCTGGGGTCAATGATCTCAGAAGATGGAAGATCTGATGAAGAAATAAAAGAAAGAAGAACAACAGGAGGCAAAATATTCAATAGCATCAAACACAGCTTCTTAGGAAAGAAAGAAATACCGAAAGAGACCAGACTACAAATATATAAGAAAGTAGTGACGCCTATACTCATACACGGAACTGAAACATGGACACTAACGCAAAGACAAAAAGAAAAAATTACGGCTATCGAAATGAGATTCTTGAGAAAAATAGAGGGGAAAACAAGACCGGACAGAATTGAAAACACAACCTACAGACAAAACTTAAAAGTAAAAGCAATAAAAGATAAGATAGCAGAAGGACAGATGAGATGGTATGGTCATGTAGAAAGGATGGGAGAGAATAGTTCAAAAGTGTTTGAAGCAAAAATTGGAAGAAAGAAGCCACGAGGACGACCAAGAAGAACGTGGCTGGAAGAAGTAAAGGAGGCAGCGCAAAGAAGAGGTCTAACTTGGGAAGAAACGAAGACCAACGAACCAGAACTCAACCCCCTCCCCGCAAGCCGGGGGAACGCCTAACACCCGTGACGGTAGAAAGGTGCAGGATTAAGTAAGTAAGTAAGTAAGTAAGTAAGTAAGTTGTAAGAATGGTCAAAGACGTAATTCGACTTTGCTAATTCATTAATTATCAAGTCTGAAACAAGTAATGCATACAGAAATTTGCGAATTTTAATTTTTAAGTCCGACCCTAAGCAACAAGTAGTGCTACCCCCAGCTGTGCGCCGGTCTACCACACGCCATTAAGTCGAAGCCATAACGGTAGAATTCTGTACAAACTTAACGCTAAGTGGAATATTATTTCAGGCTCCGGTGACTCAATGGTTAGAGCAATGCCTCTTAGTCATGAGTGTGCTCGGGGTTCTGGGTTCGAATCCCACCAAGGCATGGATGTTTGTGTATGTAAACCTACCCTGTAATTGGGATTTAATCCTGTTGGGAGGTATTTTAAAGAAAAAAAAAGAAATAGAGCGCCAATAGCATAGTTGCTAGCGTCACTACGGTGAAGTAAAAGGGTGCGAATCCTGATGATTGACATGAACTTTTCCTGTATACTCATTGTTAATTCATTGAATAATATTGATATTTGTCTACTTTAATTTATCTTTTTCGTCTGACCTATTTTACACGACTACAGTAAATATCAGGAAAAGGATATTCCGATTAATAAAATATATTAAAAGTGTTGAAAGCAAAAACTTTACCACATCAAATGAACAAAGCCCATGAATAATAATAGTAAACATTCCCAGTAAACCTTAATTTCATTCTGTATATTCAATTCCCAGTAATTACTCGTGGTGTAATTGTCTCGCATTCAGAAGAATAAATAGCATCAAGCACAACATGAGATGGAACGATATACCGTCGCGTACACTTTAAATTTCGCACGTTACCCTCCTCTGAGCGCCTTGCTATAAACAGCGGCGTCGTGAAATTTACAATACTAATATCAGACGATAATGGCGCAGTGGAGGAGTCGAGGCACTTCCTCGAATAACTCAGCCGAGGCGCGATGCAAATGACTAATCCGCGAGATAATGGCGCTCGGTCGACGAGAATTGCTAATAAACTAAATAATAATTATGTCAGACGGTTAATATGGGAATCTGTCATATCGTAAATACGTGCGATGCAGTTCTCACGGAGTATGCGGACGCCGACAACATATAACAGGATCGTATTGAATTTAATTAGTACAGGAAAATTTAATAATAATATATTCATATAACTAAATTTTGGATTTAACGGCTACAATCATATGCAGATTTCATAGAATAGTATATAATAATTAATCATATTATCTCAATCACATAAAAGATTTATTTTCTCATTTACTTAAAATTAATTATATCTCATTGATATTTATTTGAATATCCATTTTAGGTAACTGCATTTTATTAGTTACAAGTATAAGAAAAATAGGTAAGGTCTTAATGTTCTCGGTTTTTACTTTTCGCTAAGAGAGATAATGGATTCATGTTAAAAATCGCATACTAAGATTTTTATGAAAAACCACGTTATATACAGGGTTAGTTAAAAGTATATTTATTGTCGTTAATATTCATTTTAGGAAATTATGTTCAATACAAAAGTTTTTTAAGAAATTTTGATCTACATTTGAGAATACTTGAATTTTATTTTTCTTCAATTGTTTTTGAGTTAAGCTTCTCCGCGTAATTTTTTTAAATGGGAACCTATTAATTTTACTCTACCATTCGATAGAGTGTTTTTTTCTCTTTACAACAGTATGTTTGTTTTTTGTTTCCAATTTATTTTAATAACATTTTTACAAAGAAAAACACCAGTTCAAGTATTTACGAATAGTAGGTACATCTAAAGATAGACAAAAGCGAAGCGATAAACAAACTCGAGCGATGTAATTTACTTAGTTATTAATTTTTTGAATGATAAAATTTTGACCGACAACTTTATTGGAAATAATTTTGTCTATCTTAGATAAACCTACTTTTTTTTAGTATAAAACGACCTTTCGACAGCGGAAATGGCAATGGCGAGAGGTATTGTGCTGGCCACAACAGATTTTTTTTTTATTACAAAAGGTTTGTGAACACAGGACATTTCGGGCAAAAAGCCCATCATCAGCTATAAAATAGGTACAGTTTTTAAGTTAAAGTAAAATTTTAAACATATGCGAATACGAGTATATGTAATTTTACAACTTTAACTATGAAATAGTATTTTATAGCCAGTGATGGGCTAATTTCATGACCGAAACGTCCTGTATGCACAGACAGAACATTAAGACATTGCATTTTTCAACGCAAAATACCAAGGAGGTTCCCAAAATAAATTTAACTTATTTTTTAATTCTAATTTTTTTTCAAAAAATTACTCGCATTAGTCAACAAAATTAAACAATTAAGAGTTACCGCCTATTATTTGTGTAAGGTATCTATTAAAGACATCCACCTTAAAATATATTTTAGACCACTGGGTCATACTATCATGATTGTGAAACATTTTTTCAATTCTTTTAAATAAAAATTAAAAATTGAAACAACCGAGCTTTAAATAGGACACTGTATTTTTGGTTTCTATTTTTTACAAAGTTTAACACTTTCATACGTAAAGTAATAACTACTGTAAGTTTGTGGTTAACACTATTATCCTTCTTAATTCCTCTCTGGATGCTTATGTCATCTTTCTGTTTTCTTTTCTCGTGTGGTTTGGTTCTGCTACACTGCGCGGCGCTACGATCGCCCAAGATGGCGCCAGTGAAACATGGAACTGTAGTAATCGGTCAGCGAAGTCAACTTTTATATCTGGTATTGAAAGTGAGTTGAGTGTTATTGTTTGTTTCCGCGTTCTTCCTATGTGAGTGGAGATTTATCGTTCTTCGTGCTGGAAATGAAATATTTTAACTATATGGGAAAGTGGATGAGTTAATGCTTGTTGTATATAATTTATTGGATTTGTATCAACTTCGCAAAGGATTATAGAGGAAGACATAACACGAATTGCGAATATAACTTTGGTTTTAATATCATTATGAACAGTACTTCTAGTTCACGACTAACTATTGGTATTTGTTCAAATTAGATGTTATATCTTAATAATAAATTAGAGATAAGGACTAATAATTTGCAATTTATACTCATTATATCGGATTTATTACTTACTAGTTGACCCGCCCCGACTTCGCACGGGTAAAGCTAGAATAACGACTAACTACACGTGTACCAGGAATTTTTCATATTTACTTCGGAGACATGGGCTGCATAGGGAACCGGCAACCTGCCTCGCATCGTACGTGTAACAGGCTCCGCCCACTGTCCTCCCGATCCCGCACCGCACCTAACAGCTCCCTTTTCTAAACATGTCTCGGAGTCTCGGGTATATTTACTTATGTACATATGAAGCAAGCTATCTGTCCAACAAATATTGAAAATTTGCTAACGGTTAAAACTTTATAGATACAAAGATAAAAAATAATTGAAATCATCCCCTATTGTACCGCGTTGAGGGATGATTTTTCAAAAACGCTAAAACACTTTATTTCTTGCCAAAAGCATAAATAAGAATTTTTATATCCCTAACTTGAGAAATGATGGGTTCTCCATACAAACTTTCATCCCCTATTTCACCCCTTCAAATTTTATTTTCGCGACAAAATATAGCCTATGTCCTTCTCCAAGTTCCAATCTATCTCTATACCAAAATTCATCAAAATTGGTTCAGCAGAACAAATGATGGGTACATACAAACTTTCATTCCTTATTTCACCTCTTCAAGTTTTATTTTCGCGACAAAAGGTAGCTATGTCCTTCTCCATGTTCCAATCTATCTCTATATCAAAATTCATCAAAATTGGATCAGCGGTTTAAGTGTGAAAACAGACAGAGTTACTTTCGCATTTATAATATTATTGTAGGATTACTGCACTCTGTTTCAGAAATATATTGCACAATATAACTTAAATAAAAGGTATGAAATCTTACAAAATAATAAATTTTCAAAACACATTATAATTCTTTAGAAGTCAGAGTTCCCATTCTATTTGTGTATGCTATTTAACTTTTCTTAGATCATAATATAAATAAAATTACAGTTTTTTTTTTTTTCTATAAGAAGCATGTCAGAAATTTTTTTGCTAGTTGCAATTTTTTCCTTTTACTTTGTCAGTGAAAGAGTTATTCATCTTGTAATTCTTAAACCAAGCATAAAGTTCAAATTTATTATCTGCCAAATCTACCAACTGGTGATTTTTTGCAAATGGTTTAACATAATATTTTTTGTTATACAAGGTGTTTAACAGCTGTTAATATAATAATATTTTTAAAAAGATCATAAGTACAGATTATATATCATTTTTTCAGATGCGATTTAAATATGATGCTTGTCTATGAAATTTTGATTAGCGTAAAATCTACGACAGTTACATGAGTCATATTAAGCCGCGTACAGACCAAAATCAGCTTTCACGAACAGTTCGTGAGCTCAACATCCACACCACTGTTTTCGAATCGAGACTCGAGTTCGTCATTTAGTTTGAAGGCAGTTCGTCAGAAGTTCGCTATAAAGCTACGCGTCCTGCATTTTCATTAATTTAAAATATATAGAAACAATGTCCACGTCGTCAAGCGAGGAAGAAAATATTGTTGCTTGTGCAAGTTTCTTAATTATAACAGCATTGAAAAAGAAGAAAGTAGAAAGAACCCGTAAAAGAAGGTGGTGAAGAAAAAATTTATTTGCAAACTGTGGCATATTTAGAGCTGCACTAATTTCTAGAAGCGAGTCTTTCTTCATATTCCGCTTTTTGTGATGAGGATTTTTTGGATTCCATAAAATACGAGTAGGATGCACTTCATATTGTTCGATTAAATTAATAATTTTCTCTTCACTCCACTCCATTGTTAAAAGAGCTAACTACACTTTTAAGATCGATCATCACCCATGACCGTCCACACTAGAACTGCTGTTCGCTTTCTTTGAAGTTACCGCTCATGTAGCGAACTTTGGCCGAACTCGAACCCGAACACGAACTGCTCGCGATCTCTGGTACACACCGACTTCTGCAGAGGTTCGCGAGCTGTTCGTGAGCTGTTCGCGAGCTGTTCGCGAACTTGGTCTGTACGCGGCTTTATGTGCTCCTTCGGAAAGTTTGCAAATATAAACTTTTGTTTTCTAAAAAATTCACACAGAAAAAATATAACATCATCAAGGCATATTACCTACTGTTGGGTGTGCCAATTTGCTTGTATACAGGTTTCGGTAATGATGATATATTTGTACCGCGAGGGTGATTAATAGGCGTCATCTCACGGCTACTCATTGCTGGCATGGAGAGTGCACACGAGTGGTCACTTTTTGTGCCATTTGAAATTCTAAATATTTTTTTGGCGCTCGCATACGACATCCAATTTTGATGGATACGAACCCCCTGCCCTTGTAAAGGCAGCCATTTTGCATTGAATAAGCTACTCGAGTGCTCCAGACCACTCGAATAGCTTATTCTATTGTAAAATAGCAGCGTCAGTGACGTTTCATCGTCTTGCAGTATTATTGTATTATTATTTGAAATATAAGTTAATTTGACGAAGATTATAAATAATATTTTAGCAAAATGGCTCATTTATTTCTTTTATTTTATTGTGAGGAACTTTTGAAAAGAAATAATACTCAAAATTTAAGGATTGAGAGAAGATTACCATTTGGGAACATAATATTTTGGTAAATTTTTATTTAAATCTGGGCGGTCAATTGAAAATTTCAAAATGAATAGATGATTTTACACAATAACCCACGACAAATTGTTAGAAAAATTAGAATCCGAGGATCCGCTAACAATTTAATACTTAGCTACTTGTTAAACCGACAACAATCTGTTAACGTTAATGAAAGCACATCCGAAGTTAAAGTTATGCAACATGGAATTCCTCAAGGATCCATACTGGGACCTCTACTCTTCATTATATACATAAATGACCTACCAAACCATGTCACTGTAAGTAACATCTCAATGTTCGCGGATGACACAACATTCTTCATAAAAAATAGCAATATTGACACTCTAAACGAACAATGTGACCGAGTTCTTGAGGAAGCAAAACGTTGGTTTACCGATAATAACCTATTGCTAAATGAAGAGAAAACTGACATTATAACTTTCCAAAGTGGGAAAAATAACTACAACAATCATGCCAAACTATTAGGGATATTTATTGACCCAGACTTGAAGTGGCATAAACACGGTCATGAAGTGCACCAGAAACTAATAAAAGTAGCCTACCTATTCCGAAAATTGTCAGGACAAGTATCAAGAAATACATAAAGGATTGCATACTTCGCCTTAGTTCAGTCGTTGCTTTCCTATGGGATTATTCTGTGGTTTTGGAGTTCCTTCAACACCAAGATATTTATTATCCAAAAGAAGATAATACGGATTATAGCAGGGGTACCCGCAAGGGAACATTGCAAACCGTTATTTCAAGATCTCGAAATCTTAACCTTATCCGGTTTATATATTCTAGAGTGCCTGGTCTATACAAAAAAGAATCCCAGCCACTTCCAAAAATTTGAGGATACCCACTCATACAATACCCGAAATAATAAAAACTTAATTATTCCTCATAACAGATCAAAAAAGACTAGAAATGGACCTTTCCATAACTGTGTAAAATTTTATAACGAACTACCTGACCATATTAAACAACTGCCGCTAAGTTCAAGAAAGTTATTAAAAAAGAACTAATGAAACATAAACGATTTTATAAAAGCAAACATAAAATGGACTCAATAATAGTGTTATACTTTATTGGACTCGAGTTAACCACATTTTAATTTGTAGTGTTGTATTTGTTAATTTGTCATGTTTTTAACTCATCTTTATGAAATATTTTCAAATATATTTTTAATGTGTTTGTAATTGTAATTTGCACGTGTATTTGTGATATATTTTAGATAATCATATTTTAATGTAATGACAAGGCTAAACATTTCATGTATTTGTAGTATGCCGAATAAAATGAATTTGAAATTTGAAATTTAGTAGCATTCGTGAATCTAAATAGAAAATAAAATAGGGCCCAGGCCTTGGTATAGCATTTTAGTCTGCACAGTTATTCGACTGTAGATTTGAACTAAGGTACCTACTGTAGATCCGACAAGAATTATTATCTGCATCTGTTATTACGAATATTATTTGTCGGAATTTGTTATTTTAATTTCATAGTGCTGCATCTTCAAGCTACTATGATAATTTTTGTGTTCGTGCCAATATAAAAGCTTACTCATTTCATCTACATAATTTTCTGTTAGAACACTGGCCACTTAACTGTTTCTTTATACATAATTATCTCCCTACATATCACTTTGAGCAAGTAAGATGTAAGGTTATGTCACGGACACAAATTAATCCAACTCTTTACATTGTCGCTGTGCCGGCACTATATCACTATAACTTTCCACAACATTCAAGAGCTACTTCGCTTCTGTCGCATTGCCAACTGCTCTCTTTGTTAATGATTTATTCACAGGCACTTTCATTTGACTTCTAAATTACACACTCACGCCTCGGGGTCGGCAAGGACGCAGCTACTCCGCTGTGTCATCCGCCATCCGCCGAACTACATGTACCAACATAGTGCTTTAGTAGTTTTACTCTGTCATATGCAATCAAGCTTCCAATGAGGTTTTATTACACGGTGAGATTATGTCGAATAGATGATGAAAGAAGAGATACTGACGAGTATTAGTTAGATTAGAATACATTGTTCTTGTTTGAAAGATGTAACATTCAGCTAAAGATTATCTAATTCTAAGAATGGAATCGGCACCATGCATATGTTGTTTGTACTTGTATTCACAAGGGTACTACATAAAGCAAATTCATTGTACAATATCTAGGGTGTCTACACCGAAATGCACTAATTTTGGAGTCATTTATAAAATAAGTACCTAACGATATTTTTTTTAGATCTGAGTATATTGGCATTTCCAAAGTAGTTGCACTTCTTTTTATTCAAAAGTAGATCCTAAATTTCTAAATTGAAATTAAATGTTGTATTTTTAAAGTTATCATTAAATCCAAGAGAAAAGGAAATTCTTATATATTTATACAGGGTGTTATGTAAGTAAGTGATCAACGCTTAACCAATGGTAGAACTGACCCCAAAGATAGTAAATCTGGCAATAATTTTTGTTTATCATACTTTCTACAAGAACTAGAGGCCTTTAAAACTGACCAATCACGTCATAGTTCAAAACTTTATAAAAAAGTAAAAATCAATTTGTTCTCTGGAAAAAATGTGATACCTGTCACAAATGACATAAAATTATTGACGTCTATTTGGAAATACCTCTCTGTACTGTCTTACAACAGCACGACTATTTTGTAATGTCTCGCTATAAACCATATGCATGTCTGCATACTCCTGGTTGGTGAAGGTAAATGATATTTTGAGAATATCAATAAAAAAACAGAATATAAATTGTACGTCTATGCAAAAAAAAACATTTAAAGTCAGATTGACAACCAATATTTTTTCCAGAGAACACATTGATTTTTACTTTTCTATAAAGTTTTGAACTATGACGTGATTGGTCAGTTTTATAGGCCTCTAGAAAGTATATTAAACAAAAATTATTGCCAGATTTACTATCTTTGGGGTCAGTTCTACCATGGGTTAAGCGTTGACCACTTACTTACATAACACCCTGTATAAAAACTATATTTAAAAAATAAAAAAAATCTAGGTGTGCTAATCTGCTTTGTCACAGATATCAGTAATGATGATGACATATTTGTACCGTGCAGGCGTTTACCAGGCGTCACCTCACGGGCACTCATTGCTGGCGTGGAGAGTGCACCACAGGGGTCACTATATTTGGACAACTGAAAAACTCTAGGAAAAATCGTATATCCAGATTTTAGTGGATAAGTACGTTTTAAGGTCCCTATAATCCGATTATAACAATTTTACGATTATGTCCGTATGTGTGTGAGTGTGTGTGTTTGTGTGGATTTAACTGCAGTTTCCTCAATCTGACATTCCTGGGAAGAGTTGATTAGATTTTGGTAACAATTGGATAACCGGAAGTAATAGTTTCGGTAAAAAATCTTCTAAATACAATTTTTTGGAAATTTTTGTTTTTGCAATTATTGAACAACATAAAATTCTCCATCTCATACAATTAAAAATTTTTTATATCTTGTATAGGTTTAGAGATAAAAGCACTGTAATATATAGAATAATATAATGTAATACATCGCAGAGGCTAAGGCACTAAGGAAACCAGTTGACAAATTCAAATGTTTATAACATAGTTGGTAAATGACAGATGTCAGTGTCAAAAATCAACAATTCTAGTGACATTCTGAAATCTTTTTTCTGGGGAGTACATTTAATCTTTCTTATTATTTTATTAATTAATAGATATTTACACACCAAGTGAGCTAAGGTAATGTTTATTCATGAGAAGAAAGTTTTTTCGAGTGAATAAATATTCTTAGCTCACGTGGTTTGTACAATATTTTATTCAATTTTGACAAAATACTAATAAAAACCATTATAATATTTAATTTTGACAAAATAAAAAACTGATGCTTTATTGTTTGTCATTTGTGCGTAAAAAATAATGAAAATGGCTGAGAATGTGTGATAAATATTATGGTAAGTGATATTTTCGTACCTGATGTTATTTTAAATGCATTATTTGTTGTAGAGTGAGATAAAATTTTGTGAGAGTGATTTAAAAAAAAATTAATTCACATGTGAAAAAGTGTTACAGTTGTTGCTATGGAGTTAATAATGTCAGTTTAAAACGTCAAAATTGAATAAATATTTAAAATTGTATGTGAAATGCATATATCCGTCAGAAATACCGCCAATCTAGTTAATGATTTGGAAGAATCTGTGATATTTAGGAACTTCCTCATACAATGAAAAATAGATATAATTAGAATTTTATATGTGCATAAGACATGTTAAATACAATAAAAACAATATTTGGGGAAAGTTCTGTAATTTTTTTGTTATAAAACGACGGTTCGAAAGCGAAGTGCAATACAATATTTATACCGTGAGTATTTTTTAACGTGAAACATTGGGTTTGTTATGTCCATGGTTACGATTTGATATTTGATTGACAGCAATGTATTTGCGTGTCCCATTTAAAATTAAACATAGGGAACGAATTTGACAGATGTATTATATTATGTAAGCAATTTAGCTAAGTCAGAAAACCACTCGAGAGCACTAAACATATTTCGGGCACACAATATTTTTTTTGCAACTAAATTTAATTTTTAGAAAACAGGTATAATTATTTAAACAAAATTAACCTCTAATGACGTCTTGTCAATATGACAGATAACCGCTGAATTTTCCTATAAGTTACGACGTTACGACTTGACATTTGATTGACAGTAATATATTTGCCTGTCTCATTGAAAACGTAGGGAATGAATTTGACAGAGTATTATATTTAAATATTTTAAGAAATTTGGCCAAGTTAGAAAATCACCCGAGCACAGATACACTAGAAAGCAGGTATAATTATTTAAACAAAATTAACCTCTATTGACGTCTTATAAAATGTAAAATTCGTTCCCTATGTTTCATTTTAAATGGGACACGCAAATACATTGCTGTCAATCAAATGTCGAATCGTAACCATGGATATGACAAACCCAATGTTTCACGTTAAAAAATACTCACGGTATAACATAAAATGGAAATAGCGAGAGGTCTCGTGCTGGCCACAAAAGATTTTCTTAAGTGGGAGAGTGTGATATTTTCCACATAATCAAAGTGAAAAAGTAGGCTTTAAATCATGTTTCTGCAGCAGTAACAATTTCATCTTCAGTAAATCTAGATCAGTATCTCGCATCTATCAAGTCTTGGGAGTACTAGTTTAAATAACGAAAATAGCCTGCTCCTTAAAAGGCGTTGATGACAGATTGCAGTAGATGCAATTATTCTATATTTATCTTTAAAACAAGATATAAATTACCGGTTAAAAATGAGGGAAGAGTGCAGCTGTGAAGAAAAAATCCAGAAGGCACCTCCCATCTCGATATTCCCGAGGCATTGAAATGTCACGAATTAAAAAGCAAGCCGGTTCTTCGCAGAACTGGTGCGACTCTTAATAATTTAATTATAGGTATTATGACAGCATGCGGGCGTATATACTCCCATAAATTCCCCACACGGTTTACGACCAAGAGGATTTATTCAAGCTACGCGATTGTTTTAGCGGATGCTGTAATAAAATCGAATTTGGAATTGTCATAAAGTTAGTCAAATGATCGCGGAGTTGGAGTTAGTTTATTATGTACATCATCGTAAAGTAAATCTAAATAGAAGTTACAGTATCTGCTAGTTATTTATCACTATCTTTTCAATTACTTATTCCAAGTAAACATTTAATGTACATAATAAGAATTTATAATACTCCTTTTTAATGACACGATAGCCTTATTTGGATAATATACAGTATGCGTCTAAAAATATGAGTACAACTGATAATCATTGCTCTTACATCGTTCAATGAAAGTTTACTTGCTATTTGTTTCAAGCTATTGTATTCTTATGTTCCAATATTGAGATTTTTTTTGCCCTCCTGAAGTGTAATGGGAACTTTACAATTGTATACACAGCAAGTGTAACCTACATTTTACGCTTACTGTGTTGTAACTTGTCTAACTATGAGGTAAAATAATTAAAATACACTGGACGTTTACGGGCATTTAGAAGAGAAATCATCTTTACTATAATAAAGTTCATGTAAAAAAGTACTACCTACTTAACTTATTTTTTTACCTTAACATTTCCTATATTTAAAATTAATTTATATAAACCAAAATCACGGCAGCGACATCTGTCATTATTGTAAAAATCCGCCGTTACCGACATAGTCACCGATCGATATACCTGTCAAATACGCGAGGCGAACATTGCTGAAATGTCAAATATCGACACCTACCTATTATTTATTACGAAGAAAACATGAGCAAATAAATATATTATCAGTCATGTCATAAACATCGTCTATTATTACAGATAAATTTTTGCTAGAAGTATTCTAATGAAGGTAAGTAACATCAAATTTGGCAATTGACTTAACCCCAGTATTTTAAACTAATCCTTTTCAGAAGTACAACCTATCTCATTTAAAAAAGTGATTTTCATTATCGTCGGCCAAAAAATTTGATACAATTCTCGAGCGTGAAGTATTTTACAGCGCTCCAGCTAATAAGGTACTCGCCTTAAGGGCTCGTGCCTTAAACAAAGCTGTCGCGCTGTAAAATACAACTTACACGCACTCGAATGTAAATAACTATTACAGCACCATTATTTTCTGATTTCATTTTACCTTCAGTCACATGTACGTAAGGAAGGTATTTGGTCTAAAAACTCGTTTTTTACCTCTCGCCGAGAGGTATGGGATTCATGCTAAAATTCACATTTCCAGATTTTAGTGAATAAACACGATTTAAGGTCCCTAGAATCCGATTATAACATTTTAAAAATTATTACAATTATGGCCACAACAGATTTTTACCTCTCGCTAAGAGAGGTATTGGAATCATGCTAAAATTCGCACATCCATATTTTGGGGATTAGCACGTTTTAAGATCCCTATAATCCGATTGTGTGTGTGCGTGTGTGTGTGTGTGTGCATGTGTGTGTGTGTGTGTGGATGTATAAATCTGTGGATGTTGGAACCACGGATTCTTAAATACTATAAGGCAAAATATAGATAACTGCAGTTTCCTCAATCTGACATTCCTGGGAAGAGCTGATTAGATTTTAGTAACAATTGGACAACCGGAAATAATAGTTCCTTTAAAAAAAATTTCTAAATATTATTTTTTGAAAATTTCTGTTATTACTATTATTGAAAAACAAAAAGTTCCACATCGGATATATTGAAAATTTTTATTATATTTTGTATAGATTTAGAGATAAAGGCACCAGTTGACAAATTTTTATAACATAGTTTGTAAAAGACAGATGTCAGTGTCAAAAATCAACAGTTTTAGTGACATTCTGATAGCTTTTTCTTGGAAGTACATTTAATCTTTCTTTTTGTTTTATTAATTAAATATTTAAAATTGTAGATAAAATGCACATATCCATAAGAAATACCGCCAATCTGGTTAATGAATTGGAAGCATCTCTGACATTTAGATACTTCCTCATACAATGAAAAATAGATATAATTAGAATTATATGTGTGCAGAAGACATGTTAAATACAATAAAAAACAATATTTGGGTAAAGTTCTGTAAATTTTTTAGCGGTTCGATAGCGAAGTGCAATACAATACTTATATAACAAAATGGAAATGGCGAGAGGTATTGTGCTGGCCACAACAGATTTTTTTTTTAGTTTTGAAGATAAATTATATTTCTACATTATGAATAAAGAACGAGTTAAGTGCTCAAATAAGATAAATTTAACTGATGGATGAATCTAAAATCTTGATCTTATCTTTATCTGCTTAATCATCTTGTCACTTCGCCTCGTAAATCGCGTGGACTCAATGAATGTTTAATAATTTAATTAGTATTCTTTCACTCAATTCTGAAGGCTGTACGATGCCAGTTATTATTGTCCATTATTTTTCATTTTCTTTTACTTTTTAAATATATGATTGTTTTGTTGCAGTCCGGTTTTTAATCCGAGAAAAAATTCAGCTCCAGTAAAGGATGTTATCCGTCATGATAGATAGTTTATTATTAATGTAATTAATTAATTATGAAACATCCGATTAACTGTATAAACAGAAAAATGATAAGACGTGTATGATTTGACAAGATGTCTTATTAATAATATGATAAGTACATACAAAGTCCATCACTTTGAATAAATTGTGTTTCTTCCTGCCTATGAAAAGTAAAATGACAAAATATATATTTTTTAAAAAATATGAATCAATCTTCAATTGTTCTAGGTAGGAGACGTAATAGGGTCGTGCTAAAAATCATTCATTGTAAATTTTAGTAAATAGGCATGTTTTAAATTTCTTGTAACCAGATTTTAATATTTCGTGTTATCTTTATTTATTATTTTGTTCGGATAAATTTATTTACGATTATAGATAATGATACGAAAGAAGATTATAGGTACGTCTATTCAAATCGTATTTGTAGTTTTAAGTTTTCCACAAAAAATTTAATTTAATATTCCTTGGTAATATACTACGGGATTTATAATGGTTTAATAAAATAATCCGATTTTGCTGAATAAAATATGTTAAGGGAATAATCATGGTATAATACCTTACACATGATCTTTTGTCTTATTTTTTATTAATATTAACATTATCTGCTTTGAAATGTTACACAAAAAGTGATTTTTTCATATTAGGCTATATAAAGTATTGTATTGCACTTCGCTATGGAAACGTAGTTTTATAACAAGAAAAATTACAGAACTTTACCCAAATATTGTTTTTATTGGATTTAACTTGTCTTCTCCACACATTTAGGTCTAATTACATCTATTTTCCATTGTATGAGGAAGTTCCTAAACGCCAGAGATTCTTCCAATTCATTAACAAAATTGGCGGTATTTCTGATGGATATATGCATTTTACCTATAATTTCAAATATTTAATTAATAAAACAATAAGAAAGATTAAATATACTTCCCAGAAAAAGCTATCAGAATGTCACTAAAACCACACTAAAACTGTTGATTTTTGACAATGACATGTGTCATTTAAAAACTATGTTATAAACATTGGAATTTATCAACAGGTTTCCTTAGTGCCTTAGCCTCTGCGATTAATTTACTCTATATATTATAGTGTCTTTATCTCTAAATCTATACAAGATATAATAAAAATGTATAGTGTATAAGATGGAGAATTTTATGTTCTTGAATATTTAATAACAAAAATTTCCAAAAAATTATATTTAGAAGAATTTTTCTCAGAAACTACTACTTCCGGTTGTTCAATTGTTACTAAAACCTTTTCACCTCTTCCCAGGAATGTCAGATTGAGGAATCCATAGTTAAACAATTCTTAAGTCTTATCATCAACATCCAGACATACACACATACACATATTTCTCACACACATAACCACAGATTCCTGAGGCTAAAATAAGACGATTTAACCAAACTTGCTTCTTCTGGAAAGTGTACCATTTAGCCAGTATTATGCTTCAAAATTCTTCAAAAAAAAAATTAATTTTGCTTATAATAATCGGACGCTTTATTCGATTTGGATGAAATTTGGTATGACAGTTTATATGGTTATAAGCCATCTTTTAAGATGATACTTGTTATTATTAGTGAACCACTAGTGCATGAAACTTGAGTGTCCTAACATTAATTAGACCGTAACTTTTTAATGGCCACGCCGATAATGTGAAATTATCTTTCTTCAGAAAGATACATTCAATAGTAAACTTTTCTTTCTCTGTGTGTAATTTGTGATATCTGTTACGGTTCACACACAAAGAAATAAAATCTAAGTGTCTGCACCGCTAAATTTTTAAAATAAATTTTATCTACGCAGAAAAGTGCAACGAAATACTAATTGGACTTGTTCAACAAATTGTTTACCTACAGAGAATTTATTTTAAAATGCAATATTATAGTTCATCACTTCCATTGTTACTCACTATTGTCAAAAAATGACAGCAATGTAATATTTGTCCATTTTAAAATGCAACATTCTAAATAGTATTGCAGCACAGGAGATACCTCCAAAACACATCACAAATGGTGTCAATTCTTATTACGACCGACTAGAATATTGCCTCAGTGTGAATGGGGGTATTTTTTAACATTTATTAATTGAAAGTTATGAATTTTTGTAAGCTAAAGTTTGTTAAGATGTGCAACATTCATGTTTCGATTTTTTGTTGATCGTATGTAGGCTAATTTATTGGAAATTAGTTTCGATAATACAAAACTACAAATTTTGTATGTTGCATTTTAAAATGGACAAATATTACATTGCTGTCATTTTTTGACAATAGTGAGTAACCATGGAAGTGACTGACCATATGTTGCATGTTAAAATAAATTCCCTGTATATAAATATAATGTATCGCATTTTTATCTATAATAGTTAGAATTTTAATTTCCTGCATGAACGACGTTATTTTAGTTTAGTTTCTTAATTTAGTGGCTTAATTTAATTTCATAATTTACATGCTGCATAAACCCAGCATAAGTATAAAGTTGTTTTAACTTATTAGAAGTGTTCCAACTACAAATTCTCTTTAACAAAATTATTTATGTCGAAGAAACATAGGTGCTCATAATTTTCCATGTTGGATAAATATTCCTGACTATTAATGTCTCCCAAACATTGTGAGAACCAGGGAATAATTGCCAGCCAAATCCAACAAAAAGTAAAATCCATCACTTTGGAATGTACCATCTATAATTCTTCTGTACGTTACCAGCATACGGGATGCTGATGCTATTGCTATGCTAGTTCCCTGCACATTGCGACTTTCATATAAAACCCAAAACAAGCTAATCAATCACGAGAACTTATTATTAAAGCTCGCGCAACGCAAAGAGTACACACCAACGTATAGCAACCAAGTCATTTCTCAAATCGTCACTGATGTACGATTTTAAATGCACTTTAATAACTGGCCACAGGCAGAGGATAATAAACACAAAAAGACGACAAAAGAAGAAGATAAAGGACAATTTGTATGCTGGAAAGAAACAACAGATGATTGCAAAAATTTCTAATTTAACATTGTAATAGAGGAAATAACAAATAATTGAGAGAGCATTTGGAGATGGTACTTGGTGGAACATTTATAATAAGTTATAATAAAAAACAAATATAGTCTTGTTTTATCCACTTTATTAAGTATTCTGTGATGATCATTTCATCCTTTCAGTTGTCTGAAGATGTCCGAAAGGACGAAACAATCGTCACAGAATTTTTAATAAAGTAGATAAATCAAGAGTGTATTTGTTTTTACCTCTCGCTAAGAGAGGTATTGGATTCATGCTAAAATTCGCATATCCAGATTTTATTGAATAAGCACGATTTAAGGTTCCTAGAATCCGATTATAACATTTTTAAAATGATGTCTGTGTGTGTGTGTGTGTGTGTGTGTGTGTGTGTGCGTGTGTGTGTGTGTGTGCGTGCATGTGTGTGGATGTGTGTATGTATGTGTGTCTGGATGTTGGAGGGACGATTCCTCAAAAACAAAGACTTAAAAAATATTTAACTGCAGTTTCCTCAATCTCATATTTCTGGGAAGAGTTGAAAAGGTTTTGGTAACAATTGGACAACCGGAAGTAGTAGTTTCTTCATTCTCCATCTAATACACTTAAAATTTTTGTTGTATTTTGCGATTTACAGATAAAGACACTATAATATATAGAATAATCTAATGTAATACATTGCAGAGGCTAAGGCACTAAGGAAACCAGTTGACAACATAGTCTGTAAATGACAGGTGTCAGTGTCAAAAATCAACAGTTTTAGTGACATTCCGATAGTTTTTTCTGGGAAGTATATTGTACATTTAATCTTTTATTATTTATCTTATTATTTTATTAATAAAATATTTAAAATAATAGATAAAATGCATATATCTATCAGAAATACCGCCACTCTGGTTAATGTATTGGAAGAATCTCTGACAAATAGGAACTTCCTCATACAATGAAAAATAGATATAATTAGAATTACATGTGTGCAGAAGACATGTTAAATATAATTAAAAACAATATTTGGGTAAAGTTTTCTAATTTTTTGTTATAAATCGACGGTTCGATAGAGATGTACAATACAATACTTATATAGCCTTATATGGAAATGGCGAGAGGCAACAAATTTTTTATTATAATCAAATGAGTTCAGTGTGTGTGTGCGTGCGTGTTTGTGTGTGTGCATGAGTGTGTGTGTATGTGTGGATGTTGGAACCACGGTTTCACAAATACTAAAAGAATATTTAACTGCAGTTTCCTCAATCTGACATTCTTGGGAAGAGCTGATTAGATTTTGGTAACAATTGGACAACCGGAAGTAACAGTTTCTTTCAAAAAATATTCTAAATATTATTACTTAAAAAGTTCTGTTATTACTAATAATAAAGAATATAAAAATCTCTATCCGATACATTTAAATTTTTTATTATATTTTCTATGGAGTTAAAGATAGAGTCATATAAATATATAAAATAATAAGTTGTAAATATATCTCACAGCCCATGGAAAACAAATGGAAAAATTAAAATGTTTGTAATCGACAGATAAATGTCAGTGCCCAAAAGCCAAAGACATTGCTGAAAACTTTTTCTGGGAAGTACATTTAATCTTTCTTCTTTTATTATTAATTAAATATTTATAATTATAGACACATTATTACATATACCCTTCAGAAATACTGCCAATCTCATCAATGAATTGAAAGAATTTCGAATATTAGAAGAATAAGAGTAAATAGAATGAATTAAAAAATATAAAAATATATAAAGAAGATATGTTTTTGTGTGTATCAAAAATGTCAGATATGTAGGTACAATACTTATATAGCCTAATATGGAAGTGTCGAGAGGTCTTGTGCTGGCCACAACAGATTTTTATTTACAAAAAAACTGTTTTCCCAAGTTAAACGCCTATGTCAAAGTTTCTTGGGACAGCCGGTATATTGTCTGTTACAATATTAATGATCTGCTGCCATACTCAATAAATATTTTAGAATTTTATTAGCATTCATTCCGTTATGATTATTACAATTTCTTAAAGATAAATGATACAGATTTTTTACAGAAAAATAAATTATTACTGTGAAACAGACTACAAATATACTTATGCTGCTATACAGTGTGAACACTGAAAACCGAGACATAGGCGTTTACCATGGGAAAACAGTTTTTTTCAAATATTATCTGTCCCGCAAGAGTATAGTGGGAGTTTTTGATATGGTTAGAAAGATTATTTAATTTGGCATCGAAGAGTATCTAAATACTCCTAATTTAATGCCTTATTATTGAAATATTTACGAAAGTATAATCCTACTTGACAGTTATTACTTATAATTTACTAAAAACAGTAATCATGGAAACGTATTCGGTAGATGACTTGGTTAAATCAAGGCTCCATGTTATTTTTTCACTAGTTCAAATCCCTCCCGGTTCAAGTTAATATTTTTATTATTTTTATATTTATTTTGTACAATGTATTATTAAATAAATTACCAAATTAAAACAAATAACTTTTTGGTACGTCAAGTATTTTCTTGAATTTACTATACTATTTCTTTGTTATATCACTCTTAATAGTATTAAGCAAAAAACAAAAAGTAATCAATAATAAATAAACTCTCACACAGGTTTGTCCTGTGTTAGACTTTTATTGTCATTTTTTCAATGGATTTTTCATTAGAAGAAAAAAATAGTATAATTAAAATTTACAATCAAGGGATGAGTTTACGAGAAATTCGAGACTTTTTTGCTAGTAAATATCCTGATAGACAAATTGCATCCCATGAACGAACTAGACGAATCATTTTAAAATTTGAAAAAACCGGTTGCGTTAATGACGAACATAAAACTAAACTGAATTATTTATTTGGCTTAAATTTACATATTTGTTTCACTTCTTGTACATTCAGTCAATAAAATACTTGATGTACCAAAAATTATTTGTTTTAATTTTGTAATTTATTTAATAATACATTGTACAAAATAAATATAAAAATAATAAAAATATTAACTTGAACCGGGAGGGATTTGAACTAGTGAAAAATTATCATGGAGCCTTGATTTAACCAAGTCAGCTACCGAATACGTTTCCATGATTACTGTTTTTAGTAAATTATAAGTAATAACTGTCAAGTAGGATTATACTTTCGTAAATATTTCAATAATAAGGCATTAAATTAGGAGTATTTAGATACTCTTCGATGCCAAATTAAATAATCTTTCTAACCATATCAAAAACTCCCACTATACTCTTGCGGGACAGATAATATTTGAAAAAAACTGTTTTCCCATGGTAAACGCCTATGTCTCGGTTTTCAGTGTTCACACTGTATACATATCTTCAGAAAATCAATTAATAGTGCAGAAGGCAAACGATGTTAATTTATAATAAATGACCAATAGAGAAAAAATATATATATTAATTACAATATAACTGTTCTGATATATCGATTTAAAATAACTGGTTGTTAAAATATCTAACATGAACAAAACAGTGATAAAAAAACATAACATATTTCAAATTTCAGTTTTTCACAAATAGTTGTCATAAATATCTACTACCATCAACATTAAAATTCCATACAAATCTTCATATTGCGTTTATGTTATAATCTTAGTAACACATGTTTAAATTACACCTTGTGGGTAACAAATTAAAAAATATGTCAAAATCCAACAAACTACAAAAATCTAGAAGTGATAAATAAAATAATAACGGGTTGCGAATCAAGCAAGCCGTTTCTCCACTAAAAACAAAACACACACGAGTCTCCCCACACGCAACGAAGAGTCCTTTCATTAGAGCATCTCGAGAAGTTTTTCTCAATTATGATTATTTATGTGACACGTTCCTGTGTATAAATTGTTCTGTGATTAATATTTTGATACAAAGTTATCTGCATTGCATTCCTAGTTAGATGACCAATCCGCGATGAATATAATATGCGTTTGATGTATGGATTGTGGGAAAGATAGATATTTGCGAGCAGATTCTTCGTTTATTTGATTGAATAAATTTGCAAAGCAATCGTGGAAATGTTTTACGATACATGAGATCGTGAATAATACGGCGTTTATAGACATTTAATTGAAAGTATGACTGCGAAATGAAGCGTTATATTAGGTATAATATACGTATAATATATAGATATTTACCATAGACCGTTATGAGAATAATTTACAAGCTGTATTATACGAACTGTAGTGACGGAATATATATATATATATATATATATATATATATATATATATATATATATACAGGGTGTCTCAATAAGCTTGCTCACTATTGGTATCTTTTTTATTTGAAAAGATACAAGGTTGGTTAAATGAGCAAAATTGTGCCATTTTATATTAGAAAATTGGTCATGTAGACAAAATAAAAATTGTGTGAGCGGTCCCCAAAATTTGGGACAGAATATATATTTTTTAACTATGTATTTTTTATTATCTTATTGGAAAGAGTATTTTTCTCTTTCCAGTAAGATAATGTTGTTTACGTACATTTTTTTCAAATAAACGAGTTATTTACGTTTAAGGATAAAAATGATCTTTTATTAGTTATTTAGTCAAGTAAACCATGGAAATATTTGTCTTTTATAAAATTATTATTTTATTAACTTATTTTACAGTAATAACAAAACAATTAAAGAAAATATTCAAATTGGAAGCCATTATTTCTTTGGCACATTTCAGGTCTTTTGGAAAGAGAGCCGACCGTTCTACGTAACTGGTGCCTAGATATATCTTTCCATATAGTAATATCATATCTAACTTTTCTTCATTTGTAAAGTTATTAAACATTATTAAACACAGAGAACTTCACTGGAGATATAATTAAACGTCGAACAAACAAAGAATCAATTGTTACCATGGCTTACTTGGCTAAATAAACTAATAAAAGTTTACAAAATTTAAATTTTTACCCGTAAATAACTCGTTTATTTGAAAAAATTGTACATAAACAACATTACCTTATAGGAAAGAGAAAAAAAATACTCTTTCCAATAAGATAATAAAAAACATATGGTTCCATTTAAAAAATATATATTTTGTCCCAAATTTTGAGAACCGCTGACACAATTTTTATTTTGTCTATATGACCAATTTTCTAATATAAAACTTCCGGTATGGAATTCGTAGAAAATAGTATATCTTCGTATTACAATTTTACTGGATATATAGAATCTTGTCCAAGGAACTTTTGGAATACAAATGTACAAAACACATAGAATTGACGGAAGATAATGTGCTGGCCACATCAGATTTTTCATTAGGTACTATTAAAATATTGTATAAACATTCACTTCACATACTTTTTAGAAAATGTGTAACCGGTTCACTGGAGAAATTTTGCATAATTTTGTGCAAAGAAGAAAAAGTTAATAGACCAAATAGATTGTCCTATCTCTCCTAACTGGAAAGGTCATTGTTTTTTTAAAAAATAATTAAAATTTGTGCTTCAAAGTTAGAAACAGGTGTAAAATGAAATAAGAAAATGAATAAAAGACGGAATTATACTCTGAGCACCATTTGAGTGCCCTTGTCTGTAATATTAAATTAATTGAATTACATTTTAAAGCACCACTATCAAATTTCATTTAGTCAACGTTGCATTATAATGCGAACTAGATAATAATCACGTTTTGCTAAATAATAATAGCGATATTTTGTAACAGCATGCATATTATAGTGGTAATAATACGTGTATAATGCTAAATTACACACTTACATATAGCTGGGATGCTCTGCCGAATAACAGACAATTGCTGCCGCTTACCTGAAAAGTAAAAAAGAAATGTGTCAGTAATCATGGGCTATTATTAAAATGAAGTAAATGTATTCCACTCATAATGAATTTTAAATTACACGTTAGAGATTCACATATGCCCTCTAAGGTCCCACGCATAAACCACGAGCATATTCTTATTCTCAACACTACTTACGAGTCTTGAAAGATGATCCTACAGATATTAAAAAGGTGTTATTACATGTCATTATTAATTTCAATATCTAAATACCCTTTGTTTGAAAATATAATTAAGTTATTTTCTTGAAATGAAAAACAGAGGGTACTTTGTTTAATAAACTCATCCTTGAGCTCTCCGCCATATTTGGAAGAAAGGTAATGAAGATGTACTACTTGATATATGAACAATCTTGTGATGTCTAAATAAGAACACTATAACCAATTTTAAATTATATCCATATATGCTTGCGTAATGTACTCGTACATGTATGTAAAGAAGCAAAGTGATGTATGAAGCATAGTGATATTAGACATCACAATAATAGTACCTACAAAATATAAAAAAAATCGTATTAAAAAAAGTAAAATTGTAACACGAACATAATACAATTTTTTACAAATTCCATACAGAAAGTTCCTTGGAAAATATTCTATAAATCCAATAAAATTATCACATGAATATACATTATGTATACTCATATATAAATAGGTACTCTAAAAATGACTACTCTTACGTAACATTCTCTTTACAATTAAATAATATTACTACCAAGTTTATATCTCTACCTATTATTGAATTATTGCCCCAAAAGTCAATATTTGGATAAAAATTTCAATATTTTCAAAAATCTAATTTTTATGTATCTAGGTACTTCTCTGATATAACTGAGCAGACATCGATATTTTAGGGAAATTTATTTACTGAAATAAATATCACAAATTCTAATTCAAGTAAACTTTATTCTTAAAATAACAAATACATTTACTATTTTGGTGAATTTAATTTAAATTATTAGGTTTTAATTCAGTAATGATTTTTTTTATTTGGTTCAATAATGGATGTACCTATACCCATGGAATGAGAAATAAATAAATTCATAGTGAATAAAGAATATATGCATTGAAAACCTACCTAGTTTCTTGTTAAAAATCTGAATAAAATTACGGTAAAAATAAAATATAACCAAACCTTCAAAAGGTTTTATTTCTTTTTCAATATTCATCTCTTCAAATTTTCCTATTGTCATACAGTTGTTCAAATACTCTAAAAATGCGTACACTTACGTAACATTCTCTTTACAATCAAATAATATTACTACCAAGTTTATATCTCTACTCATTTTTGAATTATTGCCCCAAAAGTCAATATACCCCACTTTTAGATAAAAACTTTAAAATTTTCAAAAATCTAATTTTTATGTGTCTAGATACTTTTCAATGCGCTGGTTCCAAATTTTGAAACCGCTGGTCGATATCTCGTTTAGTTCTCGCGATATATAGATTTAAAATTTTGCTCAATTTTTGGGTAATAACCCAAAAATGGGTCGAGATATGAATTTGGAGACATCACCATTCGATTCTACGGACAAAAATACATAAGTATAGCAATTTTCATAATTTTTGTCCAACTGGTTCATTTTTTATGAATAAAAGCTTGAAAACCCCTGAAAATGGCCAAAATCTGAAAAAATTTAGATTTTTGCGATTTTTGGCTATTTTCAGTTATTTTGCTTTAGAGATTGTATGCGGTGTTCAAAAATTATGAAAATTGGCGTGCTTATGTAATTTTGCCCGTAGAATCGAATGGTGATGTCGCCAAATTCATATCTTGACCCATTTTTGGGTTATTACCAAAAAATGGGCAGTTTAGAGCAAAACTTTGAATCTAAATATCTCGAGAACGAAAAGAGATATCGACATGCGGTTTCAAAATTTGGAATGGAATCAGCGTGTTGAGAAATATCTAGATACATTGGATTTTTGAAAAGTTTGAAGTTTTTATGTAAATGTGGGGTATATTATTATATGGCAAAAATGGCTACAGATATAAATTTGGTAGTAATATTATTTGAATGTAAAGAGAATGTTACGTAAGTGTACGCATTTTTAGAGAATTTATATATGAGTTTACATAATGTATATTCATGTGATAATTTTTGTATGGAATTTGTAAAAATTTGTATTATGTTTGTGTTACAATTTTACTAGATATATAGAATCTTTTCTAATGAACTTTTGGTACGGGATTTGTACAAAATACATCAAATTAACGGAAGATTTTATCATGAAATGAATAAAATTGATTCAAATTTGTTAATTTAAATAAATTTACTACGGGGGTTCTTTATAAAACTGTGGATTATAATAAAGTATTCTTGGGATAACTTATTTTCCTTTTTAACATTGTTTTTGTGATAATGTCAATGTCTTAAGTTTTGTGATTCATTATTTGTAATTATAAAAGTATTATTTCAAACAGAATAATCTGTATAGATGCAAAATGAAAGTAATTATGTGTTGGCGAACGTCAGTAAAGTCTCATTTGACTACTAGAAAAAGTTTTTTTTTATAAAAAAAAACAGTTCTTTCTTTTATTTGTATGAACTTCTTTCTACTACTCTTCAGCTCTGTAAGTAGCGTAACCTGGTAAACTATTACTAATTTTGTCAAAATGTTCCAAATTTTGATGTTTAAAAACATTAACGTTGTGCAAAACTATCAAATATTTCCTATTTTGCAATTACTACAAAATTTTATACATATCCGGAGTTTAACCTAGCGGTTGTATTACAAGAATGTTATAGTCCTACCCGAAGAACGAATCATGAATAAGAAATAAATATTGCAATTTTGTGTAAAATATTATTTAATAAAGTGTTAATGTAAATAGTGATTCCTTAGAAATGGGCAAAATAGCATCCAGTTCGCAATGACACGGATGAGTGCGGTGAGGACTATTGCAGGAACGTGAGTTCAGTGCGAGACAGGAGGTCATGAGTGATACATGAACGCTGATAACCGCCAAACAGAATTATTTTATGTAAATCCGCTGAGCAACACGTGCTACATTACTGTACTCAATACGACTTACTATTATCTCACCAGCCAATAACTCTAAACAAAACTAAATTACATTAAAATACCCATTAACGTAAAACAGCCTGCAGATGCAATCCAATTTCTTTACCTGTTACAGCTTCTAATGCTAACTATAGTAGGTACTTTAAGTTCGACGACAAAAAACTAGGTTTAATTTATTTTCTTCTCAACACAATTTGATGCATTTCAACGTTGTAGATCAGCAAATGGTAGTAAAGTTAACATGCAGATCTTAGTTGACAAAATAAAACGTTACTCATTTGCACCACGGTCTATAAATACAGGGTGTTAAAAATAAGTGTCACAAATTATGAGGGCATGTAGTACTGACCAAAATGAGTAAAAACAGCTTAATCAACATGGGTCCGATCTTCAATAGTTTCCAAGATATAAAGTAATGAAAAATGATTTTTTTCGGAATTTACCTCTGCTATCTCGAAAACTGTAAGAGTTACGACTTTGATTAAATGAGACATTTTAGTTACCTTTCAGAGATCGTCTTAAATGTGTTTTTGTTTTTCAAAAAAATCGAATAATTGTACTAAGACAAAAGTTGTGGCGACCTTTGCCAATATTTAGTTTTCAAATAACTTCGTAACTATTAGAAAGTGAAAAAAAAATGTTATTGTTTTTACCTTCCGTCACCTTTAGGTAAGGAAGGTATTGTCTTTGGTCAAAAAATTCGGTGGTGAGTTTTTAATGAATAAGCACGTTTCAGGGTCCCTACAATACGAATAGACCATTTTTAAGATGATGTCTGTATGTGTGTGTGTGTGTATGTGTGTGTGTGTGTGTCCGTGTGTATGTGTGTCCGTGTGTGACAAATTTTTCTCCGACGATAACTCCAATACTACAATTCTAAAAATTATAATTCTTTCGTATTCCTCTTCTGCACAACCATATGAAGAGAAAGGAAGGACTGTGTGAAGAAGATGCGTTGGACAGAAATGAGTGAAAGAGAGAAGGAATCAGCGGCCCCTAATAAAATAAGGGGAAAGCTGAAGAAGAAATAAAGGAAGTGTCAAGTGCATTTTACTTAGTGTATGTTTATGTTGTAATTTTATTGGATTTATAGAACCTTTTCAAATGAACTTTTGGTAAGGAATTTGTAAAAAATAGTATGTGTCCGTATTCGATTTTACATGATACTATATAGAATCTGTTCCAAGAACCTTTTGGTATGGGATTTGTACAAAATACATCGAATTGACGGAAGGTCTTGTACTGGTCACAACAGATTTTTTTATAGTCTATTCACTGGTAAAGACAAAATTTTGTTCGATCTTAGTCAATTTTTCTTCGATTCTAATACAAAATAGCCTCCTTCTCAAAAACAGTTGAAGATCGGACCCATGTTCATTAAACTTTTTTTACTCATTTTGGTCAGTACTATATGCCCTCATAATTTGTGACACTTATTTTTTTAACACCTTATATACGCCATTCAATTTTTACCGCTCGCTAAGAAAGGTATTGGAATCGTACTAAAAATCACATATCCAGATTTTAATGGATAAGCATGTTTTAAGGTCCCTATAATCCTATAATTAAAACATTTTTACGATGATTTAGGCTGTGTCCGATGTTGCACTTTTATCATCCTAATATCTAAATCCTAAATTTATATGCCCAAAATCTAGTGATTATTTAAGATTTTAAGAATTAAATGTTAGGGTTTTACAGGAGCATACTACGCCTTGAACTTGACGAGCACTAATTAAACAAATCATGTTCTTTGCTATAATTTGTAAAACCCGTCAAATTTATTGTCAAAGAATAGCTTCTTAGCTTCTGTTTTATAAAATATAATATTAACATTTACTCTTAAGCATCAAATTGAATCAAATTGCATAATTTATTTTTGTTGTTGTAAAGTGTTGCCACACAAACCAATGGATATCACTAGTGTGCCATTCGGACTTGTATTTATGTGAAGAAGACCTAAATACTACATACTAAATGACAAAATGCGACATCGGACACAGCCACAGTATTTGTTTTACGCACGGTTGTAGGAAAAAAAACTATTTCCCAGTTTCCCATTCATTTTAAAACACTGAAAGGAATGCTGTTTAGATTTAGTCTCATTATCATATCAGTATCATAAAAGGAAGGAAGAATAACAGCGAGCAAAATTGTAAAAGGTTTTTATGTGGCGAATAAAGCCAGCCTCATCTAATATTGGCATTTGTGTTTGATATAACAGCAGCAATCTCACACTGTTTGATGAAACAACATGCCAGCAAATTTACAGCCCGGCATCCGTCATTGTTCTTCGTTAATGATATACAAAAGTCTAGTGCAAGACTATTATGTCATGAATGGAAGAATCTACCATCGCAGTAGGCTGATATCATAGCGTGAAGCTATGCATGTAATTTACACTTAAGTATAAGCTGAGTTCATTGTATGGTGATTATTAAAAATTGATTATTTACACATACATTGTATCGGCGATAATTTATTTTTTATAGATTAAACACACATCCACAGCGTTATTTAATTTCTATAGGTGCTGCAGATTTATGCAAAATGTTTAATTAAATTGCAAAAAATATGTGTTCTCGCAGGAAGTTCAAGGATAACAAGGAGTAAGTCTACGCTAAATTTTTCCCATATGACTAAGAAAATTATAATTTTACTCATGTTTTATTTTTCCTCCCATATTATAATAATGACATGATAATGAGTTAATATCTAAAGAACATTAACACATCAACTTCATTATTATGGGAAGGATCAATGAAGTTACTGCAGATTCTCGAAGAAACTTTGTTAACACTGGCAAATAAGAAGCAGAGAGTCATGAAAAAGTAATCTATGCAATACTCTTTATAAGTACTGGGCTGGTGCAATAGGGATGTTGCAAGAATTTTTATATGCCTTCTAAGAACTAAATTTTAAAATATATTGTCCTTCAAAGAGCCTCAAATTTAAAAATATCACGAAATATCTATTAGATACTTTACAAATAAATACTGAAATGTGTGTACTATTAAACAATATTTGGGTTTAGTTCTGCAGATATTTTATTTAATTTACAACGTTTCGACAGCAAAGTACTGTCTTCTTCAGGTTTAAATAATAATAACATAAATAAATAAATATGCAGTCAAGTCTACAAGTATATAAAATCAAAGGTACAAATATTGTTTAATTTTATAATGAGTTCTGAAAGCATATTTCGATATATGTGTGTACTATCTTGAAAAAGTCACGTGATCTGAAACATTATGTGATAATAATAATAATAATAATAATAATAATAAAATTTAAAATTGGAAATATTTGGTGTCTGTCGGGATCGAACCCGGTTCCCCCAGGTTCGCGACCAGACACTCAGGCACGCGGCCACGGGACCCCAGACTACATAGGTACAGTTTAACATATAACATACTATCGCCAACTATTATTTATATAAATAACATAAAACGTTTTCCTATTGGCTATTGCTGTGTGTACTCCGACGTCACAGTAGTTGGGGGAGGGGGTTGTTTTTCATGGCTATTTTCGACGCCAAATCTTTTTATTTAATTATTTTTATAACTATGAAAAATATTAATTTTTCATAGTAATTTTAAGTAATTAGTAAGTCTATACAATAAACTTAAAAAAATGTGAAACCGGCTAGATGGTGGTTGGACAGAAGACAGTTACTTTTTTTAAAAATTTTTGGAAATTTTTGATATTACAAATATTGAAGAACATAAATTTTTCCATCTAATACTCTTAAAAATTTTATTTTATCTTGTATAGAAATAAATACATTATAATATACAGAATAATCGGATGTAATTCATCGCAGAGGCTAAATTACACTAAGGAAACCAGTTGACAAATTCAAATGTTTATAATACCATAGTTTGTAAATGACATGTCAGTGTCAAAGATCAACAGTTTTAGTGTCATTCTGATAGCTTTTTCTGGGACGCACATTTAATCTTTCTTATTGTTTTATTAATTAAATATTTAAAATTATAGGTAAAATGCTTATATCCATGAGAAATACTGTCAATCTTGTTAATTAATTGGAAGAATCTTTGACATTTAGGAATTCCTTATTTAATGAAAAATAGATAGAATTAGAATTATATGTGTGCAGAAGACATGTTAAATACAATAAAAAACAATATTTGGATAAAGTTCTGTATTTTTTTTTGTTTTAAAACGACGGTTCGATAGCGAAGTGCAATACAATACTTATATAACAAAAAATGGAAATGGCGAGAGGTATTGTGCTGGCCACAACAGATTTGTATTATAGTAATAGGTCGTATTTATAAACGTCTCCAACATATCTTACACTACATGGTAATGTTTTCAATTTTATATAATGCACATAAAATAGTAAAATAGCATCTTGAAAGATTAATCGTATTTCTTCATACAACTGCATGCTACACGGAGTTACATTAATTGTCACAAGAAGTAAGATCATTAAGTACATCAATGACACTTTAACGAACTAACAAAGTTATTTGATTATAAATACAGCTAATATACATTTTATTGCAACCAATCTGAAAGTACTCATTTTAGTTGAAGATTTCCCGTCGTAATTGTGATTACGTTACTATTACACTCAGAGAGTATTAATACTTCAATAATTAATTTACAAATTTTTGCTGTAGTGGCACCTAGATTATCAATTAATCCTACTCATGAGATATGCAAACGCCTAGCTAATGTAGATGTAATAATTATTTCTCTGTGGAATGAGCTACAATAATTTGCAGAAACATTTAGTAGCAATGACCTAGAAAGTGTCTTCCTTAGAGCAAATTATTTAAGTTCTCGTAAATCAACAGAATCCTTGAGTTGGAGTGACTAAATGGTATTGAAAAAACCAAACGCAAGCAAAAAAGAAATAAAATCCTCTTGAACTGTAAATGATTTTTCTGACATATGTTCGCGATTGCTTAGCAACGCCTGGCTTTGAATTCACTATCTTCAAGTCATTCTGTGAAGAATGCGTCTCTAATTTCATTTGTGATTTCACAGTAAGGAATAAGTGTAGCACGAGTGGAAGGCTCTCTATGCATCTCGATTATGAACATTTACAGCGTAACTGTACTCGTTTGTATTATTTTATATTTATATTCACGCCTCTTGAAATCTTAAAGACTTGATGGAGTGTTTCTATGATTAATGAAGAACTACTTAACAATGTTTTTGTCGTTATTACAAGGTATTTCTAGTACGTTTTGAAATATTGTCCACGCTTCATTATTCTATTATTTATAAATTATGGAATTATTGCTGCTCTCTATTTTCAAGAAGTCACATTTTGCAGAAATATCCGTACAATTCCTGTTAATAGAATTGCCATTATTGATAAATCACGTAAAACAACACAAGACATAAAAATTATAAAATATACACCAATGTATACGATCTATGTTGACGGTTTCAAATTATTTCCTGATCTGTACAATTATTGGTAGTTCATATCAGTTCCTGTCTTATTTACACTTGGATCATAAGCGCACCCAAATACGAGGGTCATTCAATAAGTAAAGAGACAAATTCTATAATTTTAAAACTATTCAATGAATGTGTACAATCTTTTCAGGGGTGTTAGTTGGCAACCTTGGGATCAGCTGTTTCGTCATTTTATGTCAACATAATCTCAAAATTTTCAATTCACCATGGCAAGTCCACTAGAAGATTACACCTTAGAAGAGCAGCGTTCAGTCATTAGATTTTTAGTCGCAGAAGGTGTAAAACCAAGTAATTTTTTTTTCTAGAATGTTGATACAGTACGGTAAAAGTTGTATGAACCGTGCGAATTTTTACAAGTGGGTTGATCGGTTTAAAAGTGGCCGAACAAGTGTAGGTGATGAACCCCAATGTGGACGTCCAGTGGAAGTTTCTGGTCCCTCGGAATCGAGGATTGACGGACTTATTCGTGATAACAGAAGAATTACTGTTGAAATAATAGCTGAGGAAGTTCAAGTAAGTGTTGGAACTGTTCACAATGTCATTCAGAACAATTTAAAAAACAGAAAAACGTGTGCCAGATGGGTTCCCAGACAGCTTACTGACGCTCATAAAGAATCAAGGCTTTCCATTAGTCAAGACTTAAAGCAACGAAGTTTGATTGAAGGAGACGCTTTTTTTGAAAGAATAGTGACCAGCGACGAGGTCTGGATCCATCACTACGACCCTGAGACCAAAGGCAGAGTATGGAGTGGAAACACACTAGCTCTCCAGTTCGCAAAAAAATCTAGGTTCAACCTTCCGCCGATAAAGTGATGCTGACCATCTTTTGGGACTCACAGGGTCCAGTCTATTGCGATTTCCTTGAAGATCAGAGAACTATCAATAGCCAATACTACTCTAAGATGCTAGAACACAAAGTTAGACCAGCTATCAGGAGCAAACGCCGTGGACTCTTGTCAAAAGGAGTCATTCTTCAGCACGATAACGCCCGCCCTCATACAGCCCAGCTGACCCGAGATAAGCTTCAAGAATTGGGTTGGGAGGTCTTACCTCATCCTGCCTACAGTCCCGACCTCGCCCCATCTGATTTTTACCTGTTTGGACCACTCAAAGAAGCCCTACGTGGAAAAAGATTTGCTAACAATGAAGAAGTTAAGGATGCGGTGCAAAAGTGGCTTCGGGGTAAATCGAAAGAATTCTTCGCCAAGGGAATTAGGAAGCTGTAAGAAAGATGGGACAAGTACATAACTGTGGGGGGTGATTATGTTGAAAAATAGCCTTAATTTTGAAAGATTGAAATAAACCGTTTTTGAGCTATAGCCATTTGTCTCTTTACTTATTGAATGACCCTCGTAAGTTACTGCACAAAGTTACTGTAATAAATATTATTCGATGGTGTCTATAGAATATTACTATATGAGAATTACTTTTTCTTATCCCTCAGCTCAAGATTGGTGTCCTACACTATACTTGTCATTACCGAAACAGGCTTCAGTAATAGCAAAACATTCTTGATATCATATTGCCGTTTTTTCTTTGAAAGTGTTTCTCGTAAATATTTAATGTTCTTTTCGCAATCTTTATGCATGACCTAGTTGGTAAAAAACAGCGTATGATTTTAGTTATCTGCTCTGCTTGCGTTCGATAAAAGCTCTAAATGTTAGTAAATACGAAGTGCTGATTATTATTCTAACACCAGATGGCAGTAATGGTTTTCCGTGCCATTGGTTTATATTGCATTCCGTTGCAGTGTACACTTTCCTACATTGATTACAAATGTAGTTCAGTGTGTGTAACCAATAGCAACTTGTGAAAATTGACTTTGTGTTGTGAGGTGATAAGTTTAAATTTGATTCAGATACTGAATACAAAAAGTGATTTTCCATTGCAGTGGTTAATAATAATTGTTTTTATGAATATTAGATAATCGAAATTAGACATTTACAGTACTAAAAAGACTACTATCTATTTCTGAATTATAGTCAGATGAATTTGAAGCTCAATAACTTACTTTAAAATAATTCAAAAATTATGAAACACTTTAAATGATGGATTATGCGTAATTACACAAAGTTTCATATTTTTAAATTAATTAATACAAAAATAATGACAATATTTATAAAAAATTTGTTGTGGCATCCCATACCAGAAGTTCATTGGAAAAGATTCTATATATCCAGTAAAATTATAACACAAACATAATACAAGTTCTTACAAATTACATACAGAAAGTTCCTTGGAAAATATTCTATAAATTATCACAGGAATATACATTATGTACACTCATATATACGTAACATTCTCAAATAATATTACTACCAAGTTTATAACTCTACCCATTTTTGAATTATTGCCCCAAAAGTCAATATACTTCACTTTTAATTAAAAACTTCAAAATTTTCAAAAATAATTTTTATGTATCTATGTATACTTCTCAATGCGCCGATTCCAAATTTTGAAACCGCAGGTCGATATCTCTTTCCGTTCTCGAGATACTTAGATTTAAAGTTTTGTTCAAAACTGCCCATTTTTGGGTAATACCCCAAAAATGGGTTGAAATATGAATTTGGCGATAAGACCATTCGATTCTACGGGCAAAATTACATAAGTACACAAATTTTTAGAATTTTTGAACACCGCATACAATCTCTAAAGCAAAATAACTGAAAATGGCCAAAAATCGCAAAAATCTAAGGGGTACCCCTTACGATTTTTTCAGATTTTGGCCATTTTCAGGGGTTTTCAAGCTTTTATTCATAAAAAGTGAACCAGTTGAACAAAAATTATGAAAATTGCTATACTTATGTATTTTTGTCTGTAGAATCGAATGGTGGCGTCGCCAAATACATATGTCGACCCATTTTTGGGTTATTACTTTTGAACACCGCATACAATCTCTAAAGCAAAATAACTGAAAATGGCCAAAAATCGCAAAAATCTAAGGGGTACCCCTTACGATTTTTTCAGATTTTGGCCATTTTCAGGGGTTTTCAAGCTTTTATTCATAAAAAGTGAACCAGTTGAACAAAAATTATGAAAATTGCTATACTTATGTATTTTTGTCTGTAGAATCGAATGGTGGCGTCGCCAAATACATATGTCGACCCATTTTTGGGTTATTACCAAAAAATGGGCAGATTTATCAAAACTTTGAAGCTAAATATCTCGGGAACGAAAAGAGATATCGACCTGCGGTTTCAAAATTTGGAATCAGCGCATTGAGAAGATACATAAAATTAGATTTTTCAAAATTTTGAAGTTTTTATCTAAAAGTGAGGTATATTGACTTTTGGGGCAATAATACAAAAATGGGTAGAGATATAAATTTGGTAGTAATATTATTTGATTGTAAAGAGAATGTTACGTAAGTGTACGCATTTTTAGAGTATTTGAACAACTGTATGACAAGAAAATTTGAAGAGATGAATATTGAAACCTTTTGAGGGTTTTTAATGCATATATTCTTTATTCACTATAAATTTATTTATTTCTCATTGCATGGGTATAGGTACATCCATTATTGGAACCAAATAAACAAATTCGCTACAAGTAATAAATTAAAACCTAATAATTTGAATTAAATTCACTAAAATAGTAAATGTATTTGTTATTTTAAAAATAAGTTTTACTTGAATTAGAATTTGTGATATTTATTTCAGTAAATAAATTTCTCTAAAATAGCGATGTCTGCTTAGTTATATCAGATATTTTTCCAATAAAGTTAGTAAATAATTTTACTAATTAATTAGAAATTTTTATTTCTAAAACAGTTAAAAATCAATAGAAATAATTTTTCATTTCCTTAGAAAATATTTTACCTGTCACGATATTAGAGTACCTTTTTCACTACTACAAGCAACCTATTTTTTCAGTGTATTACCCTCAAAATCTTACATTTTTATTTTATTTAAATGTATTATTTTCATGGAAAATAACGCAGCCTCTACGTGTTAAGGAATAAGAAGAAGAAGAAATAAGAAAATTGTCGCTCTCACAGTCGTTTTACTTAAAAAGTACTAATAACATAGAATTTACTTTAATTATATTAATCGTACTTCAATGTTCATGTTTCGATTAAATTTTTCTGCTAATTTTAAATTTATTTTTCTTCGCCGGTGATTGTCATGCAGTTTTCGTAAACGGTTGATAATGATGAATTTCTCGGTATTGCGTGAAGGTATTTAATAGCTACCAATATAATAATTGGCTCGTACATATTCATATAATTACCAGTAAACGTTAATATCAATCAGTTGTGGTCACGTTCCTTAATGTTTTACATGCTGTCAACTATACAATCAGACTGTAATTCTATAGCGAAATTGATGCGCAAAATTGGTACTTTTCTGCTACTGGTTATGGTAAATTATAAACTGTGAGAATTTCTTTTTATTCTGCAGTTAATTAGCTTCAATTTTACTTATAAGGAAATTTAATAGCTAGCTGTAAAATTACGTTTACCTTTAATAACAAACTGTTTTATACATCTTGATATTGTTATTGAAATTAAAATTAATGTTTCGTCTTATTAAACCTTTAAGGAGTCAATAACTCATGTACGTAGGTAGTACAAAATATTTTATATACATATTTTGTTATGAAATACACAGCAACACTACAACAATTCTTTTTGTTACATATAACAAATAATACAGTTATTTTATTTATTTCACCGGGAAAATATTAAATAATAATTCATGTCATGGTCAACATTAAAATTATAAACCAATTCCGGTTATCGCAAAACTAGCAAAATCATATTGCAGGGACCCTAAGACGTGCTTCTTCATTAAAAGTCACCACCGAATTTTTTGATGGAAGGTAAAAATTAAATTTTGAGAGATAAATAAAAATAAACTCGTTAAAGTTTCAAAAGGTTCGTTATAATATAATAAAAACAGTCGACATTGAAAGAAAAATCAATATTTTTTTTTTTTTAATATTTTTCTCCTTCACAGAAATATGGCACTATAAAATGTCTAATAAGAAGAGCTATAGATATATGCCATCCAGATAAATTAAAAGAAGAGATGAGTGAAATTAAAAATATTTTTATGAAGAATGGATATTCTGTGTCTTCTATTGAAAAATGTCTTAAAGCAAATAGAACAACAAACAATGAAGAAGAAAGGAACGTATTACATGCATCGCTTCCTTATGTTAAAAACGTAACGGACAAGATTGGTAGAATTCTTCGTAAGAAGAACATGAAGATTTCGTTTTCACCATAATATGTTAAACTTCGACATATGTTGAAACAAGTGAAAGACGTCATCCCTCTTCAATCATCAGGGATTTACAGAATTCCATGTGTCTGCGGGAGAGTTTACATCGGCCAGACTGGTAGAACTGTCTCTACAAGATTGAGCGAACATCATCGATTGATCAGATTGAACCAGCCTGAGAAATCCTCCGTTGCAGAACATGCCTTGGAAGAATTCCACCAAATTAAATTTGAAGATACCAAAATTATTGCAAGACCTTCTCGACTTAACAACAGATTAATTAGAGAAGCCATTGAGATTTATAAAACAAGAAATATCAATCTCAATCATTGTGACGGATTAGAACTTAGTCGCGCATGGCTTCCAATATTAAATATGTTGTAATTTGTAATATGTATACAATTTTTATAAACTTTTTCTATCATCTGTTTACAAAGAGTACGGCTGCGGTATTTCGCTACCGATAAAGCGTCTCTGAGTTATACAAATCACTTCTCTGCCAGTTTTTGGGACGGTTTTTCCTCTGGCAAAAGGAGATTTTTTCCTGAGAAGATGCATGTTCGCCGTCCATGTTATCGCCGGGCATGCATATATTGTCTAGAAAATTGTATACATAAAAAGGTAACATTTATGAATATTTCTTGTTACCTTAGTTACTTGTTATTATTGTTTTTTAACATATTTATGTCAATTTATCCCCTGAAGAAGGCACCAGTTTATGGTGCCGAAACGTTGGGTTAAAATTAATAAATACAGAACATAAACTAAAAAAAAGGTAATATTTTGTTTGTCAAGTTTGATTGTATTTGTCAAAAATTATAACGAGCCGTTTTGAAACTTTACGAGTGTTTATGAATATGGGCATAAGTCTGCAAGCATAACAGTGACACTAATCCAGTATGAAATGCAAAAGTATACCCATGTCCATTCTTTTCATTTCATACTTCCAATAACAATTTCCCTTTCATTTCTTCTTCACTACTTCCCCATTTATTTTCCTTTTTCTTGTGTGGTCCGCAGTATTGGCTTTCTTTACGGATTTGCGAAATGAAGGAGTTTTTGCAGTGATCGTGCCCGGACTGTATATAGCATCGTGGTGGCCATGCCTTGCATAGACCACTTGATTAGCGAGTCCTAGGTTTTGCATTGTTGCGGTGTAGTTAGCAGATGCTGAAGAAATGTGAGCACAAGCATCATACACGGAATATATGCGGAAAAAGATGGGGAAAAAATGGAGAATGTGAGGAATTTAGATCAAAATAGATTATAAGGTTTTGCAGTGACATGGAACACAATAAATAGAAAATGAGAGTTTATGTGCTATACATATAATTTAATTTCTTTTTTACCTAAAACATGTAGCAGTAAAAAAAATCTCTTGTGGCCAACACAAGATTTCTCGCCATTTCTATATTAGGCTATATAAGTAATGTATTGCACTTCGCTTTCGAACCGTCGTTTTATAACAAAAAATTACAGAACTTTACTCAAATATTGTTTTTTATTGTATTTAACATGTCTTCTGCACACATATAATTCTAATTATATCTATTTTTCATTGTATGAGGAATTTTCTAAATGTCAGAGATTCTTCTAATTCATTAGCCAGATTGGCGGTATTTCTGATGAATATATGCATTTTACCACAATTTTACCAATAATTTCAAATATTTAATTAATAAAACAATAAGAAAAATTAAATATACTTCCTAGTAAAAGCTATCAGAATGTCACTAAAACTGTTAATTTTTGACACTGACATGTGTCATTGGTTTCCTTAGTGCCGTAGCCTCTGCGATTAGTTCACTCTATAAATTATCTCTAAATCTATACAAGATATAATAAAAATTATAAGTGTATTAGATGGAGAATTTTATGTTCTTCAATATTTAATAAAAAAAACCTCCCAAAAAATTATATTTAGAAGAATTTTTCTAAGAAACTACCATTTCCGGTTGTTCAATTGTTACCAGAACCTTTTCAGCTCTTCTCAGGAATGTCAGATTGAGGAAACTGCAGTTAAATCTTTTTTAAGTCTTATAGTTTTTGAGGAATCGTGACTACAACATCCAGACATACATACATCCACACACACACACACACACACAGACATCATTTTAAAAATGTTATAATCGGATTCTAGGGACCTTAAATCGTGCTTATTCAATAAAATGCGAATTTTAGCATGAATCCAATACCTCTCTTAGCGAGAGGTAAAAAAGTATTAAGGTATACCTATAGAAAATTCAATAATCTTTAATTTATATACTGACATAAAATGCGAAAAAATAACATTTAATGGTTTTTGAAGAAAAAAGTGACCTCTGTGGTGCACTCTCCACGCCAGCAATAAGTACCCGTGAGGTGATGCCTGGTAAGCGCCCGCACCGTACAAATATGTCATCATTATTACCGATATCTGCGACAAAGCAGATTGGCACACCTAGAAATAGATAATATGCCGTGATGATATATTTATTTATTAAGTGCCATTTCCGGTTATCCGATTTAGGTACACCAAATTCTAATGATATCTTTCTATATTAGAATAGGGTAGAAATACAAGGTTTTAGAATTTTCTGACTGATAGTATTTGAGTTAGAGCGTAGACAAAATCCATACACATAACACATATACACATACAGACATCATCATGAAAACGTTAAAATTGGATTCTAACGGCCGATTTCACCACCGATTCCTAAAATTTAAGTAATGCTTATGTACCCCATGTGCACCACATAGGCATTACCTAGCAAAATTTCTTATTCACCAACCACTAAGCATTGCCTATCTTGATTTAGGAATTACTTAGCTAGGTATCTGTTTTCCCATGCCCAAATCGCTAAGCATTTCCTAACGTTTGACAGTTGACACTTCAAAATGAAAATTGTACAATATTATTGAATATTTTGATAGTTATAACGAAGAAATGGAAAGATATTCACAAGATAAAAAAGAACATATTGTTTTGAATTCTGTGATGAAAACTGGTTTTGGAAAAGATGTCCTTTTCCTTTGAAAACAGAATTTTTATATACCTATATGAGTTTATATGATATAAAATTAATATTAATGATATCTCCATATAATTTCCAATGTCAATGTTGACAAATACAATTGACAAATGTCATAAATTATAAAAATCATTAATTTATTTCCAGTGTGCAAATATAATATCACAAAAGTAACTAATAATCCGATACCTAACGTAAGTAATTCCTAGTTGGGCATTGCTTTGTTTGGTGAAATCCAAAATGGATAAGTATCAGTTTAGGCAGCTCTTAAATTTAGGAAATTCCTTGCTAGGCAACAGTTTAGGAATCGGTGGTGAAATCGGCCGTAAAAACCCGAAAACATGGGCTGGTAGTGCGAGCTCGGTTTTAACTAAAACGCTGTTTTAAGAAATGTCAAATTTCATTATTTAATAACAAAAATAAATAATATCAAATTTACCAAAATATGATTTTTAAACAGAACATAATTTGTATTCAAACAAATATTTAAAAAAAAATCATTCTTTGAATATAAGGATGAAATTAAATATTGAAATTTGAATTTGACATTTCTTAAAACAGCGTTTTAGTTAAAACCGAGCTCGCACTACCAGCCATGGTGTTTTACTAAAATCTCGATATGCCATTTTTAGCAAAATCTCTATACCTCCCTTACCAAGGGTAGCGACAGATATAAATAGTAGTGTCAAAATTTAGGGAATTATTAGTTGGTGGTATTAATGTAACGTTTGAAAATTCAACCTTATTTTTGTAACGCCACACTATATTTCTACTTCTTTCTAAGTTCATTACTCTATTTCTTCTCTTCTTCTTACTCTTAGTTTTATATTCAAAATTATACAAAAATAAAATTCTTAACAATCGGTTATATTCGTTTGACTAGTCCCATAAAATATATATTATATATTTCATAAAAAGTTGTCCGGAAATTGTATGTAAGTGGGTTGGAAATAATATGTTAAATTGATATTTTCTATAATTATGTCGCTTTTATATACTGAACGTACTAAAAATAAATGCTATTACACGCAGAAAAATTAGTAAGTTAACGTAACACTTACAACCAATTACTTATTATTCATAGTTATGACATAGAAGAAAGAAACTATACTAGCAATATGCTCTAATACCATATTTGTCCATGGTAGTGAATTACCATGCGCTTGGCTTCCTTAAAAATAGTTGCGTAATGGCATCTGCCAATCAGCGCAGCGTCAACAGCAGCACTTTAAACACCGTTTTTAAATAATAAAATTTTATTTTGTCGGAGAGTATTTGGAGCGTAATTCACGGCACTTAGCATAACTCGGCAATGATTACAAATTTTAGAACCGCCTAGGCTGCATTTACGTCGTCAAATATGCAACACGACGAGTTACAATCGCTGCAAGCAAATAGCGGTGAAGACTGTAGTCATGTTTCTAGGTGACTACAATTATTATTAAAATACTATGTCTACAGGACTTATTTTTATTAATATGTATCACAATGTAAATCAGATGCCGATGATTTCTTAGATTTGTTTTAAGGAAATACCAATAGGCATATTATTATAAAAGCATTTGTAGTATAAATAAATAATAATTAGTTGCCTTATATGATATCAGGAACAAGAGAAATTCCACCTGTTCCACGACAAATATTACTCACGTTTTCAGCCTACACTCCAAGAATTTCTGTTAAAATAAACACTAAAATTGGTTTATGTAGGTCCATACCAAGTTTTGTAAATTTAACCACTTACAAATTTGGTATAAAAGTACACGTTGAAGTGGTTCAAAATTGAATACGAAGATTTCGTAAAATAGCATCAACAAATGTATTTTAACTAGGCAATGATATTACAAGACACAAACATATATGTATGTTTGAATATATGTATTATTAATAAATAAAAACATTATGTCCAAAGATCTCATTTAGAGAACGCATTTTACATAGATTAAATTATGATATAGTACTTACTAGGCAATGGGAAATTTTCGTATCTGATGACTTCGTTTAAGAAAACATATTTACACAAATTTTGGTATTTCACTTTAAATGTTCATTTGTTCATTATCATTTAATACACAAAACACAGAAATATAGATCCGAACACTTTGAGATATCACGACAAACTAACTACCATATTACCATGCGATTTTTAACAAGTTTCGTTAGGAAAGGACAGCACTGATCAGAGTGTAGAACGAAATTTCTTTATATTATTAATATAAATTATTTAATACTGCAATTTTTACTACATTTTATTATGTAGAATTAGTAAAATTTACAAAATTTAGTGGCGGGTTTTACAATAATGTATTTCACCACGTATCAAATCGGTTTTTGCACAGCTAAAATTTCTTAGAGCGTACATTTATTTTAAAACCTTTGAAAGAAATTTATTACTAAGGAGATTTAAGAAATAGGTACCCAAGTGTTGAAAATGTTATCACTATCAGCAGAACTGTGTATTAAGTACATTGACACACCCAAAAATGGGTAATATGGGTAGAATGTTAGATGGTTTCCTCATTCTGACATTACTAGGAAGAACTGATTAGATTTTGGTAACAATTGGACAACCGGAAGTATTAGTTACATAACAAAAAAATTCTATATATTTTTTCAAAATTTGTTATTACAAATATTAAAGAATATAAAAATCTCTATCCGATACAATTAAAAAAATTATTATATCTTCTATATACGGGCCCTGCGCCAAAAGAATTCGCCAACATCTATTTATTATAATTTTTCATGTAAAAGGAAATTGTTTACACTTATTCAATTATTATTCCTAAACTTACTTTTATGTTATTATAGTTAATTAATTGCTTACATAAAATACGATATCATAATTAATAAATGTGTGGTTACCTTGTAAAGAGAAGGGATGTAGGCGAATTCTTTTGGCGCAGGACTCGTAGTTAGATATAGAGAAATATAAATATGTAAAATAATATGCTGTAATGAATCTTTCAACCCCATGGAAAACAAGTGGAAAAATTTGAATGTTTGTAATTGACAAATGAACGTCAGTGTCAAAACACCAAAGTCGTTATTGAAGACCTTTTCTGGGATGTATATTTAATATTTCTTATTTTATTATTAATTAAATATTTATAATTATAGGTACATATAATACATACATACCCTTCAGAAATACCGCCAATCTCATCAATAAATTGGAAGAATCTCGAACATTAGAAGAACAAGAAGAAACTTGTTCATAGAATGAATTAAAAATATAAAAATATATAAAGAAGATATGTGTTTTGTGTGTACTAGAAATGTTAAATATGTACAATACTTATATACCCTAATATGAAAATGGCGAGAGATCTTGTGCTGACCACAACAGATTTTTTATGTTTCTATTTTTGTATATTTTGTTTCTTTTGTCACATAAACTAATATTTTGTTGTACATAATGTATAATTATTGCGTCAAATGACATTTTGTTCATTTTTACGTTACTGTCGGTCGTTGATGTAGAACGATAGGAAATGACCAACTTGCGATCCGACACCGACAACCGACATTCGACAACTCCTACCGCCAAATTTCGGCCGACCAACGACTAAGGCTCTTTCCGATGTCGTATTGTGGAATTTAGTTTTTAGGATTTAGATCCATTGGTTTGTACGGCAACACTTTAGAATAACAAAAATGAATTATACAATTCGATTTAATTTGATGCTTCTGATTAAGCGTTAATATTATATTTCATAAAATAGAAGCTAAGAAGCAATTATTTGACAATAAATTTGACGTTTTGCTCAAGTTATAGCTGCAAACAAGATTTGTTTAATTAGTGCGCGTCAACTTCAAGGCATAGTGTGCTCCTGCAAAACCCTAAAATCTAATTCCTAAAATCAGAAATAATCACTAGATTTAGAGCATATAAATTTAGGATTTAGATATTAGGGTGATAAAATGGCAACATCGGACATAGCCTTATTGTAGAACAGGCCTTACTGTATTATAAATAGCTATTTCCTTTCTACAAAATCTGTTATAAATAATGTATTTCCCAGGTGTGGTACTTTTTCTTTTCAACGCGTTAATTTTTCTTAATTTTCGCCCTTCATACGTCATGTGGAACCCACTGGTGTGTAATTACATGCTGCATTGCTATCATGATCGAAATGATAATGAACGTTTAACCAGTATCTGCAGACGACCTTGCTCACTCTTAGCACATTTTTAGATCAGCGATCACTATTTCGTGACATAATTACATGACACCAGCGTGCCACGGCTCACATTTCGTTTTGTTTGTGTTTCGTCATTTTTCCACACGAGATGCGAAGTAGGTACTCAGATAAGAGGGCATTATCGGATTGAATCGACCAGTGCTGGAAATAGTTTAGAAGTTCGCCTGGGTGTTCTTACAAGTAATGATGAGGTGCTGATGCTATGATGCTTGATTTTGAAAAGATAAAAAGCTGTATAATGCATATTAAGATGAAGTGGTTTTAAAGTTTACTGTGTCGTAACATTGAACACTATGGACAAAAACTTGGAAACTTTCAAATTTCATAATTGTTTGAATACTTTATGTGAATAATTGACGCACTTGAATTAAAACAAATGTAAACGACATTTTTACGTAAATGTGTATGTGTATGTGAAAATACACATTTCTACAAGTTTTATTATTACAAATATTAAAAAGCATTTCATTCTATATCTATTTCATTTATGTTCTTTATGTAGATCTTCCATTTTTGGATTATTGCCCCAAAAGTCAATATACCCCACATTTAAATAAAACTTCAAAATTTTCAAAAATCTAATTTTTATGTATCTAGATACTTCTCAATGCGCTGATTCCAAATTTTGAAACCGCAGGTCGATATCTCGTTTCGTTCTCGAGATATTTAGCTCAAAACTGCCCATTTTTTGGTATCAACCCAAGAATGGGTCGAGATATTAATTTGGCGACATCACCATTCGATTCTACGGACAAAAATACATAAGTATAGCAATTTTCATAATTTTTGTCCAACCGGTTCATTTTTTATGAACAAAAGCTTAAAAACCCCTGAAAATGGCCAAAATCTGAAAAAATCGTAAGAGGTACACCTTTGGTTTTTGCGATTTTTGGCCATTTTCAGTTATTTTGTCTTAGAGATTGTATGCGGTGTTCAAAAATTCTGAAAATTTGTGTACTTATGTAATTTTACCAATAGAATCGAATGATGTTGTCGCCAAATTCATATCTCGACCCATTTTTGGGTTATTACCCAAAAATGAGCAGTTTTGAACAAAACTTTGAATCTAAATATCTCGAGAACGAAAAGAGATATCGACCTGCGGTTTCAAAATTTGGAATCAGCGCATTGAGAAGTATCTAGATACATTACAATTAGATTTTTGAAAATTTTGAAGTTTTTATCTAAAAGTGGGGTATATTGACTTTAGGGGCAATAATTCAAAAATGGGTAGAGATATAAACTTGGTAGTAATGTTATTTGATTGTAAAGAGAATGTTACGTAAGTGTACGTATTTTTAGAGTATTTATATATGAATATACATAATGCATGTGATAATTTTATTGGATTTATAGAATATTTTCCAAGGAACTTTCTGTATGGAATTTGTAAAAAAATATATTATGTTCGTGTTACAATTTTAGTGCATATATAGAATCTTTTCCAATGAACTTTTGCTATGGGATTTGTACAAAATACATCAAATTAACGAAAAGTCTTGTGCTGGCCACAAAAGATTTTTTATATGAAATAAAAAACATAAAAATATTTATTTATAAATCACAAATCCAAAAAAAAAAATAATACCTAGATGAGAACTTACGTTTTGCTTATATGAACCATACGCATATTATATATTCTGATATTTAGTTATCATGAATATATTATCTCAGCATGTTTTACTTATAAGGTAATAATAATCTATATGTGTCATAGACGTTGCTGAGTTATTTATTACTTGATTTATGATTGCAATCTAATTAATTATGTTAATTTCCCTTTATCAAAATACTTGATCTTCACACAATATCTTGCATTATATCTATGCTTGTACCAATAAATTATTACATTAATTAGGTGTGAATAATTATAAATATAGGTTAAATGGAATCAATGAGTAGATAATAATCGAATTTGAATGATTTTCTTATATTTCTGAGGTATATTCTAAGGGCGAGGGTTATAAGCGATAGTATATTTTGTCATTGCGACCTATGAGACCTAGTGAAGCAATCTCAGAATTTTCATGAAGCCAAATGGGATATATAAATAATAATCATTGAATTGTCAAGGGGAAGTCTCATTATTTGTTTCTGAAAGTAAAATAACAAGATTATGAACAATTTTTCAAATATAATCGTATGAGTGTACATGTATTTAATTCCTTTTGCTATCCCACGTTGCGTTGAAAAATACGCAAACATTTCCATTTTTTTTTTTTTGTACAGTTCATTTGCTTTGCCGTACAAATTACAAAGACCGCGAATACTACTTATTAACAAAATATCAAATTGTTTCTGTGGATCCATCTATAAAAGTCAACAACTAACAAACAGAAAAGACAGCTGACGGATGAAGCAAAGTTATACACCTTACCGCCATGTTTAATAATTCTCTCTTCTGAACGTTCAAATTTGAAATTTACAATTGGAAATTTAAAATATATGTAGTTATGAAGGAAAGAAAATTACTGGATTTCAGTCAAATATTAAATATATTTTCCGCCTCTACCGGTTTCGACACCTCATGTGTCTTCTTCAGGAGCTACAATAATATTACAGATTTTGAAAAAAATATTTTTAAAAAATACAAACGTGTAACTTACGTGAAAATTTTTAGATTGTAAAACATGGATAAATACATAAGACAATAATAAATAACATATAATACATACAATGGTCGTCAAAATTTAAAAAAATAAATAAGAAATACATTAGAAACTCATGTAGTCGTCAATAAATTAAGATATACTTTTATAAACCTTGATTTAACAATGGCACCCTTTAACTGAAATTAAGTTATAACTTGTTCCGAAGGTCGTTTCTCGAATTGCCGCTAGATTTTAAGTCATTTCTCTTCTTAGTATTTTTTAAATAAAAATTATAGTCTAAATTTACATATTATAAATTTAGTTTATATTTATTTTATGTTTGGTTCATATTATATTTTAAAATGTTCGTGTATATTTTACTTATATTTGTAATGTCTGTTTTTAAATTTATGTTGTTTTTATCATTATTTATGTGTAACAATTCAAGAGTGAAGCGTTTGTGTTAATTTTGTTCGGTATCAATAACCTTGACGGCATCAAAATTAAAATTATGTCCGAGTGATAGCGTGTCCTACTAGTGCACATTTCCAATTATTATTGTTCTTATTTTTGTAGTTTCGTTTATGTTCCGTCATTCTAGTTCGTAAATACCGCCTAGTCTCATATTTGACTGAAATTCAGTAATTTTCTTTCCTTCATCACCTTTCCAGTCAAAAAGTTCTTGCAGCCATATGTAGTTATATGCTAAATCTAAATTTAAAATTTCTAAATTTATAAATCGTTCATAAAACGTCGTATGCGTTTTAAGTTAGTTTATATTTAAAAATTCGTAAATTAAACAAGATAAACTAGCCCTAAGGCCAGCTGACTCATTCCAACTTTTAGTTTTGTTCTTTATATGGCTTTTCGAAAGAGAGCAAGAAGACCAGTAAAACGATAATTTGATTCCCTTTTTGGCGAGCTCATTGACTAAAACTCCTTTACGCCCTGATACCCACCACAATATGACACGATTATATTTGGCCAACTGTTGAGGGGTCTCATTACAATTCCAGACTAAATTTGACAAATGACGGCACTTAATATCTTTAAAGAAGCCTGCCTGTCTGGACATGTTGATTGCGCTCCATTGGGATTTTTTTTTTATTTTATCAGAGCACAGAGATTTATTACATATTAATTAGCTGTGAATAATTATAAATGTAGGTTAACTGAAATAGATGACTAGATAATAATCGAATTTTAATGATTTTCTTATATTTATGCGGTATGTTTAAGATTATTTGTAACGGTGTGGTATTTTATTTTGGTACTCAAAACCATATGCGATGAAATAACAGGTTAAGATAATCTCAGCAATCTATTGGTTTAACACATGTTGGTTCGCAGTTATATTTATAGTTAAATGTAAAGCATAATTTCTTTGAATCATTCCATACATGCTGCAACAACGAGACACTTGAATAAGTTGTTTGCGGAGGTAAACATAAAACAGCTACATTATTGTCTGCTGAACTTAAACATAGTCAACAAGAACTATTGGACACTGAAAAATTGCAAATGGAGGAAAGATTCATTTCATATATTGTCCACTTGCGGTTACTGGAAGAATTTGAATTAGTTCCTTATTATATGAGTGAATTAGAGTAGAAATAATACGACAAAGAAAATTATTAAAGAATATGGTAGACTTAAGAGCCACTTATTACAATTTTTACCTTCCGTCACCTTTAGGTAAAGAAGGTATTGTCTTTGGTCAAAAAATTCGGTAGTGAGTTTTTAATGAATAAACACATTTTAGGGTCTTTACAATACGATTTTACTAGTTTTACGATGATATCTTTATGTGTGTGTGTATCTGTGCGCGCGTGTGTCTGTGTGTGTGTCCGTGTGTGTGTGTGTGTGTGTGTGTGTGTGTGTGTGTGTGTCCGTGTGTGTGTGTGTGTGTGTGTGTATGACAAATTGTCCTGCGACGATAACTCCAATGCTACAATTCCAAAAATTATGATTCTTTCGTATTTCTGTTCTGTACATCCATTTGAAGAGCTGATTAGATTTTGGTTATAACTGGCCTACCGGAAGTTCTCTTATTTGAAGTTCTTAACAGTTATTCTTGAAAAAATGCAGTTAAATACCAGTTATTGACGTGTTATGTGATTATCAATATTTTATTCTCTATACGGTTTGGTTATACATGTTCCTTCATATTCAATAGATATAGACTTAAAGAATTATAAAGAGATTAACTTTTAAAAATCAGTCAGCTTTGTTATAATCATGAATACAGCTGATATATTCAAAAAATTCTAAATGACAGATGTCAGTGTCAAATGCAATTTACATAGTGTGTGTTCATGTCATTATTTTATTGGATTTATAGAATCTTTTTAAAGGAACTTTCGTTATGGAATTTGTAGAAAATAGTATATGTTCTTGTTACAATTTTACTGGATATACCGTGAGTATTTTTTATCGTAAAACAATGGATTTGTCATATCCATGGTTGCGACTTGACATTTGATTGACAGCAATGAATTTGCCTGTCCCATTTAAAATGAAACATAGGAAACGAATTTGACATTTGACAGGATGTCAATAGAGGTTAATTTTGTTTAAATCATTATACCTGCTTTCTAAATTAAATTAGTTAAAGAAAAAATATTGTGTGCACCTTCTGCCCGAGTGGTTTTCTGACTCGGCTAAATTTCTTACAATATTTAAATACAATACTTCTGTGAAATTCGTTCCCTATGTTTCATTTTAAATGGGACAGGCAACCACATTGATGTCAATCAAATGTCGAGTCGTAACCATGGATATGACATACCCAATGTTTCACGTTAAAAATATTCTCGGTATAGAATCTTTTCCAAGGAACTGTTGGTATGGAATTTTTACAAAATACATCACATTGACGGAACAGATTATTTTATATTATTAATGCGGGGATTACATTCTATTAATGATACCTACAAATTCATTATTTTAATCGTCACAATTGGAAAATATTTTATAACCAGAAATAAAAATTACATAAAGAATAAAAATTCTATTGATAGTCGAAACACTTGCAACAAATGGAAACAACGATCAGTATTCAATAAGGTTAATTGTTGAATAGCAAAGTATGCCAAAGTTCAAGTAACGAGTTCTTCAGAACAGACAAATTTGAACTCTCAGTAATTCCTCTAATGGAAGAACGGTACTGTCATAGCTTTATTATTAGACAAAAATACCAGAGACATAATAAGCTTCAGTCTTGGTCATTTTTCACCTGGGATTAGGACCGCACGCAATAGTCTACGTCCACGCACAATTAAAGACCAAAAAACAATCCCAAACCGCTAGCAAAATTGTTTAATAGATGTTTATTTCAATTACAACAAACGAGAAATGAGATTTATTAGCTGTAATGATATATTATCTACAAAGTGTGTGAAAATAATAATTATGTGCTTAATGGAACGATATACCGAGAATTGTTTTTCTCTAACGATAAAATAGACGCTTATGTGCGATACAAACCGACCAGTTAATATCATTTTTCATACTTTTTATATGAGTTATAATTCCTGTATTTAATGTTATATATTACGAGTCCTATTACTCCAACACATGTTTTTTATCATTAGTAAAATTGATAAACTTTTTCAAACATATGCCGTTTTTAATAGATATCTGTTTTATTTTTTAATATAAGATTATTTAATATATAAAAACATTTAACATTTCTTCTAATATACGAATTTTTTATAGTTTACAGTCACATATAATTGAATTAAATGGTACAAAGAAAAATTATGTACTTGACATGCGAACATACGAATAACAAACATAATAGTATATTATGTGGCAAGTGTGTGAAGCTGAAATTTTTACATGAGGGTGGAGTTATAAACCACCCGAATGTAAAATAGGCTTCACATACGTGTTACATACTATACTTTTTCTACGAACTTGCAATAAAATGTTATTTTTTCTTCACATTGACTTGTGTAACCATGGTTACCAGCGCTACCGGGGTTTAACAGCTTTGTTTTATTAAAATAACACTTCACACACAGTGTACAAAAAATCAAACTTCACAAATAAAGATTGGTACGTGAAGTACTCACTTCACGTATGGGAGTAGAAAAAAATATTTTTAAATGCTTGTTAATTAAAGAAGGACAGTTTCTCAAGACTAAAGACCAATTTAACTACGTATTCCTTAATTTAACATTAATAGGAAGAGCTGATTTGGTAACAATTGGAAACCGGAACGTTGGTATTAAATAAAAATACAGAACATAAACTAAAAAGGTAGTATTATTCTAATTATTAATATGAGTTCTGAATGTTATTTTAATTTAAGAATAAAAAATTAAAAATATATAAAATAATCCATTGTAATGAATTTCAGAGCTCATATAACTCCATGGAAACCAGTTGAAAAATAGAAAAGTTTGTAATTGACAGAAAAATGTCAGTGTCAAAAATCCAGATACATTACTGAAGGATTTGTCTGAGTAGTAACATTTAATATTTCTTAATTATTAATAATCAAATATTTAAAATTATAGATATGTATATAATATATACGCAAATATACAGAAATACAGCCAATCTCGGCAATAAATTTAAAGAATCTCGACCATTTAGAAGAGTAGGAGGAAACTTATTTATAGAATGAATTAAAAAATGTACAATTTTATTAATAATAGATGTAATTAGAATTTTTGTGTTTCTGTACCAGAAATGTTAAATTCAATATGTACTTATATAGCCTAATATGAAAATGGCGAGAGGTCTTGTGCTGGCCACAAAAGATTTTTACCTTCCGTCACCTTTAGGTAAGGAAGGTATTGCCTTTGGACAAAAAATTCGGTGGTGATTTTTTAATGAATAAGCACGTTTTAGGGTCCCTACAATACGAATTTACTATTTTTAAGATGTCTGTATGTGTGTGTGTGTGTGTCCGTGTGTGCGTGTGTGTATGTGTGTCCGTGTGTGACAAATTTTTCTCCGACGATAACTCCAGTACCACAATTCTAAAAATTATAATTATTTTGTATTCTTCTTCTGTACATCCATATGAAGAGTTGATTAAATTTTGGTTATAATTGATCTACCCTTATTTGAAGGTTTTAACAATTTTTCTTAGAAAAACGCAGTTAAATATTATTTTTTAACATTTTGTTATTATATATGTTAAAGAAAATACTCTTCTCTATATGGTTTGATTATACATTTTCCTTCATATTCAATAGATGTAGAGTTAAAGCATTATGAAGAAATTAATTTTCAAAAATTAGTCAGCTTTGCTATTTATCATGCAAACAGCTGACATATTCAAAAAATTCTATTTGACAGATGTCAGTTGCAACTGCAAAACCAAATATGGAAAGTATAGGATCAAAAAATGGTAGGTCATAGTGTTCCTCGCAAGTGACATGAAGAGAAAGGTCAAAGAGAAGATGGAACGACTGTATGTTTATGTTATAATTTTATTGGATTTATAGAATCTATTTAAATGAACTTTTGGTATGGAATTTGTAAAAAATAGTATGTGTTCGTGTTCGATTTTACATGATATTATATAGAATCTGTTCCAAGGACCTTTTGGTATGGGGCTTGTACAAAATACATCGAATTGATGGAAGGTCTTGTACTGGCCACAACAGATTTTTTTATTATGGGGCATTGTATGTATCCAATTTTCAAGCTTTCTTTTTGGTGTAAAACCACTCATTCGAAATTACGAAATGTTGGCATTGATTATATTGGATTTCCTCACAGATTGATTATTTGATGGATATATAATACTGTGTACATACAATACTAATGAACTATATTTATAACTAACTAAGTGAAACCGAACGGTTGAACGGCACAAGTTCATTTTCTGCTCTTAACAAAGCATTTAAGCATTCTTTACAGTTATCTCCTTTGTTAAAAACACCCACCCATTTCAATTTCTTGCTCAATTTGGTAGATTTAACTGTTGGTGCACGCGTATATTCCTTTCCCGTGCTGTACTAATGTCTGTAGCTTTGCCTGCGTTAGTAATTAAATCGCAATTAGCATATTTGTTTCAGTTTCACTGTGCACTTTGCTCGCTTTGCTCACTTTTCCTCTTCGCGGAAGACTTAAGCCATTCCACTACATATGTCGGCGGCTGATGGCTGCTATCATTACCACAAACAATATATTGTTATGGTTTGATGGGATGGTATAATTGTAATTAGAAGCACATGGAGATTTAGAAGCAAGAAGGGAGACAAATTTCAGGCTTTAATGTTGAGAATAAGAGAGTACGAGGTGTGGCTACGAAATAATAAGATTGATCTTAGAAAACTGACAATGTATAAAATTACACAAAACAAATATTGCTATACCTCGTCCAGATTTCATTTGAACAAATTACTTTTAAATCCTCTGTATTAATCCTAATCTTTACTACTGTGAATATTTTTACGTTTCACGCAAATATAGTTTCTTCTCAAAGTACATTATATGTCTATGAAAGTTGAAAATTGCTTGTAACTATTTAAAAGGGGAAAAGTTTTATTGGGATATTGGGGTATAACTGTACCTCGTGCATATTTACATTTTGGCACTACCAGTTGCTCAATTCAGTAATGAGCGTTCATTGTTAAAGCAAGCGTAACATCTTGGATAAGAATTTTACAGGTCAACTATGATTCTCAGGAACTTTGAGAAGAAACTATATTTGCGTGAAACGTAAAAATATTCACAGTAGCAAAGATTAGGATTAATACCGAGGATTTAAAAGTCATTTGTTCAAATGAAATCTGGACGAGGTATACCGTCAATGTACTTCTCCTCCCCGAAGCCTACACCACCCGATGCAAATATTCCATTGTTGGAAGCAATGCCTGCAGGCCTTTTTACCTCTCGCTAAAAGAGGTATTGTATTCATGCTAAAATTCGCATATCCAGATTTTATTGAATAAGCACCAATTAAGGTTCCTAGAATCCGATTATAACATTTTAAAAATGATGTCTGTGTGTGTGTCTGGAAGTTGGAGGGATGATTCCTCAAAAACTGTAAGACTTAAAAAATATTTAACTACAGTTTCCTCAATCTGATATTCCTGGGAAGAGCTGAAAAGTGGACAACCGGAAGTAGTAGTTTCTTATAAAATTTTTTCTAAATATAATTTTTTGGAAATTTTTGTTATTACAAATAAAATTACAATATACAATTCTCCATCTAATACACTTAAAATTTTTATTATATCTTGTATAGATTTAGAGATAAAGACACTATAATATATAGAATATTCTAATCGCAGAGGCTAAGACAAATTCAAATGTTTATAACATAGTTTGTAAATGACATATGTCAGTGTCAAAAATCAATAGTTTTAGTGACATTCTGATGAAATATTTGAAATTGTAGGTAAAATGCATATATCCATCAGAAATACCGCCAATCTGGTTAATGAATTGGAAGAATCTCTGACAAATAGGAACTTCCACATACAATGAAAAATAGATATAATTAGAATTATATGTGTACAGAAGATATGTTAAATATAATAAAAAACAATATTTGGGTAAAGTTCTGTAATTTTTTGTAATAAATCGACGGTTCGATAGCGAAGTGCAATACAATACTTATATAGCCTTATATGGAAATGGCGAGAGGTATTTTGATGGCCACAACAAATTTTTTGTTAGGTTGTTCATAATCTTTGACGCTTTTTCTGTAACTACATCTCGGACCCGAATTTGGTGCCTTTTAACGCAGTGTTACAATTTGGGATTAAAAGTGAGTACGGTTTATGTACCAACACGGTGATTTTGTAATTTGTCAAAAATGTTTTACCGGGCAGGGCGTTTTGTTCCGGCGCGTTGTTTTCATGGAGAATCCATCACATTTCAGACCTTTTTCTTCTCGCCCGTGCATAAGGGGTTATCAAAACCTTCTTGTAATATGCTTTGTTAACGAAATGCCCCTCAGACACCCAATCCATGTTAACAATCACTTGCATTTCGAAAAAAAACAATGTCAGAGCACGGCCAAGGCGCTAATCGTCTCCAATCTCTTTTCTTCTTTCTTTAAATCTTCTAAACTGCCCGAAAACTTGAGTACTAGATAGACCCTCATCTCCATAAACATTCTCCAACAATTCGTACATTTCTGTAGTGTATTTTTTAAGTTTCACACAGAATTTCATATTGACACTAACATAATTCCGGCGGAGTCCGAGAAAGTAGTTAACTTCAATCAAGGGCTACTGCCGAACGGTGTGCCTAATTATCTTGAAATTTTAACATTGGGTGGAGGGAAGATGACAAATTAATATGACATAGCCTGCAATGTTGTCAAATTTACAGGGAAGCAGGGAAAAAATAAAAAAGTGCCCTAAAAAACGGCAAAATAAAATCCAGTATTACCATTTGATACTTCGAAGTTATTCGTAAAAATAAAAATTCTGCAAAGCAAAATGTTTCAAATAAAGGTTGTAGAGAATAAAATTCTACACCTCTATTTAAGTGGAATTTTATAAATCTTGCTCATTTGTAGTGAACGTGGAATTGATAAAAAAAAAATGCAAATAAATGTATAATGTTTGAACTATCAGAAAAATTAGTTCATTAGATTAGATATTAATTTATTTTAATTTTGTCATAAAACGAGATTTCTCAGTGATTATGTTACTGTTTCTTGTGTTTTGCTTTATAAATAGATCGTTTTTAACATGAAAGAAGCTGCAAATAAATCAATGCCTTTATAATGACATTTCAAACACTAGGCATTTATTAGTAATTTTGTGTCAATTCCATGAGTATCACTACAAATGAGCAAGATTCATAAAAATTTAAATTCTATTTTACTTAAAAAGAGCAAATTAAATCTGATTAGAGATTTAGGTGTAATATTTATTATCCACGATCTTTATTTGAAACAGCTTTGTCCAAAATTAATAGGTAACTAAACACAGCAAAATACGGGGTTCCGTGAACGCGTGCCTGAGCGTCGCCAAATATTTCGAATTTTAAATGGCATAAATTGACCCCTGTGGTGCACTTCCCACGCCAGCAATGAGTGCCCTTGAGGTGACGCCTGGTAAGCGCCAGCACGGTACAAATATGTCATCATTATTACCGATATCTGTGATAAAAAAGATTAGCACACTCAGAAATGGGTAATATGCCGTGATGATATATTTATTTTATTCATATAGCAAAATAAATAAAAATTAAAATTGCATTCCCTATATAACGAGTTCTGGACACCCGTGTTTCTGTCAACTAGAAGTATATAGATATGTTTTTATCAATTTATCTTTTATTTATTAATTTTGTTAAAAATTTCATAAAGTATCACGATCACAAAACCTGCTAACTCAATTAATTACTCATTCTACTTTTTAATTACGATAATAGTTCAAATTTTAAGTACCAGGTAATGGCAATGTAATGGTACTTAAAATTTCCAGCTCGGCTATTGGAATATGAATAATGTCACTCTAAATTGTTCTGTTATTGTTGTTAGGCTGTCATCCCGTAAATTATAGTAAAAACTAATTGTGCAGAATCTTGAACCCGCAAAAAATTGTAACAATAACAGTAGATCATTTTGTTTTGGTCTGGTTGTGACAATTACAACGGCTATTAACAAATCATCTTTGCCGATATTTTACAGTGGTTTTTGCGGCGTGGTAGCTGTGTCGAACATGATTCTGTTCACTAACGGATAACACCGCTTTAACCAGAGATGTTTCACGATGTTATTTAGCGGAAAATAGACATAATCATGCCGCATTGTTTACTTTGTAAAAGTTTGAAATATCTTGCTGCATTTTTCTAAAAATGCCAATAACTCCAGACTTAACCTAGCGTAAAAAGAAATTTGAATTATATCATGTTTTATTTTTGTTATCGATTTATTATTTACGTTATTTACTACTCTAATATTAATTATGTATTACTGACGATAAAATGACTATGAGAACACAAAATTACTATTGACAATAAGAAAATAAAAAATCTGCACAAGACCTCTCGCCATTTCCATATCATGCTATATAAGTATTGTATTGCACTTCGCTATCGAACCGTCGTTTTATAACAAAAAAATACAGAATTTTACCCAAATATTGGTTTTTATTATATTTAACATGTCTTCTACACATATAATTCCAATTGTATCTATTTTTCATTATATGACAAAGTTCCTAAATGTCAGAGATTCTTCCAATTCATTAACCAGATTGGCGGTATTTCTGATGGATATATGCATTTTACCTATAATTTCAAATATTTAATTAATAAAAGAATAAGAAAGACAAAATGTACTTCCCAGAAAAAGCTATCAGAATGTCACTAAAACTATTGATTTTGGCACTGACATCTGTCATTTACAAACTATGTTATAAACATTTAAATTTGTCAAGTGGTTTCCTCAGTGCCATAACCTCTGCGATTACATTATTCTATATATTATAGTGTCTTTATCTCTAAATCTATACAAGATATAATTGGGTGTATTAGATGGTGAATTTTATGTTCTTCAATATTTGTAATAACAAAAATTTCCAAAAAATTATATATTTAGAAGAGTTTTTCTAAGAAATTACTACTTCCGGTTGTCCAATTGTTACCTAAACCTTTTCAGCTCTTCCCAGGAATGTCAGATTGAAGGTCTTAAGGCTTATATTTTTTAAGAAATTGTCCCTCCAACATCCAGACATACACACACACACACATACACAAATCCACACACACAGACATCATTTTAAAAATATTCTTGAAACATGCTTCTGCACTAAAATCTGGATATGCGAATTTTAGCAGGAATCCAATACCTCTCTTAGTGAGAGGTAAAAGGCCGTGGAGAACAAATTTTCTACTACCTTCTCAAATTTAATGTCGGTCTTTCCACCTTCAGATAACGTTCCGGATAGCTATCCGCCAAATAAACTTATCTGAGACTTTACCCGACGGATAACTTTCTTCTGTCTTTCATTTCAAATTTATCTAACGAATAACTATCCCACAGATTAGTGCAATATATGCAGTTCCAGAATTTCTGATAAAATTAAAAAGAGATAACAGAATTGCAAATGTAAGGCAGAGAAATAAAACGCCATACGAGTTGCTTAATATTTGTGTTTGACATTTGCGGTTATGATCTTTTTGACGTAATTACAAATATTTACTATCAATAAAAAGTTATAATTTAAAGTAATTTGCATAAATATTACGAATGCAGTTTATTTATTTTCTGTTCATATTTTCATATGTTAAGGACTATACCAAAATTTACAGTGTGTTAAAATAATCTAAAACGGAGTAGGCTATGAATAGACAAAGATATGTCTTAATTTGAAAGAATATAATTCAATGTCAATTTGACACAAGATATTATTAAAAATTTTATCTAAGAATCTTATTTTAGAAGTGGAAATAAATCGGAAAACGGCGATTGGCAATATTCTCTTGCCCCTTGTTATAATGAATTTAAGAAATAGTAATTTACGTAACAAGACCTGAAAGTGATACTTTACTGGGTGAGCAAGCATATTCCAGAGCGAGCCGTAGGCGAGCTTTAGAAGCTTGTGAGCCCAGTATAGACACTTTCAGGTCATGTTGGGTACAATATTTTTTTACTGCGAGCAAATAAGAAATAAATAAACAACTGATCTCCATGGAAACATTTAGCTTTACCGGTCCCGGGATCGGTAAAGTACTTTCCGATCCCTTATAGACAACTTTCCGAGCTAGCTCAGCAAAAAAGGCCTTTCCGGTCTAAATAGTGATCAGAAAGAGCTCATTTTCTGGGCGATTGCGAAAAAAATTACATTTCATGTTCAATTTTGACAACTTGACTTTTGATTTGAATAATGATCAGACATACGTTTCTCTATTCATGGCCTACTCCGAGTTAGGTTTTTTTTTAACACTGTACTTGATGATATTAATAGAAATATCTTCAGGCTTGTTATAAAGCATTTCATTTAAAAATAAAAGTATAAAGCCCGTTTGACACGATGATAAATTATCAAATATGGTAATAAAATTGATAACAAACTCGTGTCAATGAGAACGAATATTATGTGAAATAGAATGATTGTAGCAAATAGGTTTAATGCCTATAATTTTTTAAAAGCACTTTATAAAATTAATACTACAAAAAATAAATATAAGTTAAACAAAGGATTAGTTAATCGTAAATGCCATTGTTTTTTCTCTAAATTTTATAGTTATCTATATTGGGATATTTAAGTAGCTTATTTAAAATCTCTTATATTATCTATAATTAGATGTAATCCAAGTTCAATCATCGAATCGTTAGAAACAGTTTAATGCAACAATCCACCGAACCTATCAACAAAAACCCAATCATCTCATAAAAAGAAACATAAAATAGAATCTCCAGTCTCTTGCATTCTTCGGAGCAAAAAACATCTGAAAAGGCATTCATCGTTTCGATCAATCAAGAAGGCGTTTCCACACAATGGCAACGGTAAAACACAACACCTTGCGCGAGTATTTCCCAGTGACAGTGCCTCTTCCAATTCACGGAAAATAACAGAAAGAATCAAAGGAGTAATATGTCTTGGCATAGGTAGTACATATCGCAAGACCAGTTTGTTTGCATCTCGGAAGAGAGTGATAACATCCGTTAGTTAGGATTGTGGTTGCTTGCCTTACTGGCTTCTGCAAATGGTAAGATGGTTATGGGAGGAATTAGTATACTCGATTGATTTGTAAATGAAGTATATGCACATGTGGGATTTGTTACATACATTTGCAGTACTTACATAAATATTTGTGAAGTTATCAATGTATCAACAACAGTCGACGAAGAGATATTTTATAAATTATATGACATTACAGTTGCGAACAAAAGTTTTGAGCTAGAATCATTATTTTATCGCCTATAAAGAATATACTTTTTCTGTAATACTTATTACACTACTGTTAAGAATATTGCTTACTTTATAATTAGTATAGGTAGTTGACATATTTTACAATTTACTTTCATAGTATTTTATAGCCCGAACGAAATTGACCGTGATCAAAACTCTCGCGCCAAGTTGCCGTCACTTTTAGGTAAGGAAGGTATTTTCTTTGGTCAAAAAATTCAGTGGTGAGTTTTTAACGTATAAGCTCGTTTTAGGGTCCCTAGAAGAAGATTTTACTGTTTAATGTACGTGAAAAGGATCTTGACTGTCTGGTGTATAACCAGTAATTTAGTTTATATTTTACTGTTTAAATTCGGTGGTGATTTTTAATGAAGAAGCAGTACAATACGATTTTACTAGCCTACGATGATGTCTTGATGTGTGTTTGTGTGTGTGTGTGTGTGTGTGTGTGTGTGTGTGTGTGTGTGACAAAAATTTCTTCGACGATAACTCCAAAACTACAATTCTAAAAATGATAATTCTTTCGTATTCTTGTTCTTTACAACCATATGAAAAAATGATTGGATTTTGGTTATATTTGGACAACCGAAAGTACCTTTATTTGAAGTTCTTAACAGTTTTCTTGAAAGGACGCGTTAAATATCATTTTTAGACATTTTTGTTATTATAAATACGAAAGAACCTATATAGTTTGATTACACATTTTCTTTCATGTTCAATAGATATAGAGATAAAGAATTATAATTTGCTATATCATGAAAACAGCTGATATATTCAAATAATTCTAATTGACAGATGTCAGTGTTGACTGCAATTTGCATAGTATATGATCGTAATATAATTTTATTGGATATATAGAATCTTTTTCAAGAAATATTCAGTAAGGGATTTGTATAAAATAGTATATGTTCGTATTACAATTTTACTGGATATTTAGAACCTTTTCCAATGAACTTTCAGTATGAGATTTTTATAAAATACATAAAATTGACGGATAAGTAATTTGCTGTCCACATTTACATTTTTTGTTATTAATATTCTCAATTTAATACTAATTGTATAACGAAATGGTGAAATACACCCACTTTCAGTTACAAAAATCCGTAATTAACTTCTCTTGACAAGAAAAAAAGGTTTCTCTTGAGATAGCCGACTTGATAATGAGCAATAAAAGCACAGCAAATAGAATTATTACCAAATATAAATTGCCAAAATCATTAGCTAACAAGACAAGGTTTTTTACACATATATCGAAAGTAGTACAATCATTCTTAGGTCATCAAAAGTCCAAATTCTTATCGACTAAGTAGACGATGACATATTAAAACAAAATTTAATAATGCTTCCAGTGTTGAGTAAATAAAACATAACTAGAGACTAAGGCTGTGTCCGATGTCGCATTTTGGCATTTAGTATTTAGGATTTAGGTTTTCTTCATATAAATACAACTCCGAATGGCACACTAGTGATATCCATAGCAACACTTTAGAACAACAAATATGAATTATACAATTGGATTCAATTTGATATTTGAGAGTAAATGTTATTATATTTCATAAAATAGAAGTTAAGAAGTTACTATTTTACAGTAAATTTGACGTTTTGCACAATTATAGCAACGAAAATGATTTGTTTAATTAGTGCGCGTCAACTTCAAGGCATAGTGTGTTCTTACAAAACCCTAAAATCTAATTCCTAATCTCCTAAATAATCACTAGATTTAGGACTTATAAATTCAGGATTTAGATAATAGGGTGATTAAAGTGCAAAATCGGACACAGCCAATATCTGAGCGCCAAAAAATTTATGTTAGAAGGTAATTCATTCTAAAGTTTCGTAAACGCCATCTAACACTATTTGATGCGCACAGAAATTTTATACGAAATGTCTTAAACGCCATTCTGTGTTAATGTAATGGGAGATGTTAACGAGTTGTGTTCCACAAAAGTTAATTTATTTTGATATTATTTATTAATCTGGTGTTCACAACTATATAAATATTAAAAATTTAGGTATTAAGCTATATTGAACAAAAAAAAAAACATTTTTATTAAATATTTCATGATAACATTCCTAGTCCAAAATTTTATGTTTTAGGGAAAAAACATTCTATTTGAACTCCAAACCAGCATAACGAATCCTTAAATCATTAAAATCAATTATTTTCTCACTAACATAATCAGAGAAATTCCTCTAGTTGATAATCATATGCAGAACATCTTCCTCTGGACTCATCACTTACCAACAACAAGAAGCTTGTGTCGTGTGCCTTGCTACGATTCCGAATCGAAACACGTACGCGGTCGATTAATTCTTTCTGAGATTAATTGCCTCGGCTTATCCAGCTCTGCTGTCGAGAGATCAGCATCAGATCAGATCAGAAACAGAAACAGAAACAGAAACACTGGAGTAGAATGTCGACGAGACCAGTAGGAGGAGTGACAAGTTACTGTGTGCTAAGAAAGTTGTTTCCCTTTTACATAAAGATTCATTTAAATATTATTTTAGACAAATGTTGTTCTTTCAAGTTGAGTATTTACATACGTGTCTTACTTTAAATACATGAAATACCTACATATTTAAAAGAAAATATTTACACTAATCGCGTTTTTTACTTCAACTTCAAAAGTATGATTAATGGAAAAAGGAACTTTGTGGATGGGCGCCGTAATTACATAACAATCATTCGATGCATTATAATATGTTTCTATATTCCAAATTTCAATATAAATATTATCAAATATCTTATATAGATAGGTTAAAAACGCGGAAAATGGAGTAACATACGATTTTAAAAATGTGCGAAAAATTGCTTTAATGTACATTTTATAGCAAAAGTGCAAGAATAAAAATCTATTGTGGCCAGCACAAGACCTCTCGCCATTTTAATTTAATGTTATATAATATTGTATTGCACTTCGCTATCGAACCGTCGTTTTATAACAAAAAAAATTACAGAACTTTACCTAAATATTGTTTTTTATTGTATTTAACATGTCTTCTGCACACATACAGATTTACTGAAGATAAAATTGTTACTGCTGCAGAAACATGATTTAAAGTCTACTTTTTCACTTTGATTATGTGGAAAATATCACACTCTCCCACTTAAGAAAATCTTTTGTGGCCAGCACAATACCTCTCGCCATATCCATTTTATCTTGTATAAGTATTGTATTGCACTTCGCTATCGAACCGTCGTTTCATAACAAAAAATTACAGAACTTTACCCAAATATTGTTCTTATTGTATTTAACATGTCTTCTGCTCATATAAAATTCTAATTATATCTATTTTTCATTGTATGAAGAAGTTCCTAAATATCAGAGATTCTTCCAATTCATTAACCAGATTGGCGATAGTTCGTATGGATATATGCATTTTACTTATAATTTTTAATATTTAATTAATAAAACAATAAGAAAGATTAAATGTACTTTCCAGAAAAAACTTCCAGAATGTCACTAAAAATGTTAATTTTTGTCACTGACATCTGTCATTTACAAACTATGTTATAAACATTTAAATTTGTCAACTGGTTATTAAAAATATATTTTTTTCACTTCTGAACTCAACGAAATTGTCAGAATGAGATTTTGTTTAATTTGTTTTTTATTTCCATGGCTATCTGATTTTCAAGTGAATTCGGGCACTGTGCACAAACACTCATATGCATATCCCTATAGGCATTATAGCAAAAATAAAAAAAATATATTTTGGAATTTGCAAAACCCGATAAATATTTACTGAACAAAAAAGAAAATTTACCCTGCACCGTATAAAAATCCATGAAATAATTAATTATGTATAAAAGCTTGTAGTATTTTTCATTCTGTTAAAAACAAAAGATTAAAAACATATGTTTCTCTAATCTGTTCATACTTGGTGGTGTAATTCATCATTCCGTGTGTGTTCCTAAGTTAAACAGCAATTTTTTATATAATTTCATATTTTTCCTTTGAAAAATCACGTAATATGTAAATGAAGGTCGATAAACCACATTCTTACACGGCGTATAATTTAGCCATGATAAGAAGAGCAACAAATGCAAAGGCAGTTCCCCTCTATCAAATTACATACCTTGTGTAATTGTAATATACTTCCGCTGGTACAACACGCGTATTTTGCACTATTTTCCATCTATAATTGAATTGTGAGGAGCATTTTTCCGCCAGGTGAGATATTTAGTATAGAATTAGCGCGATAGCAACCAAGAACTGCTTCCTACACGTTCAGTGACAAATGAATGTAATTTCAAGGTGTGAAGATGCAGATCTTTGATGTTTGTCTTCCTTGTTCTTATCTTTTCAATAACAATAAATCTTCCAGCTTTATTAAGCCAGAAGATAAATTAATTATATCTTATCTGTACTAAGCTAAGAGTGGTTATGTCAAGATATTTAAATATATATTTATTTAAAACGAGACAATACAATAAGTAAGTAAGCAAATAGTAAATGTCTGTTACACATCATTGGCTATAACTATACCTAGTATATTTCTAATTAATTAGATTCATTTTTATAATACAATAACGTATGTCCCATAAGTTCACTTTGCAGTTACTCAGGTTTTATATTTTTCTGTCTGAACCGTAACAGATATCACAAATTAAACAGAGAAAGAGAAAAGTTTATTGAATGTATGTTTCTGAAAAAAAATTATTTTGTTATCGGCGTGGCCATTAAAAAGTTACGGTCTAATCAATGTTGGGACACCTAAGTTTCATGCACTAGTGGTTCACTAATAATAACAAGTATCACCTTAAAAGATGACTTATAACCATATGAACTGCCATACTAAATTTCATCCAAATCGAATAAAGCGTCCGTTATTAGGAGCAAAATTAATTTTTTTTTTTTCAAAGAACTTTTAAGCAGAATTCTGGGTAAACGGTACACTTTCCGGTAGAAGCAAGTTTAGTAAATCGTCTTATTTTAGCCTCAGGAATCTGTGGTTAAGCCATGTCCCCCTATTTATATATATACAGAGAATTTATTTTAAAATGCAACATTATAGTTCATCATTTCCATGGTTACTCACTATTGTCAAAAAAGACAGCAATGCAATATTTATCCACTTTAAAATGCAACATTATAAATAGTATTGCAGCACAGGAGATACCTCCAAAACATATCACAAATGGTGTCAATTTTTATTACGACCGACTAGAATATTGCGTGAATGATTGGGGGTATTTTTTTGACATTTATTACATGAAAGTTATGAATTTTTGTAAGCTAAAGTTTTTTAAGATGTGCAATATTCATGTTTTGATTATTTGTTAATCGTATGTAGGCTAATTTATGGGAAATTAGTTTTGATAATACAAAACTACAAATTTTGTATGTTGCATTTTAAAATAGACAAATATTACATTGCTATCATTTTTTGACAATAGTGAGTGACCATGGAAGTGATTCGCCATATGTTGCATATTAAAATAAATTCCCTGTATATATATATATATATATATATATATATATATATATATATATATATATATATATATTTCTTTTAGAAATTCTGTGTCCATATGAAATGTCTGTTTGAAATAAATCTAAACATAGGTAACAATGTAAAATGTAAAGAACAAAAGACGCAAAGTTATATTTATTTATTTATTTAATAATAAATATTAAAAATTTTATTATTAGTTTTAAAAATATCTGAGAAAAATATAATTATTGATAATGCATAAAAACGAATTATTGTCGCGTATTATTAGCTTCGAATAACTTTATACAAAAATAATAAAACACTTTATATTATCGCGAAGCTTAACAAAATGTATAACTTTTCCTTCCAAACAAATAACAACATTTATAATTTTATAGCATCCACGAGCTGTAAAATAAAACTGCTTGAAGTGAAAAGTCGGGTAAACTCCACGTGACAACACCACAGAGAACGCACGTGCAAAATGAAACAAAAATGTGAATAATTCCCACAAGCAATCAAAACTCGGATGAATATGCGATCACAAAACAGAAACAAATATTACCACGGTTGCAGTTACTGGCATGTCATCAATCTACTGTATTTCAAACTCCAACCACAATTACTCTGATTTAATTTGTTTAAATTTTTATAAAATAAGGTTTAAAAAGTTAAAATTATAAGTCATAGGTTTTGGCTATAATGTTCTTAATTGGAATCTTATCAAAAAAAAAATTGTTGTGGCCAGCACAAAACCTTCCGTTAAGTTTATGTATTTTGTACAAATCCCATAGCAAAAGTTCATTGGAAAAGATTCTATATATCCAGTCAAATAGCAACACGAACATAATACAATTTTTTACAAATTCCATACAAAAAGTTCCTTGGAAAATATTCTATATATCCAATAAAATTATCACATGAATATACATTATGTATACTTATACCGGGAGTTTATTTTATCAGTAAACATAGGGTATATCATTGCCATAGTTACGGTATGAATGTTTGACAGCAATGTATTGAAGCGTTTATTTTATGAGTAAACATAGGCGTTTAACATGGGAAGCAGTTTTTGGTAAATACAAAGTGTGCGGCTAAAAATCTAACTTTGCTATTGAACATGATAATAGTACATTACATCTTGTACATTATTTAATATTAATTACTTTAATAATATTGCAAAAATTGCAATAAATTAAAAAAATTGTCAAATAAATAATTGTTTCAGTTTTTTATTATTCAATATGAAATGTTTTCCTAATGTCACCGTGGCGCAGTGGTCATAGCACTAGAGTCTGAAATTTTTGGTTGGGGTTCGATTCCCCATTGGGGTAATTATTTTATTTTTTTACATAAAAATTGTTGAACTTTTAAAAATCAGTTTATACTTCCATATTACAATCATTTAAAAATAATAATATCATTGTAATAAATAAAGAGAAAATAATTGAGAATAATTGATTACAATAATTAAAATATTGATGCATTAACAATGCATTGTATTTCCTTCGATATTAATAAAAATAACTGAAATATAATAAATTTGTGCAAATATTATGTCTTTACTGTATTTATCAAATAAAATACAATGCATTGTTATTACATCAATATTTTGATTATTGTAATCAATTATTCTTAATCATTTTCTCTTTATTTATTACAATGTTATTATTATTTTCAAATGATTGTAATATGGAAATATAAACTGATTTTTAAAAGTTCAACAATTTTTATGTAAAAAAATAAAATAATTACCCGAATGGGGAATCGAACCCCAACCAAAAATTTCAGACGCTAGTGCTTTGACCACTGCGCCACGGAGACATTTGGAAATCATTTCATATTGAATAATAAAAAACTGCAACAATTATTTATTTGACAATTTTTGTAATTTATTGCAATTTTTGCAATATTATTAAAGTAATTAATATTAAATAATGTACAAGATGTAATGTACTATTATCATGTTCAATAGCATGGCTTGATTTATTGCCAGACCTTTGTATTTACAAAAAACTGCTTCCCATGTTAAACGCCTATGTTTACTCATAAAATAAACGCTTCAATACATTGCTGTCAAACATTCATACCGTAACTATGGGAATGATATACCCTATGTTTACTGATAAAATAAACTCCCGGTATATAAAGTCCCTCACGATCAAAAACAGAAATATTTGGAAGAAAAGAAGGCACATTGGAAGAGCGAATTAACATAACTGGTTAATTTCTTCAGATATAGAACTATGAAAATCACATGCATATATTGTATTTTAACATATTTCTGTAGCCATACGTAAACAAATAAATATATAAATATTCTAAAAATGCGTGCATTTACGTAACATTCTCTTTACAATCAAGTAATATTACTACCAAGTTTATACCCATTTATGAATTATTGCCCCAAAAGTCAATATACCCCACATTTAGATAAAAACTTCAAAATTTTCAAAAATCTATTTTTTATCTATTTAGATACTTCTCAATGCGCTGATTCCAAATTTTGAAACCGCAGGTCGATATCTCTTTTCGTTCTCGAAATATTTAGATTCAAAGTTTTACTCAAAACTGCCCATTTTAGGGTAATAACCGAAAAATGGGCCGAAATATGAATATGGAGACATCACCGTTCGATTCTACGGGCAAAATTGCATAAGTACACCAATTTTCAGAATTTTTTTACATGGCATACAATTTCTAAAGCAAAATAACTGAAAATGGCCAAAAATCGGAAAAAATCTAAGGTGTACCCCTTAAGATTTTTTCAGAATTTGGCAATTTTCAGGGGTTTTCAAGCTTTTATTCATAAAAAATGAACCGGATGGACAAAAATTATGAAAATTACTACACTTATGTATTTTTGTCCGTGGAATCGACCCATTTTTGGGTTATTACAGTTTTGAGCAAAACCTTAAATCTAAATATCACGAGAACGAAACGAGATATCGACCTGCGGTTTCAAAATTTGGAATCAGCGCATTGAAAAGTATCTAGATCCAAATTAGATTGTCGAAAAAAAGTTTTTTATCTAAATGTGGGCTATATTGACTTTTGGGGAAATAATTCAAAAATGGGTACAGATATAAACTTGATAGTAATATTATTTGATTGTTAAGAGAATGTTACGTAAGTGTACGCATTTTTAGGGTATTTGAACAACTGTTACCAACAACAATTAGATTTTTGAAAATTTTGAAGCCACAACAGATTTTTTAAATGAAATAAGTAAATCAAAGGTTTAAATTTATTATCGTGCGTTTAATTTGTACCTAAACATTATCAGGATATTGATTTACCCACATGTAACAATATTACTTCAATTAGCATATTTGCAATACTACTCTCAAATAAGTAGACAATAAAAAATACATTTATGTCCCGCATTAAAAATGATAAAGCAATTATATCCAACGGATTTACCCTCATACAAGATAATTTCCCAAAACATATGAGTAACAATTAACATATTAATATATGTACAAGCATATAACTCGCATAAACATTCTTACAAAAATGTATTTTTCTCCATCTGTCCGTCTTACGATTAGGTATAAATTAGTTTAATTCAACGCATCAAATCTTTAATTACGAATGATCAATAGCAATTATTTCTCTTCATCGTATTTATACCTTCATATTTCCTTGTAATGACAGTGATTTGATCTTCGCGCCGTAGGATACTTCCGTGGCGCCGGATACCTTGTTTCCTGGTAAAAACCTTCGGTGTCATTCCACGCGCCTCGAACGCAGGCATTCAGTGTTTTGAATCGCAAATGAGGAGAAAAATACACCACTATTATTTGCAGGATTTAAACCAGAGGATGCATACGTTAAACAAGTGATCCAGGGGGTTATGAAAAGGAAATTATATTTTGCCTTCATGGCAAAAAATATAATTTTATATTTATGAGGTTCTAAGACGACGAAATAATTAAATAATAACTATTTATATGCTTTCCGCTTCAAATTTGCGAACAGGATTTGCTAATGAACAGAACTTTTGTCGCATAACTGCGCGGCAAATATTTTTTGATGAGGTTTTTTTATTGCTTAACGAATTGAAAATGACATCATGTAGAGGAAATGATATAAAGTAATTGCTTTCAATATTAATGTAAAAATACAAATGAAAATTAGTTTTTAAAAATATTACTTGTCCTATCAATAATGACGCGATATTGTCGGTAGTAACTTTTTCACGACATGCACAAAAAAATTTAATTCCTTCTCTGGCGAATAGGCTATTCCACAGTAATGAAAAATAGTAAAAATATATTGAAAATAAGAATGATAATAGTTAAAGGATAAGGAAAACCATATTTCTTTTATTATAAATTATTCATTGTAGAAGACACGCGGAGGTTTGCTTTTGATGATGCAGGACATGTGCACGAGTGTTTGAGCAAATAGGATCCAAGTATGACCTCCGATTTTGAGAAGCCCCGCCCTAACTAAGAATATACTTCTTCGGGTGTGTCGGATCTGTTCGGTTGCTGTTCGGGTGACGTTCTAATTTCTTTATTTTTATAAAATGAGAAAAAAAGTGAAATAAATTAAGTGAAATAATTTATTTTATGTCTCTAATAATGAATTATAATATTACAATTTAAATATACATTATTTTGTAATTTGTTTAACAATTTTTCGTGGTTTGTAAACCACTGTTTGTTTACTTCTGATATATCCACATTACCTACGTCACAAAGCAGATTTAAAATTCGGACCTTAATATCTCGCTTATTTGGAGGAATTTTTAACTCGGGTTTTCACATGTAGTCGTATACTTTTATGTATTTCAAGAAAAAAATTTAATAAAAATGTCGTGGAATAGCCTATTAGTGAGGAATATTAGTTTTTCCTTTCCAGAGGGTCAAATATATAACACTGCTACATTTTCCTCTCTCAAGTGAGAAAACTACAATATTTCGCGGAAAGAAAGTAGAATTTTCGGCACATATAGTGATTTTTTTTGTGCCCAGCACGAAAGGAAAGCACTTTTTTTCACTCTAGCTTCAATGCTTCGAGCATGACTGTAAAAAAGAGATGCTTTCCTATGTAGTTTGGCAAATAACTATTTTACGCTAAAAAATATTCTGTTTTGTTTTGTTTCGACTGTACTAAATATCGAAATATTCTTATCAAATTATACTTAAACATTGTTAAGATTATGAACAGTATTCATTTAGAGGAAACTTTATTTTACATTTAATAAATGTATCATACACAAAATAAATTTCAAAAATATTGACAAAACTAAAAGAAAAACTTAACAAAAATTCAAAATAACACTCGTATCTTTACACACATACTGTAAGTGCAGCTTTAAAAAAAGCAATTATTATAAAAAAAAACTCTGATGTGGCCAGCCCTTAACCTCCCGCTGGTTATTTAACAGTGATCTCAAACAAACTTTATTTTATATTTAACAAATATATCATACACAAAATAAACAAAACTAATAGAAAAACTTAACAAAAAATCAAAATAGTAATCATATTTTTACAGAAAGTCTTTTCAGAGCCGTACCCTGGAAGACATTGAAGCAAATCAATAGTACATATAATATTTATGTATGATGGAAAATATTATTTTTACAAACCTTAATTTCCTTAGAATTAAATATATTGCTATTATATACTCCTTAACACGTTTTCATTATTAATTTTAAAGTAAGTGCTTCCTGACAGTGATATTTGTTTAAGTCAAAATTGTTTTTAAAGTATTGTTTTTGTTTGACGCATAGGCAAGATAATTAAGAAAAATAAATTATTTTACAAATTCATATTTAAAGTTATTTAAAGTTTTTACTAAATACTATTATCGTAAAATTGAAGATTGTACCATTATATTCAATTTTTATTAGTAAAAGTTGGTGAAAAATTATATTGAATGTATATTTTTCAAGAAAAACTATTAAAATCTTGTATAAGTAATACTTTCGGTTATCCGATATACACTAAAAACTAATGAGCTCTTCCCACATTAGTATAGAATAGAAGTACAAAATTTCAAAATTTTCTGATTGGTGGTATTTGAGTAATCGTGTCCACAGGATCCACCCATCGACACACACACACACACGCACACACACGCACATACACAGACACATGCACACACACACACACACACACACACACATACCCACAGACATCATTGTAAAAATGTTAAAATCGGATTCGGTAGTGGTAGCACGCACTTTAGAATTCTATCATAGAAAGCAGGCGAATGCGATTTTACTTTTACGAATTTTGGTAGCATGCACTTTAGAATTCTATATTACCTTTTCTTTTTGGAATTTTTTTGGATTTTATACTATTAATATAAAAAAGCATTATCACAGTTGTATATAATAAATGTATAAGTTATACATAAATTGGCTTTGAACATAATTGTGGCAAAATAATGACGTTACTTTGACACTTTCGCCTCTAGTCGTACGCTTGTAGGCGAATATTTTGAGACGCAATTATAAAATGCGTGCTGCCACTACTGGGAACATCAAAACGTGCTTATTCACTAAAATCTCTATATGCGATTTTTAGCACGATCTCTATACCTTTCTTACCTAGAGTAGCGAGAGGTACAAAGCACCAACAATGATCTCCACCGTAAGTAGTAATATAATATTCAAATTCCATTATACCGCAATCCTGGATTTAAAGGTGCAAACGAAAGAAAAAGTAAACAACTTGTAAAAGAAAAAATATATAACTTCAAAAAAGAAGAAAAACTAAGAAAAAACTGGTATTGATCTTTTTAAATAGGGATATGGGTAAACTATTAAAATCGTTAATAATATGCATTACAACTTATAACATTTAATTACTAGCACACCGTCAAAAACAAATATGAAACCGTATTTTCTTTTCAATCATGTGCAAAAAGTTGCAAAAACTTCTCAAGAGGAAATGAGCAGTTTGCTTTGGACATGTAGTGTCTTTAGCGTGGAGTGTATGGTGGCGTGCGCGATGCAGATCATGTCATTTGCATTTCGCGTGGACATGAGCGCTCGGCCCATGTTATGCAGTGATAATTACATTCGTAATATCGCCACGTGAGATGTTAATGTGCATTGTTTTTCACCCGGCGCGATTCGCATCTCAGAAGAATCGTTATCTCTATTTTCAAGTGTAAATGAAATTCCTACGGGTATTGTTAAAACGCACATAAATTACACCTGATAGTGTCTTGTTTATTCTATTCTGGTTCGCTTGCGCCTGTGCGCTTACGGTTGCTTGACGATTTAAGTGCTAGATCACCGCTAAGTAGCTTACAATGAGATTATTTATTTACGGCGTCCAAGCCAAAAATGCTGCTTTATCTGATAGAGAACCCTACTCACTCCATTATGAGAACACTAACTCTGCAATAATGAAACTCGACACCGCATTGCGAAGGAGGATTAAATACATTTAATTGAATGCAACAAAATAGAATTGAACAGATTGTTAAACAGGTGCACTCACCGATTCAATCACAAGAGATAAAGATGGACGTACCTGGAACAAAATAAAATAGGTAAAACTTTTGTTACTATTACGAAAAACATTGCAGCCTATCATGTGAACATAGTGTTACCAGAACACCTTCGCTGCCATAGCGGTAGTTCTAGAGAAGTGTGCACTATTTATGTGTGTGTTTTTTCTTTTTAAAGAGGACAGAGATAGAGGAATCCAGAAAAATATTAGGGACATAACTAGGACAGAACGGCAACAAGGGGCGAACATAATAGTAAAGGTAAGATATCATATGAGGAGAAAACATAATTTCCAAAAAACTAAAACAGATAAAACAAAAACTGAATAGAAATAAGACAAGTAGAGTAAATAGACATACAAAACAGGAAAAGAATAGTAATAATATAAAACAAGAAATAAAGATTGGAATTTGGAACGTAACCTCGCTAACGTGAAAAGAAATTGAAATAACTGAGGAAATGGCGAAATTCGGAACTATTATACTAGGAATCTCAGAAACAAAAAAGATAGGAGGAGGCAAAATACAAAATAAACAACTGAATTGGTTTGGACAAATCAGAAGAATGGAGCAAGATAATCTAGTTTAAAAAGTGATAGAATCAAAAAAAGACTGGGAAAAGAACAAAGGAAGACCAAGAAAAACATGGGAGGGACGAATAGAAGAGATAGGCAAAAGAAGAGGAAAAATATGGAGGAAATGAAAAAACTAGCAAAGGACCGGACCGCATGGAAACAATGGGTCAAAAAGGAGTAGTGATGAGATTGGCGGTATTTCTGAAGGGTATATGTAAAATATGTATCTAAGGTAGAATTATAAATATTTAATTAATAATAAAATAAGATATGTAAGATTCACTTTTCGGCTGCGTGCCGCTGTTCTGGAATGCAAGCAGAAAGCACTTGACTTTCCAAAGTATAAACACATTCCTAGAAAAATAAACAACGCTCGACGCTCCAACCCTTGGAAGCTGGGTGACTGGGTCACTTGTGTTGTGACCAGTGTGCTATGCAGATATGTGTGAGTGTCAATAAGACGAGCAGTTTGCTGTTATGAAATTTGGATGATTAGGCTCACAGTCATTCTAATTATTGTACAGGTATGACGATCGGGTGCAAATCAACAGATGCTTGATTGATATGCTTATACATTGTTTGTGTATTTGATATGCATGGTAAATATATGTGAAGTATATATTGTCTGGGACAACCCTGGGTCCATGGAGTCGTGTGTTCCACGGTGGCTAGTGTACTTAGTGGTGAAACACCGATAAGTGGGAGGCTGAGATTCACTAGAGGTCTGGGACCAGGTGATCTTATGCTAAGCTCTCATACATGTCCGGGACATGTGAAGGTGGCTAGAGTACCTAGTGGTGAAACACCGTTAAGTGAGAGACTGAGGTCCATGATAGGTCTGGGATCTACTTATGGCCGTAAGCTAAGCTCTGGGACGGACCTAATACCTTTCCCCCCTCCTGTCTGTTATTAGATGATAATGCACGCCTGTATTAAAAACGTCCGCCCTTCAGCTCAACCCGGTATTAATGCATGTATTATCGCCTATACATATATTCTTTTCAATAAATAGTTTCAATAGTAATTATATCAATTTCACATCATATTTTTATTCTATCTTCTAAAGCAATTATTTGAAAAAAAAAAAAATCTATAATAAAATCTCTTATGTCTCAAAAGATGCTATCATAGGAATATTTATAATACCTATCTGGTTAATAATATGAAAGAAAAAATATACACTTCACTCCATTCTTGATAATCATCATTTTTAAGTATTACGCACATTCTACAATTAAATTTCCACCGTTACTACAACTGAAATTAAGTATTACTACTCTTAATATTTTTATAGATGTTTACAAGATTACAATCCGCCTGCTGGAATTCAAACTACTTTGAGCACAACCTTTAAATTACATGTAGATATGCATAATAAGCCACGTTAAAATTCTTCTCCACAGTACTAAATAAGCCATTCAAAAAAATCACCCTGCATCTATAAACATAAACCAAAGTTGCTAATTTCATGTTATTCTAAATTATCGTCACATCTTGCTAGCAACAATGCCAGGACGAAATATAACGTGTTACGCACATCAGGCGATTAACCACACTCATGTAAATAAGCACGGTTTGCGCAGGCGCTTCGAGGAGAGGAGAGATGAAAGATTGAGCAAAGTGAGTGATAGAAAGAGAGGGAGTGCAAGTGAGCGGACTTGCTGAGTGGAGTGTAATGAACTGAGGATTCGTCCTTGCAGCCCCACGCGGCCTTGTCTTGCTTTGACTCCGGACAGGGCCGTCTTGATCATTTTTACCTCACGCTAAGAGAGCTATTGGATTAGTGAATAAGCACGATTTAAAGTCAATATAATCCGATTTTAACATTTTTACTGTGTATGTATGTATGTGTGGATATTGGAGGGACAATTCCTCAAATCTATAATACTTAAGATTAATTTAATTCTTATTCTTATAGTTTTATTGTAATAAAATATTTAAAATTATAGGTAAAATGCATATATCCATCAGAAATACCCCCAATTTTGTTAATGAATTGGAAGAATCTCTGACATTTTGAAACATCCTCATACAATGAAAAATAGATATAATTAGAATTGTATATGTGCAGAAGACATGTTAAATACAATAAAAAACAATATTTGGGTAAAGTTCTGTAATTTTACCTCCTGCTACCCTTGGCAAGGGAGGTATAGGGATCGTGCTAAAAATCTCATATCGAGATTTTAGTAAATAACCACGTTTTAAGGTCCGTACAATTCATTTTTAACATTTTCATGATGATGTCTGTATGTGTGTATGTATGTGTGTATGCATGTGTGTATGTATGTGTGTATGTATGTGTATGGATTTTGTCTTCGCTCTAACTCAAATACTATCATTCAGAAAATTCTGAAACCTTGTATTTCTATCCTATTCTAATAAGAAAAGAAGCCATTAGATTTTGGTGTAAATCGGATAACTGGAAATGGTACCTGAAGCTCATAGTGGTTTTTCTTCAAAAAATACCATTAAATGCCATTTTTTCGAATTTTATGTCTTATGAAAATTAAAGATTATTGAATATTCTACAGGAATACATTAATACTTTTTCTATATATTTTACAGATAAATTTAAAAATAATTTTTTTATTAGTCGCGAAGCCTAAGATAAAAACTATTCCTTTGTTACACAGTTCATTTTTCAAATGAATGTAACTGACAGTAAATGTCACTGTCAGTAAACTTATCACTTCAAATTAATAATAGTGACATTTTAAAAAGAAAATAGTAAATAAAGCAATAGTCTTCTGCAATAGAACAGTTTGCAGCGTTAGTAAATACGTAGGTAGGTATGTATTTAAATTAATAAAAATTAAATAGCGGGAGGTTTTGTGTTGGCCACATCAGATTTTTTATTATAAAACGAAGGTTCGACAGCGAAGTGCAATACAATACTTATGTAACATAAAATGGAAATGGCGAGAAGTATTGTGCTGGCCACAACAGATTTTTCTCTCTGGTTAACAGTTTCTTTAAAAAAACATATTTTAGATATTCTCATTGATTTGAGAATTACTGAAATCATTTATGCCTGTTAAAATTTTTAACTACATTACTTAGCAACGTAACCAATTATGATGAAAAAGGAATTATTTCAGCAGTTCTCGAAATTTGTGATACATGTTATACATATAAAAAAATCGAATGTGGCCAGAAAATTACTTTCTGTCAATTCTATGTATTTTGCACAAATCCCTTACCGAAAGTTCCTTGGAAAAGATTCTACATATCCAGTAATATTGTAATACAAATATTCAATGGAAAACATTCTATATATCCAATAAAATTATAACACTAGCATATACTATGTAAACTACACGACAATGACATCTGTCAATTAGAATTCTTATTTGCTGTTTACATGATTGTAGCAAAGCTGGCTGATTTAGGAAATTTAATCTTTTTTTTAATTCTTTAACTCTATATCTATTGGATATGAAGGAAAATGTATAATCAAATCGTATAGACAATAAGATATTCTTTCATATTAAAAACATAAAATGTCAAAAATGATATTTAACTACGTTTTCTAAAAATTGTTAAGAACTTCAAATAAAGGTACTTCCGGTTGTTCAATTATAACCTAAATCTAATCAGCTCTTGATATAAAAGAATGTACAAAAGAAAAATACGAAAGAACTATAATTTTTAGAACTGTTGTGTTGAAGTTACCTTACCTAGATGACGGAAGGTAGCAATGTTATAATCGTACCTTTTATGGTGCGAATATAATATAGAAATAATTATAATTTCAGAAAAATGGATTTTATGTGAAAAGTCACTGAAGCAATTTAGAAATATTTTAGTATAAAAATCAACTTGTTCTATTTATGAACCTGGTTGTTCGTGTTCTCATGTTACTTCCATAGAAATATTTCTTTACTTTAGCAAATTATTACCAATCTACGCTTCTCTGCTGCTAAGTAAGGGTCTTTGAAAGAGAAAGTTATAAAAATATGTAGGCTGCTATATTATCTACAGTGCAGCGCAATGATGAAAATAGCATTTATTCAATTTGAAAAGGCATTTTCCATCTTCCATTTAAGATTGATGGATCTGCTTATAATTATCCGTTCCGCCTATCGTTCTAACATGGGCCACATGTTATTATTGCTCCTCGACATCTTGGTTATTATTCCCCCGGAACAATGACCGTGCAGAGAACACTCTTCTCACTCAGCACAATTACTGTCTTCAATACAAATAACTCTATTTCGCCTTTCTGCAGCCCTTACAAATCATAGAATAACGTTGCGGTGCACCCTATTATGCCTACGAAAAAAATTCGTCTTAGATTGCATGTGGAATTGTTTATTGTTTCGTTTCAAATCAACAGGTTTCCTTTTTTAAAAATCGGAAGAATTAATACGATATATTAAGCGGTGCGCAATTATCAATAAGTGTGTGTGAATGTTGAATAACCGATTTCTTAAATTCTATAAGACTTAAGACCTATTTAACTACGGATTTCACAATCTGACATTAATGGGAAGAGCTGATTATGTTTTGGTAACAATTGGACAACCGAAAATAATAGTTTCTTAAAAAAAATCATCTAGATATAATTTTTTTAAATTTATATTATTACAAATGAAGGGTACAGGGGAAGAAAGCGGTTTGTCACTAAAAATTTGAAATTAGGATTTTCATGCAATCTTGTAGGTAAATACCGAATCTTTTACGTGAAAAATTTCTTTTGGGCAAAAACACGGGTATGTCCATGCGGTACCAAGCAAAAAGGTGGATTGTCCACTCTCATATATCAAGAAAGTTGATGAATACAGGGTAAAAAAAATAGTTTGTCAAAAAATGTAAAATTTGCAGGACACAGTTTTTAAGATTTTAAGATCGTGTCATTTTTTGGATAGTACCTTCAGCTATGCACAATTTTAATGCAAGATTCTTTACTGTTTTCTAAATGAGTACCACAAATTAAAAAACATATCTGGCATCCTATTTTGGTGAAAATTTTGACAAGTATTCTAATTTGAGGTACTCATTTACAAAACAGTGAAGAATCCTTCATCAAAGTTGTGCATAGCTGAAGGCATTATCCAAAAAATGACACGATCTTAAAATCTTAAAAACTGTCTCCTGCAAAATTTACATTTTTTGACAAACCACCTTCTTCCCCTGTACCCTTCAAATATTAAATGTATAAAATTCTCTATCCGATACATTAAATTTTTATTATATCTTCTATAGTTTTACAGATAAAGAAATATAAATATATAAAATATTTTATTGTATACACAACCCAAACAACTCCACAGAAATCAATTGAAAAATTTAAATATTATTTTTTAACATTTTGTCATTGTTATTATATATATTAAAGAAAATACTCTTCTCTATACAGTTTGATTATACATTTTCCTTCATATTCAATAGATGTAAATTTAAAGCATTATAAAGGAATTAATTTTCAAAAATTAGTCAGCTTTGCTATTTATCATGGAAACAGCTGACATAATTATTCAAAAAAATTTAATTGACAGATGTCAGTTGCAAGTGCAAAACCAAATATGAAAAAAATATAGGATCTAAAATTGGTATGTCATAGTGTTGCTCGCAGAGAAAGGCCAGAGAGAAGATAGAAGGACATTACTTACTGTAGTTTATGTTATAATTTTATTGGATTTATGGAACCTTTTCAAATGAACTTTTGGTATGGAATTTGTAAAAAATAGTATGTGTTCGTGTTCGATTTTACATGATATTATATAGAATCTGTTCCAAGGACCTTTTGGTATGGGATTTGTACAAAATACATGGAATTGACGGAAGGTCTTGTGCTGGCCACAATAGATTTTTTTATACATCATCTTGCCTACGCGTCAAACAAAAACAATACTTTAATAACAATTTTGACATATTTAAACAAATGTCACTGTTAGGAAGCAATTGCATTAAATTGATAATGAAACCGTGTTAAGGAGAATGCAGTAGTAATACATTTGATTCTAAATTAAGGTTTGTAAAAATAATATATTTTCCATCATACATAAATATTACATGTACTATTGATTTGCTTCATTGGCCTCTAGGGTACTACTCTGAAAAGACTTTCTGTAAAGATATGAGTACTATTTTGAATTTTTGTTAAGTTTTTCTATTAGTTTTGTCAATATTTGTAAAATTTATTTTGTGTATGATATATTTGTTAAATATAAAAGAAAGTTTGTTTGAGATCAATGTTAAATACCCAGCGGGAGGTTAAGGGCTGGCCACATCAGAGTTTTTTTTTATAATAATTGCTTTTTTTAAAGCTGCACTTACAGTATGAAATACAACTTTTGCGTCCTATTCATATTCACTTCCAAATAACACGTAAAGTAGTCAAAAATGGCGTTGTGATCTTAATAAACTCAAAAAGGACTACATATTGATAAGCTTCCGAAAAAGTATAGGTAGAGTGTGCACTTCTAATTTCATCTTTGCAAACTGCCTTCTTCCTTTCATTCTACGAATCAATTTGTCTTTTCTATCTGCTGTATGCAAACTATAAACAAGTCAGCGGCATTTACCAGCATATTATTATACATTTATGCGGAAACTGTAAATAAAATCAAATATAACACACGGGTCAAAGTTCAGCTAGCCGTGCTGTATTGTTTACTGTACGTGATAGAGGAACGACGACAACAAGAACGTCGTAGCAAGTGCGAGGAAATAGACTGGCACTGCAAGCCAGAGATAATCCACCTACGAGAATGTCGCACGATGAAGTGATAGATAGAGCAGAAAAAGAAAACATGGAAAGAATAAAGCGAAAGATAAATAAGAGAAGGAAAGGCGAAGTAGTCACAGGTAGAAGAATTTTGGTATTTTTGTTTTGGTTCTTGTGATAACTGAAGTGTTAATCGAGAGAATAAAATATGTAAGGACAGTAGGAGTCAAGAGAATTTTTTGGGATTTTTGTGATAACAATTTCGGCGTTTTTACTTTTATGTCCACTTTTATATTTTTATTTACTGAACTTAAAATGGGATTATATTTTGCACTTGTATTTTTGTTGACTTCCACTATCAGCTTCATCTTTTCTGTGATGTAGTGGCGTACCACAAATTTATATCCTACTATGATAATTTAATAAAACTATTAACAGGATAATAAATTATTAAAATCGTTGAATTTGGGAGAATATAGATGTGGGGGATGTGGGGATTGGTGTTCACGAATTGGTTTTACAAATTTTGGTGAGGTATACTGTGAGGGTGACAAATCAGCGTTTAATAAATTTTGTGAATGTTTTTTTAATCTCTACAGCTTCCAACATGTAATGATTTTTGTGGTATTTTTTTTTTAAATACTTAACATTAGCTGTGAGAAGATGATTGTGTAGAGCTATGGCTAAATTAAAAATGTTTTTATATTTGATGATACATGTGTTCTTTAAATCTGGTACTAATGATTTTAAGTTTGGTTTGGCCGATATATATTTTTTCACACTGGTTGCATTTAATTTAATAAATTCCCGAACAATCAGATATGTTTATATGAAAAATGTTGTTTTTTATAAGATTTTTAATTGTATATTTATTATTGAATGCTAATGTGGTGTGTTTTCTGAAAAGGTTAAAAAAAATTTGGTGATAAATTCCAACGACTAGTTTTTAACCAATCATGATGCAAAACACTTGGCAATTTATCCAATGGGAACAGTATTATACTGATAAAACCTCGTTACCCCGATAATTTTTCGCTACCAAGTAAATAAACAGTTGTTATTGTTTATAACTGTCAGTGTGACAATTAATGTGTCAAGTTTCATTTTGCGTTGTCTTTGGAATTTATCTCACCTAATACCACACGACCTCTCAGATTTTCTCAGATAAACTTTTATTTTTAAGCACTCATATTTACCTTCCGTCACCTTTAGGTTAGGAAGGTATTGTCTTTGGTCAAAAATTTCGTTGGTGAGTTTTTAATGAATACGCACGTTTTAGGGACCCTAGAATACAAATTTACTATTTTTAAGATGATGTCTGTGCGTGTGTGTGTCCCTGTGTGACAAATTTTTCTCCGACGATAACTTCAAAACTACAATTCTAAAAATTATGATTCTTTCGTATTCCTCTTCTTTACATCCATATGAAGAGCTGATTAGATTTTGGTTATAATTGAACCACCGGAAGTACCCTTAATTGAAGTTTTTAACAGTTTTTCTTGAAAAAACGCAGTTAAATATCATTTTTCGACATTTTGTGATTATCAATATGAAAGAAAATCTTATTCTCTATACGGTTTGATTATACATTTTCCTTTATATTCAATAGATATAGAGTTATAGAGACATTAAGAGAGATTAACTTTCAAAAATTAGTCAGCTTTGCTAAAATTATGGAAACAGCAGAAATATTCAAAAAAATTTAATTGACAGATGTCAGTGTCAAATGCAAAACCAAAGTTGAAAGTAGGGTCAGAAAGTTATATGTGAATGTGATAGAATGTCCCTCGCAGCCTCGCCTCAAGATTGGAATTTTCAATACCGGAAGTACGAGAAAAGCCAAAGAGAAGATGGAAGGACTGTGTGGCAGAAGACTTGAGAGAGGAAGAATTGTGTGAAGAAGATGCGTTGGACAGGAATGAGTAAAAGAGAAGAGTAAGAAACAGCGACCCCTAATAAAATAGGGAAAGGAACTTTCGGTATAGAATTTGTAAAAAATAGTGTGTTCGTGTTACAATTTTACAGGATATACAGAATCTTTTTCAAGGAACTTTTGGTATGGGATATGTACAAAATACATCGAATTGACGGAAGGTTTTGTGCTGGCCACAACAGATTTTTTTGCTTTTAAGCAAAATCACTCAAACAAACTGACATTAGGTAAAACCCCTCCTCTTTCGGAGTCGGGATTTACCATGCAGTTTGCTTTCGTGTTTGTTGCTAAGCAAAAAAAATTGTGCAAAATAAAAATTTATCGATAAAATCAGGAGGTCTTGAGATATTACTTCTGATAATTTTCTAAATATGAAAATTTCCAGTAGATAGATGGTTTGTTTAGGTAAATTTGTGAGAGTCGTATGATTTTTAATAAAATATTCGCTTATGTTTGTTGAATAATTTTATGATTGTTGATTTTCCGTACCCATTGACTTCTGCGAAATGATAAATGCAGTTAAGTTCTTTTTTGATAAATTGATTGTTCATTGGTATGTTAGTAATCGGTGAAACATGGAATTAAAGGTTGCCAGTTTATATTTAAAATGGGTAACTGAAGTGGAGTGAATAATATAAAAATAATAAATAATAATAAATTCTTTCCGATTGTTTTCCCAATTTTGTATGATGTTTTTATCCAGTATCATCTTTTTTGAGTAAAGGCAACCCTAATAGCTTCTGATTCGCTGAAGATATATTATAACCTTCATTTAAGTTCGATAATGAGTCCGTTATGGAACTTGAAATATTTTAATTACAGTCTGCAAATTAAGTGTATAATATATTTTAGAAATCTTGCTACTGGCCTTCAATTTCATTTTTAAAATATAGTTGTTATAATGAACAGACATCTTGCATACGGGCTCATTTCGGAATATGGCATATCATATACGTCGTCCTGATGATCTTAATACAAATTTATTAACAATAACCCGTAGCTTTAGATAATTATTATAGTAAAGACTGTCAAGTGCAGCTTAATAAGAACGTCAGCATTCATTTTTCAATAAAATTACTATATATTTATAAAATTGCCATACAGGTTAGCCAACAAGCCAACATTCTTTGTTGAATACAATCAAAATAATATAAAAATATTGAAGTTTATGGCACTAAAACTACAGAACAACATAGGTAAAGTACCAATAAACAACTTAATACTTCAGCATAATACAATAAATTAATACATCGACTTTGTATGTCCCTCTGACGACAGATTCAAGTGCTTGGCAGTAGAAAATAATTCAATAAATCTGATAGCATCCTACATGTTCACCTTGGTCTGCATTATTTGTTATATTCATTACCGGCGATCTGTTGTAATTAATGCAGAATGTAGCAACCTGCAGCGGTAGTTGTGACGTGCGTCCCACGCGAATTTCCGTTTCACTTCATCACTTAAGAAGATAGAGTTTACCGCGAGTCATCTTTATGAACATTGCTTCCTTTTATAAAAGGAAATTAAACATGGAATATTCAAATTAAGTTGCAAATGAATTTTGGGATGTGGGTATTCCATTTCCGTTTCACGTTCATTGAAGTAGCTTTTTTTATAAAGTATACTAGTTTAAAAAAATAATCCTTTTCGTTACTATAAGCTTGTTTCAAGGTCCCTAGAATTTTTAAATTTTAATGATGATGTCAGAATATAGGGAATAGAATGTTATTTATTGCATTTTGCTACAGTTGACCTATTAAGTTTAAATAAAAAAGTTGTGCAGAATTAAAAACTGCACAATATAAGACTAAAATTAACTACAATTTCATTTTATTTTACGAAAAAGAAAAAAACGCAAATTAAAATTCATAATTTACAGAAAATTTCAGAGTGCCATTGAATTACTGGTTTCATTTTTTTTTTTACTCAATTTTGACGTTTTAAACTATCATTATTAACTCCATAGCAATAACTATAAGAAACATTTTATTCACAAGTGAACTGATAGTATATTGCATAACTAGTGCTGAAAGTTGGATATTTCACACGAACGTGAAGTTTGAGGAACGAGCCGAAGGAGAGTGGTTTAATCACGTGAGTGTGAAATACCCTTTCAGCACGTATTGTACACGATATTTTTCCGACGACCACAAAAAAATAAAACAATATAAAATTTTCATAAAAATATTAAAACAAATTATGTTTACATCATTGCTATCAGAATTCAGCAAAAATTATGTTAAAATCTGATAAATCAGGGTCCAGCTTTCTTAATCCGTGTAAATTTAGCAAATTATTTGCAACTGTCAAATTTTTACATACAAATTTTTAGGTTAGTTCGCTCAGTTATCGCAGTGTGTGATAAAATCATTTCACACAGGTGCGGACGCATCTGATTGGCTAACGAGGTTTCATTTCACACAGCTTTGGTAGTGATGTGCAATGACTAACTTTCAGTAAAAGTTTAGCGTGTGAATTTAAGTACTTTTCGTAGTGGTCGTCGGAAAAAAAATTTAAATCACTCTCACAAAATTTTAACTCACTCTGCAACAAATAATGCATTTAAAATAACATCAGGTACGAAAATAACCCTAATCATAGTATTTATCAGACATTATCAGCCATTTTCATTTTCATATTTTCATTTCACGGCACAAATAACAGACAATAAAGCTTTTTAAATAGGTGACTTGACGTCTATCATCGACGATTGTCATGCACAACCTACTAACTGATTAATTTTTAATTTTGTCAAAATTAAATATTTTAATAGTTTTTATTATTTCTTCAAAATTGAATAAAATATTGCACAAATCACGTTAGCTAATAATTATTCACTAGAAGAAATTAACTCTCATAAATAATTATCTTAGCTCACATGGTGTATAAATATCTATATTTGGCAGATCTCATAATTCTACTCTTGTCTATAAATAATTTTATATAATTAGTAAAAGTATAATTAAACACAAAAAAGTAACAAATGGTTCATGAATGGTATATTATAACATTCAAAATTAGTTATGTCACAAGTTAAATGTCAAATAAAAACAAATAAAACATCAGTAACTCAATGGTACTCTAAAATATGCTGTAAATTGCGAATTTTAATTTTTTTTTCGCAAATTAAAAAGAAATTGTGATTAATTTTAGTCCCATATTGTTAGTTTTTAATTCTGAACAACTTTTTTATTTACAATTTTTGCCTGAGTATCTGGTCGCGAACCTGGGAAACCGGGTTCGATCCCGACCAACGCCAAATATTTCCAATTTTAAATGGCACAAAAGTGCTCATGTGGTGCACTCTCCAGGCCAACAATGAGTGCCCGTGAGATAACGCCTGGTAAACGCCCTCACAGTAGAAATATGTTATCATTATCACCGAAATCTGTGTACAACACAGATTGGCACACTCAGAAATGGGTAATATGCCGTGATGATATATTTATTTATTTATTTATCTCTAAAATTAATAGGTCAGAAACTGCAGTAAAATGAAAAAAAAATAACATTGTATTCCCTATATAACGGATTTCAAGTAGGCACCCAGTATAATAATTACATAAATATTCTAATATGTTAATTGAACAACAACGCAGGTAAGTAAGAAAGATGGAAAAAAGCAACTTCAACCACCAAAACTTTTTTCGAAGTTTGTGACATCTGTGATAGTTTTGAAGGGTACCCCACATTACAAATGAAACGTATTATTTTACCGACAGAGACAGACATTAATTTCATGTATTGTGAACGTTGTTTTTCAATCTCGAACTACTAACTATTACCAGTAACTATAAATACTAACACTACACCACTAATTCGGTGTTGTGAATGTGGCTTTATAATACCACGTCTCAAGAATTTAAAGTTTTTAATCTAAATTAAATTCTTCTTACAAATTAATTACAATACTTCATCTGTTGTTCGTTGTTTATTTACTCCATTCTATTTTCTCTATACTGGTTCTATTGTTTCATTAACAACTTTAATCCTTCTTCAAACAATTAAATCACACACTGTCAACATGAGAATGTTATCTCGTACCCTGAAGTCATGCAGACTTACAAACAAACTACAAAACTTGGACGAGATCGAGGTGGTTGGATCAGGCACATTCTAACGGAAGTCCATCAACTTGTAAAAAGCAACGCAACAATGCCAGCAATACACACGACGTGATAATAATCGTAATAAGGAGTAATTGCTTTCCCTATATGGATGAGACAGCCACAGCAATAAGAAGAAGAGGAAGAAGAGTATGTTGATGAGTCAGAAACGGAGGGATGAACAACATTCCATACAGAAAGTAATAGAACTGGAAAAACAAAAAACGATGCTGCTATTCTCAAGAGCGTACTTGCATTTACACCCATAAAATTACTTTTCCGTAATACCATACTAAAGATAAAAAAAAAACTGTTGTGGCCAACACAAGACCTTCCGTTAATTTGATGTATTTTGTACAAATCTCATACCAAAAGTTCATTGGAAAAGATTCTGTACATTCAATAAAATTGTAACACGAACATGATACAATTTTTTACAAATTCCATACAGAAAGCTCCTTGGAAAATATTCTATAAATACTCATATATAAATACTCTACAATCAAATAATATTACTACCAAATTTGTCTCTACCCATTTTTGAATTATTGCCCCAAAAGTCAATATACCCCACATTTAGATAATAACATCAAATTTTTTTAAAATCTAATTACTTACTTACTAAGTATCTAGATACTTCTCAATGCGCTGATTCCAAATTTTGAAACCGCATGTCGATATCTCTTTTCATTCTCGATATATTTAGATTCAAAGTTTTGCTCAAAACTGCCCATTTTTGGGTAATAACCCAAAAATGGGTTAAGATATGAATTTGGCGACATCATTATTCGATTCTACAGTCAAAATTACATAAGTACACCAATTTTCAGAATTTTTCAACACCGCATACAATCTCTAAAGCAAAATAACTGAAAATGGCCAAAAATCGCAAAAATCTAAGGTATACCCCTTAGGATTTTTTCAGATTTTGGCCCTATTCAGGGGTTTTCAAGCTTTTATGGGTTATTACCCAAAAATGGGCAGTTTTGAGCAAAACTTTGAATCTAAATATCTCAAGAATGAAAAGAGATATCGACCTGCGGTTCCAAAATTTGGAATCAGATGTATCTAGATACATAAAAATTAGATTTTTGAAAATTTTAAAGTTTTTATCTAAATGTAGGCTATATTTACTTTTGGGGCACTAATTCAAAAATGGGTAGAGATATAATTTTGGTAGTAATATTATTTGATTGTAAAGAGAATGTTTTAGACTATTTGAACAACTGTGTGAATTTTTAGAAATAAAAGTATTGAAATAAAAATAGATAAATGCTATAAAAAGTTCTTTGGAAAAGATTCTATATATCCAATAAAATTATAACATGAACACATACTATTTTTTACAAATTCCATATCAAAAGTTCCTTATGTCTAGGCCAATAATGGACTAGTACAATTTATTTTTATAAGGTTGGTGGCTAAGAATTTCAAAAATATCAAATGTCAAATCTCGTTACATAAACTAACACAAACGATTATCAAGAATTTTGTTTACATACAATTTTGAATTTAAAACTAAGAATAAGAAGAAGATAAGAAATAGAGAGTAGTAAAGTTAGCATGAAATACAAAATATCGTATGGTGTTACAAAAATAAGGTTAGAGTTGTACAATGAATTTTCAAACACAACATTAATACCGCCAACTGGCAAAATTCTCTAAATTTTGACATTACTATTTTTCATTTACAAAAAGGCATAGGAAGTGCAAAATAGAAAATATAGTATAAAGAACTCATGTCATAATTGTCGATTATTTTGTTCGAATAAGTGCATTTTTAACAATTTTGTGCGAATAGTGAATATGTGAACACAAATACATACCTTACTTGACCAAAGAAAAAAAAACTACAATTATTCCAAATCTGCAACCTGCAAGTTTATTGTACGAAATTTAAATTGACATTCAACAAAATCCAATTTCACTATAACTACAAAAATTTGTCTCATACTACCAATATTCTTATTTATTGCATGTCTGTTTGTATAACGGATTTCCTAATCCTAGAACAAATCTTTTCAATTTTGCAACTAAAATTTACTCCTCCATCCATATGATTTAGTATTTAGTCCACGCTTGTTGATGACTCGCACGTGAACCTCCATACTTCGGTTATTACCCATACGAGAACACATTACACTTTTAATGCATATGTGGAGAATGATGGGGCCAATATATCTTAGTGACGCAGCGAAGCGTAGCTTGCATTGCACGTCCTGGGAACGAAAACGCATTCTATATGACACACTGCCGATCAAAATGGAGTAGATTTATCGGTTATGTGAAAAATTGCACGACCTAGATTAGTTACACACTATGCAGATTATTGTTATTATCTATTTATATAAATTGTGTATTGTTATACTCCATCTAAAAAGTTTTGTAACAAATAATGGGTACTTAGTTTACAAATTGCTGGAATATTGTACTGAATAAATAATATGTGATAACAACTCGACCTGGGGTTCATAGACAAGTAATTATTATTATACGAGAATAGGTAAAAGACGCTATTTATGTTACAAATAGGGTAATTACTATAATAATAATTTTTATAATATGTGTACACCTTGATTCCTTTGTGCAGCATTTGATCTTATTTTAGTAGTACAGTTTTGGAATATTTTATAGACATAAGTAAGGCACCAACATATCATCATCATCAACATCTATGGCACAACAGCTCTTGTAGGGCCAAGGCCTCAAGTACCGTAGGTACTCGTTTCCTGACCGATAGTACCACTGATTGCTACGCATCCAGTGCGGCAGCGGAAAGACTCCTTCTACAGCTAGCACCACCTATGTTTAACATGGCCAATGGTCAGTTCGTCGTATGCGAGTGCGATTAATGCCTGATATGGTGGCATTTTAGCAACTAGGCACTTAGCCGGCCGGTAAATTCGAACCGAGGAACCCCAGATCGATCAAAACATTTAGAGATAGCGCCTTAAATGCGCAAATTATAAAATGCAACTCGTATTTAGAGTTTTTAAAAATTATAATTTATTTATTTGTTCGAAGAAGTTTATACAAAAGTTGATACAGAAGAGAAGACTTGCTTCTAAGACGTTAACTCGGAGAATCGTATCTCCAATTGCTTTACACAGCAATTTATACTATTCAATACGTCATAATACATTAATATGATTGACATTCAAATAAATATTCTTAAAAAGGTTTTAAAAGATAATGCGTCTCATCATATTAATATAATTGACTTACAAATAAATATTCCTTAAAAGGTTTATATTAGTAAAGATATACATAAATGTTTATAATGCAGATTAATAAGAATGACTCAATTAATGATAAAGCGCAGTTTATAGAATCAAGGATATACATAACTCGCACGACCACTACACCAGCGAGGCACCATAATATACTCGTATGTATCTTCAAAAGAATAGAAAAAATCTGTTATGGCCAGCACAAGACCTCTCGCCATTTCCGTATTAGGCTATATAAATATTGTATTGCACTTCGCTATAGAACCGTTGTTTTATAACAAAAAAATACTTATTGCTTTTTATTGTATTTAAAATGTCTTCTGCACAAATATAACTCTAATTATATCTATTTTTCATTGTATGAGACATTTTCTAAATGTCAGAGATTCTTCCAATTCATTAACCAGATTGGCGGTATTTTACCTACAATTTTAAATATTTAATTAATAAAACAATAAGAAAGATTAAATATACTTCCCAGAAAAAACTATCAGAATGTCAGTAAAACTGTTGATTTTTGACACTGAGATATGTCATTTACAAACTATGTTATAAACATTTAAATTTGTCAAGTGGTTTCCTTAGTGCCTTAGCCTCTGCGATTAGATTATTCTATGTACAGGGAATTTATTTTAACATGCAACATATGGTCAATCATTTCCATGGTTACTCACTATTGTCAAAAAATGACAGCAATGTAATATTTGTCCATTTTAAAATGCAACATACAAAATTTGTAGTTTTGTATTATCAAAACTAATTTCCTATAAATTAGCCTACATACGATTAACAAAAAATCAAAACTTGAATGTTGCGCATCTCACCAAACTTTAGCTTACAAAAATTCATAACTTTCATGTAACAAATGTTTAAAAAATACCCCCATTCACACTGAGGCAATATTCTAGTCGGTCATAATAAGAATAGACACCATTTGTGATATGTTTTGGAGGTATCTACTGTACTGCAATATTATTTATAATGTTGCATTTTAAAATGGACAAATATTACATTGCTGTCATTTTTTGACAATAGTAACCATGGAAGTGATGAACCATAATGTTGCATTTTAAAATAAATTCTCTGTATTATAATGTCTTTATCTCTAAATCTGTAAAAAGATATAATAAAAATTATAAGATGAAGAATTTTGTTCTCCAATATTTGTAATAACAAAAATTTCCAAATAATTATATTTAGAAGAATTTTTCTAAGAAACTACTACTTCCGGTTGTCCAATTGTTACCAAAACCTTTTCAGCTCTTCCCAGGAATGTAAGATTGAGGAATTCATAGTTAAACAGGTCTTAAGTCTAAGTTAAGTGTACTATTAAGTTAAGTTATAGTTTTTGAGGAATCGTCCCTCCAACATCCAGACATACATACACACACACCTACATACATACAAACATACACACACGCGCAAACACACACACACACAGACATCATTTTAAAAATGTTATAATCTGATTTTAGGGACCTTAAAACGTGCTTATCCACAAAAATCTGGATATGCGAATTTTAGCATGATTCCAATACCTCTCTTAGCGAGAGCTAAAAAAAATTGTGTGCTTAAGACAGCACATATATTTTGTATTATAAAAGTAAGTTTTTAAAAATACAGATATACTTTTTTCTGGAAAATAGTACCATGGCGAGGAAGAATAGATCCAATTAAATTTATTAAATATTGCAAATTTGATGCTAATGTGAAAAATGACCTTAAAGGTATTTTATCCACTCGCGGATATTATATTTTTATTTACTTGTTTCATAAATAACTATGACATTCTTCAAAAAGCGAACTTCTTTCTACAGTATAAATTGATCACCTACTTAATTATTAACCATAATTGTTGTTGCTTTACTATAACTTTTCAATTATATTTCTATTCCATTTCACATCATATCATAAATCACAATCTGCACAATACCCTATCTAGCAATTAAAAAGCTTGTGTAGAAGTTCGAGCAGTCTATGGGTCACGCGCCGGTCATAACTCACTTGGATATTGGAGTTGTTAATACAGTTACAGGTTATAATTGGGTCACTATCACGTGCTCAAGTTAAAGGTTAGCCATATATCCCCTGCAGAGATAAGACAACTGGATGCACCGGTTATCAATGCATGAGATTTGTGCGCTGCAAATGGTTATTCCAGCCATTCCAGATAGCGAATGGGAGTTTGATGATAGAGTGTTAAACGATGAGATTGAGGGTAATTTTAGGCTATAAAATCTCAGCACTGGAAATAGGACAAATTGATTATATCTACGTAAGTATTTCACGTTTAATTTCAAGTACCTACGTGTATAAAAAGATAAGATACAAAACTTACCATCTTTTTTTTAATAAAAAGGTTTGGATGGGAAGAAAATGCACGTACCTAGAACAAAATAAAATGAGTTACAAAATTGAACTCGATAATTCAGATAATTATTAAAATAAAAATCTGTTGTGGCCAGCACAAGACCTCTCGCCATTCCATATTAGGCTATATAAGTATTGTATTGTACTTCGCTATCGCACCGTCGTTATACAGGGTTAGTTAAAAGTATGGAGACGGCGATTTATTGTCGTTAATATTCATTTTAGGAAATTATGTTTAAAACAAAAGGTTTTTTTTTATAAATTTTGAATAACATTTGAGAATACTTGAATTTTTTTTCTTCAATTGTTTTTGAGTTACGCTTGTCCGCGTAATTTTTTTAAATGGAAACATATTAATTTTACTCTACCATTCGATAGAGTTTTTTTTCCTCTTTACAACAGTGTTTGTTTTTTTGTTTTTCAATTTATTTTAATAACATTTTTACAATTAAAAACACCGGTTCAAGTATTTACGAATAGTAGGTACATCTCAGATAGACAAAAGCGAAGCGATAAACAAACTCGAACGATGTAATTTACTTAGTTATTAATTTGTTTTTAATGATAAGATTATAACCGACAACTTTATTGGAAATAATTTTGTCACAGCACTTCGCTATCGAACCGTCGATTTATAACAAAAAATCTCAGAACTTTACCCAAATATTGTTTTTTATTATATTTAACATGACTTCTGCACACATATAATTCTAATTATATCTATTTTTCATTGTATGAGGAAGTTCCTATTTGTCAGAGATTCTTACAATTCATTAACCAGATTGGCGGTATTTCTTATGGATATACGCATTTTACCTACAATTTTAAATATTTAATTTAAATTTAAACTGTTGATTTTTGACACTGACATCTATCGTTTACAAACTATGTTATAAACATCTGAATTTGTCAACTGGTTTTCTTAGTGCCTTGGCTTCTGCGATTAGATTATTCCAAATATTACAGTACCTTTATCTCCAAATCTATATACAAGATATAATAAATTTTTTAAATGTATCAGATGTAGAATTTTATGTTCTTCAATAATAGTAACAGAAATTTCCAAGAAATAATATTTAGAAGATTTTTTTAAAGAAACTATTACTTCCGGTTGTCCAATTGTTACCAAACTCTAATCAGCTCTTCCCAGGATTTGAGAAACCGTGGTTACAACACCCACACATACATACATATACACACACACAAACCCACACACACACACACACACACACACACACACATACACACATATACGGACATCATCGTAAAAATGTTTCAATCGGATTATAAGGACCTTAAAACGTGCTTATCCACTAAAATCTGAATATGCGAATTTTAGCATGATTCCAATACCTCTCTTAGCGAAAGGTAAAAAATGATTTTCTAAACTATTTATATATTTTTTGTTTGTAATAATATTGTATAAAAAAAATACCTAAATTCTTTTCTTTCTTCTTTTTTATCAATATGAATCAAAAACTTCATATCAAACATTGCAAAAATAATTGACAAAACCATCAAAAAATAGTATAATTTTAATACATTGTAAGGCTAAATAAAAATATAAAATGTGGACAAAAGTTTGGAGAAATAATTATAGTTGTTGATATTTTGGACACAGATTTAAAGCAATTCCAATTAAGCAATTTGAATACGATTACAATGCAGAAGCCCCAAATAAAACAAGTCATCCTAAGTGACCCATTTCTCGGAATTGCATTACTCTCCTTGAATATTCACTCAAGTTATGAGCCGAGCGGAATTCAAACTCAAGTTCACTCGACACTCGACATTCAGCGCTAGGTAAATTGCATGCTGCTCTTCTCTCTAAAAATCTCAAATGCTACACATGCGTAATTCCTTATTAGCTTTTTCAAGCAATAACATTTACTCTCGCTATATATTCAGCACGTGCGGCCGAAAACGGAAAAATGTTAAAACGTAACATTTCTGCACGTCCACTGAAGATACACGTCATTGCTTCTCGAGTGCTCCGTAACGCGATATGCTAAGGATGAGATGCCTCAAATAGAAAATGAAACTCATTATGAATATGCATGAGTAATATTAATGTGCTATACTTTTTCTTTTCAACACTTGTATATAATTACTACGTTTCCTGAAGTAGTGTTTGGATAGTATTTCCTGAATGTTGAGTAATTGCGGTATAAAAAATAAGTAAATAATACCAACATAACCTTGGTCCACTATTGTTTATTCTCTTCATTATGACATAGTTAACTCAGTGCAGAACTCTAAAGTACTACTTTATGCAGATTATCTGAAAATCTTCAAGTCCATTAGATCATTTGAAGATACGTTATTATTACAGAAAGATATTGATAATATCTACGCTTGGTCTTTATCCTCTAAATTATTTTTTAACTTCAGTAAGTGTAAATTAATGAGTTATTTTGTAAGAAAATTTGTTTACACTGCTCAGTATAAAATTGGAGATTATGTTCTTGAAAGAGTCGACCAGATTAAAGACTTAGGAGTTCTATTCGATACAAAACTGAAGTTTTACGAGCACATATGTACTATAGTAAGATCTGCATATAAAAACTTGGGATTCGTAATGCGCTGTTCACAGTCGTTTACTAAAATACGTACAATAAAAAAGTTGTATTTTACTTATGTACGATCGAAATTAGAATATTGTATTCAAGTTTGGAATCCAATTTATAACAAATATGTAGATTTAATTGAATCTATCCAACGTAAATTTGCAAGATTTTTATATTTGAAACTTAATAAACAGTATCCTACTTTTGATTTTGATCACAACGTCTTACTTCGTGAACAGCATCTTTTACCTTTAGTTACTCGTAGAAAAATTCATTCCTGTATTTATCTGTACAAACTACTGCACAACAGCATCAATGACCCAGTCACTCTCGCTTCAATTTCTATATTTGTACCTAGAATAACTTCTAGGAACACTCGTACATTTTACTGTAGTACAACACGTACAAATTATGAACAAAAATCTCCTATTAAAACTATGTGTTCTACTTTCAATACTGTCTCTAGTACTCTTGACATCTTTGGTGACTGCATGGCTAAATTTAAAAGTGGATTAATTCAGCAATTGTTATTAATGCAATAAATGGTGTCTTCTGTTTAAATACTGTTTCATTTAAGCAATTATTATGTATTTGTAATTTGAAACAACATACTTCTTTATTATTTGTATGTTTACATTAAGTGTTCTTTTGTGCTTGTGACAATTTTTGTTATAATTGTGTGTATTTAAAACCGACCTGTAATTGGGATCTTAGTATCCTGTTGGTCTTGGTTAATTAAATAAATAAATAAATAAATAAATAAATAAACATAATAAGTTTTTCTTCGAAAGATGACATTGGTCGTTTTTGTACTAACCCAGAGATATATTAACTTAAAAAGTTTTATTATACAGATTATTGTGTTGTGATATAATTAGTTCTGATTTTCCCATTTTTTTACCTCTCGCTAAGAGAGGTATTGGATTTATGCTAAAAATCGTATATTCAGAGTTTAGTGAATAAGAACGTTTTAAGGTCAGTATAATCCATGAAAACCATTTGAAATATAAAAATGTTTGTAATTGACAGAAAAATGTCAGTGTCAAAAATCCATATACATTACTGAAGGCTTTTTATGGGAAGTTAATGTTTCTTCTTTTATTATTAATTAAATATTTAAAATTGTATATACATACGAATCAGAAATACCGCCATTCTTCTCAATGAATTTGAAAAATCTCGAACATTTCGAAGAGTACGAGGAAACTTATTTATAGAACAAATGAAAAAATATAAAAATAAATTTAAAACAGATGCAGGTAATTAGAATTTTTGTGTGTGTACCAGAAATATTAAATACAATAAGTACTTATATAACCTAATATGGAAATGGTGAGAGGTCTTCTGCTAGCCACAAGAGATTTTATTAATTGAAACTCTCATGCAGGTGGGTACCTACAATTTAACAAGAAAATTAATTTTTTAATGAAAATTATATTTGTGTTAAATTTTAAATTGTAATTAGAGTTTGTATTGATTTGAGGCAAAAATCGTTTTTAAAACTACATTCTCTATTTCGATTAGCCACTAACCGTTACTTTTTCGTTGTTTTTCGTTGTTATTATTTAAAAAAATATCATATTTTGTGACGACACTGCTCTGGAGCCATTTTGTGACGTCTTTGTTCGATTGTCAAATTGTGACATCATTATTCGGTCGCCAAATTGTGACGTTATCCTCACCCTCCATCGCTGCTGTGGGGCTTGATTCTTGCTCGGGCGCCATCTTGTATCTCCGTGTAACTGAGAGAAGGATCAGGAAGGTTTGCGGATAGCTAGTCGTGTAGGCCAGGATTCTTAGGTTGTTTTTGTGCAGTGAAAAATGCAGTACACTAAGACTATGTTTATTTACACACTTTGTACAATTTAATAAATGTATGTGAAACTGTGACTAATATTATTTGAACTACTGAGAATTTTATTATCAAGTAAACTGGAATTATCAACTTTGTGAACTGAGTACGCGAAATATTATTTACACTTTAGATAAACTTGAAATAATGCTTATTATTTTATTTGTATAATTAATCTGACAGTTGCAACTTACAAATATTTTAGTATTTTACTTTTCCTCGAAACTTGTCATATGATTTATGTAGAAGCATTCCATTTATAAAGAAATCAAGTTTGGCATGTTTTTAAGTGTAACGGTTTTTGTTTTAGAGGGCTTAAATGAGGACATTCGTCATATGGAAAGAACGATTTCCTCCTGCCCACCAGCTTCCTGCTTTAGGTGTGTACAAATCTTTCAATTTACAGTTTTGCTTATGTCTGGTGATTGTGACTTATATCACTTGTGTATTTTTAATGACAGATGTAATTAGAGTTTTTTTTGTGTGTACCAGAAATGTTAAATGCAATATGTACTTATATAGCCTAATATGGAAATGGCGAGAGGTCTTGTGCTGGCCACAACAGATTTTTTATTTGCAATTCTTGTACATTTTCTCCATTTCATCGCGTATTTTCTATTTCCGATGTTAAAATAAATCATTTGTTTGATAATTTTGGTCTTCCTCTCCTCTTCCAGCATTCTTTCTCAGTTCTTGCAAAATTAATATTTCAGTTTCTCTTATTTGTTATAACAATTGCTCTCTATTTTGGTATTTTCATTTCTTTTAATAGCTATAGCTCTAATTCAAACAGAGATTTTACTGAATAAATTTCTATGGAGATAAGAAACTAGAACACTGTTGTAACGTATGGCGTAATTTTATGTTTATATGATAAAGGTTTTAGTTTTACAGTTATCAGTGCGCGTTGAAATCTCAGCCCATATTGGAGTATCGGATCGCAATCTGCTTACCGTCCATCATGCGAATAGAACAAACAGTGCACGCGTGCAATAAAACCTCGCATTTTACCCCATCAGTGTCGGCAGCATTCATGATAACTCCACATCCACAGAATGAACGACGCATTACAATGTAACAGTACAACAGAAACATAAATTTCGTCTCGTACAAAGCCTTACAGATTGAAATCAGAGACTTCCTCTTTCGGCGTCAGTGTTATAGGTGTGCGCTTATTTTAAATTTTGCTTTCAGTGAGCTCATAAAGACCAGATTTACTAACTTTGAATGCGCCGACTTATTTCACGGGATTCGCTCAGGAGCTATTGTGCTTCGGTGTGGAGTTTGCTGCGCATACGACAGACTTTCGATGTTAGAATGACAATAAATTTACTTACGAATGTGTTGCTCGCTTACTCCTCAACATCTCAGGCTTTGATACGTATTTGTAAACGGATTTTTACTTTGATGTACTGGTAGGAATTTGCTCAAAGGGAACTTATTCGCACTTTCAAACGCTAGTCTCGTGTTAACTATCCAATTTATAGGTACGTGGTGCCAACAATTTTTACTCCTCTATAAATTTTCATCACGACTTCTACCTATTTTGAAATGAATCATCCAAGGAATATATGTACTTAAAACTTGTAGAATTTTAGGGTCAACCTGAGTAAATGTGAAACATAATTATTTTGGTAGCCTGTAGTAAATTTATTCTGGTTTGAATCAAATGGAATATAAAAATTTTGTGATAGTAAGGATCTTGTTTTATGCTGGCGCGGAGAGTGCACCACAGAGGTCACTTTTGTGCCATTTAAAATTCAAATATTTGGCGTCGGTTGGGATCGCACCCGGTACTCCCAGGTTCGCGACCAGACACTCAGGCACGAGGCCACGGGACCCCATGAGTGCAATGAGTGCCCGCGAGGTGACGCCTGGTAAGTGCCCGCACGGTACAAATATGTCATCATCATTACCAATATCTGCGATAAAGCAGATTACCACACCCAGAAATGGGTAATATGCCGTGATGATATATTTATTTATTTATTTTGTTTTATGCATACCTTGGAATTTCTTACTCTAGTAATAAAGTCGACTTGTGCTAAAATAACGATGCTATATTTTTCTTTTAACTAACAGATAAGTTAACAGACAGTTTAAATGTAAAGACTGGGCTTTAAACTTTAAGGCCTACTTCATAATAATCTTTATCTTCCCTTTAACACTTTAAATTTAAAGTTAAGTTCGTTTTCATAACATAACTTTAGCACTTTAACGAGCACTGTAGTATTAAGTTAAAGATAAAATCTTAAACTAAGTCAGATTATGAACATGGACCTTATAAATAGAAATGAAATATGAAACGAATTATAATATATTATTGCTATCGCCAAGAGAGTTATTGGATTCATGCTAAAAAAAACACAGTAAAATAGCACATTTTAAGGTCCCTAGAATCCGATTATAACATTTTCACGATGATGCCTAAGTGTCTGGTCGCGAACCTGGGGAATCGGGTTCGATCCCGACCGACGCCAAATATTTCCAATTTTAAATGGCACAAAAGTGACCCCTGTGGTGCACTCTCCACGCCAGCAATGAGTGCCTGTGAGGTGTCGCCTGGTAAGCGCCCGCACGGTACAAATATGTCATCATCATTACAGATATCTGCGATAAAGCAGATTGTAGCACACTCAGAAATGGGTAATATGCCGTGATGATATATATATTTTTTTATTTTATGTCTGTGTGTGCACGTATGTGTGTGTGTGTGTGTGTGTGTGTGTGTGTGTGTGTGTGTCTATGTGCCATGTGTCTGGATGTTGGAAGGATGATTCCTCAAAAACTATTATAATTAAGACCTATTTAACTACATATTCCTCAATCTGACATTAATGGGAAGATCTGGAAAGGTTTTGATTACAATTGGACAACCGAAAGTAGTAATTTCTTAAAAATATCTTCTAAATACTATTTTTAAATTTTTTTTTATTATTACAAATATTGAAGTACATAAAAATCTCTATCTAAAACACTTAAAATTTTTATTATAATCTTCTATAGCCCGATTCACAAAATAGTTTAAGCTAATCCTCATTTTTGGTTTAGCGAATTCTACTCTAATTTTGACAGTTCATTTCTTAAAATATAGTCTAATCTATTCCTAATATCTACTTATATTGATAATATCATGAAAATTAAATTTTAAATACCGGAATAGAATAGAATTCACTAATCCAAAAATAAGGATTAGCTTAAACTTTTTTGTGAATCGGGCTGTGAAAGATAAAGGAAATGTAATATATAGAATAATCTGTTGCAATAAATAGCACAATCCAGATTACACTGAGGAAACCAGTTGTTAAATTCAAATGTTTGTAATTGACCGATAAATGTCAGTGTCAAAAATCAACAATTTCACTAAAGCTTTTTCTGAGAAAAACATTTAATATTTTTGTTGAATTATTAATTAAATATTTAAAATTGTAGGTACGTATATCTATATTAATAGTAATAGTACATACATACATACATCATTAGAAATACCGCCAATCCCATCAATGAATTGGAACCATCTTGAACATTTTAGAAAAGTAGGACAAAATTCCTTATAGAATAAAGAATAAATATAATTAGAATCATTTGTGTGTACACAAAAATGTTAAATTCGATACTTTTATAACAAAACGGAAATAGCGAGAGGTATTATGCCGGCCACAACAGATGTTTTATTTTTTAAGCCTAGCTTAAAATTTAAACCTTGTTAGTGCAACTGTTTTACAAAAATTAATTAATTTACATTAATCTATTCAATTTTTTTCTTAGCTCCACATTTTCTCGTAACACAATCATGCTCTACTATGCTAATCTAGTTTACTTTATAACTGACTAGTTAATAATTAATTATTCGCGTTAATGCACAGGAAGTCAGTAAAGTATTTTAAAATACTTTCCTAGAGACCGAATATGCTTAACGGTGTTTCTTATCAGATGAATAATAAAACATCATATATGCTCGGTTTCATGTTATCTCGGATTTCGACATTGGTTTCGGATGTCAAAACCAGACTAAAATAGGCAAATAAGAAAAAGAAAAATGAACGCCTCCTCAACAGGTTACGGTTTATTTCCTTCAACTTCATTACTTTTACTTGACAACTGTTGTGCATATCGAATATCACTGAGTAGGTTTAAAGTAAGTTGCAGAATACACAGACTGTTTCACGAATATTGGAACACCTGGAATATTTTTTTTATTGTTAGATATAGAAACAAACTATCAGAACGGAAATTGCAGTAAATTATTGAAAAAAGAATTATTCTCAAAGAATAATACAAAATTACATATCTATATTTTTAAATAACAAAACACATAACTTTAGCTAGTTTGATAGAAATTTCTTATTTTTTGTATTGTTGCCTTACAAAAATTCTGATGTGGCCAATACAAAACCATTATGAGCTTTAAATAAAGTGACATTTCTGATTATCCGATTTACACCAAAATCAAATGGTTTCTTTCCATATTAGAATAGAATAGAAATACAAGGTTTCATAATTTTCTAAATGATAGTATTTGAGCTAAGGCGAAGCCAAAATCCATACACATGCACATACATACACACAAATACAGACATCATCGTGAAAATATTAAAATTGGATTTTAAAACGTGGCCATTTACTAAAATATCGATATGCGATTTTTAGTGTATGTTCAAAGGTACTTTTGACATGGAATTTGTAAAAAATAGTATGATTTCGTGTTATAATTTTGTTGGATATATAGAATCTTTTTTTATAGCATTTATCCATTTTTATTTCAATACTTTTATTTATAAAAATTCACTCAGTTGTTCAAATACTCTATAAATGCGTACAATTACGTAACATTATCTTTACAATCAAATAATATTACTACCAAGTTTATAACTCTACCCATTTTTGAATTATTGCCCCAAAAGTCAATATACCCCACATTTAGAGAAAAACTTCAAAATTTTCAAAAATCTAATGTTTATATATCTAGATACTTCTCAATGCGCTGTTTTCAAATTTTGAAACCGCAGGTCGATATCTCTTTTCGTTCTCGAGATATTTAGATTCAAAGTTTTACTCAAAACTGCCCATTTTTGGGTAATAACCCAAAATTGGGTCGAGATATGAATTTGGCGACAACACCATTGGATTCTACGGGCAAAATTACATAAGTATACAAATTTTCAGAATTTTTGAACAACGCATACAATCTCTAAAGCAAAATAACTGAAAATAGCCAAAAAATCGCAAAAATCTAAGGGGTACCCCTTACGATTTTTTCAGATTTTGGCCATTTTCAGGGGTTTTCAAGATTTTATTCATAAAAAATGAACCGGTTGGACAAAAATTATGAAAATTGCTATACTTATGTATTTTTGCCCGTAGAATCGAATGGTGTTATCGCCAAATTCATATTTCGACCCATCTTTGGGTTATTACCCAAAAATGGGCAGTTTTGACCAAAATTTTCAATCTAAATATCTCGAGAACGAAACGAGATATCGACCTGCGGTTTCAAAATTTGGAATCAGCGCATTGAGAAGTATCTAGATACATAATAATTAGATTTTTGAAAATTTTGAAGTTTTTATCTAAATGTGAGGTATATTGACTTTTGGGGCAATAATTCAAAAATGGGTAGAGATATAAACTTGGTAGTAATATTATTTGATTGTAAAGAGAATGTTACGTAAGTGTACGCATTTTTACAGTATTTATATACATAATGTATATTCATATGATAATTTTATTGGATTTATATAATATTTTCCAAGGAACTTTCTGTATGAAATTTGTAAAAAATTGTATTATGTTCGTGTTACAATTTTACTGGATATATAGAATCTTTTACAATGAACAATTAGAATAATCTTTTACACTTAGACAAATCATTTGATTTTCAATATAACCCATTTGAGCACTATTTTGATCAGACATGCGAAATTGAAAGCATAATAAAATATGCTACACTGCATTTTTATAGCACGCAGAGTATAATATTACACAAAACAATAGATCATGATTAACAACACAAAATGTCAATAAAAGAAGAAATTAAAATTCGGCCATAAGGATTTGATTAATTTAAAAATATATCAATTTCGTCTAGAGTCTAGACATATACTTTCAGTTGGCGAAACTTTTAATATTATTTAATTTTAATAGCTTATTGAAGTACCGTGAGAACCATCTGTTATTACGTCTGTCAAATTTAATATATAATTTGATTAATGGTTCTCGTTGCTTGTTTCTCCATAATTTCTAATCTCCTTCTGTTATTATTAGATCTTCCTTTAGTTTTTATCTCCGTTTTTACTATAATAAATTCTAAACTGTAGATATTTTCATCCTGAATTGCAAAAACTTTTCCGTCAATATAAGGAAGTTAAATAAATAATGTAAATATAATTGGTTAATGCTCATAATTCTTTGAGCAGCGCTTTTTGCTTTCCTATTTGATTTAACAGATAAAAGCAATGTTGCAGACAGACGATATCAGATCGGAGATATTTGAGATGGAAAAAGGTGTGAACAGGGAAACAGTCTTATTCCACTACTTTTTATACTCGTAATACTAATGGACAGGATTTAAAAAAAACACCAAGAACAAGATGAAAACATCCAAACACTAATAGGATACAGCAAACAGGATAATCAACTACTATCCGCGAATGATATTAGTAGCAGACTCACAAAAATGTAACGTAACATAGATAAGAGTGAAGTTATGAAATTGTTTAACAAAACTAGATAGATTTACATCCTACGAATATCTAAAGGTGGATTTATGCAGCCTACTTTTTATTTTACCTTTTCTTTTTCTTTTACTTTATAAAAGTTAAAGGTGTGTTAATAAATGTACTACTTTATGTTATGTGCACACTTTTAATTTTACTAAAGAACTAAAGTTGACCAACTTTCAACTTAAGACCATTAAAGTAAAAAAATTTCATAACTGCGCATGTGCACCACTTCACGTGACAAACGTCAGCGTGTGCTGTATTTATTTATTTTTGTGTAGGTAAGATTACAAAAATTAGAAAATGGGTAAAGCTGCAAGTAATATAGCAGACGCACAAATTATTAATTTGTGCCTATTTGTACAGATTATAATTATATCTTTACAGTTATGACAACTGACATGCCAGAAAAATCACATCTGCGCATGTGTAACGAAGGCTTTAAAAAAGCTGCATAAAGCACCAAACTTAAAGTAAAAGTAAAAGTAAAAGCGAAAATGAAAAGAAAAAGTAAAATAAAAAATAAGCTGCATAAATCCTTAAGAATTGTGGTAACACACGATTCAAAAATAGATGTAATAATAATTAGCAGACTAAAAAAACCAAATATCGTTTACTATACTATAAACTATAGACGATATTAGATAAAGAAAGAATAAGATATTTAAAAATGCACGACATGTTTCACAAGATTTCAGTCTCTGAATCAAACTCTCTGTCATTTGTCGTGTACTATGACTGGCTAAGTTTACAGCGGTTTACATTGTTTAGGAATTTTTTAAATGTTCTATATATTTTTAAATATATTTTATTAACGTTATTTGTTCATTTTTGCAAAATGACGTTTGATTATTTATTTTACTATTGGTAATTCTGAACCACGTCGTGTTTGGTATCAAATGAGAGGTATCGTCGAGGGCTACCATGCAGATTGAGTAGGCAGGTTACGTGGCATTTTGGGTGGGCAGGTTGAGTGGGCCGTTTGGGTGGGAATATTACGTGCGCAGGTCATATTATAATTTACATTTTGTCTTCACTTGAATTCAGTTTGAAACAGAAACATTTTCAATTATTCTTTCTTCACATATATACATTTCACTAAATATCAGAAAGTATAATAAAATTTCTAAATTGTTTTTGGTCCAAATTACAATATCATTCAAGGAAGCAGCAGTCATCATCAACAACAACGAAGTCTTCAGCCAACCAAGTGTAGAAATAAGCAACGTGTGGAAGCCGCTGATTGGACGTCTGAATCACCTTAAACTACACTAGTGTTTCCATTTGCAAACTTTGTACGCTTCATTAGATAAATTATTATGTATTTAATATATAAGCTCTAGTAGTCTCTAAGTTTGTTAGTATTCACCTGAAGACTATTGTAGATACTTCAACAATCGAAACGTTGTGCAATAACTTTATTGAAATATAGACAATGGAAGTCCAGAATAGTGTTATTAATTCAAACGAAACATTGTCTCCTTCATTCAAACGATACAATATCATAGTATAATAAAAATGATATTTTTTAATGAAACACTATTTTACAGACACTTCAAATAATTTCTCGGAAAAATAACCGTTGTAACATTCAGTAGCAGGAAAATAATTTTTCGTGTTTGTTTTTTAAATTATATCTTGAGGTTACGAGTAAGTCGTCCCGCAACTCGATAATAATACTAATTTTTAAAAGAATCCCACTTAAAACAGTAGACTTTTCCTCTTACAATAATTCCATATCATCAAATATAAAAACCAACAATTATACGTTACGGTGCTGCCTTATATTAATTCCAACTTTCAGTAAGTATTTCATTCTACAATCTTCATTCACATCACAAGATCATACAATACGTACATATTTGTGTAAAAAAACATATCTCCCACGAATAAAAATACTCTCACGTTCATCTGATGAAAATAGAAATGATAAAGTTCGCATTCGCAGTTGTCGTGGCGACAGGGAGAAACAAGTGAAGCTCGCGTGCAGGCGATGACACGGTGCAGAAACAATATCGCAGCCGTAAATTAGACAAGAGAGGAGCGCGGAAGTAACAGGAGGAACAATAGCATGCGAAATATTACTTTTTTTTCTCCTGTCACCTGTGGCTCGACGCAGGAGGATTCTATCATGTGTTTATTGAAAAACAAGTTCACCACAATAATAAACGAACAGAATAATAACGATATTAGAATTGAAAACATAGAATTAGTCAAATTTTGTAAATGATTTCGAAATTCATAATTTAATAACTATGAGTATAATAGATTTTTATACAACAAGTGAGCTAAGATAAAGTTTATGCACGAGAAGAAAATTTAACTCTGTTAGTAGCAATTTACAGAATTTTTTTATGTTTCAATATAATACCTATATGCAAATTGCATTTTTTGTTCATAATCGATTGATTTAAAAATGAAATTAAAAAATAATCAATTAAAGCCTAGTTTTATAAACATCGAATAACTTGCTGAGTTATTACTTTGAAAGTAAATTTAATCGATGAGTAAATAAAAATGTCTGTTTTATAAAATAAGTTGCAGAGTAAAATAAGTACTTGCAGAGTAAATATTTTATTCTAGTGATTTACCGACAAAGACATCGTTTATTATTATTCAAACGTCAAAATAAAGTGTCATAAAGTGTCAGTTCTCATTTAAAATGGAAAAAAGAGAGAATGGTGAAAGAATTATACTGAAATAGATAAAGCGAAAGATAAAAAAAATATATTAGTATTATTGAAAACAAGCAGACAGACGTAGCAAGCGTCAAAAGCAAAAATAGTGCATGGGATGAGATTTGTAAAGAATTTAATGCAGTTTCACAAATAGGTCCCCGGAATAGTGTTCAAATGAAACTATTATATGACACATTGTATTTATGTTGGCTTGGAATAGGAGGGTTTTGTACAGGTGTTAATAAGTAATTTTTACAAGGGTATCCACTATCCCCTAACAAGTAGCAATTACCAAATTCTCCGTTTTCAAGCCTAGCTTTTATTAATGAATTTTTAAATATGTTGCTGTCGTGTGTGGAACCAGGCCATCTAGCAACAACATCCGTTATTTTTAGATTTGCTGAACATACCATTCATAGAAAACCATCCTTTTCGGTTTCTATCAATTTCTGCGTTCTCTATAAAATTAGATTTTAGGGTTTTGCAGGAGCACACTACGCCTTGAAGTTGACGCGCACTAATTAAACAAATCATGTTCGTTGCTATAATTTGTGCAAAACATCAAATTTACTGTCAAAGAATAGCTTCTTAACTTCTATTTCATGAAATATAATATTAATAATTAATCTGAAGCATCAAATTAAATCGAAATATATTATTTATTTTTGTTATGCTAAAGTGTTACCACATAAACAAATGGATATCATTAGTGTGCCATTCGGAGTTATATTTATGTGAAGAAGACCTAAATCCAAAAAACTAAATGCCAAAATGCGACATCGGATACATCCTAAGAACACTTACGGTATTTATTTGTTTCTTTTAATAAATACTTAGTCAAAAAAATATCAATGTAAAAAAAAATTAGTAGATTACCTACCTAGTACCTATGTCCGTGCAATTATTTTACTAGTAATAGTGAACAACATAGACTCACGACCCAAGAGTTCTGGGTTCAAATCCCATGTAAGATTTGTGTGTGTCTTTGACATCTCATTTTCATCAACGCAATGTAAACGATACAAAATTAAAAGAATAAAATTACTCACCATTATAGGTACATCAAATGTAATTAGTTAATTGTTACTTAATATAAAATAAGGATTATTGTATTATTATTACTTGTTAGTAAGAAATGTTATATATCTTTGATAATTTTACATAATGAGAAAAAATCGACGGGTGAAAATAATATTTTTGCCCTCCTGAAGTGTAATGGGAACTTTACAATTGTATACACAGCAAGTGTAACCTACATTTTACGCTTACTCTGTTGTAACTTGTTTAACTATGCTGTAAAATAATCAAAATACACTGGACGTTTATGGGCATTTAGAAAAGAAATCATCTTTACTATAATAAAGTTCATGTAAAAAAGTACTACCTACTTAAGTTATTTTTTTGCTTCAACATTTCCTATATTTAAAATTAATTTATATAAACCAAAATCACGGCAGCGACATCTGTCATTATTGTAAAAATCCGCCGTTACCGACATAGTCACCGATCGATATACTTGTCAAATAAGCGAGGCGAACATTGCTGAAATGTCAAATATCGACACCTACCTATTATTTATTACGAAGAAAACATGAGCAAATAAATATATTATCAGTGATAAACAACGTCTATTATTACAGATAAATTTTCGCTAGAAGAAGTACTCTAATGAAGGTAAGTAAAATCAAATTTGGAAATTGACTTAACCCCAGTATTTTATAAACTAACCCTTTTCAGAAGTACAACCTATCTCATTAAAAAAAGTGATTTTCATTATCGTCGGCCAAAAAATTTGATACAATTCTCGTGCGTGAAGTATTTTACAGCGCTCCAGCTAATAAGGCACTCGCCTTAAGGGCCGTGCCTCAAACAAAGCTGTCGCGCTGTAAAATACAACTTACACGCACTCGAATGTAAATAACTATTTGGTTATTTTAATTTTTTATTAAGTTTTACCTCTTTATATTCCAAATATTAAGTTTGCATTTCCTTGCGAAATGCGAAACGAATGCATCTGATTAAGTCAGTCACACGCCCTCTGTTACTAATAATAATTAATCATTAGCAAGTTTGTGTGGTCGAGTAGTTTGAACTTTCAGCATATTCTGCACCATTTGACATGGGTTAAAACTTTGTAAGATATACCAAGAAAAATCTTACCATATCGCATACACAACTCGACGTATAATTAATAAACTTGGTCATGCACATGCACACAAACCAAATATATTTAAGACGATAAAAGTTTCGATAAAGTTTGACGCGGTGTGGTCGAAGATATTGTTAACAGTGCAGTAAGATTTACAGTTTCACAGTATTTTCATTATCAAGCTGAAGAAAACAACACACTAGATGCTTATAAATGAGTTTTAATTATGTGTTCACAGAAAAATTCAAACCATTTGATTTGCAACTATTTTGAAACCGAGCATGCGCATATCTCAAACTTCAACTGTTTGCAAACCCTTCTACAGGGTGGGGCAGAATGACCTCCCTGATTTGAAGGGTTAATTGTAAGAAAACGGTTCAAGATACATAAAAAAAGTTTTTATTGCTCAAAAGTACGTATAATGCCGTTTTATTTTCACGATGTTTGGTAAATGATATCGTCCAAGTGGCGGCCTTTGCGAGCAATGCACATATTGACCCTTTCAAAGAAGTTTTCGGCCACTCTTCCCAGTATATCTTGCGAAATCCCAACGATGACGTCCTCAATCGCCTCCTTCAGAGCTTCAAACTACAGCTTTGACATATCCCCACAGAAAAAAGTCACACGGGCTGAAATCGGAGGAGCGAGGGGGGCATAGAACATCGTCCCAGTGAGAGATCAGGCGACCGGGAAAGAGCTCTTGCAGAATTTCGTGTGAACGACGGGCAGTATGGGCTAGGGCTGAAACCAGAATTCTTCTGTGTCGTGTTTCTCGCCAAACTCTTCCATTTTGGGGCGCAAGAAGTTCTCCATACAATAGTGAGCCGAATTCACGGTAACAGAACAGTTAATCCTTCGGATTCAAAATATAAGGCCTAATAATGCGTATAGAGGACAGAGCGTACCAAACTGTTACTTTGGTGCTGTGAAGAGGTCTTTGATGCAGTACACAAGGTTTCTCAAATGCTTAGTAACGAAAATTTTGTTATTTACTGTGCCACAAAGATGAAAATGCGCTTCGTCGAATGTCTCAATATGTGCTTTGCTCGCCAAGGCCGCCACTTGGACGATATCATTTTCCAAACATCGTGAAAATAAAACGGCATTATATGTACTTTCGAGCAATAAAAACCTTTTTTATGTATCTTGAACCGTTTTCTTACAATGGGGAAGTTTAGCGATTTTTTTTTATTTTTTTATTCCATGGGAAATGACTTGAAAAATGATGTAACATGTTTTATTTTTTTCAAAAATGCTCAGATATTCCGGAGAAGCCGATTTTAAGTTGTGATGACGTCGGCAGAGGCTTGACGCAACGTATGTCGACTGATACACTGACACACGCGGTTACGGTTACCAGTGAAGCGCTTTTACGCTTTGTTACGACCTACGTTCAAGTGGTTCGATTTCACCGTTCTGTCTGAGTTTGCGCATAACTGACTTGTGACGTATTTAGAGTTTACCTAAAGAATATTAATTATAAATAAATGGAGCAATAATTTTAATTTTTAATTTCAATTTCAGCAGTCATTTGTATTATATTTGTGAGAAAATAGTATGTTATGTAGAATTTTTACCATACTAAACTTCCCCATTAACCGTTAAAATCAGGGAGGTCATTCTGCCCCATCCTATATATACAAAGCTGTAGAGATCTAAGACAATGTCACTATAAATATCACCCACTCGTACGGTGGGAGCCTAATTTGTCATTTCCCATCCATAAGATAGTCATGACAGTTAAGAATGACGTATTTCCCAACCTCTAAATTGACATATTACTATAATTATTTTGAATAAAATTTATTCTCAAAGTCCTGTAACAAAATAAAAATTAATACCCCATATTATTTCACCCTCTGCATGGCCTTGTACAGACAGTGTTCCAAAATGAATTAAATTATTGTTGCTGCACATGAAGATCTCAAGATCCCCGGTAAAAAAATTAAAGAAGTTTAATATGTTCAGTGTGTTCGTACCTTTTTATACATTCCCATGGTGCAGCAAAATTTAATACCTATTTACGATTTTGCGGAAACTGTAATTTCAGTAATTTCTATGTGAATTAATAGTAAAGAGTAGCATTTTGAAGCTTATTAAAAGGAGAACACGTTTTTGTATGTAATAACTCTACAGAAAAACAAAAAAATCTCTACAGTAAACGTGTGAAAATGCATTTAGAACAGAACAAAGTCTTAAAAGAAGAAGAGTATTTATTTGCGACATATAAAATGTATCACAAAGGCATAATAAGTTTATATGATATGTGTTATTTATCACTTTTAAATAATCAATAATGAATTGACAATTAAAATGGGAACAAATTAAACGCCCGTAAAAACAATACATGTTGCAGGATATTATTTCCTGTATACAAAATTCATTGTGCCTGATTTTTAATTTTTTTATATGGTATAATATCAAATGTCTGATAAAAGAATAAACGTTCGGTAAAAAGTTGTAAACGCAGAGTAAAAAAAATCTGTTGCGGCCAGCACAATACCTTTCGCCGTTTCCATATTAGGCTATATAAGTATTATACATATTTTACATTTCTGATACACACACAAACACATATCTTCTTTATATATTTTTATATTTTTTAATTCATTCTATGAACAAGTTTCCTCTTATTCTTCTAATGTTCGAGATTCTTCCAATTCATTGATGAGATTGACGGTATTTCTATTTATCTATAATTATAAATATTTAATTAATAATAATATAAGAAATATTAAATGTACTTCTCAGAAAAAGTCTTCAGTAATGTCTGGCTTTTTGACACATTTATCTGTCTTACAAATATTTTAATTTTTCCACTTATTTTCCGTGGGCTGCGAGATCATTTATAACTTATTTTATATATTTATATGTCTCTATCTTTAACTCCAAAGAAGATATAATAAAAATGTTTAATGTATCGGACAGAGATTTTTATATTCTTTAATATTAATAAGAATAGAAATTTTCAAAAAATAATGATGAGAAGATATTTTTAAAGAAACTATTACTTCCGGTTGTTCAATTGTTACCAAAATCTAATCAGCTCTTCGCAGGAATGTCAAATTGAGAAAACTGCAGTTAAATATTTTTTAAGTCTTATTCGCGAGTGAAGAAGAGGAGGAGATTAGCGCGTGACGTAACAATATGGCCGGTTTAAGGTAGATGCTTCATTTATGAATAACATTTTGAATTTTGCGAACTAGTCCGTTTCATATAAAAATTATGTTCAGCATTCTCTCGAATTTTGAATTTACATGATTCGAGTCTTTGTTTTCTTGAATCTACATAGTATTGCATTATTAGTCTTTGGTAGATTAATGGAGAGATAAGTATTATTATTTTATTGTCATCTTTAGGCAGGTTTAGGTACAAGTTTGGATTTCATTACGAAGTATTTTAATAAAGACACTAAGTAATTATTATCTTGTAGTTATACCTGGCAAAATATAATCTTGCTTTTCAAAATGCAAGGAGCACGCATATTTTTACTCGGTTCCTTTCCCATTTTTAAAAGATGAATGCATAACTTTCGTCTACCAACTTATTTCAAATTGGCAAATTTCTCTAATACATTTTTCTATAGAATTTAGGTTCTTGTTTTCGGGAAATTATGGAAATGAATTATTTCTGGATTTCTGCATGCTAATGACGTACATAGGTTAAACGCAACAAAAACGTGTTGAAGTTTTAGATTTTGTTATTATACTTTATTTCACGTAAGAATAGCGTTGGTTTAGTTAGGGATATATAAATTCTACACTTTGATTGGTCAGAATATAAACATATTTCACAGAAACGAAACAAATATCACCTGTCAGTTGTCAAATAAAATCTACAGAATTAAGTGATGTTTAACCATATTTTGTTGCAATTTTAGATTTTGACATTTTTACAGATAAATATATTTATTATTGACAAAGCTTGGTTTCACAAATTTTAATTATTTATTTAAGAGCAATCTACTATTTTCTTACGTAAAATGAAGTATAGCCTACAAATTTCACTCCACTCGTGATTTATTTGTTAAATAAGTGACAGAAACGCTACGTTCGCCGCTACCTCGGCCAGGACTTACTACCATGCACTAGTTCATATTTTCGCCGGTAGACGTCATATTGCTCTATTTCACTAGCGAATAGTGTTTGAGAAATCGAGGTTCCAACATCCACACATACACACACGGACATCATCGTAAAATGTTTTAATCGGATTATTGGGACCTTAAAACGTGCTTATCCACTAAAATCTGGATATGCAATTTTTCGCATGATTCCAATACCTCTCTTAGCGAGAAGTAAAAGGGTAACTGTAAACCATGCCTTTTAAAAAATTCTAAACCAAAAATTGTGACAACAACCCCTGATATCCTCAACGGTAATCGTGTTAACTCTTGAACTTTTACTACCCGTATTTATTTGTAGTGTATTTAATGAAATACTTTTAACAAGCTTCTTTGTATGACTTCCACGTTTAGGAATGACGAGCACTTCTCATTTAATATCCCTCGCATACATATATCTCCCACGTCATTATCGACACGCTAGTTTTTTCGTGGACGTCTGAGACGCACTAATTGTCGTTGCTCTCTTATTGTTAATACTGTGTAGTGTTGCGCACGTAGCGTGCAAGGAGCAAGGACGTCAGACTTCGTGAGCTGTTTCATGAGAAGAAAAGAATTTGTTGAAATGCGGCAAAAATGCACATGTTGCTGGGGATTAAGGATCCCCCGAGGAACTCTGTCTTGTTAGTGGGAATTGGTTGTGGTGATAATTATATGTTGAAGTATTTTTAGAAAACTAAAATATTGGAAAATAGAAGTTTGTTTCCTGTTTTTATTTTTGGAAGCTATTACGAAAACTGCTCGAAAGAGTCTTGCATTTTTGTATTTTATTTTTGCCTGTTATACCTGTTGCTCGCAGATATTTTGCATAACTTAGGGCCGGTCTTATAAACAATAAATTAATCCTTAGTTAGTTACTGCACAAGTAAATATGGAACATTAAAAAAGAAATGGATATTATAAAACTAATCTCACTATCAAATTACTAACGGGGGATTTAATTAAATTTTAATAGTGTGTTTGTGGTTTTGTGAAAAGTTTCTATATTCACATTCGTTATAAACGTAAATCAGTTGATTTGACAGTTGTAAAAGAAAAGTGATTGTGGGAAAAATCATATTGATATTGAAAAATATAACCTATTAGAATATTGTTGAAGATTATTTTCATATAATTTGGAACGACCCGGTTGCGTAAAATCGTAAGGTTATTACTAGCTGATTCATTGCGGAAATTGACATATTTCTTGTTAGTGGTCTTATGTTTTCTTCAATCTGTCCCAATATGTGTAACACACATTGTTTTGACAATCGAAATCTCTTTTTAAACTCATGGCTCGTACCACGATCATAGTTTTAACAAAAACGCTGTTTTAACAAATGTCAAATTCAAATTTCAAAATGTAATTTCACCTTTATGTTAGAAGAACAATTTATTTAAAAATATTTGTTTGAATACAAACTATGTTCTGCATTAAAATCATATTTTGATAAATTTTATAGTATTTATTATTATCATTAAATAATGAAATTTGACATTTCTTAAAACAGTGTTTTAGTTAAAACCGTGATCGTGGTACGAGCCATTGTCATCATATATTTCATACGGATTTGTCCTGTTTCGGAACAATTTTGGTAGCCTACCTCGTGCAAATATAAATGCATCATCATTATCTGTTTATGAATCCGAGGACACTGATGATACACTCTAAAGATGACATACTCGACACAGAAATTTCTTAAAAAAATATTTAAAAAGTAAATAGTTCCCTATTTCAATTGTTTTAAAATAAACATAACAAAAAAAAATACAGTTCGACGTTTCTTTAACAACTGATTTAAATCTAATAGCATGAAATTCCGCAGTTACTTTAATAGGTCGATTTACTTGTCATTAAACTTTTATAATACCTAAATCTTCAGTTAAATTAGTTTAGTAGATAACTAAATTTCAACTGTTGATTAAATAGTTTTATAAGACCGGCCCTTAGATGAATATTTTAAATAATCATTTTGCTTGAAGGTAAATTAATTTGTTATATTTGTTTTATCATATTTTACCATAACGCAATTATTCTTAAATTCAGTTCTAATTTGATAATTTCGACTGATTTATTACATTGAAACAGCACAAAAATCTTGCTAAACAAGCAAAACTGAAGTTTAAAATATGTATGATACAATCGTTTCTATTGGCAGTTCATAAAGTTGAAAATATGCTGATATTTTTTGTAAATATAATTACAAATAAATATTTCATCATGGCTTACAATGGGTGGCAATTTCGGTATACTGACGATCTACAAGGTGTGGCAATTAAATAACGAGTTTTATTTTTTTCCGGCTTCCCCGTAAATTTGGCAATATTGCAGGCTATAAAAAAATAAATAAATAAATAAATATAAATATATCATCACGGCATATGACCCATTACTGGGTGTGCCAGTATCTACAACTCATGTAGACATCGGTAATGATATATTTTTTTTTATTTTTTTTTTATTTTTTGTGGGCGCTTACCAGGCGTTACCTCGCAGGCACTCATAGCTGGTGTGGAGAGTGCACCACGGGGATCACTTTTGCAGGCTATGTTATATTAATTTGTCATCTTCCCTCCATCCACTCTTAAAAGTTCAAGATAATTAGGCAAACCGTTCGGCAGTAGCTTTTGATTGAAGTTAACTACTTTCTCGTACTCAGCCAGAATTATGTTAGTGTCAATATAAAATTCTGTGTGAAACTTAAAAAAATCCGCTACAGAAATGTACGAAATGTTGAAGAATGTTTATGGTGATGAGGGTCTATCTAGTATTTAAGTTTTCGAGCAGTTTCGAAAATTTGAAGAAGCAAGTGATCAGAGTTGCGAGTGATTGTTGACATGGATTGGGTGCTTGAGGGGCATTTCGTTAACCAAGCATATTACAAGAAGGTTTTGATAACCCTTCATGCACGGGTGAGAAGAAAAAGGTCTGAAATGTGATGGATTCTCCATGAAGACAACGCGCCGGAACAAAACGCCCTGTCCCTCAAGACATTTTTGACGAAATATAAAATAACCGTGTTGCTTTTATTCCCAAATTGTAATTCTGCGTTAAAAGGCACAACTTTCGGGGCTGAGATGTAATAGAATAGAAATGTATAGTCTATAATTTAAAGTGTGTTTCATAATTTTTGAATTTTTTTAAAGCAAGTTATTAAACGTCCAACTGAACTGACTATAATTTATTCTGAAATGTATGGTGTTTGTACTGGGGAAGTTATCACTATCACTATTTAGATAATCAGTACGCAATTTCTTACTGACCACGTTTTAAATACTAATAGTACTATTTTTTTTGGTCCTATGGCCGCGTGCCTGAGTGTCTGGTCGCGAACCTGGGGGAACCGGGTTCGATCCCGACTGACGCCAAATATTTCCAGTTTTAAATGGCACAAAAGTGACCCCTGTGGTGCACTCTGCACGCCAGCTATGAGTGCCCGTGAGGTGACGCCTGGTAAGCGCCCACAAGGTAAAATATATCGTCATCATTACCGATGTCTACATGTGTTGTAAATACTGGCACACCCAGATATGGGTAATATGCCGAGATATATTTATTTATTTATATAGTACTATTTGTTATTGCACTTTATTATTATTTTACCATCACCCTTCCGATTACCAAATTTAACATCATCTACTACAAACTGCACCATTTTTATCTCTAGTGTCCTATGCCCATGCCCGTGTGGCACGCACGTGGTCTCTGACTCGAGATCAGCATCTCTCGGAGTTGGCGACGGACGTGAGACCGCGCGGGCCTGAAGCCGGAACACGTGGCTGGTACGTGCAGAGCACGGTGCATGGTCTTATCAGATTCGAAAGATGGAGGGGCTTATCAAGCACGCGACATGTAAAAGCGACAGAGTTTAAGACACATTGGACAAGAAAAGGGGACTAGGAGACAATCAGGGAAACTGCAGAGAATTAAATTCGGAGGCAAAATAGTCAGGAATGATTATGATTAATATCGATTGAGCACGATAGAGTAAAAGATAAACCTGAGTTAACCAATGCACATGGGAACAATGTGTGCAATCTTTTCAAAGGAACTTTGGAATTTGTAAAAAATAGTATGAGTTCGTGTTATAATTTTATTCTTTTCTAAAGAACTCTTTTATAGCATTTATCCATTTTTATTTCAATACTTTTATTTCTAAAAATTCACACAGTTGTTCAAATACTCTAAAATTGCGTTCACTTACGTAACATTCTCTTTACAATCAAATTTTACTACCAAGTTTATATCTCTACCCATTTTTGAATTATTGGCCCAAAAGTCAATAGTCAATAATCAATGGGTTCCCGTGGCCGCGTGCCTGAGTGTCTGATCGCGAACCTGGGGGAACCGGGTTCGATTCCGACAGACACGAAATATTTCCAATTTTAAATGGCACAAAAGTGACCCCTGTGGTGCACTCTCCACACCAGATATGAGTTCCCGTGAGGTGACGCCTGGTAAGCGCCCACACAGTAAAATATATCATTACCGATGTCTACATGTGTTGTAGATACTGGCACACCCAGAAATGGGTAATATGCCGTGATGATATATTTATTTATTTAAAAGTCAATATACCCACATTTAGATAAAAACTTCAAAATTTTCAAAAATCTAATTTTAATGCATCAAGATACTTCTAAATGCGCTGATTCCAAATTTTGAAACCGTACGTCGATATCTCGTTTCGTTCTTGAGATATTTAGATTTAAAGTTTTCCTCAAAACTGCCCATTCCTAGATATGAATATGGCGACATCACCATTCGATTCTACGGATAAAAATACATAGGTATAGCAATTTTCATAATTTTAGTCCAACCGGTTCGTTTTTTATGAATAAAAGCTTGAAAACCCCTGAAAATGGCCAAAATTTGAAAAAATCGTAAGGGGTACACCTTAGATTTTTGCGATTTTTTGACATTTTCAGTTATTTTGCTTTAGAAATTTTATGCGGTGTTCAAAAATTCTGAAAATTGGTGTACATATATAATTTTGCCCATAGAATCGAATAGTGTTGTCGCCAAATTCATATCTCGGCCCATTTTTGGGCAGTTCTGAGCAAAACATTGAATATCTCGAGAACGAAAAGAGATATCGAATTGCGGTTTCAAAATTTGGAATCAGCGCATTGAGAAGTATACATAAAATTTTTTGAAAATTTTTAAGTTTTTATCTAAATGTGGGGTATATTGGGGCAATAATTCAAAAATGGGTGGAGATATAAACTTGGTAGTAATATTATTTGATTGTAAAGAGAATGTTAAGTACGTGTACGCATTTTTAGAGTATATATTGCATAATAAATTTCAATTCTTTTTTTTCTGTGTACAATAGCGAACTTTATACATTTCATACAAGATAAATGCCTTTAGCTGGGCACGGCCGGCACGTAAAAAAATTACTGAAAGGTTGATTCAGATGCTGATATCTCGTGAAACATGGCGAGTGTTTTGTAATTCTTCTTTTTAATATGTTACAATTTTTCCTATTCATTCCAAAAGAAATTACTGAAATTACATATTCAGCAAACACATATATAGATTTAAATATGCTGCAATATGGGAATGTACAGGTATATAAAAAAGGACATAATTACCCTTAAACGCAGTGAAAGTGTTGCGATTTTTTTTTTAAATTGATGAATACTTTAAGACACGCAGTACCTTGGAAACAGGAAATACATTATTTAATGCATACTCATTCGATATTGAACTGTAAATCTTTTAACACCAGATGTTCGAGCATTCAAGCCAATAATTACAACTTAAAAGTATCTCACCAATAATATCCAATCCTCTTTTTCTTCACGAATCTTCTACCTTAATTGTGGTAAAATTAGGCTGGACAAGCCCACAAGATTGATGGCTGTCAGTATCAGTTAAATGTTCGATCGTTTTGTTAGGCATATTACAGACCTTTTATTTTATTGGTAATCTGAGTGGCCAGTCAAGTGTGCAAGATTTGCTCGAGGCAGAGTGCGTAGTTTGCTCTTTAATAGGGGGAAAATCATTCATGGGATGAGTAGTTTATTTTCCAAATTAGACCGTAGTTTTATTTGAAGAACCAGGAGCGACTTTCATTATTATTCATGGAATATACTGATAACTTCAATTTTTATAAAATTAATAATACCGTACTTAACACTGAAGAAAAATTATAATAACATGTTATTTATGATGCAAGTGTTAAAAGTTACATTTTACTTTGTACTAAATGATCTGCTTTTATCACATGACAAGAATTAAAATGAGAATTAAGGCGGACAAATTCAAGAAATAATAATTTACGTTCTTTCTACATCAATCGTCTCCGATCTCTTTTCTTCCTTCTTTAAATCTTCTAAACTGCTCGAAAACTTGAGTACTATAGAGTGTCCCACACTCTATGTTCAGTATAGGGTCTTATGGAGTACCATGTTGCCAAATTTACCTGCTGTTAGTATGCAAGATAGAAAGAGCAAAATATATGACCAAAAAGAGATGAAATATTCTAGGTACTTCATTGAATGTATTTATGACTGGTGTACTTTCAGTGCATGTAAACAGGTGGGTGAAAAGAAGAAAAAATCATAATAAACTGGTCCGTTTAACAATTTACATTAATATAAAATAATACAAACACAAAATATAAGTAGGGTATAAAAACATAACAAGCGTAGGTAAGTGAAAATAATTAACATATAAACTCTAGTCAATTTAAATTAAATAATATTAAACATTTTTGTACTTAATTGGACATTTTACAATCTTTGTCAACAATATAAATTCCCTATGTTACATATTTCCATTCTACGAAAAGATATAGAGCTACATGAAATAATTAACACTATATTTTCTACAGCGCATTTTGTAACACTATACTTGCCGATTGGAGCAGATAGATTTATGATGAATTGAAATCCCTAATTTTTTGTTTTCCTCCTACGATACATTATCCAAATGCCATATTGATGAAGAATATTTTTTTTATGTTTTATGCTATTTATGTCGACATATTATATGATGAATTCATAAAGAGTTAAAATTATTAAGCATTATTTTTTTATTTAATTTATGATAATTTTCTAATATTTAGGCTTGATAAAAATACTGCATATATTTTACATAGTTCATAAGTCTTAATTCTTTCTTTATAATCTTCAATTTGAATTTATAATATTTTAATATCTAATGCATTTGATGAAGATTAGTAAGCCGGGCGGTTTTAAATTGAAATATTACTTATTACAGGTACAAATAGCTTCAGCATGTATTTTCCACCCCGGTTCCAACGCATCTTTTCGCGCCCCTGTAAAGGAAACTATTTAGAACTGCAGATAAATTTCGGGTGATTACAATAAGCCCTTGGGTAAATAAGAGATCCTCATAAAAATTAAATTGTACAGTGTTAACTAATTTTCGTATAGCAATGAAAATTTATTAATGTTTCAATATTACATTACATTGAAAAGTTGGCAACATGGTACAGAAAACGTCCATAAGATTAGCATTGGCTATCTCCCCTACACTGAAGATAGAGTGTGGGGCACTGTATAGATAGACCCTCATCACCATAAACATTCTTCAACAATTCGTACATCTCTGTAGCGGATTTTTTTAAGTTCCACACAGTATTTCATAATGACACTAACATAATTCCGGCGGAGTACGAGAAAGTAGTTACCTTCGATCAAAGGCTACTGCCGAACGGTTTGCCTAATTATCTTGAAATTTTAACAGTGGATGGAGGGAAGATGACAAATTAATATGACATAGCCTGCAATGTTGCCAAATTTACTAAAATTTCTCCTCATATAAACTTATATTAGTATATATTATATACTTAAATTGGTATGGAATAAGAAGCCTTTCAATCTATCTTAATATCGGGTTTAAGATATGCTAATTATATACTTCGTAATGGATAATATTAAAAACCATTTTTTATTAGAAGTTTCAAAATATGACTTGACTTTTTTGCTTCCTTTTCAAATTATAACTAGTAACTCCCACAAATATCTATTAATTTGTTTGACATCACTTTAAAAAATTTTATTGATTAAATACATGAATATAAATACAAATTTGTATTTTCATCTTCTGCTCAAATAACCTACAAATGAAATTTTTATTTTACTTATTTGTAATAAATGAAAATGTTACACTGTTCTTAATGTACATTGTAACTTGTTTCACAAATAACATGTTATTATAATTTTCGAACAGTGTTAATATAGTATCATTATTTTTTAAAAAACTAAACTTATTAGCAACTCTCATGAATAATAATGAAAACAGCTCCACCTTTTCAAATAAAACTACGTTCTAACTTGGAAAATAAAGTACTCTACTATTCATCTCCCGGATGATTATGATTATTAAAATAAAATCTAGATAAAAAAGTGTATACTATATTACTTCGTAAAAGCTCTGGTGTCACATTAATGCTTCATGGTTTTGGTTAATATCATGCAGATTTTTTTCTAAATAAGTTAATTAACAAGAAACCAAATTTTCATTGCATATTTATTTAAATTAAAATACGTACGTAATAAATGTAGAGTAATAAATAACAAAAATAAAATATTTGCAGTTTATTTTAATATTTCGTATTTCAAACAAGATTGCTATTGGATTGCACTAAAATTATTTTATTCACAATCATTATAGTAATATGAAGATTCCTAACTTTTTAGGGTTGCAAAATATGTCATTCCTAAATACAATGACAAACTTATGGGTGGGAAATGACTGATCAAGATTTGGCAACATTGCAGGCTATGTCATATTAATTTGTCATCTTCCCTTCATCCACTGTTAAAATTTCAAGATAATTAGGCAAACCGTTCGGCAGTAGCCTTCGATTAGTGTCAATATGAAATTCTGTGTGAAACTTAAAAAATCCGCTACAGAAATGTACGAATTGTTGAAGAAGGTTTTTGGTGATGGTCTATCTAGTACTCATTTTTCGAGCAGTTTAGAAGATTTAAAGAAGGAAGAAAAGAGATCGGAAACGATTAGCGACTTTTTTTTCGAAATGCGAGTGATTGTTCACATGGATTGGGTGCCCGAAGGGCATTTCGTTAACCAAGCATATTACAAGAAGAAAAAGGCCTGATATGTGATGAATTCTCCATGAAGACAATTTGACGAAATACAAAATCACCGTGTTGGTACCTACATCATCCGTACTCACTTAACCTAGTGCCATGTGACTTGCTTTTATTCTCAAATTGTAATTCTGCGTTAAAAGGCTCCAAATTCGGGACCGAGATGTAATTATAAAAAAGCGGTAGAGCTTATGAACAACCTAACAAAAAAGGCCTGCAGGCATTGCTTCCAACAATGGAATATTCGCATCGAACGGTGTAGGGTTCCGAGAGGAGAGTACACTGAAGATGGCAATATTTGTTTTGTGTAATTTTATACATTGTCAATGTTCTAAGAACAATCTTGTTATTTAATTGCCACACCTCGTATGAAACACACAATCTAAAATTTTATGGAGACAAATAATACGCAGGATTGCAGTCAATATTATTTATGTCCATCATCGAACTCCAGTCGTTTACTTTCTTCTTCATCATCAAATTTTATAATGAATTAAATATATCTTTCTTCTAGTGATTTTAATATTTATTAGTATTTACTGTTAATATTTGCTTTCAATAATTATAGACGCATCTGCAATGAATTCATTAAATTGTGCATATAAATGTACCATGAAAGTGGAACAAAATACTGAGCAAAAGTCACATAAAATATCCATAAAATAAATAAATATTTATGTGCCGATAATTATTTCTATAAATATAAACTATTAATAAGAAAACAAAATGCATATAGGTACAGTTACAATTTTTTTCATTAGTGAAGAATGCACTGCACGTAAATAATACGAATGCACGTGTTTTGAGAACAATGCATAAACGTTTTCATTAGTATAAATTTGCACCTGGGGCTATGTATTACGTTAAGTCACAGCTTGACGAAGTGACGTAGTGACAGTAGTCCAACCCACCCCCCAGGCTTCGATGATCTCATGTCAGGGGCTGACACTCAACAAGAGTCGTGTATTAAAAACAAGCTAGGAGAAAATAGACAAGATGTTTGCTGATAAGAAAAGTAATTGAGATTCTAGGTAAAGGTATATTTATAAACTAAAACTGGAAGTTTAAAATAGAAGTGACTCGGTATCATCATCAAATATAAGGCAAAAGAATATTTAGGCTGTGTCCGATGTTGCACTTTTATCACCCCAATATCTAAATCCTAAATTTATATGCCCTAAATCTAGTGATTATTTAGGATTTTAGGAATTATATTTTAGGGTTTTGCAGGAGCATACTATGCCTTGAAGTTGACGCGCACTAATTAAACAAATCATGTTCGTTTCTATAATTTGTAAAAAACGTCAAATTTACTGTCAAAGAATAGCTTCCTAGCTTCTATTTTATGAAATATAATATCAACATTTACTCTCAAGCATCAATTTGAATCGAATTGCATAATTAATTTTTGTGTGCCATTCGGAGTTGTATTTATGTGAAGAAGACCTAAATCCCAAATGCCAAAATGTGACATAGGACCACAGCCTTAGGTTGAGATTTATGAAACAAAATTGAAAGCTAGACCAATAAGATAAAATACTTATAAATGCCGGAAAATTATTGACAATTTACGGTGCCCACGGCTCGGGTCATGAAGAACAAAAAGTCTTTTATTATTAATTTTAGTGAAAAATGTTATTCTCCATAAAAATATCTGCTTCCTGTAAATCGCCCAAAAACATTTAAATTTGAGGTACAACAAATGAATAAGTAAAAGAAGACACAAATAACTGGATATCGAAAGACACCAGAAGAGAACAAATCCCAATAACGAAATTCAGAATCGCTCATTTTCATTATTGAAACGTTGAGGACAAATTTTATTGTAAGTAAAATAAATTCAATTCCGTATCACATGTTAATAGTATTACACAGACGTTATATTATTTGTTTGTGCTATAAACAAACGTCAAAATTATGTATTTCACATAAGCAAACTTTCTATATATACGTACGACAACCATAAAATTTTGGGTTAACCTACCTTCTCATACCGGTTTAACTTTTCAGTTATATTAAATTCTTTTAACACTTAACTGGAAACTGAAATACGTGTAACCAATAAAAAAATGGTTAACTAAATGTTTTTGGTTTAACCTTGTACTGATATACCGAGCCTAAGAGTACGGCATTTGTATTAGCGTTAGTAAAACGTTTCTAAAACTTGATTTCAAAATGTTTTGCAAATTCTCCCATAAGTGTTATTTGGTTCAGTTTCGTTCTTTTGTTATTTTTCTGCATTCATTTACTTGTAAATTTGGAATAAAGTCGATGCGTGACGTACCTTAGATATTAAGCATTAACTGCCCGATTCACAAAAAAGTTTAAGCTAATCCTCATTTTTGGATTAGTGAATTCTATTCTATTCCGGTATTTAAAATTTTATTTTCATGATATTATCAATAAAGGTAGATACTAGGAATAGATTAGACTATACTTTAAGATATAAACTGTCAAAATTAGAGTAGAATTCGCTAAACCAAAAATGAGGATTAGCTTAAACTTTTTTGTGAATCGGGCTGTAAAATTTTTAATATTTTAAAAATTATTAGCTTATTTTTAAACGTTGATATTCCCTAATGTACAGTTTTAAGTTCTAGTTTTAATATAAATAACCAATGTTCTAATATATTTTAATGGTATAGGATTTGCTGATATTATTGTGTCCCCATTAAACCCCTCTATTCTAATTTATTTTAACTTCAGAAACAGAGTTCCAAACGAGTCCTGTGCAAGAGTTCAGATGAAAGTATAATAAATATTTAGTAGTTTTAGATATTTTGTGTAAAGCAAGTGATAAATTAGATTCCTTCTTTGTGTAGTTCACAAGAAATTCGCCGTAAAGAATACGAAACGCAAAAAGAGTTTCTTTACTCATATAACTTTAAACCTGTTGCGTTGTACCATTGTGAAGACGTCTGTTCTATTTGTTGTGAGCTTTCATTTTATTTCCAAGCTACGTTCTGATTGAATACAAGTTTCAAATTGAACCACATCCTCGAGAGCTTATAAGTTTTTCCAATAGCTTTGAGATTATGTAACGGGAAGAAGAAGTCGTCTTACTTTTTAATAATTTATATAAAATTGTTTCTGTTACCTGATACTTCCTAGTAAGTAAATAATGATATTTCAATTGTTTCATTTTACATTCATATGCATTATTTTACTGAATGCAAATAAAATTACACCTGATTTGCAAAAATCTATCAGACTCCGAATTAGATATAGCTGTTCATAACATAAAATAAAATCCTGGATATGCCCTGCAAGAGTATAACGGACCAAACACTAAAAGCCGGTCTTGCAACTTGACGCAGTGCCAACTTGAGAAAAATTGATTATTTGTTACTCCCTTATAAACTATACCGCCTAGTTCTAGTACTTTTGAAAATAAATTTTTACTCTGTTTGAAATAATCGGCTGTTACCAAACAACGCGCTTTTGGTAACTGTCATAAAATTATTTCGTAATTATCAAAGTTCTCAGGATATTATAGCTGATAAATTCCAACGACTAGTTTTTAACCAATCATGATGCAAAACACTTGAAAATTCAACCAATGGGAACAATATTATACTGACTATTTCACTCATACATTTATAAACCAATCCAAATTCAGGATTCTACCTAGTTACCAAGTTTCATTTTGACAAAACAATATCACAAAAAAAAATTCGCACCCTTTAAGCCAATAAGATGCTGTATTTTTACAAGTGAGTTTTGATAAGTGAAAATTTTTTGACGTTTTAAGCATTTTAAGAGTGCCTAGGAAATATTGTTTATATACCTGTCAAAGTCCTTTCCGCTTATTTTTATTTTTGAAATACTCATCCGAATACCATTCGTGGTTAAATTTTATCCTGGCAAAATTTTCAGATTGTTACTCGAGCCTTTTGCTAATTTATCTCGTGACATTGATCAAAAATCACTCGCTTAACAGCTCGTGATTTTTTTGTCAATGTCACTCAATAAATTGCTAGGCAACCGGCTATCATAACAATCTGAAAATTTATCACTTATGATATTATACAGAGAATTTATTTTAAAATGCAACATTATAGTTCATCACTTCCATGGTTACTCACTATTGTCAAAAAATGACAGCAATGTAATATTTGTCCATTTTAAAATGCAACATTATAAATAGTATTGCAGCACAGGAGATACCTCCAAAACTCATCACAAATGGTGTCAATTCTTATTACGACCGACTAGAATATTGCCTCAGAGTGATTGGGGATATTTTTTAACATTTATTACATGAAAGTTATGAATTTTTGTAAGCTAAAGTTTTTTAAGATGTACAACATTCATGTTTTGATTATTTGTTAATCGTATGTAGGCTAATTTATAGGAAATTAGTTTTGATAATACAAAACTACAAATTGTGTATGTTGCATTTTAAAATGGACAAATATTACATTGCTGTCATGTTTTGACAATAGTAACCATGGAAGTGATTCGCCATATGTTGCATGTTAAAATAAATTCCCTGTATATGATAAAACCTCGTTACCCCGATAATTTTCCGCTACCAAGTAAATAAACAGTTGTTATCGTTTATAACTGTCAGTGTGACAATTACTGTGTCAAGTTTCCTTTTGCGTTGTCTTTGGAATTTATCTGACCAAATACCACACGACCTCTCAGATTTTCTCAGATAAACTTTTATTTTTAAGCACTTTTTTTTTGCTTTTAAGCAAAATCACTCAAGCAAACTGACATTAGGTAAAACCCCTCCTCTTTCGGGGTCGGGATTTACAATGCAGTTTGCTTTCGTGTTTGTTAAAAAAAAAATCGTGCAAAATAAAAATTTACCGATAAAATCAGGAGATCTTGTGATATTACTTCTGATAATAACATAAGGTTTTTTACCTTTATGAAAGGAAAAAATCACAAAGTTTATTTGTTCGATTTCTTTTACCTACAAGTCCAACAGAAGAAAACTAGTGTTATTATTGTTTAATTGAAATATCCGCATTTATATGTTCTATACTTGATTCAGAGTAGATCATTCTGAAATATCCCTGAACATTTCGAAATTAAAAAATTAAATAAATCATTGTTTGTAATTTTATTAAGCGCAACATATAAACCGGCTAAAAGCAAATTTGACGTGGTGTGTTTATTTCCAAAGCTGAAAATGCTGAAAGTGTATCTCTACTGAAATTGTTTTTAACGGTTATTGCTGCAATGATTTCACAATTTACAAAGTAGTTATTTAAAATTTGAATTCACCAATAAAACTGTCCCACGGGAGAATATCAAATAAAAAACAGCCGTTTAATTCCCAAATACAGGGCAGTTGAAAAAGTAATAAACATAAATACAAGCGGAAAGCGCGCTCAACGATCCGTCTATCAACGCCAGCAATAAATCGCTGCAGGGCTTCACTCACGCCTGGTTCAGCAAGAAAGGAGACAAACATAGAACTAGACGACAACGGCGAAAAAACAACGAATTCACAAGATACAGGATACATTTCTCAGTATAAAATTAGTCCAAGAACAATAACACATTTGCAAGTAAAGACAAGTAAAATAGGATACCTACTATTACATTTAAAATTCAATTTTACCCACCTTTACGTAAAGAAGGTATTGTCTTTGATGAAAAAATTCGGTGGTGAGTTTTTAAGAAATAAGCACGTTTTAAGAATGCGATTTTACTAGTTTTACGATAATGTGTGTATGTGTCTCTGACGATAACTACTATTCTAACTACAATTCTAAAAATTATAATTATTTCATATTCCTCTTCTTTACATCCATATGAAAATCTTCTTACATTTGAGTTATAATTTGTCAACCGGAAGTTCCCATATGGGACATGTACTTCTAACATAATCATTCAAATTTTTTTACAAATCGATTTACAAAAATTTTAGACTTGTATTTCTCTTAGAACATAGAGGTGTGGTTACAAAGTAACAAGATTGATCTTAGAACATTGACAATGTATGGTATTACACAAAACAAATATTCCCATCTTCAATGTACTCTCCTCCCCGAACCCCAACACCGCCCGATGCGAATATTCCATTGTTGAAAACAAATGCCTGTAGGCATTTTTTGTTAGGTTGTTCAAAAGCTCTGCCGCTTTTCTATAACTATATCTCGGCCCCGAATTTGGTGCATTTTAATGCAGAGTTACAATTTGGGAATAAAAGTGAGTACGGCTATGTACCAACACGGTGATTTTGTATTTCGTCAAAAATGTCTTGCCGGACAGGGCGTTTTGTCCAAGCGCGTTGTCTTCATGCAAAATCCGTCACATTTCAGCCCTTTTTCTTATCACCAGTGCATGAAGGGTTCTCAAAACCTCTTGTAATATGCTTGGTTAACGAAATTCCCCTCAGGCACCCAATCCATGTGAATAATCATTCGAATTTTGAAAAAAACAATGTCAGTGCACGGCCGAGGCGCTAATCGTCTCCGATCTCTTTCTTCTTTAAAAGGCCCATTCTGAACAAATCTATAACTCTTACAGATCTGTAAATTTGTAAAAAAAAAAACTGACAAAAACACATCTAGTTCTGTTGAATAATATAAAATTATACATAAGAGTGGCTAGTTTCGTTGCTATTTTGTTCATTATTTACAGATTTAGAGAACTGTAAGACACAGTTTTGTTCAGAATCGGGCCATAAATCTTCTAAACTGCTTGAATACTTGAGTACTAGATAGACCCTCATCACCATACACATTCTTCAACAATTCGTACATTTCTGTAGCGGATCTTTTAAGTTTCATACGGAATTTCATATTGACACTAATATAATTCAGGCGGAGTACGACAAAGTAGTTAACTTCAATCAAAGGCTACTGCCGAACGGTTTATCTAATTATCTTGAAATTTTAACATTGGATGGAGGGAAAATGACAAATTAATATGACATAGCCGCCATGTTTCCAAAATTACAGGGAAGCCGGGAAAAATAAATCTCGTTATTTAATTGCCACACCACGTAATTTCCAAAATACAAATCGCTTAAAATGACCACTCACTGTGGACTGTGGTGCACTCTCCAAGATAATTATTAAAACCCATGAAATAATGTCTCATTACCTTAACCCGGCAGCGGGCAGGTGGGGTGTGGTACACCCCAGTCACTTTATAATTGCCGCCATTTTTGCAATAACGGCCGTACACAATCATCTAGCCATCTACCTTTCGCAAATATATTGGTCTGTCAATAAGCAACAGGATTTAGTCTGTACTAAATTTCGGAAAGAGTATCATCAAATCAAAGTGACGTGGGGTGTATTAAACCCCACTTGTCCATAAACGTAACATAAATAAATTCTCTGAAGTGTACTAATACGAATATACTTATTTTGAAATTTCAAGGTACATACTATATATCTTTTATATATTACTGAATTTTATTTAGTTTTTCTAATGTGTAGGATATCATATTTTGAAAAAGATCAGGCGCCTTTGTTGGCCATGTGGAAAGAAATAGATTCTGAAGAGAAAGTCAATAAATAAAATTTGTGATGATAACAATGAATAACCACCGCAGAAAAAATTAAATTCAAAGCTAGGTCGCTGCACAGAATCTCCTAGGGCGAGAGATAGAAAAAGAAAATACGTCTACAAGTCATGTGAAACATATTTATATATGTAGAGCACGCGATAATTTACTGTGAAAAGTGCAGCACATTTGAATCTTCATAACTTCTCTGTAGCTAAACGCAACTTAGTAAATGTTTTTTTAGATCATAGGTTCACTTTTCAAGTTTAAGAATGTTATTTATTTTTGTCTGTAATATTTATATATTTCTTTGTTTTTACAATATAATGCCAAAGAATATTTTCAGGGAGTGTTTAAAAGTTCTATTTTTTTTTTTTTAATAAATAATGAAATAATTTTATTGTTTCTTATTTCCATTGAACCAGGAACTTCTAAAATACAAACAAATATAATAATATCTAAAAGAAAATTACCGGATGTTTCATAAAATTAAAATTAAATTGGGGTTTGTCACACCCCACCTGCCCAAATTTGTAATTTTTTTTCACTTGCCCGCTGCCGGGTTAAATGTCAATAATATAAAATTGGTACATCCTGCAATAAATAACAAACCGTATTATATCCATTTATTTTATGGTGTAAACTGTCTTTCCGCACATTATAAGTTCTCTTGTGACATCCAATAAAGTCTGTGACAGTATCTGATCGCTGGAACGCAGAGTTTAATCGTTTAAAACTATAATTGATTCTCAATAATTCCCAGCCAGCATTTCCTAGTCATGCCTAGTTGGCTATGTCTGACACCAGTCATCTGTTCCGAGTTTTTCCCACTAGTCACTGCTTCAAAGCTTTTAATGCAAATTATATGATAATTTAATAAATCACTTCAACGTTGACTAGTATACGAGCAAAAATTTGTTATGTCTCAATCCATCGATGTGAGATAATCAGGAAGTCACATTTTATTACTGATAGGCATGAAGCTAGTGCTGGCTGAATTTACATATTATAAAAATGCTTGATGTAAATGGGTGTTTGATGTTTATTGTATTAATTTATGTATATTTATAAAAGAACATTTCAAAACAACCAGTAAAATAGAAATAAAGTGGGAAGATAAATTGTTGTTTATTCGTTAATTTATAAAACAAGTTTTTGTATTATTTAAAAACAAATTTAACTAATTTATGGAAATTGGAACACTGTTTTAACTTTTAACAATGTACCATTTCCTGTTTACTATTTTTACTATCCAATAAAAATTTTATTCCAATAATAGGGCTGTTGCAAGAATTTTTATATGGCTTCTAAGTATTAAATTTTAAAAGATATTGTTCTTTAAAGAGCTTCAAATTTTTACATATTTTACAATTAATTTTTGAAATTTGGATAAAATTTTGAATAAGTCACGTGATCTGAAACAGAATGTGACGTCAGAGTACATACATCTTCAGCGGTTCTAAGGTGTCAAGTGTATTGTCAAAGTTGTCAAACAAGTGTCAAATTTTTAGATTGGTTCAAGTTGTATAATATGTAGGTAATAAAAATTTCAAAATGAAATGAGTAATTTACGATATTGCATTGTGCCTTCTTACAAAAATACTGTTAGAACAAACCTACTATAGAGTTTATAAATTTTACAAAAGATGCGAAGAAAAGAAAATTGTGGCTAGAAGAGTAGATCGAAGGGCTGATAATTTGTCAGAAAAACCGTGTCTTCATGTTTGTGAAGATCATTTCAACTTTCATCCACCTTCACGATAACAGTGTATTTTTGTAGCTTCACTTTATGTACAGGGCAATCTTTACATCTGACCACACAAATATTTTTTTCTCGACATAGATCTACATGTCCTATAGCAGATTCAATGTAAGAATCATGACCAGAACTTTAAAGTAAAATATATTATCAATTTATATAGTAAATTCAGTTTTCATATTTTATTTTACCTCAACTCTTTAACATCCCTTATTTCGGTAGCAGTAAAACAATCGTTTTGATATAAATTCAGCCATCATCCAGCTATCGACCTTCGGTAAATTGTCCGACTTAGCTTGAGTGTAATTTGAATTAGCCATTATTACTTTATTGTTCATTTACAATGAGCAATGTCAGCATCAAATGTGAAATTAAAAGATTTTGTTATTAACATGTGACAAACTTTAGCCTACGTTTATTTATATAAATAATATGAATAAACGTAGGTGATGGAAAAACTATTTTCCTATTGGCTATTAATGATGTAATGTATGTGTTTCTACGTCACAGAAGTGGGGGGTAGTTTTTCAGGACGCCAATCTTTTTATTTAATTATTTCCACAAATAACAACAAATTATTAAAATAAAAATTATTACTAAGAAAATCATTCCATAAACTTTCATTTAAAATAGTTTTTGAAAAATGTGAAACAGGCTCATTATTGAAAGATACAAAAACATCTGCAATAAAGGTTAATAACCTCTGAATATACCTGTACAAGTAAAAATTAATCAAACATCTTTGAAGTTAATAAAACCCATAAAAATATAGCAAAACAAACCTTATTTGATATAGATGAACATGCGTTCTCTGCTAAACCTGGAGCACTTGTTTGATGAAGTAAACAATGTCTCACACACACTTATAAACCAATTTTTATCGGTACACTATAAAATATACGAAAATATTACCACAAACACAATTATAAATATATAGAGATTGTTTATATTGCAGTTTATGTACCCGATGGTTCATTATATAGTCAGTAAAACAAGATTTTTTCCACAGAAATGTCAAATAAACAAACCGACGCCTTTGTTAATTAGAACGTGACTGTTCAAGATACAAGTAATTTCGCGTAAACAAGAATTATTCGACGCGCTTTGTTTAAAAAATTATTTTGAATTTTTAGTTAAAAATTCATTTATTTTATGTACTACAAAGCCTAGTCACTTTCGTAATTGTGCAATATTAATTTTTAATTTTATGGCAAAACAAGTTATGTCTGACAATGATTTACAGAGATTTTTTTTATTAGGTATTTATTCACAAAACGTTAACGAGTAATACGAGATGTGGCAATTAAATAACGAGATTTATTTTTTCCGGCTTCCCTGTAATTTTGGCAACATTGCATGCTATGTCATATTAATTTACCATTGTTCCTCTATCCACTGTAAAAATTTCAAGTTAATTAGTCATACCGTTCGGCAGTAGCCTTTGATTGAAGTTAACTACTTTCTGGTATTCCGCTGGAATGTTAGTGCCAATATGAAATTCTGTGTGAAATTTCAAAAATCCGCTACAAAAATGTACGAATTGTTGAAGAATGTTTATGGTGATGAGGGTCTATCTAGTACTACTCAAGTTTTCGAGCAGTTTAGAAGATTTAAAGAAGGAAGAAAAAAGATCGGAAACGACTAGCGCCTTGGCCGTTCACTGACTTTGTTTTCTTTTCAAAATGCGAGTGATTATTCACTTGGATTGGGTGCCTGAGGGGCATTACAAGAAGGTTTTGTTAATCCTTTATACACGAATGAGAAGAAAAACGGCTGAAATATGATGGATTCTCCATAAAGACAACGCGCCGGAACAAAACGCCCTGTCCGGCAAGACATTTTTGACGAAATACAAAATCACGTGTTGGTACATCAACCGTAGTCACTTTTATTCCCAAATTGTAATTCTGCGTTAAACGACACCAACTGCGGGGCCGAGATGTAGTTATATAAGCGGCAAAGCTTATGAACAACCTAACAAAAAGGCCTGCAGGCATTGCAATATTTGTTTTGTGTAATTTTATATATTGTCAATGTTCTAAGATCAATTTTGTTATTTAATTGCCACACCTCGTACATAGTTTGCATGCATGTATTTGTAAGCAGAAAATTATTAACTTGACGATGAGATTAACAAAACTATAAATATTTTCATGCAAATCAAATAATTAAATAAAAGAGATTAATTAAGCACTTTATCAAATTAAAATCCATATTTCCATTCCTTCCATCTATTCATAGTTGAGTAAATAATTTATTTCTTAAGCGGAAACAACATAGACTGCATAAATTCAATTTAGTTTGGTTGAAGTAATCTTTATTTTACACTTGATGTGTTTCAGTAACAATAATAAAGCACAATAAATAATTCAAACGCTATCTGCATACCTTTTACTTTTCTGCTAGGAAGAAAGAGGTGTTTTACAGTGGCCAGAGGATGTTAAGTCTTCGGACATGGATTTTTGCGAGTAAAATTGCAGTTCAGGTGGTAATTTGCAAATTGCCCCTCATTTTCTACAATTTCAAGTAATGACTGAGGATGAGTATAAGAACCACCAGTGAGGTGTGAGTCATGAGTAAAGAATTTTAAAGCTTTAAGACTAAAATAAAAGAATAAAAGCAAATGGCACTCATCTAGAAACCATTTTATAAGCAACATTATGAAGACAATTATCTTGTAAATATGTTAAAAAAATCTGTTGTGGCCAGCACAAGACCTCTCACTATTTCCATATTAGGCTATACAGGGTGTCTCAGGACGAGCTTAAGCTATCTATATTTAAAATACTATTTAATATAATTTAACGAAATTTGGTATCTAGGGGTTATCCAATATGCCCGTTTCAACTAAAATATTTTCAAAGCAGTAGCACTTCCGGTTTGACCGGAAATTGACCTCAACTTTCTAATTTTAAATGGAATATGCTATATTTTATTTTACCATTGAATGCAGCGGAAAATTTTACATATGAAGCAATAAAAACATTTTACTCATGATCAACTACTTCCGGCGTTATTCAACTTTTTTTGATTTTTTGTCTGAAATCCGGCACATTTTCAAAACTCTGTATATCGGGAACGAGATCGAATTTTTATAATCTGAAAAAAGCCTTTTATAAAGGAGACTTTAAGCTACATTATCCATAGAAGAATCCTCGATTATTTATAAAAATGTGACGGGTACTTTACACCAAAATTACAGTTGACAAACTTCAAAAAAGACAATTTTTTTAAATGGAACCCCCCTTTTTTACATAAATGTGTACTACGACAAAAAAATAAGGGTACTTTATGTAACATGTCCTATGTTGAAAGTTGATAGAATTTCAGTAAATTAGAAAAACATGTAAGCTGGGTATAATTATTTTATTAATACGGATGTTTTTTAAAAAAATTATTGAAATATTTCGTTGTCAACTTAGCTTAATGATGCCGCCTTCATTAAAGCATCAAATTTTGATTATGCTGATATAGTGTGGGAGTAATGTAATTATTTAGTGCGAAAGAATCGATAGTATAAACAGTGTAAACAACATCTCTCTCGGCATAGCGCACACAAAGCAAACATAAGATTAACGTAAACGTAACTACAGCAAATTATGCATTATTCATACCGGCTTTATGTTGTCAGTTTTCATTGCTGTATTTGTGTGTTATGTACATAAGTGGTATTAAATGGTTGAATTCATTTCATATTAACAATAAATTATAATATATGTAATCTTGTTGCCTTAATATGTTTGTAATAACGAATAAATAAAGCTACTGTTGCATATCACTGGCTATATGTACTCTGATTAATATGGCAACTACACTTAATAGATTTTGCTTATAATCATTAATTCTATCCGAATCATTTATCTGTAATAGACTACATATTGGTGATTTATATTAAAAGAGATACATTATTAATATTAACAAAATTGTTACTAATGTCTAGCTATTATATCATGTTGTTTCTATTATTCTAAAATTAATGAGTATTGAGCATTACAGTTATCCATTATCCGAACAATCAATGATCTGTGGTAACTAATGGAAATTCATATTGTAATTATGAGATGTAACAATTTAATTCTCACAATTTACCTGTACAGAAAAAATACTCTTACATTAGTAACTACGTTTTCCAAGTACTCTCCTTGCGCATTTAGGAGGTATACACGGGTTTATTTATTTCATTTTACATTAATAATAATAATTGATACATTGCAGCAATTGGTGAACTTTGTTGGGTAGAGGGTTCTAAATGTGCACCCGTTTTTTCTAAAAGCGAATCGTATCTTTATCGAATCTAAATCGTATTTTGAATTCATCGTTATCGAAGAAATCGAAAGGATTTTTGCGATTTTTTAAAAATCTTCTCTTTGGAAAATTATTTACCCATTATATCAATAAAATCGTCAATGCTGTCAGTACTTTCTCCTGGTATTGACATCTAAATAAGTATTTTATAATGATTTCAAACTTGTGTAGTAATAATGTACCTTACCTTTTCGTTAATAAATTAATTTATATTTTATATAACTGTGAAATATGTAGGCAATTCTATGTGCAATTAATTGACTTGTCAAAATTTAACCAGCTAAATTTTATTGATTAAATTCACCGGCGTTTTGACACTCCGATTAAGCTATTTTTCATTTTCATCTCCAGTTGAACACCCTGTTAATTTAACTGTCAGTTAAAAAAAAAAACAAAGTATCGATATTATAGGCTAAATTGTAAATTTTTCAATATCGGGCCTAAGAGATAAAGAAAATATATATAACGCACTGACTACACTAGAGATGTACTCGATTTCGAGCTTTGGCCCGACCTGACCCGAAGCCCGCCTCGATTTCGAGTCGATCATCGAGCCGGGCCGAAGATATTTTTTATCGGGCCGAATCGGGCTAATCATTTTCAAAAATCGAGGCGAGTCGGACTTGTGGTATTGGCCTGGCCCGAAAATTCGAGCTTTTCGGGCCGGCCCGAAAAATCTTATAGTTCAATCAAATACACAGTTTCCTTAATATTTTAATGAAAATGGATGAAGTTAAAAAGGATCAAAATGATTTAATAACAACACACTTCACATATTAATAAATAAAAATGTATTATTTTACTTCAAAAATTCAAGTTTATTCATTAAAGCATAATAATTATATTGTGATGCTATTATTATTGTTATTACTCGTATACTTAAATAAAATTGATTTTTGTTCCTACCATAATGATATCTTATCCATCTTATTTTTGGTAAACAAAGTGTTAAATACTCGTAGGTCTGTAATTTTTATAACAAACTTACACTAGAAGGGTCTCTTTTTTAACTACTTATGTTAACTAATGTTGAAAGTTATAAGAATGTAAAGGTTTTTTATAAGTTTGACACGAAAAAAACATTTCGCCTTAACATAAAAATCAACATTACGAATGCTGGATGCACCCAATTTCTAGCTTTGGCCCGGTCGATCTTCGAGTCGGGTCGGTAATTTTTATTTTCGGGCCGAGTCGATCCAAACCTCAAAGCCCGGCCCGAATGCATCTCTAGACTACACCAAGAGAACTAATTGGCAATTTTAAGTGTTTGTAATTGACAGATATATGTCAGTGTCAAAAATCAACAGTTTTACTGACATTACAAAACGCCCTGTCCGGCAAGACATTTTTGACGAATACAAAATTACCGTGTTAGTACATCAACAGTACTCACTTGACCTAGTGCCATGTGACTGGCTTTTATTCCCAAATTATAATTCTGCTAAAAGACTTTAAATTTGAGGCTGAGATGTAGTTATAGAAAAGCGGCAGACCTTATAAACAACCTAATAAAAAAGTCCTGCAGGCATTGCTTCCAACAATGGTATATTCGCATCGGGCGGTGTAAGGTTCGTGGAGGAGAGTACATTGAAGGTGGCAATAATTGTTTTGTGTAATTTTATACATAGTCAATGTTCTAAGATCAATCTTGTTTTTTTGTAGCCACACCTAGTATGTTACATTCAATAGTTATGTAACAAAACGGAAATAGCGAGAGATATTATAACAGATTCTTAAAGCTAAGAATAATCATTCAAGAATTCGATTGAAGGAGAAATCAATTTTTAAAATCGTTCACATTTATCAAGTACGTTACCTCTGGTGTTGAATTAAAATTAGATAAATTGTACAGAATTGAAGAAACAATAACAGTTAGTTAAGAAATAAGTGACCAGTTTGCTCGCTGATAATTCCACGGGCATATCGTTGCTTGAAATATTCAAATTGTAGTGTATGTAGATTTACATTTCCATTACATGTTTCCCTTTCTTCTGACTGCACGTGCCTTTCATTCTGCTCTAGCAGTGCAACTAATGCCCTCTCCACATACAGTTAAGTTACGCATGTATTAGCCAGCTACTTATTAGCACACGTCTGCCATCGATAATTATTTATGCGTGTTGGAGTTGGTGTGGTGTGCATTGTTTCCTGGACAGCGGCTAACTGTTCCTCGCAGCGACAATACCTCGACCGCGAGCAGGTGATTATAGTACTTTCGGGTATTGTTGCACTGTGCTTCCTCATGTTGAGATGCTGCTGATGAATGGAGAGCTAATACCAACAATTAGTTGAGGAAAAATCCGGCTTTGTACTGCACTGGCTCCGCATAATACCAACAGTGAATTTCATTTTCACCGGAAAATTGCATTGTGAGCTGGACAGTTATCTCAAGGTGAGAGGCTATGCAGAATTTAATTCAGGGAGACGAAGCGGAATTCCGGGTTCGGAGATGAAATGCTTCAGGTCAATCTATTGCCTGTCCAAAATTCCAACTAATTTTTCTTTCCCATAATTATTGATATGCTCATTTCATTACTTCACCTCAACTATGGAAGAAACCATAATACAATTTGAATTATTTATTTGTAACAAATTGTCGCTTATTAGTTTTTATAATAATCTTCATCAAATTGCTTCATTTTCGTTATAACTTTAATCAAGGGATGATATAAGATTTATTGAAATATATTTTTTTCGCGATCGCCCAGAAAATGAGCTCTTTCTGATCACTATTTAGACCGGAAAGTCCTTCTTTGCTGAGCTAGCTCGAAAAGTTGTTTACCGATCCCGGGACCGGTAAAGCTAAATGTTTCCAAGGAGTTCAGTTGTTTATTTATTTCTTATTTGCTCGCAGTAAAAAATAAAATAATATTTTTTTATTCTTTTTTCAGGATCGCAAAAAAATATTGTACCCAACATGACCTGAAAGTGTCTATACTGGGCTCAAAAAAGTATCACTTTCAGGTCTTGTTACGTAAATTACTATTTTATATTTCGGGTTCATAATGAAGTCTTTACACGCATTTTTTTTTTTTTGTTTTAGAATATTGATACTAGGTAACATTGTCCGTAGGCCTAGGTAACAACATCCGATGTTATATTTTTATCACCCTAATATTTAAATCCTACATTTATATGCCCTCTAGTGATTATTTTGGATTTTAGGAATTAGATTTTAGGTTTTACAGGAGCACAGTATCCCTTGAAGTTGACGCGCACTAATTAAACAAATCATGTTCGTTGCTATAATTTGAACGTTAAATTTACTGTCAAAGAATAGCTTCTTAGCTTCATTTTATGAAATATGATATTAATATTTAATTTGAAACATCAAATTATATCGAAATGTTTAATTCATTAATTAATACTAATACTTGGCAGAATTATTTTTATTAAAGAAAAAAAAAAGAATGGATTAACTGATAAATAGCAACAATACTAGAAACTTTTCATATAACAATATTAATATGAAAAAAACTTACCTTAAAAACCAATTGAAGAATAAACACAAAAGTCATAAATATTGCTCAAAATTGTCACCTCCCACAGCTACACACAATGTACTACGTTGAATTAATGAGACACTACATGCCAGGTTCATATGATTTTCTTGTTTAATAATTTCAGCACAGGTTTGAATCCGCATCCTCAATTCTTCAACACTTCCCACTTCACCATAAATCAACAACATATCCACTAATTCAGAATTAGAATAAATTTTTTTAACAAGAGCACAGCAAAAATCACTTATATTTTTGTACCTACTACACAATTATTTTCGGTGCAAATGGTATTTAATTTAATTATTAAGAATAATTTCATTTAATTATTAATAATACAACTAATTTTGAATGTATTTTTGATAAACATATTTTTAATGAAATATGAATTAAAACAGCAGTAAAAAAAGTTTCCTTACGAAAAGTCGAATTTTCGTTTTTCAAATTTTAAAAATATTCTTTCAGTTTCGTAATCTACACATGTCATACTACTCACCCTTAAATTTATGACATTAAGTTTGTTTCCACCTAGTAAAATCATATTCTAGGAACCCTAAAACGTGCTTAATCATTAAAAACTCACCACCGAATTTTTTGACCAAAGACAATACCTTCCTTACCTAACGGTGACGCAAGGTAATAATTTTCTACAAATCTATTAAAACTAGTAGTGTTAGTAGTGTTATTTCGAATGTGATACCTAAGTAGAACATTTAATACTTAACAAGAAGAAGAAGAAAATACAATATGGTATTAAAATTTGGTGATTTTGTTTTAGTCGTATTCCGATACCATAAAATATTATAACTACTAAATAAATTTATAAAATATGCCAAATTTCTTAATTTTTAGAGACTCTAATATTAAACATTAACTTTTTTTTCTATACTCTACACAGACAAATTATAAGAGTACATCAATGTACCGTTTTATACTAGTCACAGATAATATTTATAATTAATTATAGTTAAATAAATTGTTAAATTAATGATGGTTCCATTTGACATCTGTTGTTGGTGTGTCTAATACGGTAAGTATGTCCCAAATCCCGAATGTGGTAGGAAAACAATCGATGTATCAGATTCTCATTTGGTTAGCGAGGTAATCTCTTACGCATCCATTCCCGATTATCTCAAGCGATTTCAAAAGCGGTAAAGTAAATTGGACTTTTTAAAGAGTTTTCTGAAACTGATTATAAACTTGCTGCATTCAGCGGACGATTAAAAAACGTTATTATATTTTTTTCACTCGAAATACCACAGCCAACGTTGATGATAATTATTATTTGCTTTGGCGTTGACCACATGGATACTAGGTAAAAAAAACTCAAGCTGATCGAAATGATTTAATATGTTTCATCTAGAAATTGAGTGTTTTGTGTGCGGACGAGAAAAAGAAGTAAGAAAATTATTAGTGTAGTTGATAGCGCGATTTATTTAATAGAATGTGAACCAGTTCTTTTATTAAATTTAATAGCCAATGTCTAGAAGTAATGTTAGGGGAGCAATAGATTCAATTTTGCTCTATACATCGTCTATTATTACTTGAAATTAATATTTGCATTTTTTGTATACTCAACTTATCACATACATTAAATGATGATATATGTAACTTTGAAGTAATTTTCATCCCATATTTCAAGTGATTCACATATTGAAAAACATAATCTCTCTACAAATAACTGTTAAATACAGAGTGATTCATAATGAGTGTTACTTGCTAAATTTTGTGTATTTTCAATACAATAAAATTTCGATTAAAAATCTTGTAACTTTAAAGGACTGTAACACAAGATTCAATTGATGTAAAAAAATCTGTTGTGGCCAGTACAAGACCTGTCGCCATTTCCATATTAGGATATTAAATATTGTATTGCACTTCGCTTTCGAACCGTCGTTTTATAACAAAAAATTACAGAACTTTACTCAAATATTGTTTTTTATTGTATATAACATGTCTTCTGCACACATATTATAATACTAATTATATCTATTTTTCATTGTATGAGGAAGTTTCTAAATGTCAGAGATTCTTCCAATTCATTAACCAGATTGGCGGTATTTCTGATGGATATATGCATTTTACCACAATTTTACCTATAATTTCAAATATTTAATTAATAAAACAATAAGAAAAGTTAAATATACTTCCCAGAAGAAGCTATCAGAATGTCACTAAAACTGTTGATATTTGACAATGACATGTGTCATGTTATAAACATTGGAATTTGTCAACTGGTATCCTTAGTGCATTGGCCTCTGCGATTAGTTTACTCTATAAATTATAGTGTCTTTATCTCTAACTCTGTACAAGATATAATAATAATTTGAAGTGTATTAAATGGAGAATTTTATGTTTTTCAATATTTAATAATAAAAAAACTCCCAAAAAATTATATTTAGAAGAATTTTTTTAAGAAACTACTACTTCCGGTTGTTCAATTGTTACCAAAACCTTTTCAGCTCTTCCGAGGAGTGTCAGATTGAGGAAACTGCAGTTAAATATTTTTTAAGCCTTATATAGTTTTTGAGGAATCGTGTCTACAACATCCAGACACACATACATAAACACATACACACATACACACATACACACATACACACACACACACACACACGCACATCATTTTTAAAATGTTATAATCGGATTCTAGGAACCTTAAATCGTGCTTATTCAATAAAATCTGGATATGCGAATTTTAGACAGATAAACAATAACTGAATCACAAATGTTATTCGATAGGCATTTGTTTGCATTCCGAAACACAGCTCTGATCATGTAGGAAGTCATGCCAAACACCTAAGAAAGGTTGTTTACTTTTACTGCATGTTATATAAGTGTACCAGTTCAAATGTTCAGCAGTGTATTTGGATAACAAATCACTTTCAATTATTAATACTATACAAGTACACCCTATCTACCTGGGTGGTTGTCTACACCATATTTGAGTGAATAAGTTACAGCGCACGGCGCTAGACCAGACGGATTATATGCAAGCCATGTCTGGTGGTAATAATAAAGTCCCCACATGCTGACAAGTTTGATTACTTAGTAGGTACGATGAAAAGCGAAGTTGATTATAACATAAAACACGAATTCCTAACTAACACTCCATAATTTCACTAAAACAGCAATCTTCCTACATTCATTTCACTCGGAATGTTGTAATTTCATAGGAAAGTGTAAACAATTAATATTCCTCTCACAGCTCCGAATCAAAAGAACAAACTCGGCGTGCACGTCACGTATTTCCATTAACCATTAAAACATTCTCATAAGACACGTTATGATCCTCATATCGACAGAACGGCACACAGCCATTGGATTGTTTACTCTCCATCAGGCAAACGCCAAACCAGGGATTCCGTTGTCATTTTCCTAACTTGCTCTCTGCCAATTTGCCATGAACAGCGGGAAACAAAAAAATAAAAACGTTTCTCTAAGATAAAACAAAAAAAAAAAAAAGAAACAGATGTGGCCAGCACATTACCTTCCGACAATATTACGTATTTTGTACAAATTCTAGACAGAAATTATCTTGCAAACAATTCTACAGATATTTCCATTAAAATCATTTCAAGAAAATACAATTATTGCCCCAAAAGTCAATTTACCCCACAAAAATCTAATTTTTATGTATCTAGATACTTGTCAATGATTCCAAATTTTGAAACCGCAGGTCGATATCTCGTTTCGTTCTCGAGATATTTAGATTTAAAGTTTTGCTCAAAACTGCCCATTTTGGGTATTAACCCAAAAATTGGTCGAGATATGACTTCGGCGATATCACCATTCGATTCTACGGGCAAAAATACATAAGTATAGCAATTTTCATAATTTTTGTCAAATTCATATCTCGATCCATTTTTGGGTTATTACCCAAAAATGGGCAGTTTAGAGCAAAATTTTGAATCTAAATATCTCGAGAACGAAACGAGATATCGACCTGTGGTTTCAAAATTTGGAATCAGCTCATTGAGTAGTATCTAGATACATAAAAATTAGATTTTTGAATATTTTGAAGTTTTTATCTAAATGTGGGGTATTTTGACTTTTTGGGCAATAATTCAAAAATGGGTAGAGATATTAACTTAGTAGTAATATTATTTGATTGTAAAGAGAATGTGACGTAAGGTACGCATTTTTTGAGTATTTATATATGAGTGTACATAATGTATATTCATGTGATAATTTTATTGGATTTATACAATATTTTCCAAGGAACTTTCTGTATAGAATTTGTAAAAAATTGTATTATGTTCGTGTTTACTGGATATATAGAATCTTTTCCAATGAACTTTTGGTATGGGGTTTGTACAAAATACATCAAATTAACGGAAGGTCTTGTGCTGGCCACAACAGATTTTTTTATTTTTATTATTGGGTTCAATATACTTTCCTTAAATCACAATATCGTCCATTCAAAATTTTCCGAAAATTTATGCGTCACATGTTATTAACAGTGCTAATGATTATGAATACTAATTTATTTATAATAGAAATATAACTGATCTTAACTTTTCTAATGGTAATAAGTTGAATATAGATTCTGCTGCTTCAGTTCTTGGATCGAAAATTTAACCTTTACCTTTATGGACAACTGGCTATGTTCTTGATCTTAATTTTATTCTTGTAATAATAATTATTTTTTGGTTCCGGAAACTATCATATTGTTGATATTTTAAATGTATGATATACGACATACATAAGTAATTTAAATTAGTTCTACATTGATGCTCAATACTTACAGTTTTATTAAAAACTAATCTAAGTACTAATTTTTCAAAATTATAAAATTTTGTTACATTATCAGTTTCCTTGACATTTGTATCTTCATTTATGTACCGTTTTCTTTTGGTTATTTCAATCAATAATTCTAAGGTTCAAAAAAGAGAAATTAAGAAATGTATCTACTGCTGGAAAGATAACTCCGCCATTTTCAGAACATTTAAATCAATACAATTTTTTGGCTTGCGTTACCATTTTGTTCTATATGTTTCATTCATTAGCATAAGGCCTTTTGGGAGGGCACTGGCTAAAGTATCATCCTTTCATCTGTTCGATGATTCCATGTTAATGTCCGTGTTTGCGTAACTGTCGTAAGTACGATCCTGCAGCGTACGACTGAGTGGAAACGTGCATTGCTCCTGCTCCTATACGTGCTCTTGTTTGTGTACACTAAGTAAAGATTACGGGAACGTAAGTGCTTCTTAGATACGGTTAACTTTGAGCAAAAGGGCTTGCCAGAACTACGGTTTCGGGAAGCTTACTTTGGACGACGGTTTTGTTTATTAAACGATTTCAAGAGGTTTAATTCATTTTTAAAAAGGGTACGATTTTTAAGACTAAAGATCCAGCTAATGTTTTAACACGTAGTGAATGGTACTTTGTAGCAAAAGCGTAAAGGTGGATTTATAAATAACACAGAACATAGAACATTTTTTATAATGGGGTATGTGACCATAATCGAATTTCAATATATGTCATAATATACAGGGAATTTATTTTAACATGCAACATATGGTCAGTCACTTCCATGGTTACTCACTATTGTCAAAAATGATAGCAATGTAATATTTGTCCATTTTAAAATGCAACATACAAAATTTGTAGTTTTGTATTATCAAAACTAATTTCCAATAAATTAGCTTACATACTATTAATAAAAAATCAAAACTTGAATGTTGCACATCTTAACAAACTTTAGCTTACAAAAATTCATAACTATCAAGTAATAAATGTTAAAAAAATACCCCCATTCACACTGAGGCAATATTCTAGTCGGTCGTAATAAGAATTGACACCATTTGTAATGTGTTCTGTGCTGCAATACTATTTATAATGTAGCATTTTAAAATGGACAAATATTACATTGCTGTCATTTTTTGACAATAGTGAGTAACCATGGAAGTGATGAACCATAACGTTGCATTTTTAAATAAATTCTCTGTATACAAACAAACCTCTATATCTTCTCATTATAATAATAAAAACTAAACATTAGTTTGTAATAATATTGTTATTAGCAATATCATTCTACCCTACTGACGTCACAGATCCCTTCTCCAAAGTTTTAATAATTATTTTCTCGTAAACTACAAATAATTATTAATCAATTTAAAAATATACGGGTATTTTATTTTCTGGTCTAGTAACATATATGTAAAAATCAAAATTTGGTCACATACCCCATTTTATAATGTCACACAAAACATAGTAAAAATAAGAAGTAAAAGAAGAACGTATCATTTTCAAATAATAAGAAAAGCATATGTTTATCTTTGAATGTGAAACTTATAATAAATTTTGTCAGATTTGATCCGTTACAGAAATATACAAATTGTTAAAGAATATTTATGGTGAAGAGGGTGTATCTAGTACTCAAGTTTTCGAGAAGATTACAAGATTTAAAGAATAAAGAAAAGATATCGGGAAATGCGAGTGATTGTTCACATGGATTGGGTGCCTGAGGGGCATTTCGTTAACCAAGCAAATTACAAGAAGGTTTTGATAATCCTTCATGCACGGGTGAGAAGAAAAAGGACTGAAATGTGAGAAAACGGAGACAACGCAGAAGAACAAAACGCCCGGTCCGGCAAGACATTTCTGACGAAATACAAAATTACCGTATTGGTACATCAACAGTACTCACTTGACCTAGTGCCATGTGACTTGCTTTTATTCCCAAATTGTATTTCTGCGTTAAAAAGCACCAAATTCGGAGCCGAGATGTTGTTATAGAAAAGCGACAGAGCTTATGAACAACCTAACAAAAAGGCCTGCAGGCATTGCTTCCAACAATGGAATATACGCATCGGGCGGTGTAGGGTTCGGGGAGGAGAGTACATTGAAGATGGTAAAATTTATTTAGTGTAATTTGATAAATTGTCAATGTTCTAAGATCAATCTTGTTATTTTGTAGCCACACCTCGTATTCACAAACAATTTACAATCGATATTCAAGAAAATTTTTGACAATACAATTGATATCTGCTAAATGTCCCCATTTTTTATTTACGAATTGGAACATTTGCTGGGAATGGTTTAAACTTTCCTACTAAACACTATTATGATTGCGTTTGTGTATAATTTACTATCCATTTATGTATGAGTGAAGTATCTGGGAATAAGGATGTAAAATGAAAATACTACCAACAAATAATGAAATTTTTTGTACTACATAATTTTTATACTTTTAAAAACTTTTAACATTATCTTTTTTTAGAAGCCATAATTAATAAACGGAAACAAAAAAAATGTTGGTTGATGTAATATTTTTTTCAATAAATCGATTGCTTTTTAATTACATGTTTCTAATAACTAACATTATTGACGTTTTAATAGCTGTTTTTAAGTCATACAGGGTTGAAGTTTCCATTATAAAAATAATTATTACAAATAGGACAAGTTTTTATTTATTTACATCATAATAAATTTCATAAAAACTTTATCGTCATATGCAAAAAATAAATATTAAATTTGATTCAGGCGTGTAATCGAATAACTGACATGGATGAAAAAACTAGCAAATATACAGATGTGATGCTATATTTTTTTTATTACAAATTAAATTTAAATATGAAAGTTTGTAATTTGAATTTTACCGTTGTATAAAAAACATTCATTTTAAATTTTATTTTATAAAAGTTAAATTGAATATTAATATTACAGGTAAGTGCTGTATTGATAACTTAACAGTTTTAGAATTCTGGCACTGCCATGTCCATATCTAAAAAAAATTCTGTTGTGGTCAGCACAATACCTCTCGCCATTTCCATATTAGGCTATATAAGTATTGTATTTAACATTTCTGTTACCCACAAAAAATTCTAATTACATTTATTATTTATTTTTCAATTCATTTTATGAACAAGTTTCCTCCTACTCTTCTAATATTCGAGAACCTTCCAATTCATTGACGAGATTGGCGGTATTTCTGAAGGGTATATGATAAAATATATGTATAGCAAACGCGTGACGGAGTCTTGTCCTCGTTATAATATATTATAATTACTATTATATCTCGACTTGTCCGAGTACGAATTTTAGGTTTTACGCATTCCATGACAGTGTCAATTTAACGTGCGGCAGCTATATTCATAATTTTAAATATTTCATTAATGATAAAATAAGAAATATTAAATGTACTTTCCAGAAAAAGCCTTCAGTAATATCTCTGGATCTTTGACACTGACATTTATGTCAATTACAAACATTGTAATTTTTCAGCTGGTTTCCATGGGCTATTTGATGAATACAATAGATTATTTTATATATTTATAATTATATCTATCTCTAAATCTTTAGAAGATATACTAAATATGTTCAATACATGGATAGAGAATTTTATATTCTTTAATATTTGTAACAAGATAAATTTCCAAAAAATTATATTTAGAAGATTTTTTTAAGATTCCCGCTTCCGCTTGTCCAGTTGTTACCAAAACCTTTTCAGCTCTTCCCATTAATGTCAGAGTAATAAATACATAGTTAAATTGGTCTTCGGTCATACAGAATTTGAGAAACCGTCTCTACAACATCCACACATACATACACACACACACACACACACACAAACAACACACACGCACACACACAGACATCATTGGAAAAATGTTAAAATCGGATTTTAGTGACTTTAAAACGTGCTTATTCACAAAAATCTGGATATGCGATTTTTAGTATGATTCCAATACCTCTCTTAGAGAAAGGTAAAAATAATATCACCTGCATAATAAAAACAAGAAAGGTTTGAACATTAGTTATAACGGTGTAAATGCATCTTCTCTATTTTCTATTAATTTCAGTTCACCAAATTTCTGAAAAGATCGTCTAACATCTTGAAAAAATATTAATCAAAGATTTGGGGGAAAGCAAAATAAAGCATTAGATAATTTTAGTCGGGCACTGCATGAGAGACGACAAAGTAACATAATAATTTAGTTAAAAGTTTAAAATGAAGAGCGAGTGTTACCCGCGATGATAAAAAGGTTTGATAATAGGCTTGGTAATTCTGCTAGTGATTTAGAGAATGTAATTAGACACAGCCATTTCATTAAAAACAGTTTCATGATCTGGGCTGCAGCTTAATGCTCCCTGAAGTTTGATCCCATTGGCGCAGGAGTAGATTAGCATCGCGCCTCTGGATTTCGTACCCGCCGTTTCCAACTAACACTATTGCTATTAGTTCGTATCATAGATAACATCATACGCTCAAATTAATATAATTTGGATTTCGTCCTATTATTTTACTCATATTTGAACATACACCCACTGCAGATTTCAGCAACTCAGGAACAATTTATTATTTGACTGGTTAATAAGAAATCTGTATTAAAATTATTATTTTTAGAGCTCAAAGCGGCCTTCACCACTCGGACTATGAGGTTGTGGGTTCGATTCCCACCAGGAGCGTGTCTTTAATACTTTATAATATGTATGAAATGTAACGAAAAATTTAAAGATAATAATAAAGTATTTGGGGCTATAACTTAATATAGTTGAAAAGCCGACAAAATATTATAAAAAATATGTTGTGGACAGCACAATACCTCTCGCCAAGTTCAAATTAGGCTTTATAAGTATTGTATTTAACATTTCTGTTACCCACAAAAAATTCTAATTACATCTACTTAGTCTTTATTTTTTGGTTCGTTCTATGAATAAGTTTCCTCCTTCTCTTCTAAATGAGGTTCTTCCAATTCATTGACGAAATTGATAGAATTTTTTAAGAATATATGATGAATTATATGTATAACAAATGCGTGTTTAGTTGACACTGATATTGTACATACTTTGGCTTCAATTCAGTCCCCTTCCTTTTTATACTAATTTTAGATATTGTCTTTTCCTTGTTATAACAATTATCAAGTTCGAATTTTAGGTTTTTCACATTCAAGAACGTATCAACTTAACATGCGGCAGCTATATCTATAATTTTAAATATTTAATTAACGATAAAATAAGAAATATTAAATGTACTTCCCAAAAAAGTCTTCAGTAATGTCTCTGGATATTTGACACTAACAATTATGGCAATTACAAACATTTTAATTTTTCAACTGTTTTCCATGGGCTGTTTGATTCATTATACAATGCATTATTTTATATATTTATAATTCTTAAAATCTATAAAAGATATAATAATAATGTTCAATGTATTGGATAGAGAATTTTATATTATTTGTAATAACATAAAATTCAAAAAAATAATATTTAGAGGTTTTTTTAAGAAACTACTACTTCCGATTACCAAAACCTTTTCAGCTCTTCACGTCAAGGTTAAATTGACGAATTCATAGTTCAACAGGTCTCAAGTCTTATTGTTTTTGAGGAATCGTCCTTCCAACATTCTTTCAACACACACACACACACACACACACACACACACACACACACACACGTACGCACACGCGCACACACGCACACAAAGTCATCATCGTAAAAATGTTAAAATCGGATACTCGTGCCCTTGAAACGTGCTTATTCACTAAAATCTGCATATGTGATTTTTAGCATGAATGCAATATCTCTCTTAGCGAGAGGTAAAAATATTATAAAATATTATTATAATATAATATATATTTTACAGCTCTTGATAATGATTAAATTTTAATCGAAGCGTTGAGGAATTGAGAAATTGTTTTCGTTTTATTAATTCCCTGTCCAATATCCGACTATCAACTTCTAAATAAAATATTATTATTAACATTATATTTCGTTGAACCAGTCGTGTAAAATATTTAACAGTGTCAAAATAGCACGTGGTAAATCTTGTGCAAGGTTCGGCAGCAGGATTACTGTGAGTCTATCAGCGCGTATAATAGCTTGGTTTAATTAAGATGAACGCCGGTCGACAAATACCATTCATAACAATAACCGATGCTATGCAGCTCTCGGATTACGCCGTTATCGCTACTCAGATGGAATTTTCACTCAAGTTGCTGGTCACTGTCTTACACCAGCCTTTAATAATATAGCAGGAGCAAGATAGAAATAGTTCCACTTAAAAGTATAAAAATTACAATGATACACATCGCACTACTGAACAGAAGTGCGATTCTAATTCATTTGAAGACTTAAAACAGTATCAGTCAATGACGACACACTTGATAGATTTAATTTCTAGATTATTATACAGGGTGCTAATAAATACGTGTTACAAATTTAATAAACGCATCGTTTTCGAGCTACATGCTTTTAAAAGAGTAATTATCTACCTTAATTTTAGATGGCTGTGACCTTATTATTTTATTTTTTCTATTTTGCACCTGTAACAAAGCTGTTACAGCACCCAAAGAAGTTCGTTAATAGCTTATTCAAGAGCTGTAATAAACTGGAATAATTTATTTTTATAAGGTTGGTTGCTAAGAATTTCAAGAATATCAAATGTCAGATCTCGTTAAATAAACGAACACAAAAGATTGCTAAGAATTTTATTTTTATGTAATTTTGAATTTAAAACTAAGAATAAGAAGAAGGAAATAGAGTAGTAAATTTAGCAAAAATAGAAAATATCGTATAGTGTTAAAAAATAAGGTTAGAATTGTCAAATAAATTTTCAAACATCACATTAATACCACGAACTAACAAAATTCCATAAAATTTGACACTACTATTTTCTATTTAAAAAAAAATCTATTGTGGCCAGCACAAGACCTCTCGACATTTCCATTTTTTGTTATAAAAGTATTTTATTGCACTTCGCTATCGAACTGTTGTTTTATATCAAAAAAATTACAGAACTTTACCCAAATACTGTTTTTTGTTGTATTTAAGATATCTTCTGCACACATACAATTCTAATTATATCTATTTTTCATTGTATGAGGAAGTTTCTAAATGTCAGAGATTCTTCCAATTCATTAACAAAATTGGCGGTATTTCTAATGGATATATGCATGGTACCTATAAATTTAAATATTTAATTAATAAAACAATAAGAAAGATTAAATGTACTTCTCAGAAAAAGCTTTCAGAACGTAACTAAAGCTTTTGATTTTTGACACTGACATGTGTCATTTAAAAACTCCATAAATCCTATAAGAATTCAAAATTACTGAATAGTATATAATATAACCTATTTTCATTTAACAAGTAAATCATGCTGAAAACTTGAGGACTTTCATGATAAAACGTAAAATGTGTCTCTAAAAATAAAAATGGCAACGTTGCATTTTACTTCCCTGCCTAGGCAGGAAAATTCAATTTCCCTGCTGATTTTGCGGCAGGAAAGTAGTAGATTACATGACGATTTCATGAAAATATTATTAATAAGGTGTAATTATTTCATTTGCATTAACTTTACGTTGCAGTAATAACAAATTTTTTCTATGTCGGTGTTCTTATAAGTCAATAAAATCACTGTAACCTCGTTGTTACGAAGATCTATTGATACAATGTATTAATGTATACAATCAGACAAAAACACAAAATACTCAAACTGTCAAAATGTAAAATTTCAATTGTTAGCAAGAAGCGATATATATATATATATATATATATATATATATATATATATATATATATATATATATATGTAACTGACAAAAAAGTCATATTTTTGACAAGTCGCATAAAAATCTCCTTGTAAAATTACATCAATAGAAAAAAATAGTACCTATAAAAAAAATGTTTCATAAAGCCTGTTTACGCACTTGTTCTTTATAAAACTCGCCTCGTACATTAACAAATTGCCTTATGATATTTGTTTTTTAACGTACCTACTACTATTTTATGTGCGTCATTAATAGTTGAAAAATGAACGGTTGTATATAATTAAAATACTGTAGCTGCATTTAAAAAATATAAACAATCGTTTAATGACTCTTTTGCACATGGTTAAAAAGTCGAGTAATTAAAAATGACAGTACGTTGTTCTCACATTAACACAATAACCGTCTTTAATTCTTTATGTTTTCATTCTTAATCTTCTAATTTATATAATAATTATAGTGCGTTTTATTCTTTGTTATGATTGTTTATTTACCGGCTTTGTTATATGTTCAGAATTGTCTAGACCATGTAATTAAATAATATATAAAGATAATATTTCTCATTTAGCTTAGTTGCCTCTTAATACATATTTAATAATTTTTATATAAATATGTGTTTTCAGAGTCCTTGCTAATGTTATTTTTGTACAATTAGAAAAATATTATGTGTATGGGAGTTACTACACGAATGAAGATGTTTGCTTCAAGAATAACTATGTTGTTTTATTGTATAATGAACTTACCTTATTGTTACAAAGGAAATAATATGGATGAAGCTCATACCTGTAACAAGAAAAAAAGTAGTTATTTATCTTCCTATACGTTACGGATGTATATGTTTATGTTGTAGTATAATACTTTCATTTGATTCCGATATCGAAACCAAAAACAAAAATATCACGGATCTGCAAATCTGTAAGTACTGAACAATATTGAAACGAATGCTCTTACCTTTAATTTTATATTAATCAACAAAAATAGATGTGTTTTTGTCAGTCTTTTATCGATCTGTAAAACACAGTTTTGTATTCAATATAGCCATTAGTTATTTTAATATTTACGGTATTCCATAAACTATAAAATAGGTTTAAAGCTAAATTATTTTCCTCGTGTAAGGACCGACGACAAATATTTCGAATTTTAAATGGCACAAAAGTGAACCCTGTGGTGCACTCTCCACGCCAGAAATGAGTGCCCGTGAGGTGACGCCTGGTAAGCGCCCGCACAGTACAAATATGTCATCATCATTACCGATATCTGCGATAAAGCAGATTGTGGCACACTCAGAAATGGGTAATATGCCGTGATGATATTTTTTTTTGTGTAAGGTTATTTTGTTTCTGTATGGAAGTAGTACTTTACATATTTTTGCGTACATACTGAATTCAAATTTTCAAATTGCGTTATCATATCTTTGACAAGATCAGAGTAGAACATGAAAAAATAAAAAATGCAGAACATGTTGACAATTTTTATAAAATAATCATCAATAATTTACTTCTTTAGATGTCACGACGAATGCAAACTGTTATAAATAGTGAAACCTTTTAGACTAGTTATTAAATATGTAATATTGTTTGTTTTTTGAGTATTCAAATATATTTCATAATTGTTTGAGCAATGGCTCCGATTTCCGGAAAATTTTGATGTGTTATTCAGCGCATTTTTCTGGACAGGATTCTTTTAAAAAGCCTTTCTTGTAATTACTTTGAGGTAAAATTATAAATTTCCTGTACTGTAAAACGTCTTTAAAATGATAAAAAAATGTATATATATTTATAATAGTTAAATAATAATAATTATGAATAATAAGTAATTTGTAAAAAAAGAAAAAGAAAAATGTAATAAAATACTTTTCAAAAATTTCCTCGGTTTGAAAGAGTTGTAGATCGCTATCTAATGGTTATAGAAAAAAAAGTTTTAGATGAAAGTTGTAGGGAATTTTATCCTCAGCAAATTAAAAAATTAATATTTTTGCCATAATGCAAACAGGTGAAGAGATATTTTGAAAAAAACGCTTTTTTGAGTTTTTTTTCTAAGTTCCGAATGCCCCAAAAGTCGAAAACTTGCATTTTTTACTAGGACCCCTAAATATATAATATATCCAATATATTTAGGTATAGTTTCTCATTCTAATAATGTCGACATACTAATAAACGAAATTGTTTTAATAAAATTAGTGAATTTCTCGCGGGTCAAATAAATTTCCATGTGCAGTAATTCGTGTGTATTTTAATGTACCTGTTACACCTACCATGATATATTTCGTTCCTTAAAAAACATATACTGGTTTAATGCCATTGTAAGCTAATTTTCCACTCTACAAAATGTTTATTCATTTCATAAATTAAATTACTTAAAATATATGTGTCATTTCCTGGTGTGTATGGGAAACAGATAAAAATAGCAAGATTACACACCTGAATTTATTTATAATTATAAGTTACTGAAACAATGCTCAAATGTCTTCAGGAAAAAAACTACGGTGTGAAGAATTTCATACACAAAAATTATTTTAATTGTATGTATCTTTTATCAAATCAACGATGAAAACACTTCTTACAAATTAAAATTAATTAATCTAAATTAAGCTTAAGAATTTTTGTTTTGAAAAAGAATTTTTACCTTCCGTCAAAAGGAAGGTATTGTTTACAGTGAAAAAATTGTTTTTAATGAATAAGCACATTTTAGGGTCCCTACAATACGAATGTACTATTTTTAAGATGATGTCTGTATGTGTCTGTGTGTGTGTCCGTGTGTCCGTGTGTGTGTGTGTGTGTGTGTGTGTGTGTGTGACAAATTTTTCTCCGACGATAACTCCAAAACTTCAATTCTAAAAATTATGATTCTTTCATATTCCTCTTCTTTACAACCATATGAAAAGCTGATTAGATTTTGATTATAATTAGTCAACCGGAAGTACCCTTATTTGAATTTCTTAACAGTTTTTCTTGAAAAATCGCTGTTAAATATCATTTTCGACATTTTATGTGATTATCAATAGAAAGAATATCTTATTCTCTATACGGTTCGATTATACATTTTCCTTCATATTCAATAGATATAGAGTTATAGAGAGATTAAGAGAGATTAACTTTCGAAAATCAGTCAGCTTTGCAAAAATTATGAAAACAACAGATATATTCAAAAAAATTTAATTGACAGATGTCAGTGGTAAGTGCAAAACCAAAGTGGAAAGCATATGATCTGAAAGTGATATAAGTGACAGAGTGTCCCTCGCCAGTGACTTGCATTTGCGGCCTCGCATCAAGATAGGAACTTATAATGCCAGAAGTACGAGAAAGGCAAAAGAGAAGATGAAAGGACTGTATAGCAGAAGATTTGAGAGAGGAAGAACTGTGTCACGAAGGTGCTTTGGACAGGAATGAGTAGAAGAGAAGAATAAGAAACAGCGACTTCTAATAAAATAGGTATGTAAAAATAGTGTGTTCTTGTTACAATTATACAGGATATATAGAATCTTTTTCAAGGAACTTTTGGTATAGGATATGTACAAAATACATCGAATTGACGGAAGCTTTTGTGCTGGCCACAACAGATTTTTTCATTCATATTTTCTAAATTGTTCATTCATGAAATAACATTTAATTATATGGTCGAATATTTCACAGCTAACAGTAGTTATTTAAAAGTCAATGAATTCTTTTCTAATGTTACTGAAAAGGCGCTACTAAAGAATAACTTAGGTCGTGGAATTTAATGGTTACATTGTAATACGTCCACGAATGGTGGTCGCAGTATATATAATTAAAAGTAAAAAACACAATTAACAATTCGTTATAGTTTAAATTACAGATTTAATAGCTGAGTAATTTAGTTAAATTTCAAATGGAATCCTCGTTTTAATTTCTTTGACATGTGGCTAGCTCGATTATCACAATTACACTTGGCTGACTGCGCTGTTTAGAATAGATATTATAATTAAATTGTGTGCAAGTGCAACTGTGCGACATAACTTTAAAAAGTATAAATTGCAACGTATTCTACACAACCGTGCAATTTCACAAAGTGAATTATCATTTCTATATGCAAGTATGCAAAAAGTTATGTTTTAGCTTTACTGTTATAAGTGCAACATGTATGTTGAATTTATTGGGTTACATAATAGTAACAATTTAACTAATGAGTATTTGCTTAGTAATATGCATATTATGTTAGCAGGTTAGGTATGTAAAAGAAAATAAATTTCATTCGATAGATTAAATTAGAAAATAAATTAGCAATCAATATTATATTAAAATAACTTTGTTGAAAATAACTTGTATGTTCTACATACTCCATGTTTTTCGCATTTTAAAACTGTTATGGTAATAACTATATTTATATTCTCATATGTTCTCTGATCTTTCCATATTTAATTTATGGACTGGTTTACGATGAATTTAGTTTACGAATTTTAATAAATAAAAAAATAAATAAATATATCATCACGGCATATTACCCTTTGAGTTTGATTATGTTTTAATTGTATCATACAAATATTTACAATATAATTCTAAAAGTAAAATAACAATATACAAAAGTATAATTTAACAGTACGTATATTTTATAATTATTTACTTGAATACAGATTTACTGGGGAACTAAATTTAACTGGACGTTTATAATACCGGCCCATAATCTTATGTAAAACCTATAAATAATATAAAATATAGATGTTAATTTTTTTATTCAATTTTGACGTTTTAAACTGTCATTATTAACTCCATAGCAACAACTATAAGTAACACTTTATTCACAAGTGAATTAAAATTTTTTAAATCACTCTCACAAAATTACTCACTCTTCAACAAATAATGCATTTAAAATAACATCAGGCACGAAAATAACACTCACCATAGTATTTATCAGTCATTATCAGCCATTTTCATTATTTTTCACGGCACAAATGACAGACAATAAAGCTTTTTAAATAGATGACTTGACGTATATCATCGACGATTTTCATGCAGAGCTTAGTAACTGATTAGTTTTTTGTTTTTTCAAAATTAAATATTATAATGTTTTTATTATTATTTCGTCAAAATTGAATAATAGTATATTATACGCCAAGGTTGAGAAGATAATCATTATTGACCCAGCGCCTATTGAAACCCGAGGGCGAAGCCCGAGGGATATAAGGCGCCTGGTCAATAATGATCTTCTCAACCGTGGGTTATATACTATTTTTTTCACTACTAGCACATAAATTCTCTTTGAATTATTTTTTATTGATAATAACAATAATTTTGACATGAATAATAACGTTACTTATTTGTTATTATTCACAAAAACAAAGTAGGCTGCATTTGTTTTTATCTGACGTTTTGCTCATTTCGCTGGTTTGATAACCTCACTTATGGGCCTTGATTTGTATTTGATTTAATTATTTAATAAAAACACTTTGTGCTGTTACAGTCAGCAGCCTTATTAGTTTATTATTATTTGTAAATAAATCTATTGAAATGTATTTACCTACAAATACAAAAAAATAGTGATTTTTTCAATCCTACATCTACAAATATTTCACATTTTCACCAAAACAGCACAGTGGCCAGGCGAGGCGGCAGCGTAGGTCAATTTAAAATTATAGTGGCAAATTATATGCTTAACACCTTTCTTGAGTTTAATGAGTTAAATAATATTTGGATTTGGAGGCTTGAGTTTGATTGCAAAGTGACAGTTTGCATTATAGACCAAGGTTAATAATAAATTATTATTGACCTAGGTTACCATGGTTACAAGCAAGAGGTAGTGAAAAACAATTTCTCATGTCAAATAAAGGTAAATAATAGTGGGTTCCTAGGCTAGTAGTGAAAAAAATATTGTATAAACCACTTGAGCTAAGAATGTTTATTCACTCAAAGAAACTTTCTTCTCATGAATAAACATTATCTTAGCTCACTTGGTGTATATATATCTATTAAGAAATAGCACGTAAAACGGCCATAAAATAATTTTAATCAAAAAATGTATCGGTTTTCTACTCCATAATTTGAAAAAAAAATAATGTGCTGACCACATCTATTATTTCCTATTTATACTTATCATTTGCTGGCATTACTATTATGTTTATTCTCGCTTACGTGTTATAATGACAAGGCCATTCGCTGCATTATCACTTTTACTGTCTTCATTTACCGATTCATAGTCCGACGTCTTGATTCTTTATTGACTTTCACTCTCACACACCTGACAGTCTAATAATGATCCACGGCATCTGATCTCCAATTACTGTATCAATCCGGCGCAATTTGCCTCGCTGTGCACCTGTGCGCTATGAAGGCATCAGCCATCAGTGTCTTCAGAGGTGTTTCGAGAGGAGCAATGAGCCAGAAAACTGCTCCATGAGCGTATTCAAAAATCTAATACGTGGATTTATATCGGGAGAAGAGCAATGGAGTGTGAAGTTCTTGAGAGCGGTGAAATATTGTACATCCACCACTTACAGTTACCTGAGATCAGAATGCATTGCAATAATGTCGTCATTTACATGAATACACTAGGACAAATGGGAGAGGATTACTATAACCTGGAGTACACTATGGTAATACCACCAATGAATTTGTATCACCATTAAAATTTATCAAGTGCTAAATATAAAATAAGATTTGAATAAGGGTTTCCGTCAATACCGTTACTACCATACCAAGAAGTAATCAAAAATATAAAACTCAAGATCTTAAGACAACAACTTATCAAAACAGACAAGAAAATCAACGAGAATGTATTGACTATTGATAATGTACTCTCTAAGGGATGATATTATTGAATCTTCAACCCTTAGTGTACACATCTCATTTCAAACACAAAACTTGAAACAGCTATTAGTATTTAATGAAAAATTAGGGATTCGGTCGAGACGAGACGAGACGAGAAATTCATTGTCTCGTCTCGTCTCGTTCCAAATTCATAAAATTATGTCTCGTCTCGAAATTTTTCTCGTCTCGTTTAAAAGAGTCTCGTCTCGGTTGAGATTCTCGTTAAGATTTATCGACGTAAATTTAATATATATAATTTGGTCCCATAAACTAATTATTAAATTTATACAATTTTGTATTAATAGTAATTTGAACAAAAAGATTATTATTATTATTATTATTATTATTATTATATATTTACACATTTGATAGTTAAATACCTATTTATGATCAATTTTGACAACTTAACTTTTGAATTGAATAACATTTCCTCTGTTCACAGCGTACTCCGAGATAGTTTGTTTTTAAATATAATTTTTTATAATTTATTATGATTCATATAGTAAAAATCTGATGTGGCCAGCACACGACCTCCCGCCAATTCCATGTTTAAAATAGCAATGAGCTTTAAGTAAAGTATCACTTTCGATTGATCGTTTGTAAACAAAATCTACTTTGTTGTTCCAATAAATAGAAAAGTTTGTAATACGAAATTTTGGATTATATTTTATTATGTTTTTCCTGAAAAATCTGTGAGCAAATACCAACTTTGCGAAGTTTTGGATCATTAATATATTTTAAGGAAAAATCGTCACACACACATTATTGTCAAAATCAGCACCAACTTCCTTATGCTCTAAAACGCAATCTGTGTAAATTCTTCGCCGTACATGATCCATTTCGTAAATGTGTAGTTGCAAAATATTATTTGACACTATGAAATCACGTTCTTATTGAGAGCTGTTTGATATATAATGCTGCAAACATCAAACTTAAATCGAATTATCCTGTATATCTAATATTTATGTATGATGGAAAATATATTATTTTTACAAACTTTAATTTCATTACAATTCTTCTTAACACGGTTTCATTATTAATTTTAATATAATTGCTTCGTGACAGAGACATTTGTTTAAATATGTCAAATTTGTTATTAAAGTATTATTTTTGTTTGACGCACAGGCAAAATGATATACAAAAATAAATTATTTTATAATTCAATATTTAAAGTTATTTCAAGTTACTTACTAAATGATTATCGTAGAATTGAAGATTGTGTTATTATATTTAATTTTTATTGGTAAAAGTAGCTAAAAAATTATATTCAATGAATTTTTTACAAGAAAAACTGTTAAAAGCTTGTATAAATACTTCCGGTTATCCTATATACACTAAAAACTAATGAGCTCTTCCCACATTAGTATAGAATGAGAGTACAAAATTTAAAAATTTTCTGATTGATAGTATTTGAATAATCGTGTCCACACGATCCACACACACACACACAGGCATACACACACACATACATACCTACAGACATCATTGTAAAAATGATAAAATCGGATTCTGGGGACATCAAAACGTGCTTATTCACTAAAATATCTATATGTGATTTTCGGCACGATCCCTATACCTCCCTTACCTAGGGTAGCGGGAGGTAAAAAGAATACATGACAAAATAAGCAAATAAGAAACGGAGTAAGGTATCTAATTTGTTTGAAAAATGAATAACTGTTCACACCGTATACGGTGAAAGTCTGTCCATTTACAGTTTCTGCGAATTATACTGTATGCAATTTCCGTGCGTTTGAATATAAACTTTGAATATGGGATAAAACAGGAAGCTAACCAAAAGTCATATAAACATCTGAGATGCATTACCGCCATTACATAACTGTTGTAATGATATTCCCAATTTACGCGGCCAATTAATCCCTCCAAACAAAGCCAAAAACCCGTTTCCACTAATTCCCATTAATTCCATTTATTCCCTTATAACTCATCCGAGGCGTAGAGGCGGCGCAGATGGCCTGGTGGTCAGATACTATCTGGCGGACTTGTTTTACGATATTGCGGGGTTGGTACAGGAACACGGATTTCGCGGTGCTGCTGCGACACACGAGATTAATTGCACACCAGATACACACATGTGACTGACCTACAAGTGACCTTGAGGTGTACGACATAGAAAGTGATTGGGATGGGTCATTGATTCAACCTTTCGGTGGTACAAGTGTCAGGTAATACTAAATCAGAGTTTGATTTGACATTTCAGACTGAGATCATTATTAAAGTACATATTCTTTACTCAATTTGTTCATGGATAGGTGGCTGCGTAATTGTTCCTAGCACCAAAGAAAATCAAGAACACATACAAATTGAAAATGTTAATATTACCGAAAATATAAACTTATATTCATACGTAATATAACAAGTGATATGATTATCATCGATGATATTTTCGAGTGAAATGTGCTGCTTCGGTTTCACGAGCAATATCTTCGATTATGAATCATGTCACGAGCTTATATTTAATGAGAGAATATACGAGCCCCTTCTCACATCATTTGGCCCAATCCGCTTAATTTAATTTTATTTAGTTAATATATGACACAAATAATAACTGACATAAATTAACAGACATTTTGTCGTTTTACCGTTATATCAAGATATGTTTCCTAACATATTTTACTGATTCAATGTAAAGTGAAATAATGAAAAACTGAAAAAATTAAATGAATTTAAGTCGTAAAATTGTAAGGTTTTATTAAATAAAATGTCTAAAAGATTTACAGTAACAATTTACATTTAAAAGCGACGTTATTCAATATTGATAAACAATATGTAATTAATATATTAGATTTGTGTTAAAGTTATTCCATTAAATTTACAATCTTGAGCTAAAAATTGAATTTAAAATTACTCTATAATGCTGAAAATGTACATTTTAAATAAAAAGTAAAGATTCATTTTAGTATTATTAAAAATGCTATTAGTTAAGTCAGCATAAATGAATTTTTAACAAGTGGGCCAACTGAAGTGAGAAGGGGCTCGTAATGAATTTTTGTTAAAATTAACTGTCAATGTTGTAAAAATCCCTTAGTAACGAATGTAAATAAGGTGATAATTTCTTTGTTTTTTATCATCGCTGTGATAGACATGAAACTAGGGAAATTCTGAATGTTGATTGGTGGAAAACATGTCACGTGACTAATGAATTATATTCTCAAAAAAGAAACTTAATTATCTTGTTCAAGTTTCGAACTGTTCTAAAGGTGTTTTGTAGACAATTTTGCCCTAGGAACTTAATGAATAATATTACAATACGGTGCCCATGGTAACCAGTAGTTGAATGTAAACTGTCACTTACCGTCAACAAAACAATGACACAATGACATATTTTTTCGCAGTAGGTTTGACGAAAAGATTTTTGAAGCGCGCCTCAGTAAACAAAAAAAAAACAGAGAGGGAGACCTAGGAATGATTGGATAGATGACATCAGAAAAGGTACAGAGAGAAGAGGAATACCATGGAACATTATAAAAAGTAGGTCCCAGGACAAAAAGCGGTGGAAAGAAATGTGGCGAAGATCCCCAATAGCAAAGAAAACTTCAACTCACTCAAAGCCCGACAACAGAAATAGTAAAAGGATAATTTTCTTTGAAAGTGATTCATTTAAATGTCTTTTACCTTTAAGCTTATAACATTAACATCTGGTATGAGAAACACAGCATAGATACCGTTTTTGTGTGAAATAATTTTTAAATAATAACCTTAGTATAGGTCTTTTGAGCCCCAACCGGTCACTTGAAACGCATTGGCAACAAAACCGAAATGCATTAAATTTTCAAAATGGACATAATTTATTTATTTTGCATAATTCATGTCTTGGTATTTCGCGAAGGCATTTACATCTTCCCACTGCATAAAGTAAGGTTCATCTATTCGTAATCTGGCGAGAATCAGGTTAGCTATGACAAACATTTGCATTTTGTGTAGACAACGGAAACTCCTTGACGGAAATAACGCAGAATAAGATTTATGTGTGAATTATCAGCACATTTAAATACGTTCCAATAACATACTAGCATTACATTAATAAATTCACTCAGCAGCAATTCATATTACCAGTCCGCAAACCGCTCTAGTTAATTTTTCATTGCTTAGTTAATATTTTTAGTAGTCATAAACTTGTTTGAATTATGTTTTAATAACTTCTTAAAAGCTATAAAGAAGAATTTATATGACCAGTAGCTGCAGAAAAATAAAGAGGTTTCATTTATGCAATTATTTTCTACAGCATTTTTAATGGTCTTGTTTTTAATCAGACTGTTAAAGGCTTTCAACGGGTAATCAGAAAATTAAACACTTTTACTTGAGATTACTAACTGATATTGTATGTGAACTCTCACAAAATGAAAAGTAGATTAACAATTACACATAAATCACGCATTAGCTAAAATTAGAAAAGAGATAGGTAAATAAAAATTACCTTATCTTTTATTAATAACAGATTATTTTATATGAGGTCCCGTGACCGCGCGCCTGAGTGTCTGGTCGCGAACCTGGGGAACCGGGTTCGATCCCGGCGCCAAATATTTTGAATTTTAAATGGCACAAAAGTGACCTCTGTGGTGCACTCTCCACGCCAGCTATGAGTGCCCGTTAGGTGACGCATGGTAAGCGCCCGCACGGTACAAATATGTCATCATCTTTACCGATATCTGCGATAAAGCAGATTGTGGCAAACTAAGAAATGGGTAATATGCCGTGATGATATATTTATTTATTTATTTATTGTTTTATATATGTATATTTGAAATATAAACGGTGTAACAAAAAAATTGTAATAATACTACCTTTTTTTTAGTTCAAATTCTGTATTTATTTATTATAAAACAAGAAATATCAATCCCAATAATTGTGACGGATTAGAACTTAGTCGCGGATGGCTTCCAATATTAAATATGTAATTTGTAGTATGTATACAATTTTTTCTAGACTTTTTCTAACATCTGTTAATAAAGAGTACGGCTGCGGTATTTCGCTACCATTAAAGCGTCTCTGAGTTATACAAATCACTTCTCTGCCAGTTTTTGGGACGGTTTTTCCTCTGGCAAAAGAAGAGTTTTCCTGAGAAGATGCATGTTCGTCGTGTAAGTTATTACCGGGCGTGCATATATTGTCTAGAAAATTGTATACATAATAAAGGTAACATTTACGAACTTTTCTTGTTACCTTGGTTACTTGTTGTTTATGTTTTTTCACATTTTTATGTCAATTTCCCCTGAAGAAGGCACCAGTTTATGATGCCGAAACGTTGGGTTTTAATAATAAATAAATACAGAACTTAAACTAAAGAAGGTAGTATTATTCCAATTATTAATATGAGTTCTGAAAGATATTTTAATAATTTAAATGAACTGTATTTATCTTGGGCTTCGGGATTAAAAAAAATGATTTTTAAATTTATCTGTAAAATATATAGAAAAAGTATTAATGTATTCCTGTAGAAAATTCAATAATCTTTATTTTTCATAATGACAAAATGCGAAAAAATGGCATTTAATGGTATTTTTTGAAGAAAAACCATTATTCGCTTCAGGTAAAGTGTCATTTCCGGTTATCCGATTTATACCAAAATCTAATGGTTTCTTTCTATATTAGAATATGGTAGAAATACAAGGTTTCAGAATCTGAATGATAGTATTTGAGTTAGAGCGACAACAAAATACATACACACACACACATACACACACACAGGCATTATCGTAAAAATGTTAAAATTGGATTCTAGGGATCTTAAAACGTGCTCATTTACTAAAATGTCGATATGTGATTTTTTCACGGAACAATAATGACTCATTAATGATATGTTTATAGGCTAGTAGTGAAAAAAATAATATTCGATTATCATACATTATTTTTCATACAGAGTTAGTTAAAGGTATGGAGACGGCGATTTATTGTCGTTAATATTAATTTTAGGAAATTATGTTCAGAACAAAAGAAATTTTGATCTACATTTGATTATACTTGAATTTTTTTTTCTTCAATTGTTTTTGAGTTACGCTTGCCCGCGTAATTTTTTTAAATGGGAACCTGTTAATTTTACTCTACCATTCAATAGAGCGTTTTTTCTCTTTACATCAGAATTTTTGTTGTTTTTATTTTTCAATTTATTTTAATAACATTTTTACAAGGAAAAACACCGGTTCAAGTATTTACGAATCTAAGATAGACAAAATTATTTTCGATAAAGTTGTCGGTCACAATCATATCATTAAAAACAAATTAATAACTAAGTAAATTAAAGTATTCAAATTGTCTTCCATTTGTAATTTGACAGTGACCCAATCGATTTACAAAACCCCAAAGAGAATTCTCTAAAAATTCACGGGGAATTTTGTGTATCGTTCTGGTAATTCGGATTTTTAAATCTTCGATGTTATCGGGCTTATCTTTGAAAACTTTATTTTTTACGTATCCATACTTTTAACTAACCCTGTATTATAAATTTTCAGTGAACAACCCTACCACCTGTTTCTTCCTCTTTTTGCTACTCCCTGCAACGCGTGTGGCAAGTTAAGTTGATACTCAGTGCATCCCTAACAATAACTCTTCCAGTGCAAACAGTGCAGCCACAGTCATGCTAAATGCTTTTTAATGACGTTCTTCAAAGTCAATTTTAGTTGAGGAATACCGCCATTAATTACAAACTAGTGCAAGCACGTAGGAAAAATACAAGTTAAATGTTACACAGGATAGTAGTTAATACTAACTAGTATGCGGCCTGCAAAAATGATGGAGTGATGGTAATTAGATTGATGAGAATGGGAGTTTAGCAATTTAATAAGTTCATTACTACATGGTAATTATATTACGATTTTTACTTGATGCACACTTTAATTACGCTAATTTAATTACAACAATATACAATGAATTACCACATTTCAATGCATAGGATGTATATTACCGTTCAAAATTCAGAGCTTATAGTTGTAGTTCCGTATCTATTTTCTTTGGTAAATCTATTACTTATACACAAATTTGTATAACTTTGATAAATTTTATGATAATTGGATCGTATTTAACAGTCATTTTAAGTTATAAAGATTATATTTAGTGACTCCATCTCTTTAGTAATTTAAAGTACATTTCATATTTTATGCTTACTTACAAGATGTGTCTGTGTGAGTGTGAGACCAAAATTTCTCCGACGATAACTCCAATACTACTGGTACAATTCTAAAAGTTTTTAACAATTTGTTTTGAAAAAAATGCAATTAAATAATTTTTTTTTTACCTTTTATGTGATTATCTTATTGTCTATACGGTTTGATTATATATTTTCCTTCATATTTAATATATATAATAATGTAAATATAGAGTTAAAAAATTATAAAGAGATTATCTTTCATAAATTAGCTTTGCTAAAATCATGGAAACAGCTGATATATTCAAATAATTCTAATTGACAGATGTCGATGTCAAGTGCAATTTACATAGTGTATATTCGTGTTATAATTTTATTGGATTTATAAAATCTTTTCAAAGGAGCTTTTGGTATGGAATTTATGTTTGTCGTCGTGTTATAATTTTATTAGATGTATAGAACCCTTTTCCAAGAGACTTTTTCATAGTATTTATCCATTTTTATTTCAATACTTTTATTTCTAAAAATTCACACAGTTGTTCAAATACTCTAAAAATTCGTACATTTACGTAACATTCTCTTTACTATCAAATAATATTACTACCAAGTTTACATCTCTACCCATTTTTAAATTATTGCACCAAAAGTCAAAATACCCCACATTTAGATATAAACTTCAATATTTTCAAAAACCTATTTTTTATGTATCTAGATACTTCTCAAAGTGCTGATTCCAAATTTTGAAACCACAGGTCGATATCTCGTTTCGTTTTCGAAATATTTAGATTTTTGCTGCCCATTTTTGGGTATTAACCCATAAATGGGTCAAGATATGAATTTGGCGACATCACCATTCGATTCTACGGACAAAAATACATAAGTATAGCAATTTTCATAATTTTTGTCCAACCGGTTAATTTTTTATGAATAAAAACTTGAAAACCCCTGAAAATAGTCAAAATCTGCAAAAATCGTAAGGGGTACACCTTAGATTTTTGCGATTTTTGGCCATTTTCAGTTATTTTGCTTTAGAGATTGTATGCGGTGCTCAAAAATTTTGAAAATTGGTGTACTTATGTAATTTTGCCCGTAGAATCGAATGGTGTTGTCGCCAAATTCATATCTCGGCCCATTTTTGGGTTATTACCCAAAAATGGGCAGTTTTGAGCAAAACTTTGAATCTAAATATCTCGAGAACGAAACGAGATATCTACTTGCGGTTTCAAAATTTGGAATCAACGCATTGAGAAGTATATACATACATAAAAATTATATTTTTGAAAATTTTGAAGATTTTATCTAAATGTGGGGTATATTGACTTTTGGGGCAAAAATAGTAGAGATATAAACTTGGTAGCAATATTATTTGATTATAAAGAGAATCAGGTTGAATTATTAGTCTAAAATGCAACTATTATTTTTTTGCAATAAGTAGTTACAGATAAAAGGAGAGTACAAATATCAAAACATTTTATAACAATATTATTAAATAGAAGAAGCAGCAAATGTCGATTGCATTTCCTGTTGAAAACTTTGTCGACATTAATTTAAAACAAGAAAAAGTATCTAGATACATAAAAATTAGATTTTTGAAAATTTTGAACATTTTATCTAAATGTGGGGTATATTGACTTTTGGGGCAATAATTCAAAAATTGGTAGAGATATACACTTGGTAGTAATATTATTTGATTGTAAAGAGAATGTTACGTAAATGTACGCATTTTTAGAGTATTTCCATATGAACATACATAATGTATATTTATGTGATAATTTTATTGGATTTATAGAATATTTTCCAAGGATCTTTCTGTATGGAATTTGTAAAAAATTATATTATGTTCGTGTTACAATTTTACTGGATATATAGAATCTTTTCCTATGAACATGTGGTATGGGATTTGTACAAAATACATCAAATTAGCGGAAGGTCTTGTGCTGGCCACAACAGATTTTTAATTTTTTTTTTTTTAAATAATAATTTGAAAAGCAGGGGGCGCAAATGAAATATTTAACACAGGCGTAAAAAAGCTAGCCATGCCCCTGAACTGGGGATTGTAATTTGGCCTTAACTCTAACCAGAAAAGTTGAGAAATATTCTCACTATACACTAAAATGGAATTAGATTTCGGTGTCACTTGGACAAGCGGAAATGGTGCTTTATCATTTTGTTAAACCGCATCTGGTTTATGTTTTATTTCAAAATAAACAAAGTACGTAATTTTATGCGCAAGCCTAATAATCCTTTTTTATTTAACTTCCATAATTCGTTTTGATCGTTCTAAGCAAAAATACAAAAGTCATTTACTTGGTGTTTAATTTTATTGTACTGTTACGAATTTATGTACCATGAAAATGTAATATGAATATGACTCACGCATCAAATTATGCATTAACGCTTCGGATATTTGATTTATGTATACATCCGGTAACAAAAGATGTACTGATAAAAATGTTACACGCATTGAACTAAAACTTCTTTTATTTTTAAGACAAGTTGTTGCAAAATGTTTTCAATGGAAGATGACAGGAGCATTTTTGCAAGGTTTAAAATTGTCAGACCTCATCGACGGTTAAGACAATGCTTGCTTTTGACATCATTGTAATCATTTACATTCGTGTAACTGTATTATTTGTTCCTATTCACTGTTGACATATTTCAGCACTTCATTTGTATTCATGCATTATTGCGTGCGTGTTTTATTTCATTGTCTGTTCAATCTTGCGTATCCATTTGTTGTGCTGCCATTTTCTTTCTAATATGATCGAGCTCACCTGGTGAGCAGAATGCAAATTACAATGTATGTTCTTGTTTGTCTCGCAACTTACCTCATTACATACATATTTTCCGAATTACGACTTTATGTTTATGTCTTCGCTACTGGTGTGTTATTTAGCATAGAAAATACGAATAATAAAAGTTCGTTATGGGAGAATACAAATCGTTTTCCGTATTTGGTTTCTAAGCAATTTAGCGCTAGTTCAAGGTTAGGAAAGAGATAATTAATTTAATTTGAAAAGATGAATTATTTACCGTGGATTTTTCTTAATGCGTGTGACTTGATTTTAACTGGGCTTCCGTATTACTCATGTGAGTATTTTAATAATATTGGTGTGCGACTTACTTTGTAATTTGTACGCAGTATTTTTATTCAAATATTTCCAAACAGTTCAAATCTTATTTGGATTATTTTTGCTCTAGTACTAGAGATGCATTTGGGCCGGGCCGAGCCGGGCTTTGAGGTTTGGATCGACTCGGACCGAAAATAAAAATTACCGGCCCGACTCGAAGATCGACTCGACAAAAAAATTAGCTAGCCCGGCTCGAAAACTGACTCGAAATCGGGCCGGGCCGGGCCAAAGCTCGAAATTGTTTGCATCCGGCATTCCTAATGTTGATTTTTATGTTAAGGCGAAATGTCTAACTTTTTCTTGTCAAAATTTATAAAAAAAAAAAAACAAACCTCTACATTCTTATAACTTTCAACATTAGTTAACATAAGTAGTTAAAAAAAAGACCCTTCTAGTGTAAGTTTGTTATAAAAATTACAGACCTACGAGTATTTACACTTTGTTTACCAAAGAATTTAAACAACTTTTTCACAAATCTTATATAAAAAAATATAATTATAATTTACATAAGGATTTTTTATCTAACTTTCTTTCTGCTCAAAAATAGGACAAGAAATCATTATGGTAGGAACAAAAATCACTTTTATTTAAGTATACGAGTAATAACAACAATAATAGCAACATCACAATATAATTATTATGCTTTAATGAATAACCTTGAATTCTTGAAGTAAAATAATACATTTTTATTTATTAATATGTGAAGTGTGTTTATTAAATCATTTTGATCCTTTTTAACTTCATCCATTTTCATTAAAATATTAAGGAAACTGTGCATTTGATTTAATTATAAGATTTTTCGCGCCGGCCCGAAATGCTCGAATTTTCGGGCCGAGCCAAAATCAAAAGTCCAACTCGCCTCGATTTTTGAAAATGATTAGCCCGATTCGGCCCGATATAAAATATCTTCGGCCCGGCTCGATGATCGACGCGAAATCAAGGTGGGCTTCGGGCCGGGCCAGGCCAAAGCTCGAAATCGAGTGCATCTCTATCTAGTACGGTTCAAAAATATTGTTATCTCATAATTGGGAATTACAAGGGAACACCGATATGAAAAATTCTTGATGCAAATCAATTTTACAAAAAAAACATGTTATGGTAAAAAAAACACGTTGTGATTATTAAAATTAGTCAAAAATTGGCAAAAACTTTTAATGTTGGGAAAAATTTTAGTAATCAAAAAAAAAAAAAAAATTTTACGAGGTAGTGGCACATAGTTTAAGAATATTTATACTTACATAATATCTTAAATTGAAAATTCAAAACTATATTGACGTTATGAAGTGAAACCTTAGCTTCATATGCGTCTTCAGTATATTGGTTATTTTAATTTGCTGTAATTTTAAGGTTGTACAATATTGACACGAAACAAAATTATATTGTCATTTTCCAAATGTGTATGAGATACTTGAGAGGTTATTTTCCTTAAATTATTATTATAATGTCATTCATATTTCTGTCTCACGCAAAATAATATATCAGTCTTTCAGATTTAACGTCACAAGTATTTTTTAAAACCACTAATGTATTCCTGTGTATTATTAATTTTTATGAAAAATTAAATAATGGAGGTATTAACACTAATACTAATCTAGATTAAAATATCACTTTTACTTTATCTGGATATTAAATAAAATTGAACTTTAAACTTCATCTTTAAATAAATATATCATCACGGCATATTACCCATTTCTGGGTGTGCCAGTATCTACAACACATGCAGACATCGGTAATGATGACGATATATTTTACCGTGTGGGCGCTTACCAGACGTCACCTCACGGGCACTCATAGCTGGCGTGGAGAGTGCACCACAGGGGTCACTTTTGTGCCATTTAAAATTGAATCGCATAAATAATGATAACGTTTTGGTTGTTATATGTGTTATATTTATATTTTAATTACTTATCAAGTTATCATATTTTTGGGAACCTAGCACTTTTTGAGGCTTTAAATTCAAAATAAGACAATACTTGATAGTTAAGACTTAAGACATGATTTTATATAACAAATATTATAATTATCTTTTAGAAGGATAAGGACAAACATTTGCGAAACCGGGATCTGTTATTAATTAATATAATTTTACTGTATTTAGAATGCAATACACTTTATTTCAATACCTATCAACAGTATCATAACATGAACTCATTCTTAAAACAATATGATTTTCTTGTCTTGCTGGAGCAAAAAATTAATTTGTTTCAGTCGGATGCATAAATAAGTTCAATTAATATTACATTCCCATATGAATGAAACATTATTCTTATGCACCGAAAGTGATATCACAGGATGGCAAGAGAAAAAATAACGCGCTGACAAGTGGCATCCGTCCCCACACCAAACATTAATAATCCGGCATAGCAAGCTGTTCTGCTGGTCCTCAGACCCCAGATCCGACCCTTGTACCAGACGCAGTAGGGACATCTTCAGATCTGTTGTGATTTATTACAAGCTACAGTAGAATATTATCAAAAAGAATATTTAGAATACAGAAATGCACGGTACAAATATGTCATCATCATTACCGATCTGCGGTCAAGCAGATTGTGGCACACTCAGAAATGGGTAATATGCCGTGATGATATATATATATTTTTTAATTACGAAATTAATAAGCCATTATATAAAATAAATAAATATAAATATGTCATCACGGCATATAAGCCACTACTGAGTGTGGCAGTATCTACAACGCATGTAGATATTTTGGTATACGAGGCGTGGCAATTAAATAACGAGATTCATTTTTTCCGGCTTCCCTGTAAATTTGGAAACATTGCAGGCTATGTCATATTAATTTGTCATCTTCCCTCCATCCACTGTTAAAATTTCAATATAATTAGGCAAACCGTTCGGCAGTAGCCTTTGATTGAAGTTAACTACTTTCTCGTTACCGTCGGAATTATGTTAGCGTCAATATGAAATTCTGTGTGAAACATAAAAAAATCCGCTACAGAAATGTACGAATTGTGGAAGAATGTTTATAGTGATGAGGGTCTATCTAGTACTCAAGTTTTCGAGCAGTTTAAAAGATTTAAAGAAGAAAGAAAAGAGATTGAAGACGATTAGCGCCTTGGCCGTGCACTGACATTGTTTTTCCGAACTGTGAGTGATTGTTCGCATGGATTGGGTGCCTGAGGAGCATTTCGTTAACCAAGAAGGTTTTGATAACCCTTCATGTTCGGGTGAGAAGTAAAAGTGCTGAAATGTGAGAAAACACGCCGGAACAAAACGCCCTGTCCGGCAAGACATTTTTGACGAAATACAAAATCACCGTGTTGGTACATCAACAGTACCCACTTGACCTAGTGCCATGTACTTTGTTTTTATTACCAAATTGTAATTCTGCGTTAAAAGGCACCAAATTTGGGGCTGGATGTAGTTATATAAAAAGCGGCAGAGCTTATGAACAACCTAACAAAAAAGGCCTGCAGGCATTGCTTCCAACAATGGAATATTCGCATCGGGCGGTATAGGTTTCGGGGAGGAGAGTATATTTGTTTTGTGTAATTTTATACATTGTCAATGTTCTAAGAACAATCTTGTTATTTTGTAGCCAAACCTCGCATACTGTGTGAAGTAGGGTTGCCAACTGACCTTTTTTTGAAAGGACTGTCCTTTTTTTAGCATATTTTGTCCTTGTCCTTTTCTAAACCAGCAAAGGACGCGATTTGTCCTTTTATAGTAAATTTTGTTATTAATAATATTTTTCTTGTTATTATAAATATGAATATGAAATAATTATTTCACATTTTATGTAATGTAATGAAATAACGATAGAATTTTTGAATTGTTGACGTATTGGAACTAATTTTTCTACTAATATTTAGTTTACATCTTCTCAAAAAAGATGGCGGTACTTGTTTTAGTCAAAATATTGATTTTAATTTTTTAAGAATTTGTTAAATTTGCTTCTTTCTGAAAAACTCTATATTATCTAACTTTGCATTAAAACACGTTCGACCATAAAAATTTTCAAAAAACCGCATTTTTTCTCAAATTTTAAATCCTACACATAATTCAGAAATAGAGTGCCGAAAAAATGTCCTTTTTTGTAATTTTGTAAAGTTGGCAACCCTAGTGTGAAGCTATTCAAACAAAATGCCAACCAAGACTTTAAAACATTTATAATGTTGATTTCAACTTATGATACAATAAATAAATGTCATTTATTGCTTCTATTAATGTTATTCCAATCGGCAGCCTTCAACATTTTTTACAATAATCGCAATACAAATAAGTAAGAAATGATATGCAAAAGAAGTTAATAGGCCAAAGCGATCATTCCTTCGATTTTATATGTATTTACGCGTACATTATCTTCTGCAGCAGTATAAGCATTTCCTTTATTAATTAAATCCGTACATGGTTCATTACTCTTGTGATGTATTACACAGTACGTTTACTGCACGATTATCTATGAACGCCTAGTTTTTTGGGTCTTCTAAACAAACACCGTCACCGATCGGCCGACGATGACTAGATCAGTGTAATTATGATACTTCTAAGAGAAGTAGAACAATTTGCATGTCGTTGGTTATTGGAACGAAACGGGAAAATGATTATGAGAAGACGTAAATGTACTGTTAATAGCGATGTTTGTAGAATTTACAAGCTATTTTATGATTGATTCATAGATTGGAATTGAATCTATTTCCAGTTTGAATAAGTTAAATTACAACGAGCATAGTTGTGGTCCGGCAACCGGCAAGTAGCTTAGAGGAACAGGAACTACACTGTAGTCAGAGCTGATAATTCAGAGCTGTTATGATGCATACATCAATGAATCGCGTAATTGTGATTAAGCTTATTACTATGTTAATTAACAAAATTGCATCTTGCTAATATACGAGTACGTGAATGCTAATAAAACATTCCATAATACGATGCGTACTGATTTTACTATTAAATATGCTAACAAGATATATTGCAAATTTCTAAATACTTTCGATCGGAAACAAAATATAAAACTTTAACTCAGTTTTCACTAAATATTCATAAACAACAAGAAACCGAATGACTATTTTTACTTCTCGCTAAGAGAGGTATTGCATTCATGCTAAAATTCGCATATCCAGATTTTATTGAATTTAAGGTTCCTAGAATCCGATTATAACATTTTTAAAATGATGTGTGTGTGTGTGTGTGGATATGTGTATGTGTGTATGTACGTGTGTCTGGATGTTGGAGGGACGATTCCTCAAAAACTATAACTTAAAAAATATTTAACTGCAGTTTCTTCAATCTGACATTTTTGGGAAGAGCTGAAAAGGTTTTAGTAACAATTGAACAACCGGAAGTAGTAGTTTCTTAAAAATCTTCTAAATATAATTTTTTGGGAGTTTTTTTTTTATTAAATATTGAAGAACATAAAATTCTCCAACTAATACACTTAAAATTTTTATTATATCTTGTATAGATTTAGAGATAAAGACATGTCATTGTCAAATATCAACAGTTTTAGTGACATTTTGATAGCTTTTTCTGGGAAGTATATTTAACTTTTCTTATTGTTTTATTAATTAAATATTTGAAATTATAGGTAAAATTTGGTAAAATGCATATATCCATCAGAAATACCGCCAATCTGGTTAATGAATTGGAAGAATTTCTAACATTTAGAAACTTCCTCATACAATGAAAAATAGATATAATTAGAATTATATGTGTGCAGAAGACATGTTAAATACAATAAAAAACAATATTTAAGTAAAGTTCTGTAATTTTTTGTTATAAAACGACGGTACGAAAGCGAAGTGCAATACAATACCTATATATCTTTTTGCAGCATTATATATTAAACAGCTCTCAATAAGAACGTGATTTCAAAGTGTCAAATAATAGGTTGCAACTACACATTTTCGAAATGGATAATGTACGGCGAATAATTTACACAGATTGCGTTTTAGAGCATAAGGAAGTTGGTGATGATTTTGATAATCATGTGTTTTTCCTTGAAATATATTAATGATCCAAAACTTCGCAAAGTTGATAGGTATTTAATACTCTTATATAATTTGAAACAACATATTAGATTTTGACTATATATTATAAACCGGATGTAGTACTTAATTTGAAGCTCTAACAGTTTTTTCAGGAAAAACATAATAAAATATAATCCAAAATTTCGTATTACAAACTTTTCTATTTATTGGAACAACAAAGTAGATTTTGTTTACAAACGATCAATCGGAAGTGAAACTTTACTTAAAGCTCATTGCTATTTTAAACATGGAATTGGCGGGAGGTCATGAGCTGGACACATCAGATTTTTTGCTGTTGTTTTGTTATTTATATATGCTTTTACCATAAAAAATGAAACTAAAATGTTGTAGATTTTTATTTTATCTTTTATTTCATTCAAAGTTTTTTAAACATTGAATAAAATAGAAACGTCTTATTTTCAGATTATTCTTGCCTTCATTCTTGTCTTAAAATTAACAACAGAGCCAGTGCTTGGAATTCGCATTTTATAGTGGGAGTTACAGTATCACATTACTTTATAATGTTCCTATTCCACAACCTCTAATTTTGCTCATGTTGAGCGATCACTGCACATGATCTCACAGGAAAACCAATGTTTTGCATCCTGGAATAGGGTCAGGAATGTGGGCCAGTTCAATACTGCACGTCCGGCTGCATGATTACACAGTATTCATTACTCCGGTCGTTATTGTCTATCGTCGGTCGAACATCGACATTGCTATAGCATCTTCTCTCGATATCGAGGAATCGTTTGCATATTGCACCAGATTGTTTACGACATCGTAAATGTTCACGGATCTGATACATGAGGTACTACGCCCATTGGGTCGATACGGAGACTATAATGTGCTACTGGAAAGATGCAAATGGCAAAAAGCAATCAATGTTAATGTGAATTCAAGAGAAAAAAAAAATAATGATGTGGCCAACATATTAGCATCTATTAATTATATTCTAAGTATTTTGTACAGTACAATTGAACATCAAATACGCGACTTATTCAACAAAATAACATTTTTTTAAATGGAATGCCATATTGAAAATGGTACCATTTAAAAGATTTTTATTATTTGAATATAAATGTTCATTATCAAATGCCTCTAAAATTAAAATTTCAAGTTGAAATTTAAATATTTTATTTCATATTTTGATACAAATATAATATTGTTGCTATGGAAAGAACAAAAACAAATAACGAAATTAATTATTAACTAGTAAACTTTAAAAAATTGTTCTAAATGTTGACCATTTCTTTCACGACAAATGTGTGCTCTTTTTATCACAGACTTCATTGTTTTAGTCAACATCCTTTTTGATATTAGAGCACAGGCAGCAGTAATTCTGTTTTTTAATTCATCAACCGTATTCACTGGTCTTTGATATACTTTATCTTTAATAAAACCCCAGACAAAAAAATCTAGGGGCATAAGGTCAGGTGACCGTGCTGGCCACGGAACAGGGCCATATGTGCCAATCCATTTTTGAGGGAATCTAGCATTCAAATAGTGCCTCACTGCTAGCGCATTGTGTGCTGGAGCACCATCCTGTTGAAAGAACTTCATATTTCGTGCAACGTTTAATGGCATATTATCAAGATAGTTCTCGAAAGTATCTTGAAGAAAATGTAAATATACTTTTACACCTAACCAAACGTTAACACCGAAATGACCTTGAAAACTTGTATGTTGGGTCCAAAAATTATTTTGATCACTCCACCGATAATGAATATTACTGTTAAAGAAGCCATTTTCCAAAAAATAAGATTCATCGGACCATAATATTTGATGGCTAATTCTATAATCCCGTCGATGCTCGTTTAATATCCATTGGCAAAATTCAAGCCTTCTTTCAAAATCACGATCTTGTAAATGATGAATTTTACGACATTTATATGGTTTGAATTTAATTTTCTTCAAAATTTTTCTTACCGAATCTTTATTAACGTTAGTATTAGTTTCAATTTCTCGTAAACTAATGAGTTGAAAGACTACATGGTTAAAAGTCAACTGTTTTTTAATTCTTGTAACTTCATTTATAATTTAAATGTAAAACTTTTTAATTTTTTAAAATTTTAGTAATTACTTGAAAATGGTTCTAAACAGAACCGAAACGTCGTAATTGGAATTGTAAATCATTGACTATGTTGAAATAAATGAAGCATTCATCCAAAAACCACTTCGTTAAAAAAAAAATTTATTTACTTCCAGAACTGAATCGAAAGTCGATAACATTTGTCGATTGATAATTGTAATCCATAATTGTAGTAGAAGCTAAATAAAAAATCTGTTGTGGCCAGCACAAGACCTTTCGCCATTTCCATATTAGGCTATATAAGTATTACATTGCACTTCCCTTTCAAACCGTCGTTTCATAACGAAAAAAAAATACAGAACTTTACCCAAATACGGTTTTTTATTGTATTTGACATGTCTTCTGCACACACATAATTCTAATTATATCTATTTTTCATTGTATGAGGAAGTTTCTAAATGTCAGAGATTCTTCCAATTCATTAACCAGATTGGCGGTATTTCTGATGGATATATGCATTTTACCTATAAGTTCAAACATTTAATTAATAAAACAATAAGAAAGATTAAATATACTTCCCAGAAAAAGCTGTCAGAATGTCACTAAAACTGTTGATTTTTGACACTGACATGTGTCATTTAAAAACTATGTTATAAACATTGGAATTTGTCAACTGGTTTCCTTAGTGCCTTGGCCTCTGCGATTAAATTACTTTATATATTATAGTGTCTTTATCTCCAAATTTATACAAGATATAATAAAAATTTTAAGTGTATTAGATGGATAATTTTATGTTCTTCAATATTTAATAACAAAAATTTCCTGAAAATTATATTTAGAAGAATTTTTTTCAGAAACTACTACTTCCGGTTGTTCAATTGTTACCAAATCCATTTCAGCCCTTCCCAGGAATGTCAGATTGAAGAAACTGCAGTTAAATATTTTTTAAGGCTTATAGTTTTTGAGGAATCGTCCCTACTCATCCAGACATACATACACACATACACAGACACACATACACAGACACACATACACACACACACACACACACACACACACACTCACACACACATAAATCGTGCTTATTCAATAAAATCTGGATATGCGAATTTTAGCACGAATCCAATAAAAAAAACTGACAGATGATATATCTGTTATATTTGTCAAAAATTATTATCCATCGATAACTATTATTGATTGAGTTATTGAATATAGGCGAATGTCTAGAAATCTATTTGCAATAATAAATTTAAAATTAACAAAAATACATGACAAATCAGATTCAGTATTTTCCATCAAACTAAATAGGTATTTCAGAATTTCTGTAACTTAATCGACAATGGTTACCAATTGATAATAGCTTTTGCAATATAGATACAAATGTAGTATCTAGCAGTTTAATTTTTTTCAGTGTCTACTATAATTATTGGCTATAACTTAATATCGATCGATAAAAGTTATCGACTGAGTTATATTTAATATTTTAAATAAATTTATTTATAAAATTCTTTTGCTTTTCTTCTTTAAACAATAAGTTAAGTTTCGTTTAGTTTACAAATACGGCTTTGCGCCTTAAATATGTGAAAAATGGAAGAAAATGTGAACACTGCGGAAGATAGTGTAAGAAATATCAATAAATATCAACGACTACATGTTCACAATAAAATCCTGATCTCCTTATTTACATACATTAACTCTCAGAGAACTAGTCGGTAAAATCGTAAAGTTTTTCTGCTAAACGAATACGTCTGTAAAGAGAAGCATCCGATAATTGATAAAGCGCATTGAACGATGAACGTGAATGCTCGTAAACCAAAGGCAATTATCATGTTCACCACATTCATTTTAAACCCTAATAAAATTGCTACCACAACATAAATTATTCACCCACATTCGTGGGATTGAACGGAAAGAACTATTTCCGCATTGACGAGCTAAAGACTACAGAATCTTTTGCTTTGCACACATACACACAATATTAACTATCCACGTTCTTCCCAAACATTTTTTCGTTTCTTTTTTTTATGATCGACGTTTGTTAATATTTTGCTTAATAATTAAGGATGTAAAGGGTGGGGCTGAATGATCTCCGTGATTTGAACGGTTAATTGTAAGAAAACGGTTCAAGATACATAAAAAAAGGTTTTTATTGCTCAAAAGTACATATAGTGCCGTTTTATTTTCATGATGTTTGGAAAATGATATCGTCCAAGTGGCGGCTTTTGCGAGCAATGCACATATTGAGCCTTTCAAAGAAGTTTTCGGCCACTCTTCCCAGTATATCTTGCGAAATTCCAGCGATGACGTCCTCAATCGCCTCCTTCAGAGCTTCAAACTACAGCTTTGACATATCCCCACAGAAAAAGGTCAGCTCTTGCAGAATTTTGCGTGAACGACGGGCAGTATGGGCCGTGGCTGAAACCAGAAGGCTTCTGTGTCGTGCTCCTCGCCATACTCTTCCATTTTGGGGCGCAAAAGTTCTCCAACATTGCTTCCAACAATGGAATATTCGCATCGGACGGTGTAGGGTTCGAGGAGGAGAGTACATTGAAGGTGGCAATATTTGTTTTGTGTAAATTGCCACACCTCGTATTTTTGTGCTAGTCTGAAAATACAGGGTGGAGCAGAATGACCTCCTTGATTTGAACGGTTAATTGTAAGAAAACGGTTCAAGATACATAAAAAAGGTTTTTCTTGCTCAAAAGTACATATAGTGCCGTTTTATTTTCACGATGTTTGGAAAATGATATCGTCCAAGTGGCGGCCTTGGCGAGCAATGTACATTTTGAGCCTTTTAACGAAGCACATTTTCATCTTTGTGGCACAGTAAATAAACAAAATTTTCATTACTGGGCATCTGAGAACCCTCGCGCACTGCATCAAAGACCTCTTCACAGCACCAAAGTAATAGTTTGGTGCGCTATGTCCTTTATACGCATTATTGGGCCTTATTTTTTGAATCCGAAGGATTAACTGTTCTGTTCTGAATATTCCATTGTTGGAAGCAATGCCTGCAGGCCATTTTTGTTAGGTTATTCATAAACTCTGCCGCTTTTTCTATAACTACATCTCGGCCCCGAATTTGGTGCCTTTTAACACAAAATTACAATTATGAATAAAAGAAAGTCACATGGCTCTAGGTCAAGTGAGTACGGTTGATGTACCAACACGGTGATTTTGTATTTCGTCAAAAATGTCTTGTCGGACAAGGCGTTTTGTTCCAGAGCGTTGTCTTCATGGAGAATCCATCACATTTCAGCCCTTTTTCTTCTCACCCGTGCATGAAGGGTTATCAAAACCTTCTTGTAACATGCTTGGTTAACGAAATGTCCCTCAGGCAACCAATCCATGTGCACAATTACTCGCATTTCGAAAAAAACAATGTCAATGCACGGCCAAGGCGCTAATCGTCTCCGATCTCTTTTTCTCCTTCTTTAAATCTTCTTAACTGCTCAAAAACTACTAGATAGACCCTCATCACCATAAACATTATTCAACAATTCGTACATTTCTGTAGCGGATTTTTTAAGTTTCACATAGAATTTCATATTGACACTAACATAATTCCGGTGGAGTACGAAAAAGTAGTTAACTTCAATCAACGGCTACTGCCGAACGGTTTGCCTAATTATCTTAAAATTTTAACAGTGGATGGAGCGAAGATGACAGATTAATATGACATAGCTTGCAATGTTGCCAAATTTACAGGGAAGCCGGATAAAATCTTTTAAACCTGATTTCTTTCGTAAACTATTATTCAAAATTGGGTGCTCCAGATAAAGCAATTTTTACCTTGTTACCTTTAGGTACGGAAGGTATTGTCTTTGGTCAAAAAATTCGGTTGTGAGTTTTTAATGAATAAGCACGTTTTAAGGTCCCTACAATACGAATTTACTATTTTTAAGATGATGTCTGTATGTATGTATGTATGTATGTATGTATGTATGTATGTATGTATGTATGTATGTATATATATATGTAGGTGTGTGTGTGTGTGTGTGTGTGTGTGTCCGTGTGTGACAAATTTTTCTCCGACGATAACTTCAATACTACAATTCTAAAAATTATAAATCTTTCGAATTCCTCTTCTGTCATAATTTTATTGGATTTATAGAACCTTTTCAAATGAACTCTTGGTATGGAATTTGTAAAAAATAGTATGTGTTCGTGTTCGATTTTACATGATATTATATAGAAACTGTTCCACGGTCCTTTTGGTATGAGATTTATACAAAATACATCGAATTATCGGAAGGTCTTGTGCTGGGCACAACAGATTTTTTTTAATTGACTTAATACTGGTGTAAAAGATGACACATAAAAATTGATCATAGTGAAGTAAAAATATTAAGTCGTAAAAGTAGTATTTCTCCATTTGCTAATGGCTTCCGTCTCCTATAGGTAATGAAAATATTGTTTTACCTTAAATTCAATGAATTTTTAATGAATAAAAATGTTAGTTATAATTCTCGTCTATAAATACCACTACTGAAGCATGTACGTCTGTTCTGTCACTAAATATAAAATATAGTCCAATTGTTAATATGAAATTACTTGGGAAAACATTCCAAGATGTTTTATAATTTCTTACAATACGAAGCATTATATGCTGATAACTTCATAGTTTAATTTATATATGCGTTATTATATTAAAAAAATCCCAAGCATTGCGATAAAGAAAATCTTAAAACTTGAAGTGTTTCCGCAAACATACGAAACTACTTACATGATATGAATTATAACAAAAATAAATCTCGCGCTCCTTGGCTTTTATTGTACGAAACAATATATTATATCACATAATACACACGACGTACTCAGGTATTTCTTCTACATACATTCAAAATAAATCGTAAAATCTATTCACACTCTTAAAACTTTACGAGTAAAATAAATTTAAAATATGCATGCGGTATTAGAACTACTTTGTTAGATATGCTTGCTATGCACTGTTATGGTGTAATTTTTCTCTTATTGTACATATATTCTGCATTCATAGACTTAGAACAATTTACTTTTACACCAAAGAAGAGGAATGCATAATGTTTCTAGAGGACATATTAAAAATGATTTTAATGAGTATTTTTAATCTTTCGAATGGGCAAAAATGCAGCTATTATTAAATTATTCTTATATTTATAATTTATTAAATAAATGAGATAGAATTAAAATTGTACACTGCTCAAATCAATTTTTTTTTTTTTTGTAAATAACTTTTTTCTTAAAGGCGGCCGCCAGGGATGTGCATTTACGCGTAAAAATATATTTTTTACATTTACGTGTAAAGTATGCGTAAAAAATGTTAAATAAGTAAAAAACGTAGATAATGTATAATCTTAGTTCTTCAAAACGACACTAGATGAATTGTTTACAAATGTCACATTACAGTAACTTTCCTTAATCCTATCATAAATATATTCTAAAACGACTGAAACTATGATGTTTATAAGAGACTGAAATTGTGGTAAAATATTAAAAAAAACATTCTGAAGCTATAGATAAATTAACATAAAATGCTTAAAATTTGTATAAAATTCATTTTTTATAAGTTCGGAGCTAATGATTTAAATCTATTTCAAATTATTTGAAACTATATGTTATTAATAATTAATAAATAGAAAATGAATTATAAACTTTTTTATTCAATGTCTATTTAATGTCTTCAAATTTGATTTCTTTACAAAACTGCCTAACTTTATATGAAACATATAAAACATTTTAAAAATATAATATAATATGCTTTAAATTTACGTATTTGTTCAAAGTTTAACGTTTGAGGAATACATTTCCCTACTAATCTGATTGTTGATAGTTTGAAGGTACCTAATTGTTTGTCTGAATCAAAGAAACATGTTCATGTCACGTGGACTGCTTGTTCTGGAATATACATTACAGTACAAAAGAAAATATCTTTATAAAAAAAATATACTCATGGTAATTATATTTTACATTATCTACGTAAAAAATTCTCAAATATTATCAATGTAAAAAATATTTTTTACGCGTAAAAAATAACGTATAATACGTGACGTATTATACGTGCCCATCCCTGGCGGCCACGTGATTGCGTATTGTTTTGGCTGTACCGCCAATTTTTTAAAACAAAAATTATCAATAAGAAAAGACCCTTTCATTGTTTTAGCAGTGTAGAAATTGCTTTTCAATCATTGAAATTCTTAAAGATTTCAAAGAGCAAAATTTTTAGATATAGATACTGCAGTAGTATTTTCATCTGTCCCTCTCCTTTTTTGCTCGATTATCTTCCGCTTCGCTACTGTGCCTATCAGTTTGAGCTGAAGTGTTAATACGCTTGTATAAATGTATCAGATAAGTGGTTGCACACAACAACTCAACAGCTCACACGAAGCCAGGCCGTACAGCTTGAAGCCCGCACTAATGCGAGCAAGAACCACCCGAGTGATAGTACCAGTACCGTGTTCGTGTCAGCAGGCAGCACACGACACTACGCACACTGCATTTGCATAGCGCCATATCAGATACTTTATGTGGTTGTCAACACTGGTGATTTGGAGGGACGTTTGGTGATACAAACTGCGATTGGGCGCCAGAGGTTCATTTGGTAATAACGAATAGTTTGGTTTCAGCGGGTATTTTAGACAAGATTTTTATAATTTAAGGTGGATTTATAACACAGACCATAATTTAGCATAGATAACATAGAATTTGGTGATACGTAAAATAATAAGGTGTGGCAATTAAATAACAAGATTGATCTTAAAACATTGACAATGTATAAAATTACACAAAACAAATTTGTCACCTTCAATGTACTCTCCTCCCCGAACCCTACACCGCCCGATTAAAATATCCCATTGTTGGAAGCAATGCCTGCAGGCCTTTTTTGTTCATAAGCTCTGTCGCTTTTCTATATCTACATTTCGGCCCCGAAATTGGTGCCTTTTAACGCAGATTTTGTATTTCGTCAGTGCAGGCAATAAAATCGGTTAATATTTTGCTAGAAATTTTTCATTTTAAGTTATTAATTGTGCAAGAAACTTGAAAAACATGCAGGTACGTATCATTAAATTTGACTAATATAGAAATAATAAATGCAAAAACCCCCTATTTTTACTTTACTTTAGACTCAGCGTATCTTCGAACAAACGTCATATCCGTCTAGGTCTACAGGAGAGAAACTATTTTATTACTTAACGTCTTGCCCCAATGGGCTTCGCTAAGGGATGGGAGGGCTCTTTTCCCACATCATCTATGGCACAACAGCCCTTGTAGGGCCAAGGCCTCAAGTACCGTAGGTACTCGTTTCGTGACCGTAGTACTAGAGCAGTCGGTGTACTTAATCCGTGCGACGACCACTGATTGCTATGCAACCAGTGCGGCAGCGGAAATACTCCTTCTACAACTAGCACCACCTATGCTTTAACATGGACAACTGGTCGGGTCATCGCATGCGAGTGCGATTGATGCCTGATATTGTGGCATTTTAACGACTACGCACTTAGCCGGCCGGTAGATTCGAACCGAGGAACCTCAGATTCGATCTGAACATGTAGAGACATAGTGCTTTAACGCGCACGGCCACTACACCGGCTCTTTTCCCACCCTAGAAATATTTACAGAGTTGAAGAATTGCTACATTGTTTAATTGCTTTTTTATTTTAAGATGCTATACCTATCCTCATGTAATTAATTTATCCAAAATCAATACTGTCAAAATCGTCTCTAATCGCCACAGTTACAGTCATTTGCAAGTAGGTATACTATACAGTGTCCCACACTCTATGTCCAGTATAGGGTATTATGGAGTACTCTGTTGCCATATTTACCTGCTATAAGTCTAAAAGATAGAAAGAGCAAAATAGATGCCCAAAAAGAAATGAAATATTCTGGGTACTTCATTGAATGTATTTATGACTGGTGTACCTTCAGTGTATCTAAACCGGTGGGTGAAAAGAAAAAAATTAAATTAAATAATGAACTAGTCAGTTTAATAATTTACAAAAAATATAAAATAATATTTAATTGGACATTTTACAATCGTCGTCAACAATATAAATTCCCTATGTTACATATTTCCATTCTACGAAAAGATATAAAATTAATACATATACGAGTACAATATATAGATGTAAAATAGCATAGGTGCGAAGAAAAAAATGAAATTCAATAACACACTGGTCAGTTTAATAATACTATTTTTTATTTAATTTATATCTTCTTATTTGATAATTTACTAATATTTAAGCTTGATAGAAATACTGCATATATTTTACATAGTTCATAAGTCTTTATTCTTTCTTTGTAATCTCCAATTTGAATTTATAATATTTAAAAATTCTAATTTCTAATGCATTTAATCAAGATTAGTATGCTAGGCGGTTTTAAAATATTGTATTGAAATATTACTTATTATATACCTATGTATATTAAACTATTTAGAAAAATATTGGGTGTATACAATAAGCCCTTTAAATTTATGAATGTTTCAATATTACATTACATTGAAAAATTGGCAACATGGTACAGAAAACCTCCATAAGAATAACATTGGCTATCTCTGCCACACTGAAGATAGAGTGTGGGACATTGTATAGACCTAGTACGTATCATACACATACGCATGTGCATGAAAGTAGAAAATTGTAGCTGTACGAAAGGAACCGAATGAACCTGAATATAGTAAGTAAATTAAGTAATAAACACGTTTTTTTTTTTTACTTTACAATTTCGTTTTTATATATATCAACTATTCTAATTAAAAGACAATATATTAGATTTCCGCTTGGGAATGGGATATTTTCCTGCGGTAAAAAGTATAAAGAGTTAAGAAAGACGCCACATAGTAATAAGGAGAGTGAATGAACTGCATTATTATTTATCACTAGACGTCATTTATGATCTCTCATTAAATGACTGTGCTTAGTTCAGGTGGACGGCTGCCCCCCCTAGAAAAAATTCCTAGCTACGCCAATGCTTGCCCAATAGCAGAACTCCAGAGGCTCGAAGCTTCCGAAGATCTCCTTAAAATATTTCGCATTCCTCACCGAATGTTCCCAACAAATAAAGCGAATTTTTGAAGCACTCTTATGTAAAAAGGTCAGAGACATCTATACGTCAATCAAGCATGGCTAGAGGCTTCGTTTGCTTAGGTATATCTACGCACCTCAATTAAAACTTTATATGCACGCACCCATTCAGTCGAGGATTTTTCTTCATTAGCTGGCAGATTCACCGTTAACACTTGCTGGGTAATGAATCTCCGACGCAGGAACATGGGACCCGAGGAGATGAAACCGTAAAGGATTGAGAGATCCGTATGTAAAGATAAGTAGGAGATTTTTAAACCCAGAAATTAACAATCCGAGATTTTATGGATTCAATGAATTTAGGAGTTACAAGTGATTTATATATTGGCTTAATTGTACAGTACTCACTATCGATTAGATAGCTTTAATTACATGACAATTCGATTACTGTAGGTAATTTAGATTTTGCTGATATCGATAACAATTTTTTGAAATTCCACGCATTGCTTACTTCAATGTCCTAGTTTCTCAAATTTAGCAAGCATCGTATTCTTACTAAATAACGACGCAAGTTAATCTTTTAATTTAAAAATTAATAAATTTGTGAAAATAGATTAATCATTGTCGTTATTTATAGCGTTTTCGATTGAACTGCATTGCATTACATACGCGTGTCGTGCTTCGTTGTCTAAGAGTAAATGAAAAAAAAAAATGAAAATATTATACATTCTAAGAAATATTGTCCGTGTAAAATAACCAAATCGGTTGGTTAAGTAATTTGGTGTTAATTTTAACACAAAAATAAGTACATTTTTCGTCCGTGTTAAAAATACGGTTTAGTTAAATTTTGTCCGTGTTAAGGTTATATTTGCACAATATGGTGTTAGAATTACACTATATTTTGTTAAATGTAAAATAACACCAAATGTTATATATTTTATTCTGTTCTTACCTAAAGATACAAGTTTATTCCAGTTTAATACACGCAGCGAGACGGGCAACAGTAGTGTATTGTGCAACTCAACTTTGAGATATACCTACATCACAGACCACATTTGTTACAAAAGTATCATTACTTCAAATATCTATATACCCTGTGACATTAAAATTAATAGTGCTAAATGGATTTCGTATGGTTTTTTGTACAAACCAGGTTACTTCCTCGTACCAGAAATTGTTGAGTCTACCAATACTTCACCAAATAATAGACATTATTACCATAGAAAACTCTGTCATGTTTGTTACAAAATCTTGGAATACATTATATTTTGATGAAACTCTACAGGCATTTAAAATTGCAGAATTTAATGTATCTGGAATAGAACTAATATTTTCGAATACCTGTTTGTACAAAGAACCATACGAAATCCTCTCATGTTCCGATGGTAATTATATTGTACCTAAACATATTTTTGTACAGCACTGACAGTCAAAATGTAATATTTCTTTTATACAATAAAATTATACAAATTATATCTCAATGAAATTTTTATTTACCTTTTTTAACACATATCTCGTTAAAATTTACTCAAATACGAGTAAATGGATACACCGAGTGGTGTTATTGAAATCCAAACTTAACACTTCATGGTGTTAAAATTTACCCATATATGTGTAAATGGTAACACTATTTAGTGTAAAAAAATAAGATAATTAACTCGTACATTTAGTTAAAATACTATTTTCAGTGTAAATTTTAACACGCAGTATTATTTTTAACCAGAAATCCTGGAACCAATTTTAGTGCTAAAATTGGTTAAAAGTGTAAATGAACAGACAAGCTTTAATCATTCACCCTTATGGCCGGTTTTATAAAGAAATTGAATCTTCTTTTAAAATCTAGTTGTCAAGTAAATTTAATGCAAAGAACAAATTCGAATCAGTTTCTCTGTTTAATTTAAATCATCAACTAGTCATCGTCTATTAAAAATTTTGTGAAACTAAAAACTATGTATTTTAATAAATAAAAATGAATAATAAGTTTCACCAAGTAAGAGCTGAAATAATTAAAGAAAGTAGTAAATTTTACTAAATTATATTTGTCAAAAAGAAATAAATAAATATAAATATATCATCACGGCATATTACCCATTTCTGGGTGTGCCAGTATCTACAACACATGTAGACATCGGTAATGATGACGATATATTTTACCGTGTGGGCGCTTACCAGGCATCACCTCACGGGCACTCATAGCTGGTGTGGAGAGTGCACCACAGGGGTCACTTTTGTGCCATTTAAAATTGGAAATATTTGGCGTCAGTCGGGATCGAACCCGGTTCCCCCAGGTTCGCGACCAGATACTCAGGCACCAGGCCACGGGACCCCATAAAAGAAATATACTTTAAAATTCTGGTTACTGGTAATTTATATTGTAAATAAGTATATATTTTTCGTATACATAACTATAAGATACATTTAGAGGCAATTTCACAGTAGACTGATAATTCCAATAGAAGTTTTTTTTTATATTTTATTCTAAATCTATTAACGTTACCAGTAAACACATCGAACTGTAGTGGTTTACCACTACCGCACTGCTACCTTAAATTGAGCATAAGTACTCTTCGCTCCTGTAGAAGAAAGGTTCAGATTTATACTTCCACGGTCACCTAATTTGACTTGGATTGGAAGCGGTGATAGATGAAAATTATTTCTTATAACCATCGTATTTTATAAGTCTTGTTTATGAAGAAGATACCCTAACGAGATTCGAACCCTAGACCTCGGGTATACCACCGTACTAATTATTTCGGGCAATTCCAAAAGTAATATCATCCAAAAAAATAAAATATTATCCCGCTGGATATTTAACTCCGCAGTATAAATAAAGCAATCATTATATTCAAATAATTTTTATTCACTCATAACAATCTTTATTCTACATTTAACAAATAATCATACACAAAATAAAATTCACAAACATTAACAAAGCTAATAGAAAAACTTAACAAAAATTCCAAATAGGTCTTGTATCTTTACACGAAGTCTTTTCAGAGCCGTACTCCGAAAGGCAATGAAGCGAATCAATAGTACAACTAATATTTATGTATGATGGAAAATATATTATTTTTACAAACCTCAATTACATCAAAATCAAATATATTTCTACTATATTCTCCTTAACACGGTTGCATTACTAATTTTAAAATTATTGCTTCCTGACAGTGACATTTGTTTATGTCAAAATTGTTATTAAAGCATTGTTTTTGTTTGACGCATAGGCAAGAAGATATATAAAAATAAATTATTTTATAAATTATACTTAAAATTAATTAGTTACTTACTAAATGCTGTTATCGTAGAATTGAAGATTGAACCATTATATTCATTTTTTATTAGTAAAAGTTGCTTCAAAATTATATTAAAAGAATTTTTTTTCAAGAAAAGCTGTTAAAAGTTCCGCTTATTCGATATAATACATCATTCAATAAGTTCGTAGGATGACTAATAAAACAACAACTTTTAGGCAAAATTCGACTTCAATCATCAACATAGTTTCCTTCAAGAGCGATACATTCATTCCAACGCTTCTCTAACATTTCGAAACTTTTTTATAGAACGATTTATCTTTGGCCTCAATATACCCTTCGGTTTCGGCAATCACTTCTTCATTGGAGCTAAATCTCTTTACTGCTGACTGCCGATTTGACTCTGGAGTGAAGTGATGTATCCATGTTTCATCCATTGTCACACACCGCATGAAAAAATTCTTTTTATTGCACTAAAACAGTTTTAAACAGCGCTCTGAATCGTCAACGCGTTGTTGTTTTTGATCGACTCTGAGAAAATGCGATACCCATTTCGAACAGATCTTTTTCATGCTCAAATGTTCATGCAAACTGGTAAATACACTGCCTTCTTTATGGTGTCAGCTATCTCACGCAACTTCAATTTACGATCGACCAAAACCATTTTGTGCACTTTTTTTTATCTTTTCTGGAACAACTGCCGAATTTGGGCGACCAGAGCGTTCAGCATCATCGGTGTTTGTACGGCCACGTTTAAAATCAGCAAACCACTTCTCTACCATTTGTCTCGATGGAGCATAGTCCGAATAACACTTATCAAGCCATTGCTTTACTTGAACGGTATTTTGTCCCATGAAAAAGCAATGTTTTATCAACACAAGAAATTCAGATTTTTCCATTATATTGAAAATTACAAAAGTAGAGTCACGCAAACCACTGTAACTTGTGAACTAAACGTCAGATTATCATAAAATTTTGAAACATCGTTTGAAAGTTGGTACTTCCTAAAAATCATATGGATTTGTCAATAATGACAGTATCTATATGTTATCCTACGAACTTATTGAGTAACAGATTACTCTAAAAACTAATGAGCTCTTCACACATTAGTATAGAATGGATATACAAAATTTCAAAGTTTTTTGAATGATAGTATTTGAGTAATCGTGTCCACAGGATCAACACATCCACATACATCCACAGACATCATTGTAAAAATGTTAAAATCGGAAAATCGGATTCTGGGGACATCAAAACGTGCTTATTCTCTAAAATCTCTATATGCGATTTTTAGCACGACCACTCCCATACCTAGGGTAGCGGGAAGTATAAAAATAGAAGAATATGCGAAATTATTAATTATTATTTTTATTATCATAAATTTGATTACTGTTTCCAAATTTACCACTCCATCTAGAAATTAGATTATCACGGCCTTGTCAAAATTTATATAAAATTTGTTCCATTATTGCTTAAATTTGTTAACGGAAATTTCATTAAATGTTCAATATCTGCCTGAAATACTACTCCATAAATGGAATAATTAGCATAAATTGCATTTCTAGAATAAATTGGTAAATTAAATCTCTAAATAATGCATTACGTCAAATTCGAAGGTTTAATGGACCGAAACACATAACTAAAAATAATTAGAGTTGTAAATTATTCACCAACTTTTCATACATTAATAATGATTGCTAATAATAGATTTAAAATTTGGACTGATTTTCCATTTACTGTTATAATTTATCAATCTCGCTAACTCCTCTGCTGAAATGGACTGTAAGTTGCCATTAGGATAATTATTTGTATTTGAGAGTACTAGTACCTCTATTTTGATTGAATCGTCTACTCATCGTTAAATAGGCTTTCACAAGTCGTTAAATTTGCATCAACAATTTAATCGACGGCTGTTACAGAACAACAAATCTTTACAAGGCGTAATCAAACGAAATTTCACGCAAATTGCCAACTAACGGCGACTACGCTTTGAAATTTGCTAATTAAATTGCGAAAAAATACAAACAGCAATTGGAAAGATACATGTACCTGTACTAAGTAAAAAGCGCCACCTCAATTGAAATTACTTTGAAGAGAAGAGCATAATGTACCTAGTATACCTGCAGTGTCTTAAAAATTATCCTTTAGTTTTTAAAATACTTATGCCCGTATTCATAGTCGATGCTCAATCTCGTACTTGAGTATTACTTCGCCAAGCATTACTCCGATTGTTCTCGACCTCAAGCACATCATATGTTTCATAGTCGAAACTTCGTGAATTCTCGGTTTTCTAGGGAGGATTTTAGAGAATTTGTAAAAACTATGTTGGTATATTTGTAAATTTTAATATTTTTCTCTCAAATCGTATATTTGACATCTACATATATGTCACAGGTTACAGATACATGAGTCATATCACGGATATATCTTCTTGAAGCAACCCTTTTTCATTGTTATTATTAAGGCTTCTTCTACTATGTCTACAAATTCTAAAAATTGTTGATTATCTTCATGATTCATTATTTAACTTAGATGTCATATGTGATGGAAATGACAGTTTAACAGTTTTTTTAAATATTTATTAAGTCTATCTAATTTTTTTGAAAAAAACATCAATCAGTACTTGAGCATTACTCAAGGTTGCTTGGAACTCGTCTCAAGTAAACCTTCGATTGAAGTACGAGTGAAGAAACAAGTAGCGACTATGAAACGAAATCTGATACTCAAGGCAGACTCAAGTATGAGTCGAGGCGAAGTACTGACTATGAATAAGGGCATTAATTATATTTCTGCATTTAACCCTTAAGTAATCGCCCGGGGGGCACTGAGTGCTCTCTATCTTCAACTCCATAGAAGACACAATAAAATTTTTACATGTGTCGGATATAGACTTTTACATTCTTTAATATTAGCAATGACAGAAATTTTCAAAAATAATATTTAGAAGATTTTTTTAAAAGAAACTACTACTTCCGGTTGTCCAATTATTACCAAAATCTAATCAGCTATTCCCAAGAATATCAGATTGAGAAAACTGCAGTTAAATATTTTTTAAGTCTTATAGTATTTGAGAAACTGTGGCTCCAATATCCACACACACTCATACACGCAGACACACACGAACATCATCGTAAAAATGTTATAATCGGATTATAGGGACCTTAAAGCGTAGTTATCCACTAAAATGTAGATATACGATTTTTACCATGTTTCCAATACATCTCTTAGCGAGAGGTAAAAGAAATATTTGCCCTCCTGAAATGTAATATGAACTTTATAATTGTATACACAGCAAGTGTAACCTACATTTTACGCTTACTGTGTTGTAACTTGTCTAACTATGCGGTAAAATAATCAAAATACACTGGACGTTTATGGGCATTTAGAAAAGAAATCATCTTTATTATAATAAAGTTCATGTAAAAAAGTACTACCTACATAAGTTATTTTTTTACTTTAACATTTCCTATATTTAAAATTAATTTATATAAACAAAATCACGGCAGCGACATCTGTCATTATTGTAAAAATCCGCCGTTACCGACATAGTCACCGATCGATATACCTGTCAAATACGCGAGGCGAACATTGCTGAAATGTCAAATATCGACACCTACCTATTATTTATTACGAAGAAAACATGAGCAAATAATAGTATATTATGTGGCAAGTGTGTGAAGCTGACATTTTTACATGAGGGTGGAGATTGCGACTCGAGCCGAAGGCGAGTGTTGCAAACCACCCGAATGTAAAATAGGCTTCACACACGTGTTACATACTATACTTTTTCTACGACCTTGCAATAAAATATATTTGTTCTTCACATTGTCATTCTTTAAACGTAAAGCCTCTGTATTATCGACTTGTGTAACCATGGTTACCAACGTTACGGGTGTTTAACAGCTTTGTTTTATTAAAATACAATTCAGTTTGCAATATTTAAAATAATGAACGGTGCGTGAAATGTTACTTCACGCACAGTGTGCGTGAAATAGCATTTCACACACCGGGTGCAAAAACTCAAACTTCACACATAAAAATTGATACGTGAAGAACTCACTTCACGCATGGGAGTAGAAAAATATATTATCAGTCATAAACAACGTTTATTATTACAAATAAATTTTTGCTAGAAGTACTCTAGGTAAGTAAAATCAAATTTAGAAATTGACTTAACCCTATTATTTTAAACGAACCCTTTTCAGAAGTACAACCTATCTCATTAAAAAATATATTTTTATTATCGTCGGCCCAAAAATTTGATACAATTCTCGTGCGTGAAGTATTTTACAGCGCTCCAGCCAATAAAGCACTCGCCTTAAGGGCTCGTGCCTCACACAAAGCTGTCGCGCTGTAAAATACAACTTCCAAGCACTCGAATGTAAATAACTATTATAAATTTCGATTTACTAGTAGCAATAGCCATGGATTTTTTTTCTTTTTTTCTGGTTTTCATAAATTATTTATAAACGTTAAACGTCAATTTGACATATGGAAAAGAAATAAATTAAATAATAAACATTTATTCGAATGAGAATATTATGATGGAAATAATTACAAAAGAATACGGAATTTATATTCCAAAAATTAAATTGATATTTCACGTTTATAATTTGTGACAATTAGAATAAAAGGACACAAGTTTCGTGGCTACTGCTACTAATAAACCGAAATTTTGAAATATCTTTTAAAATATCGAAGAAATCAAAATAATAATAGTAATAATAATAATAATAATAATAATAATAATAATAATAATAATAATAATAATAATTGTGCATGTCTTCCATTACCTACAATGCCTACATGTTCAATTTGTTCATGTTTAAACAAAGTTGACTTTGTAGATGCACCTCGTAAAAACAGTTTATGTGACTCCTCCCATGTGACAAATAAAGAATTTTTGTGCCATAATTTTCAAAAGTAATTACAGTTTATCATAAAGACTTAATTAGCTGCGCGGACAAACGCTTGGAATGAAGATATTGCTGCGATTGATATCATCATTCATGTTGTTTTTGCAGAAGTTCAAATGGCCATGGTTGAAATACACACACGTAGCGCGTAGAAAATAAACTCAGATTAAATCTAAATTAAATTTTAGGTCTATATTCGCGATATTTTTTCCGGTTTTTATTAGCACATATTTTTAAAACAATCCAGTTCAATCTGCAGTAACAACAAAAAAGTGAAAATGGAGATAATATTTATAAAGGTAATAAACACGTTTTTCTAGTTTATTTATATAATGTTTTTTCTTTATTATTACAATAATGTAATAGTATGTTATAACACTACTTTATTCAGAATTACTTAGTAATCATTTAAATAAAAAAATCTGATGTGGCCAGCACATGACCTCCCGCAAATTCCATGTTTAAAATAGTAATGAGCTTTAACTAAAGTATCTTTTTCCGTTTCGGTTGATCGTTTATAAACAAAATCTAATTTGTTGTTTTAATAAATAGAAGTCTGTAATACAAAATTAATTTCGTGCCAAAAATAATCGATTGTCATGGGCCTATAGCGCTCACCATCAACTATAACAGTTCGACCTTCATCATTTTCGAAAAAGTAAGTTCCAATGACGCCACCTGACCATAGTGCGCACCAAACAGTCTCATTTTGACATGTAATGGTACCTCGTAAATCACATGAAGATTTTCGTCTGCCCATATCTGGCAATTTTGCTTATCATCATACCCAGAGAGGAGAAAATGTGCCTCACCAAAGAAAAAGATAATCCACGAAAAATCATCATCAACTTCCAAGTGCTCTAAAAACGCAATCTGTGTAAATTCTTTGCCGTACATAATCCATGTCGTAAATGTGTAGTTGTAAACCAATATTTGACATTTTGAAAACACGTACTTATACTGACAGATTTATATTTACAAATCAAATATATTTCTACTTAATTCTTCTTAACACGGTTTCATTATTAATGTAAATGTGACAGTGACATTTGTTTAAATACGTCAAAATTTTATTAAAGTATTATGTTTTTGTTTGACGCATGGGTCAGATGATGTACAAAAACAAATTATTTTATAAATTTATATTTAAAGTTATTTAAAGATGTTTAAACTTATATTATCGTAGAATTGAAGATTGTACCATTATATTATATTTTTAATAGTAAAAGTTGCTGAAAAATTATATTCAATGCAATTTTTTCAAGAAAAACTGGTAAAAGCTAGTATGAGTGATACTTCCGGTTATCTGATATACACTAAAAACTAATCAACTCTTCCCACATTAGTATAGAATGGGAATACAAAATTTAAAAATTTTCTGATTGATAGTATTTGAGTAATCGTGTCCACAGGATCCACACATCCACACACACATACATACCCACAGACATCATTGTAAAAATGTTAAAATCGGATTCTGGGGACATCAAAACGTGCTTATTCACTAAAATCTCTATATGCTATTTTTAGCACGATTCCTATACCTCCCTTACCTAGGGTAGCGGGAGATAAAAATTGTACAAATTCCATACCAAAAGTTTCTTAATTCTATATATCATGTAAAATTGTAACACGATCATATTCTATTTTCTACAAATTCCGAAATTCAATGGAAAATACTCTATACATTCAATAAAATTATAACACGAACATACACTATGTAAATTACAATTGACTCTGATATCTGTCAGTTAGAATTTAAAATTCTCTATCCAATACATTGAAATTTTTATTATATCTTCTATAGGTTTAGAGATAGAACCAGTATAAAAATTAAAATGTTTGTAATTGACATAAAAGTGTCAAAAATCCAAACATTACTGAAGAGTTTTTCTGGGAAGTACATTTTATATTTCTTATTTTATCATTAACTAAATATTTAAAATTATAGATAGATATAGAATTCGTACATGAACAAGTCGAAATGTAAAAATAATATAATATGTTGTTGTTATAATGAGGAAAAGACTCCGTCATCATTTAAAATTGTTATAAAAGGTAAGAGGATTCATTTATAAGGCAAAGTATGTACAGTATCAGTGTCAACTAAACACGCGCTTACTATACATATAATTCATCATATACTCTTCAGATATACCACCAATCTCGTCAATGAATTGGAAGAATCTCGAACATTTAGAAGAGTAGGAGGAAACTTGTTCACAGAATGAATTAAAAAATAAAGAATAGAATTTTGTGTGTACCAGAAATGTTAAATACAATACTTATACAGCCTAATATGAAAATGGCGAGAGGTCTTGTGCTGGTCACAGTAGATTTTCTAATGTACATCTAAAGTGGACCAATTGATATTTTACGCACACTTCATGTATCTTCCTCTATTAAATCGATCCCCATATCGTTCTTTTTGAGCCCGCATTCTCACAGTTATTTCAATTTATAATAATTTCCAAACGTACAGTCATCACAACACAAGTTATCCTGCGCAACTCGTCTCATACACATCACATCCTCTTCAGTGCATTATGCGAGTGGAAATTACCGACGAGGGTAGCTGCTACCCAGGTTGTTATTACAAAGATTGCCTCTGAACTTAATTTGTTGCGTCTAACAAGTCAGTACGGATATTAAACTCCAGCTAGACGTTACAATTTCAAGACGAGAGCTAAACAGAATTAAGATGGGAACTTAAGCCATGGACAGTAGCTCCGTGAGAAACTATCGTTAAAAATAAGCAAATTACATTTTTTTTTCTTTCTTTTAATATCTTTTTTACAAATATTAGCCGGTGTGGAGGAAGGAAAAAATGTTGAATGTGGGAATTTGCAGATGGGATATTATGAAAATTGTGTAAATCATAATAGATGATAATTAATGTACTTGACGGATACTGCAGAACGTTCAACTATAATTAGAGGTTAATAAGATAACAATGTTTCTTGCAGGGCACTTTATATTTATAAATCATATTAAGAACAATATTTTCCATATTACAAAAGTACCATAAAGATTAATTTTATCACTGTTGGATATCGAGTTATAATTTTTATACAAGCGTTATACCGTAGTAATTCTTAACGAGAAACATTGTTACAACTCAACATTTTATTGACAGATATGTATTTGCCTGCCCCATTTAAATTAAAACATAGGGGACGAATTGTTGTTATTATTAAGAAATTTAGTCGTGTCAGAAAACCACTCGAGAGAACTAAACATATTTCCGGTATAAGATCCAACTATATATTTTTACAACTAAATTTAATTTTTAGAAAACAGGTATAATTATTCAAACAAAAATAACCTGTAATGACATCCTCTCAATATGACAGATAACCGTTGAATTTTCTTATAAGTTACGACTTGACATTTGATTGACAGCAATGTCTTTGCCTGTCTTATTTAAAATGAAACATAGGGAATGAATTTGACAGAAGTATTATATTTAAATATTGTAAGAAATTTAGACGAGTCAGAAAATCACTCGGGTACAATATTTTTTCTACAACTAAATTTAATTTATAAATCAGGTATAATTATTTAAACAAAATTAACCTCTACCGACGTCTTGTCAAATACAAAATTTGTTCCCTATGTTTCATTTTAAATGGGACAGGCAAATACATTGCTGTCAATCAAGTGTCAAGTCTTAATCATGGATATGACAAATCCAATGTTTCACTTTAAAAAATACTCACGGTATTAAAAAATTACATTAGAAACAAAAAACAGTCTATATACAAAGTAAGCATTTGCGCTCGCTTTTGTCAACGCAAAATGTCACTTTTTCGCTCATGTGCGACAAAGAAGAAAAACGCTCTCTGTACAATTTCTAACTACAAAATGTTGAAAAATGTCACTTGTCTACATTCTTAATGGGAACGTTTAGTCAGGAACCAATGGCACTGTAGTTACTTACACATTTATCATCTCCACAAGTCAATCTGACATATGATTGTTCTGTCGATATATTACATAACCAAACAAAATTCCATACTGCTGTGTAAAGGAATATACAAATAAAATAGAGCAATCATTTACAAAAACTAAAGTAAAAGATGCTTAGATTAGATTGAAGCAATAGTTCAAGAAGAATGGAAAATAACGATAAATTAAAATTTTAAAATATATAATCGTTATTTATTGAGTAGCACTGTAAGTACAAGGTGTACATTTTATTATTTTGTTACGGTGGAGGATCCTATTGCGGAGGATCCTATTGCGGGGACTGCAGAAAAAATCTTGTATATGTTTCGAGTTTAAATGGAAATTGTCGATTTCGAAAGAATGCCGCGCGACGTAGGACGTCTCAACCATTGTTGTAAAATTAGATTTCTTATCTCCTTAGTTTATAAGAACAACCTCTTATGTCAAAATTTCAATAAAAAATTCTCCCTGTTTGATGAACAGGTCTAATTTTTTTTTTTCAAAAATTTTGTTACACACTTAACTAAACGAATTGTAAAGTGATGATGAATTTTGGATTTAATTAGCTTGAATGTTTCTCTAAATATACCAAAACTTTAGGCATTAGTCTTATGCGTTCGTTCAGGTTTCGTTAAGGTATGTATTACTTGCGAAAATATTCAAATATTTATTTCAAAATTACTACCTTAGTTATTTTGAAAAACCTAAACACCTTATAAAAAGACTGATTATACATTTTTGTCTACGATATATTCCTCGTACATAAAACTATTCAATATAATTCTCAAGGAGAGTAAAGAATCAAAAGTGAAGTTACAAAAGATTGTTAATGCTCTAAACCGCAAAAGTAATCCGTATTATTTTTGGAACTATTGTTCCATAACAATCGTAAAACTATCCATCATTATTTCTTCTTTACTCTGAATCGGATCTAATTTTATGGATGATCTTCATAATTCTTGGTAAACACTAAGCAATTCTATTCCATCCGTGAAATAATTAACATTTTTGCCAAATTTAAAAAATTGCAGTAACCACAAAGAATTTCATCTCAATTTTTTTGCACTGGTTTTTGTTTCAGTTGCTACGTGGGGGGCCGGTAAAAAAACGAAGTCGAGAAAAGAATAATTGAAAAATAATGACAATTTGTTAACTGACTTGTCATTAGATTTTTTACAATTGAAAAAAATTATCTTGTTTCGCTCTTAGTTTGTTGACCATTTAAAAAATTTCTTTTTGTAGGATGTAAATTGCAATTCATAAGCCTATTATTCTGTTTTATACTTTTAAATTTTGTGGTTTTGCAGATATAATAGCAGAAATGTGGGTGTTCTTTTACAACGCTAATTCAATTTGCCACACAGCGCGTATTGTTACGCCTACTTACGGATGATGATGTGGTTATTGTATTTACATGACACTTTCACGCCTCGGGATTATACAAATCGTATAATGTATACCACATTTAAAACAAATAGAACTGTTTCATATTAAGTCTTCAAAATATTATAAATAAATAAATAAATAAATATATCATCACGGCATATTACCAATTTCTGGGTGTGCCAGTATCGATGACGATATATTTTACCGTGTAGGCGCTTACCAGGCGTCACCTCACGGGCACTCATAGCTGGTGTGGAGAATGCACCACAGGGGTCACTTTTGTGCCATTTAAAATTGGAAATCTTTTGCGCCTGTCGGGATCGAGCCCGGTTCCCCCAGGTTCGCGACCAGACACTCAGGCACGCAGCCACGGGACCCCCAAATATTATTTATGTACATATATTGAATTCAATGGGGCACATTTGGTTCTTTGCTGCTTTTCTCAAAACATTAATTTTACACGAATATTGTGAGGAATTTCTCGACCAAATGATATAAAGCCACCGAAAATAATTCAATTTGAATATTTTGACAGAATTATGGGCAAAATTATAATCCAGTCAAAAGGCTTTATACAAGCTGTTTCAAAGAATGTAAAAAAATAAAAAAGCATACAGTACTTTCAAAAAAGAGTAAAAAAAGCTTAATCAACAAAGGTCTGATCTTCAACTGTTTCCGAAATAAATGAAAAATCGAAGAAAAACTGACAAATATAGTGATCCAACAAAATTTTGTCTGTCAGTAAATAGACTATAAAAATACAATAAAATTTTATACGAAATATTTTTCTCAATTTCTAATACTTACAAAATTAAGTATTGGCTAAGGTCGCTAAAACATTCAACTTATTATAATTATTTGATTTTTTTTAAACAAAAGCACATCTAAGATGACCTCTGAAAGGTAAACAAAAAAGTCTGATTTAATTAAAATCGTAACTCTCGTCGTAACTCTTATAGTTTTCAAGATAACAAAGGTAAACCCCGTAAAAACTCACTTTTCACTGCCTCATATGTCGGAAACTACTGAAGATCGGACCCATGTTGACAAAGCTTCTTTTGCTCAATTTGATGAGTACTATATGCCCTTAAAATTCTTTTCATTTTCTTTGAAACACCCTTTATAAATTTCTTACGTTTTCTTGGATATTCTTGGGATTCTAAATATGTTTGAAGAATATTAATGCAGGGTCTTAGAAACCCTTGAGAATTGGTTTAAATTTTATTTTTCGATGAATACCTTGACGTTTCCAATGTGAAATACAGTCATCATCAGTTTCAGAATAGCTGGATAGTTACACAGATATGTATAAAAGAAAAGTATAAATTTTTTACAAAACTAATTAAGTACGACCAAGACAACAATTTATAAGCATTCGTTTGAAGATGTTGAAGCGACCGCTTTAAAAACACAATAAATAGCGTATATTATTATGTATTGGAAAAGCTCAAAAGAAAAAAAAACAAATTTCAAGCCAAATTAAGAAGCTATTAAAATATTTACATTTTATTTTCATTCCTACACCATGCTACAAAATCATTGGTGTACAGACGACCAATAGGAGTCCGTATCGATGATGTCACCAAAGAATCCTTTCGCAAAATATGTCCGGCAATATTCCAAATAATCCAGTTGTCGATTTTGAGAGCAAGTTGATATGTGTGTGCTATTAAGAACGTTGTTATGGTATTCATTTAATTTGTGTCCTGCGATCCAAGAAATACAATAAACAAGAAATATACACAAATATATGAATATAAAATTTTGGAAAACAATTTGAAGATGAAATTGACAGCTGTCAAGTTTAAAATGTACTTTGAAATGGGCCATGCAGAAGCGTAATCGTCGCGGCCCTGGATACGGGTTTTTATAAACAGTATCTACAAATTCTGCAACTACCAGCCAAGTAGAAATCAACGAAAAAAGAAGAAATATTAGTGGATGGCTGTATTTTACACTTTCGCTTTTGATATTGCTTTTATCCTCATGTATATTACTTGTAATTGCTGGATACGATTAAATAAATTAAGAACGTATGTTTTTGGGTAGATCACATGTAATATTTTGTAAGATCTTACTGTAAGTGTGAAAATTTTTTGGTTAAAAAAATATCCAATTGAATCCCCTTATTGCTGATCACGTGTGCGAAAGTAACCAATCAAAACAAACTTACACTGATAATTATCCTAAGACAATTATCACTTATGTCACTAAGTTGCTAAGTAACAAACAGTTTTTGATATATAATCAAAGATTAATTATTTTAATTAAAAATGTCATTTTCACGCTGTTATTGAAAATGATGATGTAATCAGAAAACACATCAAAAAATACTGTATTAAATAAAAAACTAAATGTGTAGAATATTTATGGACTTTTGTATGTCTTATCTTCTTCTCTTTGGTCTCACTCAAAGAGGTCTCATTCTCATTGCACACTTCACACTGAACACATTCATAGCCATATTCACGTTCTAAGCTACTAATGACATCTACTGGGCTATGTTAGACACAAAATTCTGTCAAATACAAATTTTAAACAAATTTAATGGTAAAACTGCAAGAAAATTTCTCACCGAATATCCCTCGATCATTTATTACCAAGCAACGCGCTTTCGGTAACTGTCATAAAATTATTACGTAATTATCAAAGTCCTCGGGATATTATAGCTGATAAATTCCAACGACTAGTTTTTAACCAATCATGATGCAAAACACTTGAAAATTCAACCAATGGGAACAGTATTATACTGATAAAACCCCGTTACCCCGATAATTTTCCGCTACCAAGTAAATAAACAGTTGTTATGGTTTATAACTGTCAGTGTGACAATTAATGTGTCAAGTTTCATTTTGCGTTGTCTTTGGAATTTATCTCACCAAATACCACACGACCTCTCAGATTTTCTCAGATAAACTTTTATTTTTAAGCACTCATTTTTTTTGCTTTTAAGCAAAATCACTCAAGCAAACTGACATTAGGTAAAACCCCTTCTCCTTCGGAGTCGGGATTTTACCATGCAGTTTGCTTTCGTGTTTGTTGCTAAGCAAAAAAAATTCGTGCAAAATAAAAATTTATCGATAAAATCAGGAGGTCTTGTGATATTACTTCTGATAATTTCCATGTTATTTTGTATGGACTATTTTGTTTTTATTGAATACTATAGACCCTGAAGAAGATGCAAATGTGCACCGAAACGTCGGTGTTGTAAACATAAATGCTGTTTGATTTCGAGTAATTATTAACACCTTATTCATTAAGAGTTCAAAGTTGTAAGTTTCTTGGCTTTCTAATGAGAATAATTTATCTATGCTTATTTATATCAAAAAGCATAGAGCACTATTTCTGGCACCTGTATATCTTCATAAAATTTAAATAATTAGAAAATTAATTTAATTATAAAATAATAAAACCACTATATAGGGAGCTTGAGTTCTTAATTATATAGTGAAGTTTATATGCACCATATACTACAGAAAGTAAGTAGGTATTCAGGTAAAGTTTCGCTGGTATAATATTAAAATGAAAGTAAAATTAATCGCCAACCAATGTTACTCGTATAATGATATATCCTCTATATATTTTACGATTAGTAACAGTAATGTATTACACATATCAAATATAATTTACGCTTTAATTTACAGCACTCATAAATCCTAATAAATTATTTATTAACATATTTGCTCTCATTAAAAGATAAAATCTCATACGACACGTCAAACGAGCAAATGAGGACATTGCCGTCTTCTCTTTCGTTGACTAATTCTGAGATACAGAAATTTTCTAAGGAAAATTTGAAGACATTGCGTAATTACACTTTTAAATGAAACTCCACGGGCAATGACTCCTGAATGAAGATGTTTCACTGTCCGGAAAGAAGCAGCAATTAAAGCATTTTAATTTCGATTTCAATTAAGCTTGGTGCATACTGTACACATCTCGTATTGAAATGGCTATCTGTAGCGTAACTAACAAACCACGGTGGATACTTTTCAGAGGTATGGTTTCATTCACCGTGCAAAAACAACTTATTATTGACTAAATAATTCAAATATATTAAAATTTATTGTTATAAAAATACAGAGAATTTATTTTAAAATGCAACATTATGGTTCATCACTTCCATAGTTACTCATTATTGTCAAAAATGACAGCAATGTAATATTTGTCCATTTTAAAATGCAACATTATAAATAGTAAGGAATTCTTTTTTCTCAGGGTTATCGCTCAAAAGCAGCTGTAGACACGTGTTTCGCTCTTATTAGAGCTCATCAGTACAGCATAGCTAGTTAATAGGTGGACATTAACTAGAGGTAGTAATCGAAAAAAACCAACACAGTGTAACAGCACTAGTAAGCAGCCAAATACACCCATGTTGCCTCGGTCAGCATCTCCACACACTTGTGGATCAACACAACGTCGCAGCGGCGGCGGTAGTTAATGTCCACCTATTAACTAGCTATGCTGTACTGATGAGCTCTAATAAGAGCGAAACACGTGTCTACAGCTGCTTTTGAGCGATAACCCTGAGAAAAAAGAATTCCTTACAAATTTTGCGCTCGAGAAATATTATATTTTTTAGTATTTACTTTTGGGGGTCCAAGTAACGGGTCTGGTGGGTGGTTATAAATCACCGCCGCTGCGACGTTGTGTTGATCCACAAGTGTGTGGAGATGCTGACCGAGGCAACATGGGTGTATTTGGCTGCTTACTAGTGCTGTTACACTGTGTTGTTTTTTTTCGATTACTACCTCTAGTTAATGTCCACCTATTAACTAGCTATGCTGTACTGATGAGCTCTAATAAGAGCGAAACACGTGTCTACAGCTGCTTTTGAGCGATAACCCTGAGAAAAAAGAATTCCTTACAAATTTTGCGCTCGAGAAATATTATATTTTTTATTATAAATAGTATTGCAGGCCAGGAGATACCTCCAGAACATATCACAAATGGTGTCAATTCTTATTACGACCGACTAGAATATTGCCAAATATTTCCAATTTTAAATGGCACAAAAGTAACCCCTGTGATGCACTCTCCACACCAGATATGAGTGCCCGTGAGGTGATGCCTGGTAAGCGCCCACACGGTAAAATATATCATCATTATCGATGTCTACATGTGTTGTAGATACTGGCACACCCAGAAATGGGTAACATGCCGTGATGATATATTTATTTATTTTCTTTATTTAGAATATTGCCTCAATGTGAATGGAGGTATTTTTTAACATTTATTAGATGAAAGTTATGAATTTTTGTAAGCTAAAGTTTGTTAAGATGTGCAACATTCATGTTTTGATTATTTGTTAATCGTATGTAGGCTAATTTATTGGAAATTAGTTTTGATAATACAAAACTTAAAATTTTGTATGTTGCATTTCAAAAATGGAGAAATATTACATTGCTGTCATTTTTTGACAATACTGAGTAACTATGGAAGTGATTAACCATATGTTGCATGTTAAAATAAATTTCCCGTATGTATTCTTAACTACAAGGTGAATTCAAAAATAATCAACATGGCTATGAAACAAAACACATATGGTTTGCATAATTTTTACCTCTTACTAAGAGAAGTATTGGAATTATGCTAAAAATCGCATATCCAGATTTTAGTGGATAAGCACGTTTTAAGGTCCCTAGAATTCGATTATAACATTTTTACGATGAGGTCCGTATGTGTGTGTATGTGTGTGTATTTCACTGCAGTTTCCTCAATCTGACATTCCTGGGAAGAGCTGATTAGATTTTGGTAACAATTGGAACATAAAATTCTCCATTTAATACAATTAAAATTTTTATTATATCTTGTATAGATTTAGAGATAAAGGCACTGTATTATATAGAATAATCAAATGTAGTACAAGTACTTTACTTAAGTAGTTCCATGGGTGTGGTTCACGTAGAACATTTGTTCTTAGTTTTTATAAAAGTTTTATATAATTTATTTTATTTATTTTTTTATCTTGTGACGAAATCCATGTGCTTTATGTTGCACTTATGTTTTCATTTTTTTTTTGCAATGTATCTAAAATTTTCTTAATTCTCATCTCCTGAGGAAGGCTCATGTGGAGCTCGAAACCGGTCGACCCGAGAATTTAAAATAAAATTTTTGACTGCAATCCAGAAATTTTTAACACCTCATCAATATATCCAGTCAAGGAACTTTTTCTATCAATAAAAACAATATTTGGGTAAAGTTAGCGAGAGGTATTGTGCTGGCCACAACAGATTTTCATATTTGGCACAATCTTGTATCAACTGTCATTTGTTTGTATTATAGCATCTGAGTCACATGTAGGAAAATACCAATAGTGGCAGCACAAAATACGTCTCTGTATAACCCTCTATTAATTAAGCACGATTACAAAGGATGAAACTATGTTACTCTAAAGTTTCCTCTCTAGTTAGATTCATATTTGAATTCCCTTAGAACATTACATTATAATTTAATTTAATTTTTCAGGTATTTGAACTTTAAAATAACTAAAATTTAGTAATACAATAATTTTATATAGAAATGAGATAAAAAACATATTTGACGCATTATTGGTCAGTTGCACAGCTTATAGTTAAATTTTAACTGTCGGTTACATTAAAATATCGTATCAAACCAAAAGTCAAATAGTTAACCTTCATAATTTAAGGGGATACACAGGCAATCTTTTATTTTATGAGGTAGTGGGGGCTTGTAGCTAGAGGTACATAGCTTAGCGTTGTTAAATATTTCATTACAATTTCATCAAATATGCAATGATTTAATTATTAGCGGTAAAATTCTAGGAATTTAGCGTTTCAAAGTTCTGTAAATTGACTGGAATTTAAACTATGATTATGAACTATGATGTGAATGGCTACAGGTAATTACTCAATGTACCTATATTTAGCTAAAGTGTAACTATTTGCGATTATTTGAAATTCATATCTATTGAGTAGAAATTTCGTATTAGTTTATCAATCAATGTTGTAGAATTTTTTTCTCTTTACCTCCCGCAACCCTTGGTAATGGAGACATAGGGAGCTTGCTAAAAATCACATGACGAGATTTTGGTAAATGATCACGTTTTGGATTTAAAATTCAATTTTAACATGTTCATAATGATGTCTGTATGTGTGTAGGTGTGTGTGTGTGTGTGTGTGTGTGTGTGTGTATGAATTTTGCCAACGCTCTAACTCAAATGCTATCATTCACAAAATTCTGAAATCTTGTATTACTACTGTATTCTAATATGTAAAGAAGCCATTAGATTTTGGTGTAAATGAAGTAACCGGAAGTGGCACTTGACTTGAACTTCAAATGTATTTTTTTTATGAAATTTAAATATTATTAAATTTTCTACAGATATGCATTCATACTTTTTCTATACATATTATAGATAAATATATAAAATAATCTATTTTATAAATCCCGGAGCCTATGTACAAAAGAAAAACACAATTCACAATTACACGGTTCAGATTTAAAATGTATGTAACTGACAGATAAATGTCACTGTCAAAAAATCTAACATTTTAAATTAATAATAGTAACTCTTTAAAAAGAAAATAGTAAATAATAGTTATTTATGTATTAAGAGCGTAAGGAGGCTTTTATGGCCTGCGGCGGGATTTTGAGCCCGAGGCGTAAGCCGAGGGATAAAAACACGTCAAAGGCCATACAAGCAAGTTACGCTCGTGGTACATACAAAACTTTATGCACCGCCCGCTACCCTTGGTAAGGGAGGTATAGGGATCGTGCTAAAAATCACATATCGAGATTTTAGTAAATGACCACGTTTTAAGGTCCCTAGAATCCATTTTTAACATTTTCACGATGATGTCTGTATGTGTGTATGTGTGTGTGTGTGTGTGTGTGTGTGTGTGTGTGTGTGTGTGTGTATGTGTATGTGTGTATGTGTGTATGTGTACGAATTTTGTTTGCACTCTAACTTTTAAATACTATCATTCAGAAAATTCTGAAACCTTGTATTTTTACCCTATTCTAATAGGAATAGAAGCCATTAGATTTTGGTGTAAATCGGATAAACGGAAATGGTACTTTACTTGAAGCTCATAATGGTTTTTCTTCAAAAAATACCATTAAATGCCATTTTTTCGAATTTTATGTCTTATGAACATTAAAGATTATTGAATTTTCTACAGAAATACATTAATACTTTTTCTATATATTTTACAGATAAATTTAAAAATAATTTTTTTTATTAGTCGCGAAGCCTAAGATAAAAACTATTCCTTTGTTACACAGTTCATTTTTCAAATAAATGTAACTGGCAATAAATGTCACTGTCAGAAAACTTCACTTCAAATTAATAATAGTGACAATTTAAAAAGAAAATAGTAAATAAAGCAATAGTTTTCTGCAATGGAACAGTTTGCAGCGTTAGTTAGAGGGAGGTTTTGTGTTGGCCACATCAGATTTTTTAAATTATGAGTGTAAGAAAAATTGTAACGAAAAGAATTTGTCCTCTTACATCCAGTATCTATTGTTGCTATGAAAGCGGAAAACAACAGTTTATTGTTTGTTTATTAGTTCTGTCATTTGAGTTTTATTTTGTGTATCTCCGTGCTTTCCATATAAATATCACAAAATTAATTTTCATTTGAATGTGTTAAATAAAACTTTATTGTATGTGTTGATTTTTATATATGTTTATTGTCTACTATTAGGTCATACGTTGATGAGAGAAACATTTTTCCCTTTAATTATATTTCTAAATAAAAGTGAAACCGAATGATTTAAATCATTTGGTTATTATATTCTTCTATTATTAAGCCTAATCAGACACTTTATTATATTAACACCTCTAACAAATTGATCAAATATAATGGATGCCATGTTTAATACATGCGTACCCACTGATTACCGTAAATTTCAATCTATCAATCGTTTCACATTAACACTAAATATATTTAATGGTCATTTAAATACATTTCTTTTCAATAACCTCTATCAGTAATGCTACAAATGTCAATCAGTATCATTTGTTAGCTTAATCGCCAGATTACCTATTGTGCGCGTTACGCGCTATGAAAGGATTCATCGACTGGTGGAATTCACCGTTTTAATTCAGTGATGTTCGCTATTGGACTCCCACGAACATTGTCGCTTTCAATGCGAGAAGTAGTGAAAGTGCTCCTTATTATTCGGGTTATTATCGAGAGTGCAGCATGAAAGAAAAACCGGTAGGACCAAGAACGCTCTTGGTTTTAAAGGAATCAAGGTTGTTCATTTCGGTTTTTTTGATACCAAACACATTACATTTCTGTTTCATATAAAGCCAGAAAATAAATTTAAAAATTTGCAAAATTAAGAAAAAATATCACTAGCCGTGAAATTAACAGAAACAAAACAAAACAATGAGGTCATGCAAAAAAAATAATTGTACCTTTTTTCTGTTTAAATCGAAAAAGGATAGTCTAATTCATCGATCAGTATGATTAAATTATTTTTATTTATACTTTTTGTTGTATAAAATCGTTTTAAAGTATGGTATTTTTAAAAAGTTGCAAAAACCAGCCATGTTGTGTCGTCACAACGTTACGAACGAAGTTCAGACTCATTTCAAACAGACATTTTATATGGACACATAATTTCTAAAAGAAAAATATATATAAACTATAAATTGAGGATTACATATCTAAATATGCTATATTATATTAATATAATATCGTTCTATTTATTTTTATAAATATAATTTTCATTTGGCGTGAAATTATCTACGTTACATCAGATGTTTCTTTCACTTTTGAATCTTTGAATTAGACGGTAGGAGGTTATAAACGCATATGAGACATTGAATATATTCCAGAATATTATTTTATTCTTTATTTTGGCACGAAACAACGTTCCATCGACATGTTTACTTTCATAAATTTTAGGTTATCTTTAAATGTCACTTTGACGTTTAAGACAATGTGAAAATCAAAATGGTCGTGCTTCTCACTCTGTGACGTCAATGGACAAGGGACGAAGCGGGGATCTTCAGCCGCATTTTAAAGAATGTCATTTTCAGTTACAATTTTTTCATGATTAAAGATCGATTTGAGGAAAAATAAAAAATACGGGTATATTATTTTTCATTACTCTATCGATTAAAGTTATAAAAAAAAAGTCGTGCATGACCTCATTGTTGACTTAAGACGCTCATTAATAAACATTTTTTGCACATTATTTGTTAAATTATTATTATTTTCGTTTTATTAAGAAGAAATCTTGTACAATTTGTCTCATGAAGAAAAATTACAAATTATTAAATGGTTTTAATTGTTCCCTTGTAGTTTACAGTTTTTCTCGTTTCTTATAACTTATTTCTTATTAGTAGATCATCTTTAATTTCTACATACCTATTACAATAAATAATAATTGTTTCTTAAATAAATTTCCTAGTGTTTCCTTTATTTTGTGTTATTTTATATTAGTTCATAAATTAATAACGTTAATTTTTAATTGTTCCCTATCATGTTTGTAAAAAATGACAGTGTTTTGTTACTGAGTTTCATGGCTAATGATATTTTTTCTGAATTGTACAAATTTTTAAATTTATTTTCTGGCTTTATATGAAACAGAAATATAATGTGTTTGGTATTAAAAAATTCGTAATTTTTTTATTTATAATAGGCACATTTTTGCTCTCCTGAAGTGTAATGGGAACTTTACAATTGTGTACACAGCAAGTGTAACCTACATTTTACGCTGACTGTTTTGTAACTTGTCTAACTATGCGGTAAAATAATCAAAATACACTTGACATTTATGGGCATTTAGAAAATAAATCATCTTTACTATAATAAAGTTCATGTAAAAAAGTACTACCTACTTAAGTTATTTTTTTACTTTAACATATCCTATATTTAAAATTAATTTATATAAACCAAAATTACGGCAGCGACATCTGTCATTATTGTAAAAATTCGCCGTTACCGACATAGTCACCGATCGATATATCTGTCAAATACGCGAGGCGAACATTGCTAAAATGTCAAATATCAACACCTACCTATTATTTATTACGAAGAAAACATGAGCAAATAAATATATTATCAGCCATAAACAACGTCTATTATTACAGATAAATTTTCGCTAGAAGTACTCTAATGAAGGTAAGTAAAATCAAATTTGGAAATTGACTTAACCTCAGTATTTTAAACTAACCATTTTCAGAAGTACAACCTATCTCATTAAAAAAAGTTATTTTCATTATCGTCGGCCAAAAAATTTGATACAATTCTCGTGCGTGAAGTATTTTACAGCGCTCCAGCTAATAAGGCACTAGCCTTAAGGGCTCGTACCTTAAACTAAGCTGTCGCGCTGTAAAATACAACTTACACGCACTCAAATGTAAATAACTATTACAGAATAAGATTTTGCACATGATGAACGTATAAAAAGAAGATATGCGAATTATATTAAAATTAGTTTTTTATGAATGAGACTGAAACCTTATACAGCAATTATCCTATATTTATTTTCCATTTAAAACCAATATATCTTCATGGGTCAACTAGACCTGCTATTATCGAAAAACTAAATCAAAGTATCAAACAATAAAAATTTAAATATTTAATTATTCGATTGATATCTTCCCCCATAAAAAATATAATAATATAGCATGCATCTCTCCAATCTGTTTCCATAGCAAAACAAATACGAATCTTCGTCTGTAGTGTTGGAGTAAGTCAGATGAATTATGAAAGCATAATTACCGCGAGAAAAACGCATATTTGATTAGCTAGTCACGGAGCGAAGAGCTAAAAGCGAACACCAGCCAATAAATAATCGTCAGAGAGGACGAGGCGAGGAGGGCAGGCGTTCTATCATTGTAACAAATGACGAATAACACCATCGAAATTTATCGCTCGCAAATTGTAATGACAGCCTTGCGGCGAGAGGAATATACACCTATCTACAGGATGGGAAAGAAGATAGCAAGCGGAATGCAAATGAAGACGTCAAGGACGTAATGGCGATGAAAAGCATGAAGAAAGGCTATCTAGTAATAGAAATAGACATGTTTATACTTCTCGTATAGAAAGAGTCATCTACGAAATTGGTTTCTATTCTTTTATGTTTTACAATTTTGTTACCTCTCGCTAAGAGAGGTAGGTATTGGAATCATGCTAAAAATCGCATATCCAGATTTTAGTGGATAAGCACGTTTTAAGGTCCCTATAATCCGATTATAACATTTTTACGATGATGTGTGTGTGTGCGGAACTACGGTGTCGCTGCATTTTTGAGATGGCGGTGGAAAAAAAGGAGAAAAAAGTAGGCGGAAAAGAAAAAGTTCAGTTGTTGATTTTGAGAATGAAATGTCATTGTATTTTTATAAAAGTATCGTAATAGTTATTTATGTACCTAGGACAAAAAATTGCATATTACAGCAGAGCTCGAGTTTGCTTTCCGAGGCGAAGCCGAGGTAAAGCAAACAAGCGAGGCTATAATATGCATTTTTTGCCGAGGTACATATTACATTTTTCTGTCTACCTTACTTTACGTAATAGATCTAGAAATAAATACACGTTTTTTTAAATTCGTAAAATCTTATTATTTATTATATGAATAATGATTGGATAATATATATCTTCTGCCATTTTCACAAAATTTTAATTCTTAGCTCTGTTTTAGTTTGAAGGAAGACACTACACTCACAGACACATCAACACTATTTGACAGGTGAAAATAAATAAAACCAACAAAATAACTTCGAAAACAACTCTATCCAGTGGCATCTTAGATTAACAATTAGTCATGTCAAAATTAATAATTTTTAGTATAGTTAATTTCATTATTAATTGCGCACATATTTAAATTAAATTTATCATTAAAATAATATTTTTATTTGCTCGTTTGATATTTGTTATTTACAACTCCGGTGGTACACACAATTGCAATAATCATAAAATCGTAGTAGGCTTAGCGTACGAAAAAGGTTTGCGGACGAAAAAGGTTTGCGGACGAAAAGTGATAACGTTCAGAAAAGTGTCATTTTTCGTCCGAAAATAAGTACGTAAAATTTCACTTTTCGTATAGGTAGACAGAAAAATAAATTAAATATTCTTTGTGTTCATCTTTATTGTTAATTGTATTGTGTTTCTCACGAACGTGAGTGGTCCTTCGAAGGGTAGCGAATTTTAAACTTTGAAGTTAAAGTGAGATTTTCTGTGGTCAGGCGAAAATAAGAACTCGGCTTCAGGGTAAATTCGTCAAAAGAGTAAAGGATCAAATATCCTAACGTAACATACAGTTTGTCAAATACTATGACTTAAAAAATATTTAACTGTAGCTTCCTCAATCTGACATTACTGGAAAGAGCTGATTAGATTTTGGCAACAATTGGACAACCGGAAATAATAGTTTCTCTAAAAAATCTTTTAAATATTATTTTTTGGAAATTTATATTATTAGAAATATTATATAATATATAAAATTCTCTATCTAGTACATTGAATATTTTTATTATATCTTCTATAGGTTTAGAGATAGACAGAATTATAAATATATAAAATAACCCATTGTATAATCAATCAATCAGCCTATGGAGCCAGTTGAAAAATTAAAATGTTTTGACATAAATGTAAATGTCAAAAATCCAGACATTACTGAAGACTTTTTCTGGTAAGTACATTTTATATTTCATATTTTATCATTAATTAAATATTTTAAATTATAGATAGATACAGAATTCATACATGAACAAGTCGAAATGTAATAGTAATATAATATGCTGTTGTTATAATGAGGAAAAGACTCCGTCAATATTTAAAATTGATATAAAAAGAAAGGGGATTCATTTATACAGCAAAGTATGTACAGTTTCAGTGTGCGCTTACTATACGTATAATTCATTATGTACTCCTCAGAAATACCGCCAATCTTGTCAATGAATTGGAAGAATCTCGAACATTTAGGAGAGTAGGAGGAAACTTCTTCATAGAATGACTTGAAAAATAAAGAATATATATAATTAGAATTTATTGTGTGTACCAGAAATGTTAAATACAGTACTTATATAGCCTAATATGAAAATGGCGAGAGGTCTTGTGCTGGCCACAACATATTTTTTTAGTCTTCTATTTCCTTTGCGTTAAGTTTCTTCATCCAAATTTTCGTTATCTTTATTCTTGAGCCTCTTTCGTGACACCCTGTAGGACAAGTGTATAGCGTGTGATGTGTGCTGGTAAGGGTGAGTTCAAGGGCGTTAGGTGAGTGTTATTTCCAGTTCCATCACTGCACCAACTTCACATCACAGCGCCAAGGTCGTCTTGAGCACACGTGCTCCAGATGACGGGTGCATCAGGCAACTGCACAGCGTGTACGGATAAAGATAAAGAACCAATTGCTAAATAGAATAGTCATGTTGATTGAAAATGCAATCTATATAGAAGGACGATTGAAACACACACGAGCAGCAGTCTCGTAAGTCTGTACTTCAAGAAGTTTCAATATGGTATTTTCCTACATTAAAATATTAAATATATGATGGAATGAAATGGCCGAGAGTGAAATGTAACTGGATGTGATTCGGACGACTCGGGTTCCATATGGTGCTCTTAACACAAATTTACGCTTGGTAAATACCCCCACCGGAACAGAATCATAAGATATATCGTCATTGCTAACACCCTCTGGAGCATAGGGCACTTGTAGATTTTTGAAAGTATTCGATAGTACAGAATGATTAAAAATAAGTGATTCAGTTGGCAATACAAAAAAAAAAAAATCTGTTGTGGCCAGCACAAGACCTCTCGCCATTTACATATTAGGCTATATAAGTATTGTACTGCATTTCGCTTTCGAACCGTCGTTTTATACAGAACTTTACCCAAATATTGTTTTTTATTGTCTTCTGCACACATATAATTCTAATTATATCTATTTTTCATTGTAACCAGACTGACGGTATTCCTGATGGATATATGCATTTTACCACAACTTTACCTATAATTTCAAATATTTAATTAATAAAACAATAAGAAAAATTAAATATACTTCCCAGAAAAAGCTATCAGAATGTCACTAAAACTGTTGATATTTGAGAATGACATGTGTCATGTTATAAACATTGGAATTTGTCAACTGGTTTCCTTAGTGCCTTAGCCTCTGCGATTAGGGTACTCTATAAATTATAGTGTCTTTATCTCTGAATCTATTCAAGATATAATAAAAATGTATGTGTATTAGATGGAGAATTTTATGTTCTTCAATATTTAATAAAACTTCCAAAAAATTATATTTAGAAGAATTTTTCTAAGAAACTACTACTGCCGGGTGTTCTATTGTTACCAAAACCTTTTCAGCTTTTCCCAGGAATGTCAGATTGAGGAAACTGCAGTTAAATATTTTTTAAGTTTTATAGTTTTTGAGGAATCGTGTCTACAACATCCAGACATACATACACACATACACACATACACACATCCACACACACACACAGACATCATTTTAAAAATGTTATAATCGAATTCTAGGAACCTTAAATCGTGGTTATTCAATAAAATCTGGATATGCGAATTTTAGCATGAATCCAATACCTCTCTTAGCGAGAGGTAAAAAATACTTGAAATTGGTAGGACTGATACAAAATCTTGTTGACACTGTTGACTGTGGCATTTGAAAATTATATTTGAGTACCTACATTTACAATTTTTCGTTAAAAAAATATATGTATTTTGCAGCAGTTAGTGAAGGTACTGTTCGGGCTTGGGTCCTTTGGTTTTCAATGCTAGGTCTGTATTTGATGCAGACTACACTAAACTTAATAAACCATACAGCAATGGCCACCTACTGGGGATACCGCGCAATTTATGTGCAGTTTGAGCTGGTTGTGCTGTAGTCAATATACAGGGAATTTATTTTAACATGCAACATATGGCGAATCACTTCCATGGTTACTCACTATTGTTAAAAAATGACAGCAATGTAATATTTGTCCATTTTAAAATGCAACGTACAAAAATTTATAGTTTTGTATTATTAAAACTAATTTCCAATAAACTTAACAAACTTTAGCTTACAAAAATACGTAACTTTCATGTAATAAATGTTAAAAAATACCCCCACTCACTCTGAGGCAATATTCTAGTTGGTCGTAATAAGAATTGACACCATTTGTGATGTGTTTTGGAGGTATCTCCTGTGCTGCAATACTATTTATAATGTTGCATTTTAAAATGGATAAATATTACATTTCTGTCATTTTTTGACAATAGTGAGTAACCATAGAAGTGATGAACTATAATGTTGCATTTTAAAATAAATTTTGTGTATATTTTAGTTTTATTAATAGGTACTATAATTTTTTCAATCCATACTGATTTTTTACCTTCTGTCACCTCGAGGTAAGGATGATATTTTCTTTTGTCAAAAAAATTCAGTGGTGAGTTTTTAATGAATAAGCACGTTTTAGAGTCCCTAGAATACGATTTTACTAGTTTTACGATGATGTCTGTATATATATGTGTGTGTGTGTGTCAAAAAATTCTCCGACATTAACTTCAATATTACTATTCTAAAAATTATAATTCTTTACATCCATATGACGAATGGATTAAATTCTGGTTATTATTGGTTAACATTTGAAGTTCTCAACAGTTTTTCTTGAAAACACGCAGTTAGATATAATTTTTTGACATTTTATGTGATTGTCAATATGAAATAATATTTTATTGTCTATACGGTGTGATTATACATTTTCCTTCATATTCAATAGATGTAGAGTTAAAGAATTATAAAGTGATTAACTTTCATAAATCAGCCTGTTTATCTATAATCATGGACACAGCTGATATATTCAAATAATTCTAATTGACAGATGTCAGTGTCAAGTCCAATTACGGAATTTGTAGAAAATAGTATATGTTCGTTACAATTTTACTGGATATTTAGAATATTTTCCAAGGAACTTTTGGAACGGGATTTGTACAAAATACATAGAGTTGACGGAAGGTAATGTGCTAGCCACATCCGCTTTTTTTACTCTATGCTACAACCCTACCTCTACAAATCTTGAATCGCTACTACACATTTCCCTTGTTTTATGTTACCAACCACCATTTTTCCTCCTCATCATTCATGTTTTCTAAATATTTTCTTCTGATTTATCTTCGATCTACTTTCTTAAAACGTGAGAATATTTATAGATGTTTATTAAATTTTCTTGTGTGCTGACGTTATTTGCTGGCTATTTTACCCTTTCCTATTTTTGTACATGACAATAGATAGTGACTTGAATTTGTTTTGTCTTATATTCCACGAAAAAATATAGGTAATAAAATACTTTCACACAATGCCTCATTATTTGTCATGTCCATAATAAAAATATTAACTTTCAATTAATAATTACATCAAGTTTTTTATTTGAAATTGGATATATTTTTTACATAGGTGTGTGATTTAAAAAACTATGTAGATGACTATATAAAGAAAACAAGTAAGGTAAGATTGTTATGATAGTTATTAATATCGGAAGAAGAAAAGATCTAATATTAAACTTGTACCACCATCTGATATTAATAAATTAAATATGATCCAAACATGTATATTTTTCTTTGTATTAATAAAGATTGCTAATCGTGATAAATTAATTTTAATTTAACAACTGACAAAGGTATCCATAACATGTCGTTTGTAATTTACTCATATGTTTTTTGTCAGTGCAAACATCAATACATTTTTTGTTCATACATCAAAATAAATTATTAAACATCTCTACTAGTATAATTAATATTAAATATCAATCAAAACAATGTAATTTTAAGAGAAAAAAATCTGTTGTGGCCAGCACAAGACCTTCCGTCAATTCGATGTATTTTGTACAAAACCCATACCAAAAGGTCCTTGGAACAGATTCTATATAATATCATGTAAAATCGAACACGAACACATACTGTTTTTTGCAAATTCCATACTAAAAGTTCATTTGAAAAGGTTCTTTAAATCCAATAAAATTATAACATAAACTACACTAAGTAATGTCCTTCCATCTTCTCTTTGGCCTTTCTCTGCATGTCACTTGCGAGTAACAATATGACATACCAATTTTAGATCCTATACTTTTCATATTTGGTTTTGCACTTGCAACTGACATCTGTCAATTAATTTATTTTGAATAATTATCTCAGCTGTTTCCATAATAAATTGCAAAGCAGACTAATTTTTGAAAATTAATTTCTTTATAATGCTTTAAATTTACATCTATTTAATATGAAGAAAAATGTATAATTAAACCGTATAGAGAAGAGTATTTTCTTTAATATACATAATAACAAAATGTCAAAAAGTAATATTTAACTGCGTTTTTTTAAGAAAAACTGTTAAAAACTTCAAAAAAGGGTACTTCCGGTGGATCGATTATAACCAAAATCTAATCAACTCTTCATATGGATGTACAGAAGAGGAATACGAAAGAATTATAATTTTTAGAATTGTAGTATAGGAGTTATCGTCGGAGAAAAATTTGTCACACACGGACACACATACACACACACACACGGACACACGCACACACATACATACAGACATCATCTTAAAAATAGTAAATTTGTATTGTAGGGACCCTAAAACGTGCTTAGTCATTAAAAACTCACCACCGAATTTTTTGACCAAAGACAATACCTTCCTTACCTAAAGGTGACGGAAGGTAAAAATATCAATAGACAACTGAAAATTTGACATGTATTTTGTAACATATATAGAAAGGAAAAAAACTAAATTGAAATAAAACTTCACCAATACAAATTTCACAATCGTTTGTACCATGTATGAGATGACAAGACGATTATTAATAACTCAATAAAATACCAAGCGTCCAAAAGCATTTGAATTCCACGCGCATTTATGATGAATGGAAAATTGTATTTTAACGGACAATTATTGAGCATTATTCTTTCTATATGTTATAAAACAGAAAAAAAAGCATATTACATTACATACAAAATTGATCATTATTCCTTGTCAACATAGAGCTTGAATGAAAATCTATCATGAGGTGTAACAAAAAATTGTTGTGACACTAATAATAATTCACAGCTTCATGAATTAATTAGCAAGTTAGTTTTGTAAATTTCTCATTAATTATAAAGTTCGTTTTTGAACTATATTCCATAATTAATTTTTCTGATATTAAATAACTACATAATTTTTATAACAATAAAATTTGTAGTCACATATTATGATATTTTAAATCAAATGCAGGGTGTCTCACAACTCGCGCCCCAAAGCGAATGAGGAAACAAGAGACTGCACTCGGATGTGTAATTTCGAAGATAAAAATCTGTTGTGGCCAGCACAAGACCTCTCGCCATTTCCATATTAGGCTATATAAGTATTGTATTGCACTTCGCTTTCGAACCGTCGTTTTATAACAAAATATTACAGAACTTTACCCAAATATTGTTTTTTATTGTATTTAACATGTCTTCTGCACGCATATAATTCTAATTATATCTATTTTTCATTGTATGAGGAAGTTTCTAAATGTCAGAGATTCTTCCAAATTATTAACCAGATTGGCGGTATTTCTGATGGATATATGCATTTTACCACAATTTTACCTATAATTTCAAATATTTAATTAATAAAACAATAAGAAAGATTAAATATACTTCCCAGAAAAAGCTATCAGAATGTCACTAAAACTGTTCATTTTTGACACTGACATGTGTTATTTACAAACTATGTTATAAACATTGGAATTTGTCAACTGGTTTCCTTAGTGCCTTGAGCCTTGGCCTCTGAGATTAGTTTACTCTATAAATTATAGTGTCTTTATCTCTAAATCTATACAAGATGTAATAAAAATTTTAGATGAAGAATTTTATGTTCTTCAATATTTAATAAAAAAAACTACAAATTACATTTAGAAGAATTTTTCTAAAAAACTACTATTTCCGATTGTTCAATTGTTACCAAAACCTTTTCAGCTCGTCCCAGGAATGTCAGATTGAGGAAACTGAAGTTAAATATTATTTAAGTCTTATAAAATATATGAAATGAAATATGAAATGAAATATAGTTTTTGAGGAATCGTCCCTCCAACATCCATACATACACACACACACACACATACACACATCCACGCACACACACAGACATCATTTTAAAAATGTAATAATCGGATTCTAGGGATCTTAAATCGTGCTTATTCAATAAAATCTGGATATGCGAATTTTAGCATGAATCCAATACCTCTCTTAGCGAGAGGTAAAAAGTCTAGCTTAAAAGAAATTAGAGAAAAGACGTCTTAAAATTGAACAATCAGAAACCTACACCTTTAACGTGTGTTTGCCGTAATTTTATGTTACTAGGGTTTTATACAAATCAAATAAAATGTGTGGGCGACTGTAGTTTTCAAAAAATGTAAGTGTCAAATTAAATTTGACAAGGTGAATAAAAAAGGAAAATTCTGACCATGTATTCAGCCGCTGATTACTTAGAAATGATTATAATTTTCGGAGAATGTGGACGTAACACCAGACAGGCAGCACGATATAAATGATGATCTCGGATGACACCTTCGCTAACCTAAATTTGTTGACAGTGAAAAGTCAACTCTAAAGTGTCAAAACAAATTTTGTAATTCACTAGTAGTATTTTTAAAACCTAGCAACCAATTTTATTTTGTAATAATATCATCACACCTCAAGATATCCTTCCGGGATTGGTGGATTAAAAAGTCTTGTAACTCCGTTATGCAAGCAGCCGCAAATTATTTTCTTCTATTTGTTGGCAACCTATTGTCGTCGGCAAGTGTCAGTTTCGTCTGGGGCGCGAGTTGTGAGACACCTGTATAGTCCAGTCAATAAAGATGAAAAAAGACCTTTACCTTCCAAAAGATATTGCCTAATAAAATAATATCTAATTGTAATTAGACAAAATTTCAATTATTTTTTTTCTGTGACCATTTATGCTTTTGTTTCGCCTTTAAACCATTATTTCTCATTAAATTCACTCATTCTTTCCCTGTTTACTACTTCTGTAATGTTCAAGCAGTGCGCGAAAAGTGTGTGCTGAAGTTCGCCGATCTTCCTAGCGGACTGGCACGGGCGCTTCGTTCCTCATCCAGCACAGAGTGTGTGAAGTCATGTGTCTAATTGCGAACAGCGTGAAGTCCAGAATAAGAACACGAGAACAGAGTAATGGGTCTGTAAAACCGCAGTAGAACGGAGAAATATGGAGGATTGTGTTGGTATAAAAATTGTGAATCAACCATGAAGATGTGCGGAATTTAATAGGTGAAGCTTTTGACTTCCAAAGGATCCACGAGACCGGATCTATACCAATTGCCAATCCGTCTTAATTTCATTCTGCTTAGTTAATATATGATAAAAATAATAACAAATTATCAGCAATTTTTATTAATGTTGCAATTAAATAACGAGATTTATTTTTTCCGGATTCCCTGTAAATTTGGCAACATTGCAGGCTATGCCATATTAATTTATCATCTCTCTATGCACTGTTAAAATTTCAAGATAATTAGGCAAACCGTTCGGCAATAGCCTTTGACTGAATTTAAAAAATTTTCTTGTACTCCGCCGGAATTATGTTAATGTAAATATGAAATTCTGTGTGAAACTTAAAAAATCCGCTACAGAAATATACGAATTGTTGAAGAATGTTTATGGTGATGAGGGTCTACCTAATACTCAAGTTTTTGAGCAGTTTAGAAGATTTAAAGAAGCACTGACATTGTTTTTTTCGAAATGCGAGTGATTGTTCACCTCGAATGGGTGCCTGAGGGTCATTTCGTTAACCAAGCATAATACAAGAAGGTTTTGATAACCCTTCATGTACAGGTGAGAAGAAAAAGGGCTGAAATGTGATGATTTCGCCATGAAGAAAACGCGCCGAAACGACAGCAGAGAAACCACATCTATAATAGTTATTATCGTCATTTAAACATTTAGGAATAATAAAATTCTTCAATTTCTATCATATCGAACAACTTTTTTTTGTTAATTTATAAATTCTCCTAGACAACAATCCATCAATATGCTGTTATTTTTCTAGGACACTTGATCCTTAATTGTAGGCGACTGTTATAAAAATTAACGGCCTAGGCCGTTATTTTTATCTTTTCACTTTTGTTTTTAGTCCTGCTATATCACAGTCAGTGTTGTGCATATCTAGATAACGTAGTTAATATCTTTTATCTAATATCTAGATATTTTTAAAATTAATATCTATTATCTTATCTGTTTTATAACATACAGAAGAAAGATAAGATAACCATTATTTATGTTAGCTCCATCTATACTCAAATCAAAATACTATTTAGCAAGTTAGGACAAGCACAACCTACCGCATCGCATAGTGCCGTGTTCCGTGTCGTGTGTTCTCCGTCGCCGGTGAGTCTGCCTGCGTAAACGTGATGTGACGTGTGATCGTGATTCGTGAGCAATAGTGAGGAACATTATTTATGAAAATATTCATTTACTAGCATTTTTATATGAAGCAAATAAAAAAATAGAAAATTCATATTTCTAATAATGAAAAATATTTAAATATACTGACATAAAAATTAAAATAAACAACAAATTTAACACAGGTCAAAATTATGCTATTAAAGTAAACACATAATTTCAAAAATTTAATTATTCTTTAATTTGTTTCAATTAGAAACAACTAATATATACAGAATTTATGTTTTTTTCAGTATTAGTGAAGCATTACTTTGGAATTAGAAAAAGAAAATAAAAATCAGAACAAAATTAATGGTCAACGATAAGAAAGACTTTTAATTTATATTAATAAAATATATTTAATGGAACTAATTAGATTGCAGTTTCTATTTACTCTCATTCTCTAATAGAAATGTCAATTATTCACTTGTTTCGCCAATTAAAACATTTATTGTTTTATTACTGACGAGTATGAGTTAATATATGCAAATCGAATATTAAATCAACTATTTTCACTATGAATACTAATAAGCTTATAAGCATATAATTTGTGTTTATATTTAATTTATTGTTTTATTTCTCTGATTCATTATAACCTGAAAAAAGCCTTTAGACAATAGCATATCTTTATAAAGATATAAATACATGATATGAAGAATTTCTTCGGTTTCTAAGCATGTTTAATATGCTATTAAGTAATTTATTGCCAATTGAACAAACGACCAGCTTGATAGAAACTAAAAGGAAGCATTTTAACTTGGCGTACAAAATATATGATCGGAAGCGAATAAATTCATAATAGCAATAAAAAATTATAAAATCAAGTTTATTATAGCCATCTATGACGCGTTTAATTAATAGCTTGTGAATATTTACTGCCGATATATAATTTTAAAATTATTAACGTCGTTAATAATTTGTAGGCATTTGTTTATAACTACTCCGGAGGAATAAATTGTTGAGGCTCACGAGAATTTTACATATTTTCATTTTCGTATTTACAGTTATAAGTGTATGTGTACCTATGACAAGTCTAAATATATTATACGTAAAGTTCAAATAGTTCAAACAAAACTGCTGTCACTTTTATTTATTCTTCACAGGTTTTTTCTTTATTTCGCTAATTAAGTTACATCCTTTTTTGGATGATGCTAAAAATATCACATAGAAAACAGCTTAAAAGAATGTTGTGTCATAATATTCTCTTACTAGTTTCGCAAATTTAATTTTTTTTATTTTAGAAATATAATTGCAAATTTGTAGGTATTTTTTATACAGTATGTCCCCGGATGGACCTAATTATACTTATAAATTTCCTTTATTCACAATCATTATAGTAATATACAGATTCCTAACCTTTTGGAGGTTGGAAAATACGTCATTCTTAACTTTAATGACAATCTCTTGGGTTGGAAATAACAGATTTCACTTCCATCTCTCGGGTTGGAAATGTTTATGTAGGGGTTGCCTAGCAACATAATTAACTAGGCTAAACAAATTTTAAGACAGCTGTCAAAATATTAATAAAATTAAAGGTTATAATTCATTGATTTATTTTGAAAATTATTGATTTAAAATGAAGATGATTGTGAATAAAATAGTACTTATACATAACCTCGGTGGGAGTTTCATAACAGCCTCGCGCATTATCTCATAAGCCCTCGGCTGTAATGAAACATCTCCCACCTCGGATGTAATATACTATATTTTGCATTTTAGGAAGAATAGTCATTCTTCATAAAAAGTTTTGCTTCATCTATCAAGTCCGCAGCAACTACCAAAAATTCGAAATAACATACAGGCTGGTTACAATTTATTACACAATTTTTACGATACACAACAGCAAAGAAAACTTATTCTGCATATTGCATATATTTTTCAACGACTGCTCTATACTTTTCGAACACTAGGTGAATGGTATCTGCATTTATGTCTGCTATAGCTTTTGTAATTTTCTGGCAGAATCAAGAGCGATCAATATAGCGGCTTCATTTTGACCATGAATGTGCTTTTGTTTATTCAAATCTGTTACACCGCCTGTTCTACCAAACTTCCTTACTAATTCTCGAACACAATTTACAGAAAAGTATACTCCCGATATTTTCTATTAAAAAGTTCAATTGCATAGCGATATGATACTCCACCGGTACCGTAGCATTTCACTAAATAAATTATTTGCTCTAAAGACAACATAATTCAAACATTGACTAACAATTAGTTGACATAAAATTAATCGTTAAAGTAAATTCTCAGACCCGCGATAACCAAGTTGGCAAAATTTTGTTGTCTCGTTTTCTAACCACCCTGTATGTTATTTCGAAATTTTGGTAGTTAATTAAAATTATTTTTAGTCAATATTGCATACACAATAGAACTGTTGCAAGAATTTTTTTATGATTTCTGTCTTAAATTTTAAAAGATATTCTTTAAAGAGCCTAATATTTTAAAATATCACGAAATATTAGATATCTTACAATTAAATATTAAAATTTGAGTAATATTTTGAAAAATTCACATGATCTGAAACAGAATGTGACGTCAGAGTACATACGTCTAACATGTCGTCACAGAAGTGAGGGGTTGTTTTTCATCACTATTTCTGGCAGCAATCATTATATTTCATTACTTACGAAAATACCAGTAAATTATTATTATTTTTATTATTACTAAATTACTATGAAAAATATTGCATAAAAATACTTTTAAAAAATTTGTTATGGCCAGCACAAGACCTTCCGTTAATTTGATGTATTTTATACAAATCCCATACCAAAAGGATCCAATAAAATTATAACATAAACATATACTAAGTTAAATGCATTTGAGACTTCCTTCTTTCTGCTTCAGCTTTCCACTATTTTATTAGGGGTCGCTGTTTCCTCTTTTCTTTCACTCATTCTTGTCCAACGCATCTTCTTCACACATTCCTTTCTTTCTCAAGTCTTCTGCGATACAGTCCTTCCATATTCTCGTTGGCCTTTCACTGCATGTCACTTACGAGGAACACTATGACATATACCAATGTTTGATCCTATACTTTCCATATTTGGTTTTGCACTTGCAACAGACATCTGTCAATTATAATTTTTTGAAGGTATAAGCATTAGCTGTTTGCATGACAAATAGCACAGCTGACTAATTTTTGAAAATTAATTTCTTTATAATACTTTCACTCTATTGAATGTGAAGGAAAATGTATAATCAAACCGTATAGAGAAGAGTATTTTCTTTAATATTTATTATAACAAAATGTCAAAAAATAATATTTAACTGCGTTTTTTTTAAGAAAAAGTGTTAAAAACTTTAAATAAGGGTACTTCCGGTGGATCAATTATAACCAAAATCTAATCAACTCACCATATGAATGTACAGAAGAGGAATACGAAAGAATTATAATTTTTAGAATTGTAGTATTGGAGTTATCGTCGGAGAAAAATTTGTCACACACGGACACACATACACATACACACACAAACACACATACATACATACATACATACATACATACATACATACATACATACAGACATCTTGAAAATAGTAAATTCGTATTGTAGGGACCCTAAAACGTGCTTATTCATTAAAAACTCATCACCGAATTTTTTGACCACACACAATACCTTCCTTACCTAAAGGTGACGGAAGGTAAAAATGTGAAACCGACTTATTGTCCAGCAGACCTCATCAAACTTATTCTAAAGCAATTAATTTCATACTCATATTGACTTTTAAACTCATTCTTCACCATCACTTTTCTGAGAATAATCGCATATAAATTTAATAAACGAGCCATTTAATTGATAAAATATCATTACACTTTTTGTTATTGCTATAACGATATTCTGCAAAAAGTCAAGAACAGGTTCATATCCAACACTTGAAGAATTGTTCTTGGAAAGGGTGTTACAAACATCAAAGAACTTTTGCCATCTAAATTTTTAAAACGATGTATTGTGCGATGATTATACTTAGTTTTTTGTAGTCAGGTGTAAAAGAAGCAGCGAATATTTTTATTGTTGGAGGTGTTTTTACAATAAGTACACAATGAAATTTAAATTTGCTCAGACGTAGATTAAAAAAGAAATATATACTTATTAAATACTTATAAATATGAGCCACTGCAAAAAAACAATCTTTTGTAAACTGGATAAGTTTTTATTTCTATCATCTATTTTAACTCACTACAATTCTTAGGTAAATGAAACATCAGCTATTGTAGACGCACCATATGAAAAAATGAACCTGTTTGTATAGAAACCAAAATTGGTTTTTGGGATGAGTTTCAATATTAATTATTAGAGGTTTTAAACGTATATAATTACACCGTGAGTATTTTTTAACGTGAAACATTGGGTTCGTTATATCCATGGTTACGACTCGACATTTGATTGACAGCAATGTATTTGCCTATCCCATTTGAAATGAGACATAGGGAACGAATTTGACAGACATATTGGGTGGAATTCAGTGGGTTGTATTAAGGTCTGTATTAAAACTTGTATTGAGTATATGGCAACATTGTAATATTTTCCACATGTATCAATGAGATTCAATTGTGATTTAGAAATTTTACCACAGGGAAAAGTAATACAGATATCCTTTAGTCAAATGAGGAAGTATTATTGTAAATGGAAGGTGTAAAAGGAAACTCATTGTTGCAAAATTAGGTTAGAAATAAGTCAAATTTTATTTGTGTAATATTTCATACCTGAATGTTAATGAATTTTAAAATATCTCAACCACCGTTTTGATCAGTTTTGACATTTGTCCTTTTTTTCTTACTTCTGTTAATAATATTTCTTTCTTTATTTGATCTTTTGGTCTCTCACTTTTTTCTGACAGGTATTACAAAGTTGCCAAAATATTTTTGACAAAGGACTGTTTTAGCTTAAAACACGCTAATACAACCCACTGAATCTCACCCATTATATTTAAATATTGTAAGAAATTAGTCAAAAATTCTCTCGAGAGCCCTAAACATATTTTTTTTCTACCTTTAAATTTAATTTTTAGAAAACAGGTATAATTACTTAAACAAAATTAACTTCTAATACAATTTGTCAATATGACAGATTTTTAGAATGAATCCAATACCTCTCTTAGCGAGGGGTAAAACAATTTCTTTAGATAGGTACATCGTTTATTTGCCTCATGCAATATAATATTGCACCCCTGCGACAATAGTGACACAAATCCAAATTTTCAAATTTTTAGTTTTGTACCAGAACATAATGAAAATAATATAGATATTCTTTAATAAAATTTATACAACTCATACTTCTAAATGATTACGCCAGGGCTACGTTTCTTCTGATTTAGCTCAACTTGTGCTTGATCAGATTTAATTTCTTTATTGCTTATTATGATTTTAAGTTATTACACAAATTAACAAGGGCCGGTTTTTCAATATTTGGTTAAAATTTTAACTAAGAGTTAAATAAACAAAAGTGAAACGAAATGAACTGTCAAATGAAAGATTTATCACTGCTGCAATATTTTTTACTTAACTAGAGTAAAAATTTTAACCAGAGATTGAAAAACCAAGTCACGTATCTTTTGGAATAAATGCATTTTAATCTGTAATGAAATTAAAAGATATTTATTCATATTAGTCCCTCGTTATAAAATATACTGCATTATATATTAGTTCCGGTAACCAATCTAAAATAAAAATTATATCATTTATCGCAGCCTGAATCTCATTGCTCGCATTAACTAATTATAATTAAATGATCAAGGCCTTCAAGATTTAATAAGAATCCTTGAAACCTAAAACGACTACTAGCAACGTGTTATTATATGTTGAATGGCACCTGCTTATATTCTATTTCATAACATTTAAATTATAAAGAAAGTATTCCATTTAGAAAATTGTTATGTCATTCTGATCTTTCACTTTCAAGTTCAAGTTGGAACTACGTAATCCACTGCTTGAATGAGAACACTTTCTACGTGCATATTCACACTCATATGAAACGAAATTTACATAACTTTTTACTCTTCTTTCGGCCTAATAAACGAAGGTAGTTGTTAACAAAGATATAAGACATAACAACGATTTTTAGCAACTCCTGTAACAACTGTCACTAAATTGGTATTCATTAAATACATAATTAAGAACATTTATAAAATCGGTCGATATGAACAATCGTTGATAATACCTATAGCAGAGAAGTTATTAATGCCTTATTCGATTCTTAATATTTGTACATATTTCTACTCTAACGACAACGTAAAGTGACAGATTGTAATTAGTTGACGTTTGTGGTTTTAATAATGAGTGCACGATATTCCGCGAATTAATATTCTCTAACAGCAGAATATATTTGCGAACATAAAAATATGGTTTTGAGGAAAATACAGTCAGGCGTAGAAATTAAGTGTCAGTAGAATATGAAAATTCAATATTAAAATAAAAACATTTAAGATTTAAGTTATATATTTATCATTGGCTTTAAAATAATTTGGAATAAATGTAAATCTTTGTTCTTATGAACTGAGACCATACTCTAAAAATGCGTACACTTATGTAAAATTCTCTTTACAATCATATAATATTACTACCAAGTTTATATCTCTACCCATTTTTGAATTATTGCGCCAAAAGTTAATATACCCCACATTTAGACAAAAACTTCAAAATTTTCAAAAATCTAGTTTTTATGTATCTATGTACTTCTGAATGCGCTGATTCCAAATTTTGAAACCGCAGGTCGATATCTCTTTTCGTTCTCGAGATATTTAAATTTAAAATTTTGCTCAAAACTGCCCATTTTTGGGTATTAACCCAAAAATGGGTCGAGATATGAATTTGGCGACATCGCCATTCGATTCTACGGGCAAAATTACATAAGTACACCAATTTTCAGAAATTTTGAACCCCGCATACAATCTCTAAAGCAAAATAACTGAAAATGGCTAAAAATCATAAAAATCGTAAGGGGTACCCCTTACGATTTTTTCAGATTTTGCCCATTTTCAGAGGTTTTCAAGCTTTTATTCATAAAAAATAAACCGGTTGGACAAAAGTTATAAAAATTGCTACACTTATGTATTTTTGTCCGTAGAATCGAATGGTGATGTCGCCAAAGTCATATCTCGACCCAATTTTGGGTTAATACCCAAAAATGGGCAGTTTTGAGCAAAACTTTAAAACTAAATATCTCGAGAACGAAAAGAGATATCGACCTGCGGTTTTAAAATTTGGAATCGGCGCATTAAAAAGTATCTAGATACATAAAAATTAGATTTTTGAAAATTTTGAAGTTTTTATCTAAATGTGGGGTATATTGACTTTTGGGGCAATAATTCAAAAATGGCTAGAGATATAAACTTGGTAGTAATATTATTTGATTGTAAAGAAAATGTTACGTAAGTGTACTCATTTTTAGAGTATTTATATATGAGTAGTATACATAATGTATATTTTCATGTGATAATTTTATTGGATTTATAGAATATTTTCCAAGGAACTTTCTGTACAGAATTTGTAAAAAATTGTATTATGTTCATATTACAATTTTACTGGATATATAGAATCTTTTCCAATGAACTTTTGGTATGGGTTTTGTACAAAACACATCAAATGAACGGAAGGTCTTGTGCTGGCTACAACATATTTTTTTTACTAAAATGGCATTGCAAATTGCATATGTATGTACTTTAAAGTACTTCTTTTATATTAATATTCTCTATGTGATTATAATTAGCGGAATCTCTTATTGGTACTATGTACTGTTGATTTCTTTATTAAAGAATAAATAAATATCATGAATCCAATACTTATTTTAGCTAGAGGTAAAAATGTATCTAATTATTTTTCATGTAGGTATACAGTACTTTATATATAGTTTACCTTTGCTGTCGTTCCTCTGTTTTTAAAAAATTGTTTATTTCCTAACTTAAAATTTTCAAGAAAGTATTTCTTGAAAATTCAACAAAGATTGTTCAATATTAACAACGGGAGAAATGCAATTTTAAATTAGCAACTCGACGTAATGAGTTGTTAAATTTTAGGAACATTTGCCCGTATTCATAAACACTCGTAAAATTTTTAAACGGTTCGTTATAATTTTTATCCAATAAAAACAGTCGACATTGAAAAAAAAATCGAAATTTTATTTGTCAAGTTTGATTCTATTTGTCAAAAATTATAACAAACCGTTTTGAAACTTTGCGAGTGTTTATGAATAACGAATTGAAATTTTGAATTTAGCAACTGACATTCAAATTAAACTGAAAATGATTGTTCGTTGTTAATTTTAACAACGTTGCCTAGTGAATTAGACCGTTGTTATCAACACTACTATAAAGTATCGCATGTTCCCATGATTGAATTAACTCATTTATTATTTTGATAGACCTGGCCGGTTTCCGATAAGAATACCCATTTCAGTTTGAGACATATAGATGTCTGTCTGATATCATATGCGTAGAGTGATACTAAAAAATAAATAGTTCGCGAATTCGGCGAACGGTGTAGTGAGTTTCGTTGTCCGACCACGAATGGAGATGAAGATAAGGAAATTGATTAAAAGGTCTGGTGTGATTGACCTTTTTTGTTGTTAAGTCACTTCAAGGCATCAGGAACTGACTTTTCAGCACCTAACTATGTGTATTGTTCAGCCTGTTTTCCATTAACATCTCCAATAATGAGGTATCCCAGACTATGTATTAACTTCTTAAATGGAACTCTTTCATGATTAAATAGAATGAGAATAAATTTGCTAATGACCTTTTCTTCAGCTAAAAATAAAAAACGTGATATAACAGTCTACAAAGGGTACCACGACTTCATTACATGTTATATAAACTGTTTTTTACACGAATTGATGTAAAAAAAATCTGTTGTGGCTAGCACAAGACCTTCCGTCAATTTGATGTATTTTGCACAAATCCCATACCAAAAGTTCCTTGGAAAAGATTATATATATATATATATATATATATATATATATATATATATATCATGTAAAACACGAACACATACTATTTTTTACAAATTCCATAACAAAAGATTCTATAAATCCAATTTTATTAGGGGTCACTGTTTCTTACTCTCCTCTTCCACTCCTTCCTGTCCAACGCATCTTCTTCACACAGTTCTTCCTCTCTCAAGTTTTTGCGATACACTCTTTCCGTCTGCTCTTTCGCCTTCTTCATATACCCGGCATTCTAATTCTATACTTTCCATATTTGGTTTTGCACTTGACACTAACATCTGTCAATTATAATTTTTTGAATATATCAGCTGTCTCCATGATATATGGCAGAGCTGACTGATTTTTGAAAGTTAATTTCTTTATAATGCTTTAACTCTACTTTCAACTTTGGTTTTGCATTTGACACTGACATCTGTCAATTAAATTTTTTTGAATATTTCAGCTGTTTCCATAATTTTAGCAAAGCTGACTAATTTTTGAAAGTTAATGTCTCTATAACTCTATATCTATTGAATATGAAGGAAAATCTATAATGAAACCATATAGAGAAGGGCATTTTCTTTAATATTTATGATAACATAAAGTCAAAAAATAATACTTAACTGCGTTTTTTAAGAAAAACTGTTATAAACTTCAAATAAAGGTACTTCCGGTGGATCAATTATAACCAAAATCTAATCAGCTCTTTACATGGATGTATGGAAGAGGAATACGAAAGAATTATAATTTTTAAAATTGTAGCATTGGAGTTATCGTCGGAGAAAATTTGTCACACACGGACACACACACAGACACACATACAGACATCATCTTAAAAATAGTAAATTCGAATTCTCGGGACCCTAAAACGTGCTTATTCATTAAAAACTCACCACCGATTTTTTTGACCAAAGACAATATATTAGGCTAATAATATATTTAACACTTCCGGTTGTTAACAAAATCTAACCAGCTCTTCTCAAGAATGTCAGATTAAGGAAACTGCAGTTAAATATTTTTTAGGTCTTATAGTACTTAAGAAACTGTGGTTCCAACATCCACACATGCACAAACACACACATACACACACACACACACACACACACACACACACACCTTAAAATGTGCTTATCCACTAAAATTTGGATAAGCGAATTTTAGCATGATTCCAATACCTCGCTTAGCGAGAGGTAAAAAGATAAATTTCTTGAAATTATTCTACCAATGTTTCCCCGACCTTCACGCAAAAAGAGTTACAGTCACGCATCGTGTATCTCCGACTACATGTTACACTCTCATTCATGTGTTACTTCACTCAGCTGTGTCATTTCTCCATATTTTCACTACTAGTACTAAACAGTACAATTTCCTCTGTGACGTACGTATTTACCGTTCCACTAAAATGTTAATTGTACTTCGACCAGGTACAGTTACTAAACAAGTGATTGACTGCGAAACAAGTGCTTGAGGAATTTATGGGCTACAAAACGAGGGGGTTAATTAAATAGGGCAAATTACTTGTTAATTTTATAGATTAACGATAATGTTTAGTTAAAATAGATTTAATTTATTTAAAACAAAGTTAAATTGAATTCAGCGACACATTTACGAGTATTGTATACGTATTCGAGCACCTAATACCTTACATTCCTCACTTAATCGTCTTTCTTTAATAATAATAAACATTTATTGCCATCATTTCGAAGAATATGATCAATAAAAAGTACATTTACTTACTTAAGCAAAGTGCTTCATATAAAACATTACAAAGAATTAAAATCTATACATTCAACTGTTTTATAAAGTTTTTATTTGAACACTCAAGTCCGTGAACAAATCAATTATTTTCGGGTCATGCCAAAAAAAAAATGTTGCTCATATTTTTATAAAAATAGAATCTATGACACTTATTATCCATATTTCAACATAAAACATCCCAAAATATAATACTTTTCATTCATAATTTACTTAAAAGATATTCGCGCTACGATTTTCTGTGACGTCATGAATCGGCTACTCACACAACGACACTAGTCACACGTATATGAAGGTCACAATGTCACAAACTTCAAACGTGAAATTAAACGTAAGATCAGAGTAAACTAACCAAATATTTATAAAGCTGTCAGAGGAAAAGTGCGCTCTATTCAATCTTTTTTGTTTCATAAAGATTTATTTATTTCATTACAGAAATATTATTTTTAATTGCAGGTTTAATACATAAAAGTGCAATAATTGTATATTTATAATGATAATAATAATAAAACATGGTGAAGAAGAACTGTGCAGTTCCAACTTGTGGAAACAATTTATTAAAAAAAAACCAAAAAAACTATTTATAAATTTACATTTTGCCCGCCAGGGTGAACTGGAATCGTTCAGATACATGACGTATTCGCTCACGTGACCTCATTGAGATTTAAAATTGACCCCTATTTTAAAAAAATTATATCTACAAAACAATGCACACAAATGGCGTGAAAATATTATTTACATATACTGTGACAGGTAGACTTTCAGGAAAAAAATAAAACAGAAAATGTGGCATGACCCCATTGTGACTCGGGTGCAACAGAAATCATTACGATGAACGATTTAAAAAGGTACATATTTCCCTCTGTCTGTTGCGGCATAAAAACAAAACACTAAATCCTAAAACGGTTGAACTATGAATTGCAAATGATAAAATAATGAAAGCAAAAGCTAATGTTATTAACTTTAGCAAATTGAGTTAAATTATGCTGATAATAATGCTTAATATATTTCAAAAATACGGAAAAGAATTGTTTAATGAAGGAAATCGTAAAAATTTATGATGCTTCACAAGTGAAACGAATGTATAAATAATTTACATCCAGTTCATCAGCCTATATCTCTAAATGCTCTTCACCTTTTGGAAAATTCTAAAACATAATTATAGTTTTTACATAACTCTCCATAGTTTCAAGTTAGACATTCCAACTAATATATCCCGTAGGATACTTGACATGTAGAAGATTCATTAAAATGCAATAAATTAAATCAGTTCTCATGCCTGGGCCATAATCACATAATTACACCTCACAAAATTTTGATGTCATTGCCACTTTCGTTTTCTTTATAACTATACCTTTCTCTCGGTCGGCAGCTTTAGATAAGTATAATTACTCATCTCTGGAAAGAATAATTACTCAAGCAATAAAACATTGCTGAAAAGGAGGACCGACAATAATATTAGTTTAGAAAGAATACCGCTTGCATTAGTGAACACTTCATTCGTCTACTACCGGGAAGAAGTAATAATTATAAGTGGAACAGGGCATTTTTTTGAAGGAAGCTAATTATAAAATTAGAATAACTTTAAAATATACCTAATTTGGAAATTTTGAATATTCTAATTTATGATCATTAGGGAATTCTGTCTTTGGACAGATCTCAGCGGAAATGCTAACCCCAAGCATGCTCCATAATCTACACAAGTCTATTCTGCGTCTACAATCGCTCTTCTTCTTTGATATCTGTTGTATTAATGCACACGGTAAATAAAAACTTTGTTGTGATTACCAAAAATGAGTTCCAGCAGCAATTTTTTTTTTTGTCAATATAGGAAGGACCAGCAAATATATTTGTTACAGTTACCTAGGTAAATTTGCTGGTAAAAATTGCTGTGGCAACAAATACAGTTTTGTTATATATAACAAAAGATATTTGTTATGCGAATAAATAAAATAAGTTACCATTAAGAAATATAAATTTGTTATACGAACAAATAAATTAAGTTACCATTAATAACTATGAATTTGTTTTGGTAACTAATAAATTTTGATAGATATACAAATGCATTAATGAGGTAGTAAGATAAAAATTAAATACATGCGTATTATAATAATTTTATTTATTTATAATTATAATCTATATACATGTAACAAATATTATATAAACAAATAACATATGAAACAATAGTCACTTAAATTATATAGATTTATCGGTAATCGATACATACCTTCAAATTTCTCAATAAGACACTCTAACTGCCATTGTTTTAAAATATCTTTTACAAAATCATCCATTTTTAATGACGGGCCCAAGAAACAAGCACTTTTAAAACACAATTTTCGACAGGCTAAACTTAACAGCGCAAGCAAATGCGACAAGACGTAGTATAGTATAACACGAACAGTGAATTATACTGTATACCAGGGAATACCCTGTCTACACAAAAGTTTTAGTTACCTGTACAAAGTATACGGCGGGAAGAAGAATTTGTAATCTTTACAAAATATAATGTCACAGGATACAAAAAAATAAAATTTGTCCCAGTAACAGATTAAATATATTTAATTGTTGCAAAACGATTTTGTAATGTGAACAAAGTAACAAAATGACTGCTTAGTACTACTAATAATAATTGCTACCATGACTAATATTTTACAGCAAATAATACTTTTTATACAAAACAAAAATTGTTTAGTTTTGGAAACTTAAAATACAAAGTTCTTCGTATACACGGCAAAAACATATTGTTGAAACAACAAAAAAAAAATACAGCTAACTAAATTTTGTCAGGAATATCAATGTAATTTTTTACTGTGCAGATTTTCTCCTTCTCCCATGTATTTCCCTTCAATAGTGTTCTCCACCGTAATAACAAATTAGCAAATTAGGACATACACAATATAGGTACAATGAGTTTCAGGTCAGATGCAATATTTAGTATTCTGTCATTAATGTAGTACCATGGATACCAATTATTACACTTACTTTATCATCAAGATAAAATGCAACAAAGGTTGTCAATGTTAAATGAACTTGTCATTATAATTTACTGATTTATAAATAACGTAAGAAACTAATAACAATAGTATCTTAGCACATCACTCAATAAGTTCGTAGGATGACTAATAAAACAACAATTTTTAGGCAAAATTCGACTTCAATCATAACATAGTTTCCTTCAAGAGCGATACATTCATTCCAACGCTTCTCTAACATTTCGATGCCTTTTTTATAGAACGATTTATCTTTGACCTCAATATACCCTTCAGTTTCGGCAATCACTTCTTGATTGGAGCTAAATCTCTTTACTGCTGACTGCCGATTTGACTCTGGAGTGAAGTGATGGATCCATGTTTCATCCATTGTCACATACCGAATGAAAAAAATCTTTTTATTGCGCTGAAACAGCTCTAAACAGCGCTCTGAATCGTCAACGCGTTGTTGTTTTTGATCGACTCTGAGAAAAAGCGGAACCCATTTCGAACAGATCTTTTTCATGCTCAAATGTTCATGCAAAATAGTAAATACACTGCCTTCTGATATCTTTATGGTGTCAGCTATCTCACGCAACTTCAATTTACGATCGACCAAAACCATTTTGTGCACTTTTTTTTATCTTTTCTGGAACAATTGCCGAATTTGGGCGATCAGAGCGTTCAGCATCATCGGTGTTTGTACGGCCGCCTTTAAAATCAGCAAACCACTTCTCTACCATTTGTCTCGATGGAGCATAGTCCGAATAACACTTATCAAGCCATTGTTACTTGAACTGTATTTTTTCCCATTAAAAAGCAATGTTTTATCAACACAAGAAATTCAGATTTTTCTATTATATTGAAATTACAAAAGTAGCGTCACGAAAACCACTGTAACTTGTGAACTAAACGTCAGATTATCATAAAATTTTGAAACTTATCGTTTGAAAGTTGGTACTTCATAAAAATCATATGATTTGTCAATAATGACAGTATCTATATGTCATCCTACGAACTTATTGAGTGACGGATTAATTCTTGATTTTGAAAATGATAAAATACTAAAATAGTATATTACATCTGAGTTGGGAGATGTTCGATTACAGCCGAGGGCTTATGTATATTACCGAGAGAGGAAGCCTCGAGGTAAGATAAAGTGCGAGGCTGTGATGAAGCTCCCACCGAGGTTATGTGTACTATTTTATTCATAATCATCCTCATTTTAAATCAATAATTTTCAAAATAAATCAGTGAGTTATAACCTTTAATTTTATTAATATTTTTGACAGCTCTATTGAAATCAAGACATGGAAGTGAAATCTGTTATTTCCAACCCAAAAGATTGTCATTAAAGTTAGGAATGACGTATTTTCCAACCTCCAAAAGGTTAGGAATCTGTACATTACTATAATGATTGTAAATAAATGAAATATTTCGTTTTTTAATAATCTGATTTGATGTATTACATATTGCAGTGAATCAATCATATACTGTAACTTGCTAATTTGATGCAATTTTTATATCTTTCCATGTAATAAATCTAATTCTAATTAAGGTTTAAAATTGCAAATCTAACGTTCAAATTCCAATTAATTCTAATTTAGAGGCAAAAATTAATGCATACTAATGATCAGTTAGATTAAAAAGTTCTTTAATGTTGCTCCATTTAATCTTAGTGAATAATGACCTACAAAAAATGTATTAAAAAGTTTACGCCTATTGTTAAATTCTAAAGAAATAAATGAGGTGTGATACTTAAAGAAATTTGCATATTTTTTATCACAATATAAAAATAGAACTAATCTATATTACTTAGTTACAAGTACCTAGTACTACCAGTACTATTTTTATGGAAATTATACTAAGGGCTGGTTTAAGATGAATTTAATTTACGAATTTGCAATTTATAATTCCGATTTTTAAATATATACTCACTTAAAACGCATACGATGGTTTATGAATAATTTAAAAATATAAGCATTGTATTTAACATTTCTGGTACACACAAAAAAATCTAATTACATATATTCTTTATTTTTCAATTCATTCTATAAATAAGTCAAGTTTCATTCTACTCTTCTAAATGTTTGAGATTCTTCCAATGCATTGACGTATTTCAGAAGGATATATGATGTATTATATGTATAGTAAGTGCGTGTTCAGTTGACACTGATATTGTACATATTATATTACTATTACTTTCGACTTGTTCGTGTACGAATTCTATATCTATCTATAATTTTAAATATTTAATTAATCATAAAATAAGAAATATAAAATGTACTTCCCAGAAAAAGTCTTTTTTGACACTGACATTTATGTCAGTTACAAATATTTTAATTTTTCAACTGGTTCCATAGGCTGATTGATTCATTATACAATGGGTTATTTTATATATTTATAATTCAGTCTATCTCTAAACCTTTAAAAGATATAATAAAAATGTTCAATGTATTGGGTAGAGAATTTTATATATTAATATTTGTCAATTACAAACATTTTAATTTTTCCACTTGTTTTCCATGGGCTGCGAAATATATTTACAACTTATTATTTTATATATTGATATGTTTCTATCTTAAACTCCATAGAAGATATAATAAAAAAAGTTAAATGTGTCGGATAGAGATTTTTATATTCTTTAATATTAGTAATAACATAAATTTCCAAAAAATAATATTTAAAAGATTTTTTTAAGCAACTACTACTTCCGGTTCTCCAATTGTTACCAAAATCTAAATAGCTCTTCCCAGTAATGTCAGATTGAGGAAACTGCAGTTAAGTATTTTTTAAGTCTTATAGTATTTGAGAAACCGTGGTTCCAACATCCACACATACAATCACACGGACATCATCGTAAAAATTATAGGGACCTTAAAACGTGCTTATCCACTAAAATCTGGATAGAGAGGTAAAAATCATATTCATATTCAACGCCTAAGCCACTTTTTCGTGTTGTAGTTTGTGTCAATAATAAACAATGATTCTAAAAAAAGTATAAAATTATTAATCTTTTCTCTTATTAATTATCTATGATTCTAGGTACGTCATTACGTCGGCAATATTTACATATTACAAACCTGTATCTTAGTATCATCGTGCACTTTATATAATTGTGTTAGGTAACATAAAAGGTATAACTTCACGCTCGGGTTATAAATTATGATGCAACATTTAACATCAACTTCAATCATCATAAATAAATTTATAACGTGAATCAATAATCAATTGAATTCTACCTGCGGTCAATCTACATATTAGGCAACTGATTCCAGACATTCAAGGCATGTGAAGTAGCCGATGATTCTTCGTTGTGATACAGAATAATTGCAGAGACCCGAAGAAAGAATGCTATGTATTTAAATGATCTCAAGTACGAAAGAATATAATTTGCGTGTTACTGTAACGTTTCCGTATGCAATTATATTCATAATTAATTATAAAGTGCAAGGTAATTCCGGGATCTTAACGAGATGGAGTTAGTGTCGATGCATTCTATTCTTTAGAAGTTCTCAAAGGCCAGACGACGAGAAATGAAATTAATACCTTGGTGATACTGTTCCTTCACTGTATTTCCCAGAATTCCTTTATTTATGAATGGACCTGTATGCTTCCTTTATCGTTCTGTAATAATTAAATACGCAGATGCTATGCAATTTACGTAAATACTATTCAAAGAGGGTTCAACGTTTTTATTTATACAGTAACATAACAGTAACATGACTTTTGCAATTGTAATATTTGCAAATATCTTGTATCGCTTCATTTAGTTCCTAAATATTAATGGGAGTTCCGCAGGGCTTGGTTTTGGGCCCTCTATTAATTTCCATGTTACACCATGTAAGAACTATATTCACTAATAAATCCAGGATAAATAATTTTATATTAAATGTAATAACGTTTCCGTAGTACAAGCTCAGAACACAAAATTTCTAAGTGTGCATTTATACAGTGAGTTAACTAAAAAGCGAACCATCATAGGCGTTTACTATGAAAATTTAACGAAATATTGTTTATTTGTAGTGAAAACCATGGACCTGACACAAAAGAAATGTATTTTGTTAAAAATTTTATTGTCAAATAAAAGTTACATATAATTATATTCTGCACCTGCATAAATCATTAAACATATTTAATTTTTAAATATTATGTTCAAAACTGGAAATGCCGGTTTTTCAATATATGGATAAAATTTTAACTAAGAGTTACATAAACAAAATTGTAACGAAATTAACTGTCAAATGACAGCTTTATCATTGCTGTCAACAAAACGATACAATGTTGTTTACTTAACTAGAAGTTAAAATTTTAACCATAGATTGAAAAACCGGCCCTGTCTTAAATCTTTAAATAGTGGACAAAATTTCTTCAGTTTTTTTTTACAGATTTAAACTGCAGTTTTGACCATAATACGAGCATAAATCACTGAACATATTTTATTCATTTTTATCTTATAACCAGTGAAATCTTTATAATTTTGTTTCACTCCCATAGAAGTCCATACTTACAAAATTCAATTTGTACCTGTTACAAAAGACATAAAATAAAATGGTACTGATTTAATTGCAGAATTTAATTATCTACAACACATATTTGAAACACTTTTGTCTACAATTACTTGGAAAGTTTTACGCAAGAAAAAATACATATACCTAACTTTTTAATTAATAAAATTTTTATGAAAATTTTCATGGAAAACTAAGACATGATTGGACATAAAAACTATAACTATGAACATATGCACAATATTTCTTGGCAATATAATAGACATTACTATAAAAATAAATATAGCTGATTGAATTAATTATTTTACGTATACTCGTAGATACATATATGGATATTTGAAACTTTTCCTTTCTAGTTAATAAATCATTGATAATGTGTTGAAATTAGTCAATATTTCACAGTTTCTAAGAATAATTGCTCCATTATATTATAATCCTTTCCAAACAATTATGAAAATTTATGATTTTCCACATATTACCTTAACCAACCATTGGCTTTCAATTTCGACCAATTACGAACAATTTACAGGAAAAAATATAACAATTTTTGTGGTAAAATGTGAAAATAATCAATATCATGGTTGTTTTGAGATTGCTTTCAAGAAAATGCTAATTACATAAGAAAAAATTTGTTTAACTAAAACTGTTTCTTCTGAAATTAATATCGGTGGCTCACTGCAAGTAAAATCAATATAATCAATGTAAATCTTATCGAACGTTTATGTGTAATAAACGTTCAACAGGTGTATGTTTATATCAAAGAATTAGTGCTATTTTTAATTAACATTAACAATACAAAATAAGTTTCACAGAGTGATGGCTTATAGACTCTAAGTTATAGTGTCCTCCAAATCACTCAAAGACCACTTTTACAATTTATGGATAAACTATGGTATAACTATCGGAGGCATAACTTCATCCCAGCAACTCCGATAAACAAGACTGGCTTTTACAATACATTTTTATTTATTAGATAGTTATCCCAGGAATACATAACTTGAAATAACTTTAAGTTATAAAATTATTTTCTTGTTAACTCTTTTTTTTCAATATTATTATTATTTCGACATTCTAATATGCATTTTTCATGATATGAGATGATATAAATGGTATTTTTATTCTGACAATGTTGATAAAATACTTAATTGACATCTGTCAAATGTATGAATAACAACACATCGTTTGTGTTTACATTGTAATTATAAGAACCAGGTATAAAAATATCAGAGAGAAATAATATAGTAAAAAAATCTGATGTGGCCAGCACATTACCTTCCGTCAATTCTATGTATTTTACACAAATCCCTTACCGAAAATTCCTTGGAAAAGATTATATATATCCAGTAAAATTTTAACACAAACATTATTATTTTCTACAAATTCTATACTGAAAATTCCTAGAAAAAGTTTCTATATATCCAATAAAATTATATCACAAACATACACTATGTAAATTGTACTTCACACTGACATCTGTCAATATAATATTTGAATATATCTGTTGTTTCCATGATTTTAACAAAGCTGACTCATTATGAAAGTTAATCTCTTTATGATTCTTTAACTATGGCCGCGTGCCAGAGTGTCTGGTCGCGAACCTGGGGAACCGGGTTCGACCCCGACAGACGCCCAATATTTCTAATTTTAAAAGGCACAAAAGTGATCCCTGTGGTGCACTCTCCAAGCCAGAAATGAGTACCCGTGAAGTGACGCCTGGTAAACGCCCGCACGGTACAAATATGTCATTATCATTACCGATATCTGCGATAAAGCAGATTGTGGCACACTCAGAAATGGGTAATATGCCGTGATGATATATTTATTTTATTTATTTATAATTCTTTAACTTTATATTTATTGAATATTAAGTAAAATGTGTAATCAAACCATACAAAAAATCAAATGTTCTTTCATATTTATAACATAAAATGTTAAAAAATTATATTTCACTGCGTTTTTTCAATAAAAACTGTTTGCGAATCCATTAAATATCAATTTTGAAATACAAAATGCATACAGAGATTTGAAAATTAAATTTTTTTTCAGTCCGACCCTAAGCACGGGTTAGTGTTACTCCCAGCAGTGCCCGGTCGACCATAGTAAGTCAAAGCCATAACTGTAGAATTCTGTACAAACTATAGCTCTTAAATATCTTTGTTTTTACTATAAGAAATACTGATGTTTATTCCTTAGTTTATTCTATTGAAGGTTTATCCGAAGTTTGTAAAATATAATTTTCAATTTTATACCTATGCGAGGTTTATCTAATGGTTATAAAAGTGGTCTTGACTCAAATATCTTTTTGGCACGTCCGCATATACCGGAATGAGTAACTACATACCTAACAGAAAAATGTATTTTGTAATATAACGCATTAAGAGTCAAAGGTTTTATGTAAACAGATACATTATCAACTTACACAACATAGACAACCTACAGAAATATTTGTTGATAGTAGGATAGGTCATATTTCTTGCATACCGTTAAAACCAAAAAATTCCAACTATCATGAACACTCTTTGATTCATGATATTACAATCTTCCCATTGCGCGGCTGACTAGCCTTTGACTTTGACTTTGTAGGCGTTATAGGCCATTGGGACATCAACAACTGTCCATCTACGGAGCTTCATCAGGTTTGAAAAACTCGTAGGCAGAACTGGAGTAAGTGGGAGGCAGAAGACACAGTACGATAGTCGTAAACGAAGAACTGTTATACAATTGACAGACAATGCCACCCGCAAAATATGACCGATGGTTAATGGTTAGCAGGAAAATTCCACAGCGGAAGAATGGGAATGAAAAATGAAATAAATATTGTGTTATGGGCAACCTCAACCCTGAAAGACAAAGAAGAATAAATTGTTTTGTGAGGCTATGATAATAGTTCTGGTTACATACCGATTTGTGTAAAATGTGATGTTGCTAGATCTTTATTCTGTAAGGCTAAGTTAACAGTTCTTAACCAAAATTGTTACACATCGATTTATAAAATATGCGATGTTACCGGTGTTTATTCATCCAAGTAATAACTACTACTTCCGGAACAATAACATCACATACTAGTCTGAATATTCAAGAAGGCAGTGGCAATGAATATAGTAATAGATATTTGTATTACTAGTACCCATGTCGAGCTGTTACTCGCCAAGCAATTTCTAGATATGTTGATTTCTTCATAAATTTAATAACTAAATTTACTGTTAAAATATTAAATAACAGGAAATTTTATGTTGGTAACATCAGAGATTTGAATTTCAAATTCCATGCATTTATAAACACTACATGAAAATCAACAACAAAGATTTGTTGGTCTCATATAGCAAATTTTAATTATAAATACATTTGAACTAAAAATGTATTCATTTGTCACATGCAGAAAATGTAATCAAATATCATAGTAATCAATAAGATCCAAATTACAGTGCACTCAATAATCACGTAGTAAATATTGGTAATACATTTATATTTGTTGATAAAATTATCGATAAAGTTAATAATAAGTATACTTGTTTACTCTTTATATTAACATAAGTAAAAACAAATGTGTTAAAAAATAAATATAATTATGAGGGCATATAGTACTGTCCAAAATAAGTAAAAAAAAAATCTGTTGCGGCTAGCACAACACCTCCCGCCATTTCCATTTTAGGCTATATAAGTATTGAATTGCACTTCCCTTTCAAACCGTCGTTTTATAACAAAAAAAATACTCTGTAACTTTACCCAAATATTGTTTTTTATTGTATTTAACATGTCTTCTGCACACATATAATTCTAATTATATCTTTTTTTCATTGTATGAGGAAGTCTAAATGTCAGAGATTCTTCAAATCATTAACCAGATTGGCGGTATTTCTGATGGATATATGCATTTCACCTATAATTTCAAATATTTAATTAATAAAACAATAAGAAAGATTAAATATACTTCCCAGAAAAAGTGCCAGAATGTCACTAAAATTGTTGATTTTTGACACTGACATGTGTCATTTAAAAACTATGTTATAAACATTTGAATTTGTCAACTGGTTTCCTTAGTGTAGTTTCGCCTACTCGAATTATTATATCCCGATATTCTATATATTATAGCGTCTTTATCTCTAAATTTATAGAAGATATAATAAAAAATTTAAATGTATTAGATGTAGAATATTGTTCTTCAAAAGGCGTAATATAAAAAATTTTCAAAAAATAATATTTAGAAGATTTTTTTAAAAAAACTACTACTTCCGGTTTTGCAATTGTTACCAAAACCTTTTCAGCTCTTCCCAGGAATGTCAGATTGAGGAATCCAAATTTAAACAATTCTTAAGTCTTATGATTTTTGAGGACTCGTGTCTACAACATCCAGACATACACACATACACACATCCACACACACACACATACACACACAGACATCATTTTAAAAATGTTATAATCGGTTTCTAGGGACCTTAAATCGTGCTTATTCAATAAAATCTGGATATGCGAATTTTAGCATGAATCCAATACCTCTCTTAGCGAGAGGTAAAAAAGATAAATGTTTTGGTGATCTGGGTTATTATTTAATTTTCAAATAACTTTGTAACTATTAGAAAGTGAATAAATATTTCATATAAAATGTTATTGTTTTTTATGATCTATTTTCTGACAGACAAAATTTTGTTCAATCACTATTTTTCACAGTTTTTCTTCGATTCTAATACAAAATGGCCTCTTTCTCAGAAACAGTTGAAGATCAGACCCATGTTGATTAGATTTTTTTTAATCATTTTGATCAGTACTACCTATCCTCATAATTTGTTATACTTATTTTTTAATACCCTGTATATAAACAACTTCATAGACAAACTAAAAAGTCACTAACTTCCACGCGCATGATTTCATTGGTTGTGTTATGCTACCTGGTTTTATCCTCAGTATTTCACAGACTCCGAATTGATTCAAAGGTTTGTTGAAATTTATAGAATATTATACAAATAACTTGTATAAATCATTGTGTCTAACACAATTTTAAGATTTTATAATAAAATTTATTAGTATTATCGTATATTCACCGTTAGGTAAGAAATATTTTATAATTTTTATCCTGTAAAACAGTTTTTCCCAATACCTTAATAATATCAATAGCTGAAGATGTATAAATTAAAATTTCATAGTTTCTCAGAAGTCGGAAGTAAGTTCTAGTTAGCTGTTACATAAAGTTTCATAAAAACTGTGTATAAAATGATGTTACCGTATTTATGAGTATTTTTATTTCATAGACGAAGAATAAAAGTACAAGAAAGAAGTTGTAATAGATGGAAATAAAACAAGACTATTCAAGTACTATTTTTTTTACCAAATAACAGTTTTTGTTTCTTTTCGCAATTTATCAGTACCGTTGGTGTTTTATGTGTTAGCAAAAACAAAAACATAAAATTAAACACAAGAAAAGAATGCAAATCCTGAATTTATATACTGACTGGTTCTTTTATATTCTTAGCGCGATATTCTCGTACTTCTACTTTCTGTTATTCTCGTGATCTGCTTCTTTTTGAGGTTAAATACAGTCATGTAAAGCAAGTTACAAAATCAGGGCAAAAATAAACGGAATGTGAGAATCCATACGAGTTTCTTACAAAGTACGTGGAATATAAAAAGTTCAAAATTTGACACTACCAAAGTTTTTTCTCTCGCCTTTAATTTTCGTCAGAATTTACGAACTGGTTTACCGGTGTTAAAAATGATAAAAACGACGTTGTATGTATAATATTTACTACTGTAATAAAAGTTGTTTATGTGTAATTTAATTACGGCAAATTTAAAATAAAAACATCATTCAAATTCAAATGTCTTTTAAATCGCTAGTAATAACCATGTCATCTGTTGCAGTAAATGAAAATTATAGATAATTTTAAAGATAAAAATAAATATGTGTTTAAGATAAATGCGTAAAAAAACTAGATCGTATATTATTTTTAAGTATAATTATGTAAAATAAATTCCAAGTAATTTATGACGGTTTTAAGAAGCGATTCTGTGCAACATTTATTATATGAATATACTAAACGAGTAGTGCGAAGTCCAAGATATAAGTTTAGATACAAAGTTTAACACAGGATTAAGATTTTAACCTCAAATACAAAGCCCATTGGTTTACATATTTCTAATAATTTAAAAATACAAGTAGTTCGTTTTTAATTGAAAACAAACAATTGTTATTTAAGTATTAAAGGCAGTAAATGCTTCTTTCCGGTTCAAAATTATTTTGGAGCTCGAGACGAAGTTGAGATCTCTAATACATCTGATATCGGTAGAAGAACACTTACTGACCGCAGTGCATAGTACGATTTTTGCACGATCTACGTATATTTAAAAAAAAAAATAACACTGGTAAACGGTTTTAAAATATTAAAACAATTGGTGTCAATTTTAAAGTCAACTTTGATTGTTTTTTTATTAACTTTCCGCTTCCGCCTCCTGATCAGTAAATGATGTGTATCAGTAATTTGTAAATAAAGCTTCTTGTCCAGGAAACCATATCGGTGAGGATTAAAAATAACCGATTGTGCATAAATTATATTTTTTCCAAGATCGGATTAAAAGATTAATGCCCATATTCATAAACACTCGTAAAATTTCAAAACGGTTCGTTATAATTTTTGACAAATAGAATCAAACTTGACAAATAAAATTTCGATTTATTTTCAATGTTGACTTTTTTCATTGGATTACAATTATAACGAACCGTTTACAAATTTTACGAGTGTTTATGAATACGGGCATAAAAATTTAATGGTATAAAAGTAACACAAGACAATTAATTTCATAGTATTTATCAATATTGGATAACATCGCTTATTCTTTAATAAAACCTAACAATCTTACGACTTAAATTCGTTTACTTTTTTCAGTTTTTCTTCAGTTGTTTGTAAAACTAAGTAATATTTCATTAAAACACAGAATATTTTAGAAAACATCTTATGTGTCAGTGGTAATATTTAAAAAAATCTGTTGTGGCCAGCACAAGACCTTCCATCAATTCCATGTATTTTGTACAAATCCCATACCAAAAGGTCCTTGGAACAGATTCTACATAATATCATGTAAAATCAAACACGAACACATACTATTTCTATTCTATATACCCAATACAATTATAACATAAACATACACTAAGTAAAATGCACTTGACACTTCTTCTTATTCTTCAGCTTCCCCTATTTTATTAGAGGTAGCTGTTTCCTTTTTTCTTCCACTCATTCCTGTCCAACACATCTTCTTGACACAGGCATTCCTTTCAGTCTTCTGCGATACAGTCCTTCCATCTTCTCTTTGGCCTTTCCCTGCGTGTCACTTGCGAGGAGCACTATGACACCAATTTTGTAATCCTACACTTTCCATATTTGGTTTTGCACTTGCAACTGACATCTGTCAATTACAATTTTTTTAATATATCAGCACCAGCTGTTTCCATGATAAATAGCAAAGCTGACTAATTTTTGAAAATTAATTTCTTTATAATTCTTTAAATCTACATCTATTGAATATGAAGGAAAATGTATAGAGAAGAATATTTTCTTTAATATGTATAATAATAAAATTTCAAAAAACAATATTTAACTTCGTTTTTTTTAAGAAAAACTGTTAAAAACTTCAAATAAGTGTACTTTCGGTGGTTCAATTATAACCAAAATCTAATCAACTCTTCATATGGTTGTACAGAAGAGGAATACGAAAGAATTATAATTTTTAGAATTGTAGTATTGGAGTTATCGTCGGAGAAAAATTTGTCACACACGGACATACATACACACACACGGACACACACACACACACGGACACACACACGCGCGCGCGCACGCACACACACACACACATACAGACATCATCTTAAAAATAGTAAAATCGTATTGTAGGGACCCTAAAACGTGCTTATTCATTAAAAACTCACCACCGAATTTTTTGACCAAAGACAATACCTTCCTTATCTAAAGGTGACGGAAGGTAAAAATGGCGTTGATTTACATTAGTTATTTTACCATATTTCAACTAAATAAAATAAAATTAAATGGGGTAGGCCTACTGATGTGGTACGGAGCTCGTATGTCACCACGGCATCTACAATATATTTACATAATTCGCATAATAATTACATTTTTGTAATGTTCCATAATATTCCAACAACTAAATTACAAATTAATTACTTTTCTTTGATTTGTAGTCTTCATACATAACAAATCTATTTCATCCCTTTCAAGTCCACCCTATGTGTTTGTGGTAGAGTAGCTTATGGTCCAGTTTCCCGGTAGTCCACCGTGTTCGAGGTCGCTGACCGGCCCGCGACCCACAAGGCTCAAGTCAGCGTGCCATGTCGAGCGAGCCGAGCCGCGCTGTGACTCACGCTGGAGTGGACCGCGAACGCAAACGCGTAGCACTTTGGCAAGGCCGCATCTGAGGGCGTTATGCAATGGGACCAACACAAGTGCAGCAGGACCATATATGGAAGAGCAGGAAGATCAACGCACTTGATTGCAACATTTTGTACAGTTTAGCAAAAATCAAATAAAGAAATGTAAATATTTGAGTGATTTTACATCAAGAAACTTTCTGAGTTAATAATAATACTCTTTGTGAAATTTGTCTTGACGAAAACTGTTGCTGTAGTCTTGGGATCCCACCCCAGGTCACTTTCGTGAAGTAAATAAATATAGCTTCATAGCTTTATAACCAATTTTTGTATGTGCCAATCGGTTTTACTCGTATATATAGTCATGAGAGTATTTTTATTGAGATTGACGATATTTCATGGGGTCTCGAAACTTTTATGAAGAGAGGAATCTCTTTTCTGCTACTAGAAAATTGGAAAAATTCGAACCTAAACCTTCATAATCATATCTGCTCGGGACCTTATTACATTTTTACCTCTCGCTAAGAGAGGTATTGGAATCATGCTAAAATTCGCATATCCAGATTTTTGTGAATAAGCACGATTTAAGGTCCCTAGAACCCGATTATAACATTTTTACGATGATGTCTGTGTGTGTGTGTGGATGTGTGTATGTGTGTGTGTGTGTGTGTGTGTATATGTATGGATGTTGGAGGGACGATTCCTCAAAAACTATAAGACTTAAAAAATATTTAACTGCAGTTTCTTCAATCTGACATTCCTGGCAAGAGCTGAAAAGATTTTGATAACAATTGAACAACCGGAAGTAGTAGTTTCTTAGAAAAATTCTTCTAAATATAATTTTTGGGAATTTTTTTTATTAAATATTGAAGAACATAAAATTCTCCATCTAATACACTTAAAATTTTTATTATATCTTGTATAGATTTAGAGATAAAGACACTATAATTTATAGAGTACACTAATCGCAAAGGCCAAGGCACTAAGGAAACCAGTTGACAAATTCCCATGTTTATAACATGACACATGTCATTGTCAAATATCAACATTTTTAGTGACATTCTGATAGCTTTTTCTGGGAAGTATATTTAATTTTTCTTATTGTTTTATTAATTAAATATTTGAAATTATAGGTAAAATTGTGGTAAAATGCATATATCCATCAGAAATACCGCCAATCTGGTTAATGAATTGGAACAATCTCTGACATGAAAATGATATAAAATAGATATAATTAGAATTATATGTGTGCAGAAGACATGTTAAATACAATAAAAAACAATATTTGGGTAAAGTTCTGTAATATTTTGTTATAAAACGACGGTTCGAATGCGAAGTGCAATACAATACATATATAGCCTAATATGGAAATGGCGAGAGGTCTTGTGCTGGCCACAACAGATTTTTTTAATTAGTGTTATTTTTAACAGCCGAAAGAATTAAGACAGGTCTCATAATTTTTTCAGGCAAATATGAAAAATTGACAAAATTAGATCTACAAAGAGAACAAATTGGAATTAACAAAGCTAAAACAAGAAATGTATACTCGTAATATATGAAGTTGCTTAACTACAACTGCAAAGAATCTAAAATTTCGTTATCAAATTAAGGATACAGTAGTATTTTCTGGTTTTTAGAATTTATTTATTTTAAATTTAATATTTGAAACAATACTTTTCGTGATTTTTACGCTAAGTTAAATTATAAGTAATATTGTATCAGTTAAGAAGATAAAGTAAATGTCATGTTCATATTCTATAGAATAACATGAGATCAGGTTCTCTGAAGTTAGTTTTGATTTTACATCATGAATAAAAAGTTAAGCGTACTTATTTATCTAATGCTAAATGGCCGCGTGCCTAAGTGTCTGGTCGCGAACCTGGGGGAACCGGGTTCGATCGAAGTTTAGATGGCACAAAAGTAACCCCTGTGGTGCACTCACCACACCAACTATGAGTGTTCGTGAGGTGACGCCTGGTAAGCGCCCACACGGTAAAATATATCGTCATTATTACCGATGTCTACATGTGTTGTAGATACTGGCACACCCAGAAATGGGTAATATGCCGTGATGATATATTTATTTATTTATTTATGCTAAATAGAAACTAAAGTGGCCGTTAAAATAATCGTAGACGTCTACTAAAACAGTAATGATTAAAAAAAGAATCTATGCAACCCTGCCACATTTTTTTCTTTGATTAATTATTGAAATATTCTGTGCAAATTAATATACCTAATAATAATAAAAAATATATTTAAACTTTATTGAGAAAAAAGTCCTAGGTGCTGTTAATGGTTGATTAAGATGATCGACTGATTGCAAAAATTGGAAAATAATCTGACACACATTCACGTATGATTTACTCCATGACTACTTTTAAAGCCCTGCAGAAGACTGTTGTCACAGTCGAAACGTAGGCCAGGAAATAAATAATTTATACGTGACGGCATGTCTGATTATTTTCCAATTTTTCCATTTTTTATTGAGGAAGTTTTCCGAAAAAAAAATATATATCTAGTATTAAACTTTTCTTTTCAGTAAGAACTAGTTCTCTATAATTTACTGAGGATTGCAGAGATCCTTTTTTTACTTTCTATCGTTGCAAATTATTTTAAAGAGCATCTAATAGACACTTATTTGAAGCTAGTAAGAGAAGAAGTCACATAATGAGAAGGGTAATCACTTCTTAAGAGAAACAGATATTTACTAAAAGATTACTGCATGAAGATGTATATACGAAGGTTTAATGTAGATATAAGGTATGTAATGATAAAACTAATATTTCAAAAAAAAAAAAAAAAGTTCAGTCTACCATTTCGTCAGTTTTAATTCATTTCAGGCGAAACGTCCGTTCACGAGAAACATTTTAATAAACATAAAATTTGTAAAACACTTTATGATGACCACAAAATTAAATTTATGATTCTGCTAGTTCTGACTTTTACAGCTAATAGAACTAATAGTATAATAAATTTAATTTGCAGACAAGACTAGGTATGTATTTTACAAATTTTATTTTGTCAAAATGTTCCCGATAATATCTGCAATTTAAGTTATCTTAAGACGAGACCTTACGTAGATAAACGGGCCTATTCTGTAACTCAGTTGTTAATTTTGAACAAATGGTTAAAAAAAACACCAATCAAATATGTTGATATACAGTATGTCCCCGGATTGAGTTTACAAGAGGAAAAAAAAATTTATTTTTGATTTTACGAAAAAATGCCAAAGGAAGAAAAATTAAAAGTTTTATTTAATGTAAAGTTCTTTTAATATAACGTTTTTTCGTAATAATACAGTTATTACATTGAATCTAATATGATTTTAGTTAGCTTTGAAATATTGACAAATGATTTATTAATTCTAATTTCAAAAAAAAAGAATGTCGAAAATCAAAATACTTGTAGTTTATTCAATTAACTCTTCTTTTTATCTGAAATTAGAATTAATAATCATTTGTCAATATTTCAAAGTTAACTAAAATCATGTTAGATTCAATGTAATAACTGTATTATTAGGATGACAAAATACGAAAAAACGTTATAATAAAAGAACCTTACATTAATTAAAAGTTTTAATAACTGAAATATGCGTTTTAATTCAAGCAAAAAATTTTCTTCCCTTGGCATTTTTTCGTGAAATCAAAAATAATTTTTTTTTCCTCTTGTAAACTCAATCCGGGGACATACTGTATAACAAAAAATTCGAATTTTGGTTGTTAAATAAATCTCTGTTAGATAATTTTTTTAACCAGTTGTTAAAACTTAACCACTTTGTTACAGAACAGGCCTGATTTTCCGAGCTTTGCACTGGACTTTGTATCATTATATCACCACATATGTAAACATCAAATGATTCGAACGAAATATGCTAATTTATACGATTTATTTGTTACAGATAAATATGATTTATGCCCAGTTGCAGTACCTACACTTAGAATTTAAACTCGGTTTTATTCAGTTAGCCAAATAAATTAATGTTAAAAGAATTTTTGTAGGCTTTTTGGATCTTTTGTTTATTGCAAAATACAATTTAGTTTACATTTGTTGGACGTTTCGATTGTGTTATCACAGTTATCATCAGCTAAATAAAATTTTTTTTCAATAATAATAAAATGAAACAGAATAACTAGATTACATACCTATATGTTTGATGTTACATTTTTATAAAAATTAATTGAACATTAAAACATTTATAAAAATGTAACATCAAACATATAGGTATGTAATCTAGTTATTCTGTTTCATTTTATTATTATTGAAAAAAATGTTTTATTTAGCTGATGATGACTGTGATAACACAATCGAAATGTCCAACAAATGTAAACTAAATTGTATTTTGCAATAAACAAAAGATCCAAAAAGCCTACAAAAATTCTTTTAACAATAATATTAAAGGATTTACTTCGAAGAAAATCAAATAAATTAATGATAATTTTAATGCAAAATTTAATAAAACCAAGTTTAAATTTTTAAGTGTTGGTAAAAAAATAGTTTTCTTTTTTATTGTACAATTAAATTTTTAAAATTATTAAAATATCTTTCAGAACTCATATTATTAATTGGAAAAATACTACCTTTTTTTAGTTTATGTTCTGTATTTTTTATTTTAACCCAACGTTTCGGCACCATAAACTGGTGCCTTCTTCAGGGGATACATTGACATAAATATGTTAAATAACAAAAATAACAAGTAACCAAGGTAACAAGACATATTCATAAATGTTACCTTTTTTATGTATACAATTTTCTACCGGGCATGCATATATTGTCTAGAAAATTGTATACATAAAAAAGGTAACATTTATGAATATGTCTTGTTACCTTGGTTACTTGTTATTATTGTTTTTTAACATATTTATGTCAATGTATCCCCTGAAGATGGCACCAGTTTATGGTGCCGAAACGTAGGGTTAAAATAAAAAATACAGAACATAAACTAAAAAAGGTAGTATTTTTCCAATTAATTAAATTTTTGTTAATAAAACACTAAATCACTATATGAAACTGTATTGTGTTACATTTTGTAATAATCCTGCTAGCTACTTGATGTTTGCACTTGCGGTGCGCGCACTTGGTGATACTGTTCTGCCGTTGCGTTGAGGTCTCCGATGGATTGTCTCGCGCCAGGCTCTTGGCCGCGAATACGGGCCGGAAGGAGCTCCGGTGCGCTCCGTGCAGCATCAGCCAGTGACATTGGGGGGAGAAAAATCATCCACCCGAACAACAAGAGCAGCAGAGTGATGCCCGGAGTAAAAATCCCGGTACGGCCAACCAATGGCGCGATCCGCAACTTGTAAATATGCGCTTCCACCTGCCGTGGTGGGGCAAGCAGGAAAAGTGGCCGTCCGCAGCTCGCCAAACCATTTCTGTTGTGCTTGTGGCCGTGAACGCACCGCAACAAGCTCCAAGGCCAAGGACATTGCCCAGTGTCAGTGTCACAAGACCAGTGTGAGTGCTCGCGAGGACTTAGTGCATTTCAACCAAGACTAGACTCGTACTACACTTATATCAGGTAGGCACCGAATCAACACCGGATTCCATTCACTATCTTCAACACAACTACCGTTTACCACGGAATTTCAGTTTACAAATTTTATCAGATTTTAACTCCATTAGACATTAGGCAGGGGGCAGGAATCCCAACCGAAATTTAAATAATCGGTTGTTACGATTTTAGGGTTTCTCACAAATTTTAGGTTTCCAATTTCTATCAGGGTTTCCCACCATCCCGAACTTAAATAATCGATAAAGTTCTGGACGGAATTGTTTTAAATATCAGATAGGCACAGATCCAAACCGGAATTCATTTACTGAAGTTCAAGTTCAGTAGACTTCACTACGAAATTTTCGGGTTACAAATTTTATCAGATTTAACTCACATTAGATATTAGGTAAGGGCAGGAATTCCATCAGGAATTTAAATAATCGGCTAAGATTCATTAATGTTAGGTATAGGCATGGATACAGATCGGAATTTATTGAGTTACAATTTTAGGGTTTTAGCTTTCCAATTTCTATCAGGATTTCACACTATCCGGAACTTAAATATTCGATAAAGTTCTGGACAAAATTGTCTTAAAATTTTCGGTTCACTGATATCAGATAGGCACAGATCCAAACCGGAATTCATTTACTGAAGTTCAAGTTCAGTAGACTTCACTACGAAATTTTCGGGTTACAAATTTTATCAGATTTAACTCCATTAGGTATTAGGCAGGGTAGCAGGAATTCCATCAGGAACTTAAATAATCGGCTAAGATTCATTAATGTTAGGTATAGGCATGGATGCAGATCGGAATTTATTGAGTTACAATTTTAGGGTTTTAGCTTTCCAATTTCTATCAGGATTTCTCACTATTCGGAACTTAAATATTCGATAAAGTTCTGGACAAAATTGTCTTAAAATTTTCGGTTCACTGATATCACAGATCCAAACCGGAATTCATTTACTAAATTTCAAGTTCAGTAGACTTCACTACGAAATTTTCGGCTTACAAATTTTATCAGATTTAACTCCATTAGGAATTAGGTACCCGGAATTTAAATCGGTTAAGTTCTGGTCCAAATTGGTCGCTTCATTAATGTTAGGTAGGTACAGACCCGAACCGGAATTCATTCACTTAAGATCAAACTCAGTAGACTTCACTACAAAATATTTGGTTTACAAATTTTATCAGAATTAACTCCATTAGGTATTAGGACCGGAATTTAAATCGGTTAAGTTCTGGTTCAAGTTTCACTAATGTTAGGTAGGCACAGATCCAAACCGAAGTTCAGTAGCCTTCACTACGGAATTTGCAGTTTACAAATTTTATCTGGTTTTCCTCTACGAGATAAGTAGGCAGGAATACCATCCAGAACTTAAGTGTTCAATTAAGTTCTGTTCGAAATTGCTCTAAAATTTTCGGTTCATCTCTTGAAATCTCAAATACTTAAATTCTGGTTCAGTAGCTTTTACTACGAAATTTTTCGGTTTACAAATTTTATGAGATAAGGCAAGAATCCCGTCAGGAACTTAAATAATCTGTTAAGTTCTGATTGGAAATTCGGTTCATTTATATCAGGCGTTGATCTAAACCAGAAATCATTAATTTACGATCAGGGTATCTTACAAAAATTTCAGATCAGATTTTCTCTATCAGGTAGGCTGATATTCCATGCGGAATAATAGATGGAGATTTTTCTGGCAGAATTTTACCCATAGTTAGATTGAGTTCAGAATTTTTAAGGAAAATTCAGTCTCAGATAGAAGAAATCACAAAAATTTCGGTTCAGGTTTTTTTCTATATCAGGTGAAGATATTTTCGTGCAAATATTTCACTCATGGTTGGATTCGGTTCGGAATTTTTGCAAAATTTTAGATTGAGTCTTTGGTTAAAAAACTCAAATTTTATTGGATTGTTCTGGCAAGTTCGTATTTCAGCAGAGAGCTTTTTAACTCATTGGATTAATGTTTGTTTGTCCAAAAAACATTTAACAAGAAATCTATTTTGATAAAATAACAAGACCATAGGTAGAATGATTTTATTTTAAAAAGAGTTTTTCAAGATAAATTGTTATACCACAAGGTTGATTTAATAAAATAAAATTTTATAAGGAAATAAAATTGAGTGAAATACAAGTAATGATTTTGGTGTTTATTCGAAGAATTATTGTTTTAAAGTTCAGAACATTAAAAATTCAATGTGGTAAATCTGTTTTATTCTTCACATAAAATTTTTACAAATGAACATTTAAAAGAATTAAATTTTGGGTCTAAATTAATTAAATTGTATAAATTTTGTTCTTTATTTATGCGTGAAAATTAAATTAAAATTTATAATTTTTATCTACTTCTCAATCTAGTAGACTATGAAGGACTTTAAAAAATAATAAATAATTATTATACATAGAACATACGTGAGTGAAAGTACATAGAAATTGTGAATTTAGATTATTTCTCTTTCTCACTTATATGAACAAGAAGACAATTTAATTTAAACCATCAGATGCAGGATTTAATACTTCAGAATCAATTTTTATAAAATAAACAGGTACATTCAGCACAAGAATTTCTGTTATCCTGCATTCATACTCCTATGTTCAAGTTTTGGATGATTACCTTGACAATTGATAAATTATTTATTTATAATTTTATAATTAAAGTGATAAATAAATAAACGTATTGCGGTTACCGGTTGATTCATAATTTAGAATGAATCTCTCGAGTCAGAATCCGGTTAAACGATTTCGTTTCGATATTGGTTCAAGTCTGAAGTCTGCGCTTAGCAGGTGCATTGACTCGTTCTCAGGAAGTCGGCTTGCGACAACATCAATCTCACCGCCGTATCGTATATCGCGAATACGCATAAAGTAGCACCAACAAACTCTTAACGGTCCTATAAATTCATCTGCCTCTTCCCACACCAACAGTAAATTGCGTTCATCAGTCGTAAATTTCGCAAAAATACATTAAATTACCCCAACACTTAAACTTTACGAGAAATCCTGGAATATACTGAATTATTCGGCTATCACGATCCGGCTAAATACATATTTGCAATTATAATTTTGCAGTCGTTAAATTCATACAGAGGTTTTCATACCAAACACAAAATTGTGGGCTGAAAAATGAAACTTTATCTAATGTAAGAACAATTTTTTAACGCTGTAAACTCAAATACAGTGAGCAAAAATTTTTAATTCCTGCCTAGAAGAAAGTGAATAAAATAAGTTACAATAAAATTAATCCCAAAGCATGAAAATATAATTTACTTAAGAAACAAAAAACATGATATTTTTCTGACAAACATCTCATTTTTGCTACAAATCTGCCAACAATTTGTAACAAAAAGCTCAGACAAAACAGATACTTTTAATCAATTAAATTTAATATACAAAATCCCGTGTGGTGGTTGTAAGTGGTCTTATATTAGGAAGACGTCTCAAAAATTAGGTTCTAGATTGTCCCAACATAGTCAAGGAGAGAAAAGTATAAATGCTAAAATGATTTATTTTGTAAATTATGACGAAGTGTTCACAATTACTCAAAATTTCAATTGCACAGTACACATAACCGACGTTTCAGTATAGGTACACCTATAGCTTCCTTAGGCTTAATAAGATATTGTATAATTATAGAACCATATTTATAAAGAATATATCGAAATTTCGGTTTTATAAAAATAAATACCATATGATTGATATTTTGAATAAATGTTAACAATAATTAATATTTGCCAACAGTTGAGAAATAAATCCTTATAACAATAATTTGTAACATAAAAATACAGTTATATTTCTTAGAAAAATATGAAAATATTGTATTACATGATGCAATTTGATACATTATGAAATAAAAGCCTCAATAATTATTATTAATGTCTTAATATTAGTGTAAACTAATATTGTAGCATAGCGAAATATCATTAAAAATTTATGTTTAATTGATACTTAAAGTAAGTAAGCTTAAGTATAAATTATGACGAGCAAAATTCAAAATAATTATAAACTTCCTACTAGTGCGAAAAAAATTTGAGTAACTTTTTCTTGTTTTAAATTAATTTCGATAGTTTTCAACAGGAATTGAAATCGACATTTGTTGCTTCTTCTATTTAATAATATTGTTATAAAATGTTTTGATATTTATACTCTCATTTTATCTGTAACTACTTATTGCAAAAAAATAATATTTGCATTTTAGACTAATAATTCAACCTGATTCTCTGTACAATCAAATAATATTAGCCAATATACCCCACATTTACATAAAATCTTCTAAATTTTAAAAAATCTAATTTTTATGTATATAGATGCGGTGATTCCAAATTTTGAAACCGCAGGTCGATATCTCTTTTCCTTCTCGAGATATTTAGATTCAAAGTTTTGCTCAAAACTGCCCATTTTTGGGTAATAACCCAAAAATGGGTCGAGATATGAATTTGGCGACAACACCATCCGATTCTACAGACAAAATTACATAAGTACACCAATTTTCATAATATTTGTCCAACCGGTTCATTTTTTATTAATAAAAGTTTAAAATTCCCTGAAAATGGCCAAAATCTGAAAAAATCGTAATGGGTACCCCTTACGATTTTTGCGATTTTTGGTTATTTTCAGTTATTTTGCTTTAGAGATTGTATGCGGTGTTCAAAAATTCTGAAAATTGGTGTACTTATGTAATTTTGCCCGTAGAATCGAATGGTGTTCTCGCCAAATCCATATCTCGGCCCATTTTTGGGCCAGTACCCAAAAATGGGCAGTTTTGAGCAAAACTTTAAATCTAAATATCTCGAGAACGAAGCGAGATATCGACCTGCGGTTTCAAAATTTGGAATCAGCGAATTGAAAAGTATCTAGATACATAAAAATTAGATTTTTGAAAATTTTGAAGTTTTTATCTAAATGTGGGGTATATTGACTTTTGGGGCAATAATTCAAAAATGGGTAGTGATATAAACTTAATAGTAATATTATTTGATTGCGAAGAGAGTGTTACGTAAGAGTACGCTTTTTTAGAGTATTTGAACAACTGTGTGAATTTTTAGAAATAAAAGTATTGAAATAAAAATGGATTAATGTTATAAAAAAGTTCCTTGGAAAAGATTCTATATATCCAATAAAATTATGACACAAACACATACTATATCTTACAACGATATATTTCTACCACACATCTAGTTCAAACTAATTCTTACTTACGATATGTATCGAAGAGGTCACACCAAGTTACCCCTAACTTATAATGACCGCCACCTTGCCCCAATATCTAAATTCGCAAGTATCCTCCGGAATAGCGCACATAAGACAATCCTATCCAACTTCGTATCAGGCGATCTTGGCCTTTGGGCTATCCGACCGGAACCGGCAAAAAGCGGCGTAAATCAAAGGGCCGGGCGTTAACGGAAATTAACACCGCGCGGGGATACTGCGCATTAGTGCCCAAATTATGCTGGTTTTTGTCTCAACCGCCGCTCACTGTCATCCGAAAAAAGTGGCTGTCCGGGTTTCCTTCACAGGAAGAGTTATATCACTCCAAAGGAAATGGATGGGTAACTTGTGGGCGAACTGAATGTGGGCTCATTAAGAATTTTTTAATTAAATGTGAATTAATACACACAGTAGAGTTGGTGTCCTGGTTTAAATTTATAGGTGAGATGATGTGAAATTTATGTGAATTAAATTCACATATTATTATGCATGTACTGTTGAAAGGACGGAAATTTATCTACTCGTATCTACAGTGTGTTCAAATAAAAAATTAACTCATAGTAGGCTGTGAACAAAGAAGCGTATGTAAGTCTGATCATTATTCATTCCAAAAGTCAAGTTGTCGAAATTGATTTTAATAAATTTTTACTGAAATTCATTGTAACAAGCACCACAAGAATATTGCATAGCCGTTTCTAATTTATTTCCATTTTTGAAATAAGATTCAAGAAAAAAGTCTTTTATTTCTTTTGATAACATTTATGATAATATCTCTAGTCAAATTGACATTACTTATGTAAATAGTTTTAAATTACAATATACGTTTCTTTGTTATCAATGCCAATTACAAAATCTAATTTGAAGTAACGTAATCAACGTTTTTGAAAAGCGATAATAACTGAGACATTTTGTTGATATTATTAGTAACCGATTAATTATTTTTAACCTTTTTTTCCAAGAGGTGGTAAAGTTTTGCAAGGGTTTGGAAATTTGACACTTTCTAACGGGGACGATACTACATACCACAAGTTGTTTCCCAGGTTACGTTGTGGTCCACAACTTAACCTGAGAAATCGGTGAATATCAGTGATAAATATTTACATGTAAACAAAGATTCCTTACATTTTATATGTAAAGCAACGAATGTAATAAGTGAAGATAAATGTGGATCAATCAAAATTTAAGGTTAGAAATCAAACTGACAATTTATGTGACAAATGAACAAGCTCAAACCCCGCAAATCCTCCTTTTATTTATGTTATTATTATTTATATACATATCAATTACTCATTATTAATTTCCGATTGTAAATAAAACAGTGACAATAAAACACTTTTCACCACGTTTAGTAATATGCTCTTACGAGTACTACAAAGTGATCAAGAATAACTGATTCAGTTGACAATACTTGAAAAATAATTGAAATTGGTAAGATTGATACATAAATTTATTTCCTGTTTTTACAGACATTTAAAAAATTAAATTTAGATATATTTACAATTTTTTTAAAATGGTTGTTGTTTCCATTACCCACGTACTTTTATTTCTTACATTACCCATAAAACAATAATCTAAAGCATTTCAATTACACAAATTCCTATTAACTATCAGGCCACTGCTCTGACATAACCTTTTTGTATTTATTGTCAAAATGACATCAAATATTGCATCATTTCTTTTTGATCACTCTATATTATAAAAACATATAGGATGGTGGTATGAACAAGTGATTAAGGGTGATTAGCTAAGAGATGACTAGCAGTGTTTTAGCGCTGTCAATCGTTTATTGATTATTTTAGAGAAAAAAACTTCAAATAGCAGTTATAGAAAAATGAATTCTACACAACTTTTATTTGAAGTATTTTTCTCTAAAATAATCCATACACGATTGACAGCGCTAAAACATTGCTAGTCATCTCCTAGTTAATCACCCTTAAATCACTTGTTCATACTACCACCCATAGAATTTTTTTTTTTTCTCATATTTAGAACAAAAATTAACGCTGGTATTTCTTGCATTAAAGCAATAGAAATTATGCCAATAAAATTAAGATTAGGTACTCGTTCTTATTTTGTGACAATATAAAAATATACATTCGTATTATCTGAATTGAATAGTAGTGAATTAAAAAAAAAATACCATCAATAACTTTAATATTGCACTTTAATGTAATTTAAATTGCCCCTCCGAAATATATTTAATATATTGATATATTTTTCAAATTCGACTGAAACTTATTGATACAAACTGTTAGCATTACAAAAAAAAAAATTAAGAACATTGTATAAACTACACATTTTTATTCAAATCGAAATATTCCTAATTGTTTAAGGACTAGAGTAAACTCTCATAAAATGTAACAGAGAATACTTGTAATTTGGTTTATGTTACAAAAAAGCCAATAAATCCAATTTATACAAAAAGAGAATACTGAATGTCAATTCAATAATTGATTAAATTTTTTGTGTTTCCGAAGATGTAAAAGTTTTTCTGATTGCTGTCTACCCGATTTTTTGCGATTAGTTGATGTCTGACTTCCCGGATGAACCATTCTATAAATTTTGTTATTTTAAGAAACATTTCTTTTTATTTTTAACTTCGTTAATTAGTGTTGAAAATATTTATGAGATGCATACTTTTGAGCTCGTGTCGGCGAGGTCGTTGCTTCGTTTAATTTGAGAAGCTGTAAAAGAAGGTTTAAACCAAAGCCAATTTTTACTTTTTTAAATTAAATTTTTTGGTGTGCATTTAAATGAGTTTTATTAAAATATTTTGTTAATGTATTCATTTTAATTTTGAGAAAATGTATAAAAATATAATTATCAATTTTTCTTTTTTGCATGAATAATGAAATTACTTTCCACACGTAGACTATAAAATAAAATAAAAATCTCTGAAGCTATCGAGTGACTTTGATAGATAGGTATATTAATGAAAATTTTTATAATAACAAAAATATCTCTTTTTTGGGTTGACGTAGATTAAACACGCAATTTAATTTTTTTTATAAAGCCATACTTAAGCCCTTGTAATTTAATGAATTCGTGTTTTAATTTATTTTATTCACAATCATTATAGTAATATACAGATTCCTAACCTTTTGAAGGTTGGAAAATACGTCATTCCTACCATTAATGACAATCTCTTGGGTTAGAAATAACAGATTTCACTTCCATCTCTTGGGTTGGAAATGATTATGTAGGGGTTGCCTAGCAACATTGCCGTAGATCCCCATAATTAAGTAGGCTAAACAAATTTTAAGACAGCTGTCAAAATATTATTAAAATTAAAGGTTATAATTCATTGATTTTTTTTGAAAATTATTGATTTAAAATAAGGATGATTGTGAATAAAATAGTATACATAACCTCGGTGGGAGTTTCATAACAGCCTCGCGCAGTATCTCACCTCTCACCTCGAGGCTTCGCCTCTCGGTAATATACATAAGCCCTCGGCTGTAATGAAACATCTCCCACCTCGGATGTAATATAATATTTCTCTGAATTTAATTTGTGTATTTTCAATAATACAAAATTTTGATGAGAAATCATGTAAATTCAAACGGCTGTAACTCGAGTTCAGAAGATGTAAAAAAATCTGTTGTGGTCAGCACAAGACCTCTCGCCATTTCCATATTAGGCTATATAAGTATTATATTACACTTTTTCAGCTCAACCCAGGAATAAGAGATTGGGGAATTCATAGTTAAACAGGTCTTAAGTTTTATAGTTTTTGAGGAATCGTCCCTCCAACAACCAGACATACACACACACACATCCACACATACACACACCATTTTAAAAATGTTATAATCGATTCTAGGGACTTTAAATCGTGCTTATTCGCTAAAATCTGGATATGCGAATTTTAGCATGAATCCAATACCTCTCTTAGCGAGAGGTAAAAATCATGACATGGAAAGAAAGAGAATTTCATGCTGAATTTAGATTTTCATCGCCCGTTCTTCTATCTTCAACCGTGTATGAGTGGTACATGAAAACATGACAAATAAACTAAATAATTTATTTCTCATTATTTTCTTTACATTTCCAATTTTAAATGGGACATTAAATGGATTTCACTCTCCACACCAGCTATGAGTGCCCGTGAGGTGACGCCTGGTAAGCTCCCACACGGTAAAATATATCGTCATCATTACCGATGCCTACATGTGTTGTAGATATATGTGATGATATATTTATTTATTTTATTTATTTATTATTTTCTTTGGAGAGTACTTAATATTCTTGGCCAGTTCTTTTTAACAACTATGTATATTTATTTTACTCTATCCCACTATTCCCATATTTTCGTTTATCCACACTTATCGTCTGTTTCCCAATGTTTATCGCGGCTTTTTCATGCGTGATGCTCGCACGTAGCACGCACGTCTGCAAACTGTTACGCGTCGTTCGACGGGTCAAACTCACGTGTCCCGTTACGATACGTCTACAGACAGGAGTTTGTTCGCGAAGACTCCAAGTCCGAGGCAGACTTGGCTATCGTATATGCAGCAAGTGTGTGTGTAGTTACATGCTTACATGTTACGTGTACGAGCTTGGCTTAGCAATAGGAATTAGAAACGTGTTTATAAATTGTTGAAGGAATATGGTTTTCGGAAGTATATGTTGCTGGGTAACATTATTCATAAAGCATTTTGTAAGAATAACATTTTATATGTTATGAAATGTTTTATAAAAAATCTGTTGTGGCCAGCACAAGACCTCTCGCCATTTCCATATTAGGATATTTAAGTATTGTATTGCACTTCGCTTTCGAACAGTTGTTTTATAACACAAAATTACAGAACTTTACTCAAATATTATTTTTTATTATATTTAACATGTCTTCTGCACACAAATAAATCTAATTATATCTATTTTTCATTGTATGAGGAAGTTTCTTTATGTCAGAGATTCTTCCAATTCATTAACTAGATTGGCGGTATTTCTGATGAATATATGTATTTTACCACAATTTTACCTGTAATTTCAAATATTTAATTAATAAAACAATAATGGCCGGTTTTATAAACGATAGTTAAATTTACTTCCAAGATAAATAAAATTTACTCCTTCAAATGACACTCGAACATTTGACAGTAATGTTATAATTGCCATAAAATGAATAAAATTGATTCGAATTTATTCTGCCCTTTATAAAACCGGGCATAAGAAAGATTAAATATACTTCCCAGAATGTCACTAAAACTGTTGATATTTGACAATGATATATGTCATTTACAAACTATGTTATAAACATTGGAATTTGTCAACTGGTTTCTTTAGTGCCTTAGATTTGCGATTAGTTTACTCTATAAATTATAGTGTCTTTAGCTCTAAATCTATACAAGATATAATAAAAATTTTAAGTGTATTACATGGAGAATTCTATGTTCTTCAATATTTAATAAAAAAAAATCCCAAAAAATTACATTTAGAAGAATTTTTCTAAGAAACTACTACTTCCGGTTGTTCAATTGTTACCAAAACCTTTTCAGCTCTTCCCAGGAATGTCAGATTGAAGAAACTGCAGTTAAATATTTGTTATGTCTTATAGTTTTTGAGGAATCGTGTCTACAACATTCAGACATACATACACACATACACACATCCACACATCCACATACACAGATATCATTTTAAAAATGTTATAATCGGATTCTAGGAATCTTAAATCGTGCTTATTCAATAAAATCTGGACATGCGAATTTTAGCATGAATCCAATACCTCTCTTAGCGAGAGGTAAAAAATAATTTTTAAAAATGTAGAAGTTTGTATTTTAAAATTAATACATAGTGGCAGTAATGGAAGAGTACTCTGTTTTAAGTAATTTATATCATTTGTTACACAGACAATTAATTATTGTATATCTTACAAATTGTCAGATATACAAGATATGTACGAGTAGACTATTCACACCGATTTTTTACACTTGACCTTTACGTCATAGTTTGATGTTCGTATATTAGATATACGTATCGTATGTTTATCTTAAAAAGCAATTTCAGAAAAGTATATAAATCATAAAGTAGTAAAGTACTCCATTAAGTATTATTTTCAAAAAAATATAGCAAGATCATTGTAATATAAATACAAAAAAAGTTTTGTTAAAAAAATTGATTCTACAAATTTCTGATTAATGCGAATATTTCCACGTTGACTCATATAGATGAAGGAACTTTTATCAATTCATCCATCTGTAATTTGTGTTGCTTTATACAGTTCTTTTAACAAGTTCTAATATGGCAATAAAAAATTGAAATTCTACATCTATAAATAGTTTATATTAGGAATTATTTCAAATGACTCACCAAATTGTTCGATTTCAACACCTCAATAACTAATGGATGTGGAGTAGACATACCTAAAAAAAATTAAAGAGAAATATTTGAATTAGAAAATTATACGCTATTAAATTAGCTAACTGTAAAAATACAATACAAAATAAGAACATATTTAGATATAAAAAAATCTATACTTTATTTGGGAACAACCGCAAATTTTAATTAAATTTACAAAATAAATCGGGTAATTTTAAGGAAGTATTTATTTGCAAATTTATGAAAGTGTAGCAATTAATATTTTGCACTACCTTTACAAGATGTTTGCTGATTATGAATAATTCTACATAAATTTAAAAAAAAAACATATACACGCATATAATGTATTATTAAAATCTTTATTGCAAAATTTTATACAGAGCTAAATTATACAATACACAATAAATTCATATTTTATATTTTAATTAATTAATGATAATGACATTAATACCATGTGGGCGTTTGCCAGGCGTCACCTCACTGGCATTCATTGCTGGTGTGAAGAGTGCACCACAGGGGTAATTTAAAATTCGAATAATTTTACCAGAGACTGGGAGAAAGATTACACTGATTAAAATAAAATTTAAATGAAAATGTCAATTAACATCTTTAATTTCGATAAATAAGGAAAACCTGAATGAAAGATATTAGTCAATTCTATGTATTTTGTACAAATTCCATACCAAAAGTTCCTTGGAAAATATTCTATATATCCAGTAAAATGGTAACACGAACACATATTATTTTCTATAAATTCCATACTGAAAATTCCTTGGAAAAGATTCTATAAATCAAATTAAATTATATCATGAACATACACTGTGTAAAACTGTGTAAATTGCACTTGACAATGACATCTGTCAATTATAATTATTTGAATATATAAACTTTTTCTATGATTATAGCAAAGCTGGCTGGTTTATTAAATTTATATCTTATTGAATATGAAGGAAAATGTATGATCAAACCGTATAGATAATAACATAAGCTTTCATATTGATAATCACATATAATGTCAAAAAATGATGTGCTTTTTCAAGAAAAACTGTTAAGAACTTCAATTAAGGAAATTTCCGGTTGCCCAATTATAACCAAAATCTAATCAGCTCTTCATATGGATGAAAAGAAAAGGAATACGAAAGAATTATAATTTTTAGAATTTCAGTGCTGGAGTTATCGTCGGAGAAATTTTTGCCACACACACACACACACACACACACACACACACACACACACACACACACTCACACATACATATATACATGCATACATACATACATACATACATACATACATACATACATACATACATACATACATACAGACATCATCGTAGAACTAGTATTCTATGGACCCTAAAACGTGTTTATTCATTAAAAACTCACCATCGATTTTTTTTACCAAAGACAATACCTTCCTTACCTAACTGTGACGGAAAGTAAAAATGCATATTAGTCTAAAATAAAAAGATTTTATTGACTCGCAGATAATGAAGTGAATAAAATATGTATTTTCTCACTTGAAGCATAAATAATTATTATTGGGAAGAATTTCACCTGTTATTGACAACTTTATCTTGCAATGCAGGTTATTAACCTACAGATTCTGCACAAGATATACAACCTACAGTATGTAGCGAATCCAGAGTTATGTACAAACAACAGTTAATTATTGCCACAGCAGTAGCTATCTGTTATTAAAATTAGTTTTTTAAATACCTACACAATATTTCGCATATAATTTACATATCATCCAAAATATAATTATTGACATAGCTGTCACATTAATATGTGTAAGTAAGCCAACAAGTTCTCAAATCCCACAATGGATTTTGGCTGCCCACACACTCCCACCGTTTTAACTGTTCTGGATCGATTATCGATGGCTATGACGCCAACATAACAGTACCGCTCTTTGCTGAGACAAGGCTGGTTAGGGCTACTTAAGCAGCTGCTGTGAAAAGCACTTGGAGTTGATATGCTGTATAATGGATGAACTTTCACACAGAGCAGTGAAAATATGGGAGGAACACCTTCGATTTTGCTGAAGATTGATGGATGGAAGATCACAAGATTAGACTTTCAAATAGGCTTGTTAACAAATGGAGTTTTAATTATTGAGGATGTCATCGAGATAGACTCATTTTGGAAAGGAGTAATTCGTTACTTAACACTTCAAGTCAAAATAGGCGGAGTGGCATGTAACTTTTCCTGAATCAGCACTTATGAAAGTGTTACATAACTTTCGATGGAAAAAATGTAATACGAAATAAATTTTCAACAATGTTTGATTATATTTATTATTAAATTTTTAAGGTACAATTTGAACATTCTCTGCCGATGGTATACTATACTCTACCATATTTTTCTATCAACAGGTGTAGAAACATCACAAAAATTAAAATATTTTAAGAATTAAAAGTTTTAAGCTTGTAACAAATACGTCATCTTCGACAATTCATTAAATTTAAGAAATTAGTAATCTTTGGGATTCACCGTGACAACACAGACTTTTATTATAAAGATAGAAAATTTTCTCAAATTTTATTTTGACAATTTTTGATCCTACTTCGCTTTTGTTTCTAAAATGGAATAACAAAAATGCAGCGAAACATCCTCTCGCTTAGGTATTATTAGGTTATATACGTAAGTACATATTGTATTTATTATTTCTGGTACACACCCACAAAAATTCTAATTATATCTATTATTAATATATTTTTATTTTTACCTCCCGCTACCCTTGGTAAGGGAGGTATAGGGATCATGCTAAAAATCACATATAAAGATTTTAGTAAATGACCACGTTTTAAGGTCCCTAGAATCCAATTTTAACATTTTCACGATGATGTCTGTATGTATGTATATGTGTGTGTGTGTGTGTGCATGTGTGTAAGTGTGTATGGATTTTGTCTTCGTTTTAACTCAGAAAATTCTGAAACCTTGTATTTCTACTCTATTCTAATATGGAAAAATTCCATTAAATTTTGGTGTAAATCGGATAACCGGAATTAGTTAATACGTAGGTATGTACTTAAATTAATAAAAATTAAATAGCGGGAGGTTTTGTGTTGGTCAAATCAGTTTTTTTTAATGCATTCTATAAATAAGTCCTTCCATTTTTCTAAATATTCGAGATTCTACAAATTCATAGACGAGATTGGCGGTATTTGTTATGCGTATATGAAATATATGTATTGGTATCTATAATTTTAAATGTTTAATGAATAATAAAGTAAGAAATATTAAATGTATTTCCCAGAAATAGCCCTAATATATATTTGGATTTTTGACACTGACATTTTTTTCTATCATTTACAAACATTTTAATTTTTCAACTGGTTTCCATGGAGTTATTTGGGCTGCGAGATTATATTATATATTATAATTCTCTATCTCTAAATCTATAGAAGATATATAATAAAAATGTTCAATGTATCGGATAGAGAATTTTATATTTGTAATAACATAAATTTCCAAAAAATAATTTTTAGAACTTCTTTAGAAACTACTACTTCCGGTTGACCAATTATTACCAAAACCTTTAGACACACACAACACACACACACATACACACACACACACACACAGACATACACACACACCAAAACCTCTCTTAGCAAGAGGTAAAATGTTATTTCAAATTATTCGACAAATTTAGATACTAAGAAATTGCTGATGTATCTATTCTAGCATGGTATTCAAAAATTTTATTTTAATAAATTAAATATTGAAACTTAATTCAATTTTTTAATTTCATTCAGATGTCAGGGTAAGTTTATTTTAGGATTACATCAGAAGTAGAACGTCAACACAATTTATAAAACGATATCCATATTATTTACAAAACAATACATTTTGAAGCCCTGAGGAACCCCACTAGTGTGTTTCTTGTAAAATTTGAGTCCATGGAATTAAGACATTATTCTCAGCAAGAGATATTTTATGATTTGTTTTCATTTACTACAATCATAGCAGCAAATATATGAGTTATTACGAACATATTAATTTGCACCAGCATATATTGCAATACCTGTAGCTTGTAGCAAAGTATTAATATCTCCATAGATTCTAATGTGTAGCAAGCACGAGCTAGCAATCAAGTAATGAAATATGCTTACTTCCTGCGCACAATAACTTCCATTTTTGCGTTTGAGTATATTAACGTTACATTTAATTTAAGTACGGCTATAATTTAACACGCTTGTCGCGGCTCTGAAAACACGTCAGATGATAGATATCTGATTTACGAGATGATAATAACGACCAATAAATAAATAACAAGTGGCTGCATTACCCACGTGCAAAAATCCCGCTAATGAGAATCTGCTTGCTGGAGTTGCTGGTGTTGACGCACACCACTTGCATCTTAACAATGCTGAGATCCACAATCCGATGCAGGGTACGTTCTTTGTGCAGCTGCATACGTGATAGCAATCAAGATTATTATAATGGAAACAAATATTCAGAACACTGCAAGATGAATGAAAGTAATAGTTTGTAACGAAACAATTCGATTCGTGCCATTTCAATTCCTGTATTCCTTCCCGTTTCAACCTATAAATTAACAATTTTACACGGTATTCAAGCAAAGATATTGGAAGTAAACGGTTTTAATTAAACGCAAAATGTCATATTTTGGTTTTTTAATAAAATAAAGCTGCTTGTATAGGTTTGATTAAAAATTTATGTACACTTAATGCATTAAAAGCCACTTAATCTCTATAATTCTCACACTGGTTTAAAGGAAAGCCAATATGTCCTTCAATTTCAGCGATACCTGCTACAAGCATGCTTGTTAATATGATCACTGCAGATCTTTTATGAAATAATTAAACAAATTTTTCAGAAATATAATTATACATTTTTCCTTTCGCTTCCGCGGATAGATATATAAAATGATCGTGCTAAAAATTGTTTATCGATATTTTGATAAGGTCCTTTAACAAATACAATCATTTAGAAAAATTTGAAATCTTGTACAAAGACTTCTGGAAAAGAATCTTCCAAAAAAGTAAAAGATGATCTAAAGAATTTTATAAATGGCTTTCTTGTTTTTCATAATATTCTCGAACCAATTTTGGAATCAGTTTTTCTACTTTACTACCTGGTACTTTAGTTTCAGTTAAATGGTGTAGTATTTCAAGCATTGGTACGTTCAGATAATTATGCAAAATTGTGTATATAGCTTTCATGGTGTCACAATCGCAACCATTTCGATCACATCAACTTTAGTAGCAACTACAAAACTGGATAGAATGTCCTTCACGAAACTCGTAACAGGGAATGGTTCGTTCTCACTGGAATTCGGCAAACCAATTATAGACTGTCCTATTAGATGGTGCTTCATCCCCGAAAGCCAAATTAATTCGATAGATGCACAGTTTTGACGTCAGATTACATTTGAAACCATAAAACATCTTGGTATGAAAAATTTTAAGCGAAATTTATATATTTTTGCAGAATGACTTTTTTAAAATGCCGTCTATGCAAAACAAATTAATATAACTACGAATTGATAACTGAAACGTAAGTAAAATATAATAGCAGTAAATCGCTGTCACTACTACGAGTATACTCTGAAATTTGGCAGATAATTGAGCGCGATTTTGAAATCTGTTTTACACCAAAATATTTTTATGATTAAAAAATCTGTTGTGGCCAGCAGACCTTCCGTCAATTCGATGTATTTTGTACAAATCCCATACCAAAAGTACCGTGGAACAGTTTCTATATAATATGTAAAATCGAACACGAACACATACTATTTTTTATAAATTCCATATCAAAAGTTCATTTGAAAAGGTTCTATAAATCCAATAAAATTATAACATAAACAAACACTACGTAAAATGCACTTGACACATTTATTTCTGCTTCAGCTTTCCCCTATTTTATTAGGGGTCGCTGTTTCCTCTTCTCTTCCACTCATTCCTGTCCAACGCATCTTATTCATACAGTCCTTCCTTTCTCAAGTCTTCTGCGATACAGTCCTTTCATCTTCTCTTTAGCCTTTCACTGCATTTCACTTACGAGGAACACTATGACATCCTAATTTTTGATCCCATACTTTCCATATTTGGTTTTGCACTTGCAACAGACATCTATCAATTATATTTTTTTGAATGAGCAGCTGTTTCCATGATAAATAGCAAAGCTGACTAATTTTTGAAAATTAATTTCTTTATAATGCTTTAATTCTACATCTATTGAATATGAAGGAAAATGTATAATCAAACCATATAGAGAAGAGTATTTTCTTTAATAAATATAATCACAAAATGTCAAAAAATAATATTTAACTTCGTTTTTTTAAGAAAAAGTGTTAAAAACTTCAAATAAAAGTACTTCTGGTGAATCAATTATAACCAAAATCTAATCAGATCTTCATAGGGATGTACAGAAGAGGAATACGAAAGAATTATAATTTTTAGAATTCTAGTATTGAAGTTATCGTCGGAGAAAAATTTGTCACCCACGGACACATATACACACACACACACACACACACACACACACACACACACACATACATACATACATACATACAGACATCATCTTAAAAATGGTAAATTCGTATTGTAGGGACCCTAAAACGTGCTCATTCATTAAAAACTCACCACCGAATTTTTTGACTAGACAATACCTTCCTTACCTAAAGGTGACGGAAGGTAAAATTGCCTGGTAAAACTTAAAAAACGATAATACAACAACAAATAACACACAGCACTTATAAAGGATGAAATCATAATTGACATAAATATTTGAATTGACAAGAATTTGTATGTCAAAATTCTTTCATTATTACAAAGAAAGTATAGGTACTAGAATGCAGAAACTTGTTTTTGGCTAAATATATTTAATTTTATAACTATTGCACATCTTTCGATGTGCTTGCGCCTTCAACTTCTTGCTTCCCATGTGCCACTCCCTTCTCACAGACCTTAGCACCTACAATAGCTAGGTAACGGTTGCCATTAATTAAGATCCATATAGTTAGCAGCGGGTGCCTCTTCTTTTCACACGCGAGCCAAGAGTTATTGTTTCGCGATGGATTGCTGTCATCTCTATCTCGCGGCGTCCTTGTTTGTTTTCCCTTTCGACTCGAGCGCGAGCAGGACCCAAGTTGGTATTCTCATGGACTGGATGCAATATCCGCGATACTTCCTGATGGGATTATCTGTGACTGCATCGCTCATCTGTCTTCCCTGCCAGGGTTTAGACGTTGGTCTTCCGGCGAAGGACTTTCATTCAATTATTGAGAATTATTTGTGGGAAATTACATTCGCTCAGTCCTCCTCTTTCTCTACGTTTGAAAAGAGATAGCGCTTTTCAACGCTAAATAAATACTCCGTGTACCAGCGCTGCAAGAATCTGTACAGCAATTTGATAATATTCTTTTATTTTGCCAAAAAAAGTCAATGACTATTAGATAGAGACACGAGCTGTCTGAATAAATAATTACCATTTAAATTCTAGTCTTATTTATTTAGTGGAATTAGTCAAATCAACAACACCATCCAGATCCAATATTTTCTTCTCCCATTAAATTGTTTGTTAACTTTGGCTGTGTCCGATGCAGTGTTGTATAGTATTTGAAATATATGCATTTGAAATAAGTATTTGAATTAGATTAAATATTTTAAGTAATTATTTGAAATACTTCAAAATTAACGTATTTTGTATTTTTAGTTCAAATACTTTTCACAAGTATTTTATATTTTAATATATTAAAATACTAATATTTGTATGAAATACAATTTTTCAATATTTGAAATATATTTTTGTATTTAAAATACACAAGTATTTGAAATGGATTTATGTATTTGAAATAGAAACCTCTGCCATGTGTGGTCTGTTAGTAATATAACATGGAATAATTCCCTAAATTTTTTCTTAAAAAACAAATGCCTATGCTTAATGTAGGAGTTTCTTTTTAATATTAATAAAAATACGCGAATAAGTTGAATTCGAAAAACATTGTTACAATACCGTAACATATCTTATTTGTTTTCATATAATTAAAAGTAAAAGTATTTGAAATACTCAAAAGTATTTCAAATATTAGTCTATTTGAAATACTAAAAAAATAATCGTATTTTGCCAAACATATCAAATACTTTTATTTAGTATTTTACAGTGCTTTTTTTGTAGAAAAAAAGGTGCCGGAACGTATATTTTATCAGTGGGCAAAATTTTGATGGGGTAGGGATCACGAAAAAAAGGCGCCGCAGGCGAAATTTTTTTTTATTCAAGGTCAAATGCCTTATAATTGAAAGTTAATTTTTTATCAAGGGATGTGAAGCAGTATGTTTTTACCCTTTCATGTACAAAAATAAATAAAAAATAATTTTGTATGTTTCTTATTGAAAAAAAAATATATGCTGACATTAATTTATGACACTAATAAAATTTCATAATAATTTCCACCTGCACAGCTTGTATGTAAACATTTAACAGAGCGTATATTTTTGTCATTCATTATTATGCGCATATGTATAAATCAGGAGTCGAAGCTTAGGCGATGTGCTGTCGAATTACTAGATTAAAAACACCGCTGAGAAGTGCAATACTGTCTATATTTACACTGTGCTTCAGATGTGAATATTTCATTCATATTAATTTTTATATCCACAACTTAATAAAATTATCAAAATAAATAAAATAGTAAATAATTTTCAAAAAAAAAAACGAAAACCCGTCGAAAAAAGGTGCCGGAACGCCGTTCCGGTGCGTTACATTACAAAAAAAGCCCTGGTATTTTATATTTTCTATTTGAAATACGTTTTTTCAAGTATTTTATACAACACTGGTCCGATGTGGCACTTTTATCATCCTAATATCAAAATCCTAAATTTATATACCCTAAATCTGGTAATTATTTAGGATTTTAGGAATTAGATTTTAGGGTTTAGCAGGACCACACCATGCCTTGAAGTTGACGCGCACTAATTAAAAAAAAATCACGTTCGTTGCTTTAATTTGTACAAAACATCAAATTTACTATCAAAGAATAGCTTCTTAGCTTCTATTTTATGAAATATAATATTAACATTTATTCTCAAGCATCAAATTAAATCAAATTGTAAATTCGTTTTTGTTGTTGTAAAGTGTGCAAACCAATAGATATCACTAGTGTGCTATTCGAAGTTATATTTATGTGGACAAGATCTAAATCCTAAATTACGCATGTCAATTTTTGTTGCGACATTTTTTAACTCTCGCTGTGAAAGGTATTGGATTCATGCTAAAATTCGCATATCCAGATTTTATTGAATAAGCACGATTTAAGGTCCCTAGAATCCGACTCTAACATTTTTAAAATGATGTCTGTGTGTGTGGATGTGTGTATGTGTGTATGTGTGTATGAATGTGTGTCTGGATTTTGTTGCGACATTTTTTAACTCTCGCTGAGAAAGGTATTGGATTCATGCTAAAATTCGCATATCCAGATTTTATTGAATAAGCACGATTTAAGGTCCCTAGAATCCGATTCTAACATTTTTAAAATGATGTCTGTGTGTGTATGTGTGGATGTGTGTATGTGTGTATGTGTGTATGTGTGTATGTATGTGTGTCTGGATGTTGTAGACACGATTCCTCAAAAGCTATAAGACTTAAAACTGCAGTTTCCTCAATCTGACATTCCTGGGAAGAGCTGAAAAGGTTTTAGTAACAATTGAACAACCGGAAGTAGTAGTTTCTTAGAAAAAGTTTTCTAAATATAATTTTTTGAGAGTTTTTTTTTATTAAATATTGAAGAACATAAAATTCTCCATCTAATACACTTCAAATTTTTATTATATCTTGTATAGATTTAGAGATAAAGACACTATAATTTATAGAGTATTCTAAGGCTAAGGCATTAAGGAAACCAGTTAACAAATTCCAATGTTTATAATATAGTTTGTAAATGACACTAACTTTTTGTGGGAAGTATATTTAATCTTTCTTATTGTTTTATGAATTAAATATTTGATATTATAGGTAAAATTGTGGTAAAATGCATATATCCATTAGAAATACCGCCAATCTGGTTAATGAATTAGAAGAATCTCTGACATTTAGAAACTTCCTCATACAATGCAAAATAGATATAATTAGAATTATATGTGGGCAGAAGACATATTAAATACAATAAAAAACAATATTTGGGTAAAGTTCTGTAATATTTTGTTACAAAACGACGGTTCGAAAGCGAAGTGCAATACAATACTTATATAGCCTAATGTGGAAATGTCGAGAGGTCTTGTGCTGGCCACAACAGATTTTTTATGACAGAAGTTAAGAGATAGTTTACCAGAGATAAAAGTACCGAGCACTAATCTTAAGGCCGGTATTATAAACGCCCAGTTAAATTTAGTTCCATAATAAATTTAAGTAAATGAATAAATGCAACGCAAATTTTTGACAGCAATGATCTAAATGCCATTTTGGAACTAAATTTAAATGGACGTTTGTAATACCGGCCCTAAAACTCTTTTCGGATTTGTAACGAGGTTCGTAAAATGTACAAATAATAAGAAAAACCCTAAAGATAAAAAAAACATGATAATTCACGCAAAACGTCAAAACCACGGAAAGGATAAATTGATATAATATTTCTGATTATCGTCGGTCTTTCAAATTATGTTTAAATATCAAATTACTAAATGAGATACGGGAATTTCACATGCATATTTATGCTGGAATTAGATAGAATCTGGGGTTTTCTGTATACTTGGTGTAACATTATCCCTTGGTCATCGTCGGCACTTAATTAAAAAATAATATTCTATATCCCTGGCGTTTATTAGCCAGATCATATCTAAATATGTTTTATACCTCATAAGATCCAGTCCCGTGTATCTAAATTTAGATTCAACCAGCGTCCTTCATAGCAAGAATATCTAAGTGCTTCATTATAATTAAAAAGACATTGCAGTATTAAAAATGCAGCAAGAAATGGGTCTGTTTCTTCAGGTAGATGTCACTAATGTCGCCCCCTGCGGTGCGCCTGCTGCAAGTTGGAATGCGAATTGCAACTGCAACTGCAACTGATTCTGAACGAGTTTGCTAGCAACTTGATAATTATACAATATAGAATGATGCGGCTATATGAAATTCATTTAATGACTACAGAAAATAATTTATCTGCATCGGATTTGGAATGACATATTTCAGCAGGCTTATTGATGTAAGAATGAAAAATGTATTGATATTTAGGACTGGTATGACTACATACATTAAATAAAATATATAGACAAAAGACAGAATAAATATTACCGACCTAACTATTTTACCAAAAATTTCTAAAATATTATAATCACAAGGCTAGGTATAAATAATAAAAGTATTGGCTAGTTTCTAGAATATCGCAAAACGCAAAGAGATAGTTTTTCATACTGACCCAAAAGTGAAGAGTCTCGGTAAAAGATTAATATACAATAGAAGAAGATTTCTTAAATGCCGGTTGAACTATTATCACCGGTCATTTAGCTCATAGTTTTTGTAATTTTTAAGTTTAAATTTAAAGTAGCCGAAAGAATTTTCTAGATATTTGTCACCATTTGGGTTTTACAATTTTTTGATAATGTGAATCGGCCGAAATATTTTGGGCTTAGGGCCTGTTTCTCAAAAAATACTAGCCCTTACACTAGTAACAGTAATACAGTTTACTAGTTTTTGTTTCTGAAATATACAAGTGTAAAATACTAGTTACATGTTGGGAACTAGTATTTGCTAGCGTATATGACAAAAATTGCTAGTATTTTGTTTCTTAAAATATTTTTTCTGAAGAATATAAATTTTAGTAGTCAAAGTTTGTGCTTTTTTTTCAAGGTGTGACTCACAAAAAATGATTTAGAAACATTAATTAAGTTATTGGGACCTATTTTTCAGCGAGATACGAACAGAAACCATGCATATATGCATTTCTAATCTTTTTCTTGATGTCTTATTAAACCCAAAGAGTGACAAGTTTGCAAGATTTTTGTCCATTCATTAACTTTATCTGCTTTAGACAATTTATTAGAGAATTCTACAAATTCTCGAATCATCCCCAAAACAGCTAATTTCGCATCCAACGTAGTCACTTTTATTGGAAAATAATTTAATTTCAACATAAAGCACTTGAAAATGTCAGTGCCAATCAGAAAATTTAATCATTTGATTTAAAGAATATTTGATTATTATAATACATACTAGTATTTAAAAAAAAAACTACTATACTGTTAAAAATGTTTCAGAAACACCATTTTACTTGACTAATAAAATTTCACTTATAACTAGTGAACTAGTAAAATACTTTTCAGAAACACAATTTACAAGTACCTACTGTTAAAAATTTCTCTTGTAACTAGTAACTTGTAACTTGTAAACTAGTATTTTTTGAGAAACAGGCCCCTGGGCTCGTATTATCGATTGAATTCGACAATTTTACTAAATGAAAAGTCAAGATAAATATACAATTTATTACAATTATTAATAAAATATTATGTGAAATCTTGTGAAACATGGCGAGTGTTTTCTTAAAATTTTATTTAATATAATATTTTATTAATTATTGTTTTACCTACAGTTCGCTATTGTACTATTACAATTATTAATGTTTTTCTTTTTTTCATTTATTTCCTTATAATTTCAGAAGACTATGTACCGAATTTTCTCTCTTATAACTCTTTTCTTTATCTTTTTCCTGCTAACGTTTTCTTTGGTGGGCGTATGGTACCTAGTTTAGCGATGCAGATCGTCTCCTACCGAGAGTTAGGGTCAGACAGAAGGCCTTGTGACATTCTCCGACCTCACGTGTCTCTATACGCGTGCATTACACAGGACTGCCCGTGTGCACGTACATTTACATACGTGATCTATAAGTGAGCTTTACTATGCCTTGGACTTCTAGTCAAATAGAATATGCATGGAATCTACAAGTATTCATACAAATGCATCTATTTCATACTACTTTTTACCAGAAGAAGTCATAGTTACCGTAGCATCAAAGAATATTTAAAAAAAATATATAATCAACGAAATGTTACCGTACTACGCGTTGAAACTGAAAACAGTATTATACTGTCAGTCGATTTCTCCGTCAATTCCTAAAAAATCGCAAATAGAGATTTTAGTGAATTAGCATGTTTTGATGTCCCCAGAATCGATTTCAACATTTTTATAATGATGTCTGTGGGTATATATATATATATATATATATATATATATATATATATATATATATATATATATATGTGTGTGTATGTGTGTGTGTGTGTGCGTAGGTGTGTGCGTCTGTGTAGATCGTGTGAACACGATTACTTAAATATCATTAATTAGAAAATTTTTAAATTTTGTATACCCATTCTATACTACTGTGGGAAGAGCTCATTAGTTTTCAGTGTATATCGGATAACCGGAAGTATCACTTATACAAGCTTTTAACAGTTTTTCTTGTAAAATAATCATTGACTATAATTTTTCAGCAACTTTTACTAATAAAAATTGAATATAATGGTACAATCTTCAATTATTCTTCAATCTTCATGGGGTCCCGTGGCCGCGTGTCTGAGTGTCTGGTCGCGAACCCGGGGGAACCGGGTTCGATCCCGACAGACGCCAAATATTTCCAATTTTAAATGGCACAAAAGTGACCTCTGTGGTGCACTCTCCACACCAGCTATGAGTGCTCGTAAAGTGACGCCTGGTAAGCGCCCACACGGTAAAATATATCGTTATCATTACCGATGTCTACATGTGTTGTCGATACTAGCACACCCAGAAATGGGTAATATGCCGTGATGATATATTTATTTTTTATTTTCTTTAATCTTCAATTCTACGATAATAGCATTTAGTAAATAACTTTAAAAAACTTTGAATATAAAATTATTATAATTTATTTTTGTACATCATTATGCCATTGTCAGGCAGCAATTACATTAAAATTAGTAATGAAACCGTGTTAAGGAGATCAAACAGCTGTCAATAAGCACGTGTTATCAAAGTGTCAAAGTTTACAACTACATATTAACGAAATGGATCATGTAAAGCAATAGATATATGCAAGGGAACTTAATATAGTATGCAGAATTAATAAATATTGGTATTGTGCTGACCACATCAGATTTTTTATGAATCTTTGTTGTAATGGCCATGTACTAGTACGTTGCTTATGAATTACACAAATTTTCATTTAGGAGAAATAATTGTCTACTTATCCCAATTTTTATAAATCATCAGTAGTGGTAGCATGCACTTTAGTATTCTATCAAAAGAGGCATTTGTTTTCGCTTTTCGCCATGAAGCGAAAATTTGGTAGCATGCGTGTGTCAAAATATTTGTCTGCAAGCGTACGACTGGAGGCGAAAGTGTCAAAGTAACGTCATTATATTACTATAAAATCCAATAATATCCGAATGAAAAAGCGAATATAGAATTCTAAAGTGCGAGCTACCAAGATTCGTAAAAGTAAATTCGTATTCACCTGCTTTTTATGATAGAATTCTAAAATGCATTCTACCACTACAGTAGTGGTAGCAACTTTAGAATTCTATCATAGAATGTAGGCGAATGCGATTTTACTTTTACGAATCTTGGTAGCATGCACTTTAGAATTCTATATTCACTTTTTGATTCGGAAATTATTGGATTTTATACTATTAAAATAAGAAATATTATGACAGTTGTATATAATAAATGTATAAATTATATATAAAATGCCTGTGAATAGAACTGTTGCAAAATAATGACGTTACTTTGACACTTTCGCCTCAAGTCGTACGCTTGAAGGCGAATATTTTGAGACACGCATGCTACCAATTTTTCGCTTCGTGGCGAAATGCGAAAATAAATGCCTCATTTGATAGAATTCTAAAGTGCGTGCTACCACTACAGGTGTTGTCATAACTTTCAACGATATTCTAGGTTCTAACCTAGAGTACAGCAGTCAATTAAATCTTAGTAAAACTTAAATATTTTCCATTGAGAATAATAATTATTAGATAATTTAATAATACCCAAGTGTGTCACATAAATATTTAAGCGTGTAAATAAAAATGACAAGGTGTGGCACACAATAATTTACTGTTAATAATTATGCACGGTTTATTCATTTCAAGGTGTAACATTAAATTTTTCCATTTCTCAAAATTTTTCCTCCTCTTCGGCCTCATTACATGCGACACGACCACCGACCAAATTTGCCTTCCGCGTTCGCGTTCGGTCCCGTAACCATCTCTGACCTTCGACCGGGCCCCTACACACCTACACACTGCATAGGGACGGGTTCAAGTGTCATTAAGTACAGTTTGTTCCCTATTGCACTATTGGAGTTTTTCCCGCAGAATATAGGACACTTTAAATACGCGTCTATCATCGATAACCTGTAATCTGTTTCATGTAAATATACTCGTTACTTCGAGGAATTTCTGTTCCACTTGCGACTATATTATTTGCTCATCTCGAGACTTCCTAAATGATGTAGACAGTACTAAAATGTGGGTGGGTTGCTATGCAAATATGGATGTGGCGAGTAAACGATGTATTATATACAGTTACTAAACTGTCCCCTACATAAAAAGCCAGACAACCATACAGACATGGCCTTTAAGAACCGTTTAAATTATCGATAGTAAATAGGTCCTTTTAACAAATACTTATATTTATAGAATAAGCCAGTTTCACATTTTTACCTCTCGCTAAGAGAGGTATGGATTCATGCTAAAATTCGCATATCCAGATTTTATTGAATAAACACGATTTAAGGTCCCTACAATCCGATTATAACATTTTTAAAATGATGTCTGTGTGAGTGTGTGTGGATGTGTGTATGTGTGTGTGTATGTATGTATGTATGTATGTATGTATGTATGTCTGGATGTTGTAGTCACGATTCCTCAAAAACTATAAGACTTAAAAAATATTTAACTGTAGTTTCCTCAATCTGACATTCCTGGGAAGAGCTGAAAAGGTTTTGGTTACAATTGAACAACCGGAAGTAGTAGTTTCTTAGAAAAAATCTTCTAAATATAATTTTTGGGAGTTTTTTTTATTAAATATTGAATAACATAAAATTCTCCATCTAATACACTTAAAAATTTTATTATATCTTGTATAGATTTAGAGATAAAGACTCTATAATTTATAGAGTAAATTAATCGCAGAGCCCAAGGCACTAAGGAAACCAGTTGACAAATTCCAATGTTTATAACATGACAAATGTCATTGTCAAATATCAACAGTTTTAGTGACATTCTGATAGCTTTTTCTGGGAAGCATATTTAACTTTTCTTATTGTTTTATTAATTAAATATTTGAAATTATAGGTAAAATTGTGGTAAAATGCATAAATCCATCAGAAATACCGCCAATCTGGTTAATGAATTGGAACAATCTTTGTGTTCGTTTTTTGTTGCGTTTTGCGTAAATTCCGGCTCTCATTTTACATTATTTCGAACCTGAACCGCGAACAAAACCGCAAATTTTACTAATGCTTGAACCAGAACCGCACCCGAACCCATCTTTCGAACCCAGTTTTTGCTGGGTTCGATGCCCTGTGTTTTCCAATACTTCAATTTTTCACGAGTATGTTTTCGTTGGTCTTCCTCTTGTCTTATGTTGTTCATACTTCTATCTTCTTCTCCTTTTCTTATATTTATAACGGGCAATTGACAGAATCTATAATGAGTTTCATAGATTCCTTCCTCCAACTATACAAATGTCACCGAAGCCCTTCTAGATTATTAATGACATTGTCTACATTGGTTCTTACTGCAGTTAGTTTTTTTTTTTTTGATGAAACGATAAGATGACAGTCTTCTACAACAATTTATTATTTGCCAACTTACTACAGCAATCTTCTTCAGGGCTAAATAGCATTCAATGAAAAAACTCAAACAAATAAATAACATACAACGACCCTATCTCCCAATCCGTGTTGGAATCAGTGATACATGATGATTAATTTTTTCTGTAATCGTTGTATTTCTTAATTATTGTTGATGAAGATGAAATTATAAAGGCACAAACAATCATCAATTTTCTACCCATAATTCGAACCCAGTACCTTCGGTACACGAATCTACAACGCTGCCATTGGACTACCTCGGTTGTTTATTTTTATTTTGGTCAAGTGGAACCGTTTTTGTTCCTTACGAATAGAAGTTACATTTGAGTCTGTGGATATAGCGACAGAAATAACAAGTACCTCAAATTTTTAATCACAAGCTGCTATGTTACTTTGTCCTACTACTTGTGTATCTAGGTACTAAGTGAATTAGTGACCTTGTGCTTTTGATTTCCATCTGGAATCTAGGACTTTCACTGAATGACTGAGCACATCTGAGAAATAACAATAATAAAGTCATTCACTTCAATAGTTTAAATGCTTGTTGAGATACAATTTGCATGGTTCGTTGCACAAGATAAGATCAAATTATCGTATAATGTTTTTGTAATTAAATTTATCGTACGCGCGTACAACAGACACATAAACGTAACAAATGAAATTGTAATATCATTGAATTAAATCTCTTTGGAATAATACAAATGTATTTCTTCATCACATATGAATTCTTAGTGCGTAGTTATCGCATCGAAATCTGATTAACTTCACTTTCTTCAAACTCGAATAAATTCTTATAATGAGATGTTGTGCACAAATTACCGTGCTTCAAATTGATGTAATAATAATTATTTTGCTATTTCTCAATAATTAAATACAAAATTAGCGTGGGTAATTATCAACATTGGAAAAAATGCATCCACGAGGTGCAGCGTTTCATTTATGAAATTAATTTCCGTCCTACGTTGCATCATTAGTAACTTCATTTTTTAATATGACATCCCTCATAGAGCAAACAAGTGTTAATCCTGCAAAGTATTTTACATATGAAATGAGTTTCCGTTGATCATTTTTCTTTATCAGCAATTCCAGGTCTTACAGAGTGGTCCTTTTTTTATCCATTTCGTTAAAGTTGAAATTCACTCTTTATAAAGATGTTCCAAAGAGGATATCGTAGCAATTAAATTACTTTTTGATGTTGCAAATTTACAATATCATTCATTAAAATCTATTACTATTTTTTACCTCCCGCTACCTTTGATAAGGTAAAGGGATTGTGCTAAAAATCACATGTCGAAATTTTGGTAAACGACCACGTTTTAAGGTTCCTACAGATACATACACACATACATCATCGTGAAAATGTTAAAATCAGATCATTCAGAAAATTGTGAAACCTTGTATTACGACCCTTTTCTAATATGGAAAGAAACCATTAGATTTTGGTGTAAATCGGATAACCGCAAATGACACTTGAAGCTCATAATGGTTTTTCGTCAAAAAATACCATTAAATAGCATTTTTTTCGCATTTATGTCATTATAAAAATTAAAGACTATTGAATTTTCTACAGATATACATTCCCCCAATTCTGTAAAAAAGTTGTTAAGTCTTAGCAACGTTGCTAAAATTTGTAACCGATAGAAACAAATGTAAAGCCTGACATTTTCATATTTTATTCAATGTTTGAAATTATTATTGGTTATTTGCTATAGCAATGCTGATAAGACAACAATTTTCTTTGAGAATTCGGGGCATTATACTTTTTATTTTACAGATAAATTTAAAAAATAATCGTTTTTATAAATTTCGAAGCCTAAGATAAACACAATTCCTTTGTTACACAGTTTATATTTCAAATGTATGTAACCGACAGATAAATGTCACTGTGAAAGTATCTATCATTTCAAATTGATAATGGTGATATTTTAAAAAGAAAATAGTAGATAAAAAAATAGTTATATGCAAAAGAACTTAATATAGTTTTGCAGCATTAGTAAAAATGTAGGTATCTATTAATAGATATTTACACACCAAGTGAGCTAAGGTAATGTTTATCCATGAGAAGAAAATTTAGCTAAATTCTTCGAGTGAATAAGCATTCTTAGCTCACGTGGTTTGTACAATATTTTATTCAATTTTGACGAAATAATAATAAAAACCATTATAATATTTAATTTTGACAAAATTAAAAATTGATCAGTTAGTAGGCAAGACAATCGTCGCTGATAGACGTCAAGTCACATATTTAAAAAGCTTCATTGTCTGTCATTTATGTCGTAAAAAATAATGAAAAGGGCTGATATGTCTGATTATGTGGTAAGTGTTATTTTCGTTCTTGATGTTATTTTTAAATGCATTTCTTGTTGCAGAGTGCCAGAGTGAGTTAAAATTTTGTGAGAGTGATTTTAAAAAAATTTTAATTAACGTGTGAAAAACGTGTTACTTATAGTTGTTGCTATGGAGTTAATAATGACAGTTTAAAACGTCAAAATTGAATAAAATTAATAAAAATTAAATTGCGGGAGGTTTTGTGTTGGCCACAACAATTTTTTTTTAATAATAACAAACCATACTATACTGACAGTTTCTTGGAAAAGATTGTGTAAATCAAATAAAATTATAACACTATGAATATTGCACTTGACACTGACATCTGCCAATCAGAATTATTTGAATATATCAGATATTTCCATAATTATTTAACTCCATATCACTTGAATATGAAAGAAATGTACAGACAATGAGATATTCTTTCATACTGATAATCACATAAAATGTCAAAAAATATTTAACTGCGTTTAAAAAAAAAACTGTTAAGAACTTCAAATAAGGGAACTTCCGGTTGACCAATTACAACCAAAATCTAATCAGCTCTTCATATGAATGTAAAGAAGAGGAATACGAAAGAATTATAATTTTTAGAATTGTAGTATTGGAGTTATTGTCGGAGAAATTTTTGACACACACACAGACACATACATACAGACATCATCGTAAAACTAGTAAAATTGTATTTTAGGGACCCTAAAACGTATGGATATGAAGAAGAGGAATACGAAAGAATTATATTTTGGCTAGAAACCACCACCACTGTATATCACGACAACATTAATCTTTCTGCAATACAAGTAATTAAATACCATTAACATATGCACCTTCGCTTTTCCCTGAACAATCAAATTCTTCATGTGGTTCCCCCACATCAATCATGGTAGGCTTTGAGAACATACACTAATGACTCATTGTCCGCGCTTTATTAATTTCCCTGCGAGGTTGTTGCTCGCAGCGGAGGCTCGACCCGTTAGCCGCCCTCGGAACAGACCAGAACACTGCGAAGGAGGCCCAGAAAAGAGGCCAACAACTGACAGAAGTATGGCACGAATTGTGTCACTGTACGGGTTTAAATTAATCAGACATATGGATATGATATAGGGTTATTAGAGGTAATTTGCGTACTGGCTATTTTAATTTTTCTAAAGTGATTGTCTTGAAGTAGTTTCTAACAACTAGTTTTCACAAAAGTGGGACGAGTTTGAATTCCATCTGTTTAATCAATTATTCTGAGTTCAAAAATCGCCCGATGGCTGTAAACATCAAGTAATATGCGTGGTGTATACAATATTTTATTTTACTACAATTTTTTAATATTCTACAACCATTACGGTTCAGAAAAGTTAAATAAAATTTACATAGTAGGTAGGCTATCAATTCTTTCTGCTGTTTTTACCTTCCGTCACCTTTAGGTAAGGAAGGTGTTGTCTTTGGTCGGTGCTGAGTTTTCGATGAACAAGCATCCCTAAAACACGATTTTACTAGTTTTACGATGATGTCTGATGTCTGTATGTCTCTGTGCCTGTGTGTGTATGACAAAAACGGTAACTCCAATACTACAATTCTAAAAAATTATAATTCTTTCGTATACCTCTTCTTTACGTTCATATGAAGAGCTGACTAGATTTTGGTTATAATTGGTGACACGGAAGTTTTTCTAGAAAAGACGCAGTTAAATATCATTTTTCGACATTTTATGTGATTATCAGTATGAAAAAATCTTATTGTCTATACGGTATGATTATACATTTTCCTTCATGTTCAACAGATATAGAGTTAAAGAATTATAAAGAGATTAACTTTCATAAATAAGCCAGCTTTGCTATAATCATGGAAACAGCTGATATATTCAAATAATTCTTATTGATAGATGCTAGTGTCAGGTGCAATTTACAAAGTGTATGTTCGTGTTATAATTTTATTGGATTTATAGAATCTTTTGCAAGGAACTTCTGGTATGAAATTTGTAGAAAATAGTATATATTTTCGTATTACAATTTTACTGGATATATAGAATCTCTTCCAAAGAATTTGTGGTATGGGATTTGTACAAAATACATAGAAATGACGGAAGGTAATATGCTGATAACAACAGATTTTTTAGGCTGTATCCAGTGTCAATATAAATTATATCATTACCATAACAACAAATCATATTTCCCGTGCAGGTATTATACACATAGACTCGTACCACGATCACGGTTTTAACTAAAATACTGTTTTAAACAATGTCAAATTTCTTTATTTAATGATAATAATAAATACTATCAAATTTATCAAAATATGATTTTAAAACAAAACTTAGTTTGTATTCAAACAAATATTTTTAAATAAATCGATCTTCTAACATAAGGGTGAAATTACATTTTGAAATTTGAATTTGACATTTCTTAAAACAGATAAAAAATAAATAAATATATCACGGCATATTACCCATTTCTGGGTGTGCCAGTATCTACAACACATGTAGACATCGGTAATGATGACGATATATTTTACCGTGTGGGCGCTTACCAGGCGTCACCTCACTCATAGCTGGTGTGGAGAGTGCACCACAGGGGTCACTTTTGTGCCATTTAAAATTGGAAATTTTGGCGTCTGTCGGGATCGAATCCGGTTCCCCCAGGTTCGCGACCAGACACTCAGGCACGCGGCCACGGGACCCCATAAAAAACAGTGTTTTAGTTAAAATCGTGATCGTAGTACGAGCCATAATGTACCTAGTATTCATACGGCATTAATAAACAATAACGTACTGGTAAGACATAATAGTAAATTAAATCCAAGATGACGTCTTACTTCGTGAACAGCATCTTTTACCTTTAGTTACTCGTAGAAAAATTCATTCCTCTATTTATCTGTACAAACTACTGCACAACAGCATCAATGACCCAGTCACTCTCGCTTCAATTTCTATATTTGTACCCAGAATAACTTCTAGGAACACCCGTACATTTTACTATAGTACATCACGTACAAATTATGAACAAAAATCTCCTATAAAAACTATGTGTTCTACTATCAATACTGTCTCTAGTACTCTTGACATCTTTGGTGACTGCATGGCTAAATTTAAAAGTGGCTTAATTCAGCAATTATTATTAATGCAATAAATGGTGTCTTTTGTTTAAATACTGTTTCATTTAAGCAATTATTATGTATTTGTAATTTGAAACAACATACTTCTTTATTATTTGTATTATTTGTATGTTTACATTAAGTGTTCTTTCGTGCTTGTGACAATTTTCGTTATAATTGTGTGTATTTAAAACCGACCTGTAATTGGGATCTTAGTATCCTGTTGGTCTTGGTTAATTAAATAAATAAATAAATAAATAAATAAATAAATAAATAAATAAATAAATAAATAAATAAATAAATAAATGAGAGATGTTTCATTACAGCTAAGGGATTGTGTAGATTATCAAAATGTGAAGCCTTGGGTTCAGATAAAGTGCAAGGCTGGGATGAAACTTCCACCGAAGTTATGTATAATATTTTTTTAGGCTTTCTGTCACGATAAGTAAAGTTTGAGTGCAAATATTTATACAATTTATATGTATTCAATACCATCAACATTTCCAAAAATTAAAATTTTCATATTTCACGTTTATACAACTATATGATTGCGTGCCCGTCAAAGAATATCATGAAATATTCGACGACTACATTTAACCATGTACAATTTTCAGACATATTATGTTCTTCTATAAAGTAAAATATTCATTTTTGAATCGCTTCCGAGTTTAAAGTGCTTCTCATAGATCAACGTCTGTTATTTATTTTAAGATTGGAAGTCGATCGTCGATTCGCTCGCCGGACACTGACATGTGATTGCTACCGCTACCACGTAGCGATACTCTAGCACGCATGCTATTGATATTGGCTGTTTGGCTGTCCTACTGACCCATTTCTTAAGGGTCTGTGGACGCAGGGTTATTTGAATGCGGATTTTATGCTGTTTTTATTGATGAACTCAGTTTACTGCAGGAAATAGATAGGGTTACGAGAAGTTGCAAAACTGATGAAGTTTCATTTTATTTAATCTAATCTAAGATGGTAAAGTTTCAACATATTACATTCTAAGTAAAAGTATTAATTTATTTGGATTCTTGATGATGTTCCTCAAAATTCTATATTTCGCATATACTCTGTCTGGTATAAGAATGCAATGTAGCATGGTATAGGGACATTGTTTTCTTGCTTGTGATTGGTGCAAACGCTAATGAATTTCAAACTGTTCCAATATTATGTTATAAAGCAGGCTAGCTAAATTGAATTTTATGTGAAATAAATAATTTTAATATAAATGTAATACTATAAAGTAAAAAATCTGTTGTGGCCAGCACAAAACCTTCCATCAATTCGATGTATTTTGTACAAATACCATACCAAAAGTTTCTCGAAAAAGATTCTATATATCCTGTAAAATTGTAACACGAACATTGAAAGTTCAATCTTGAGGCGAGACTGTAATTGCAAGTCACTTTCGAGGGACACTCTTTCACTTAGGATCATACTTTCCACTTTGATTTTGATCCGCTGTTTCCATAATTTTAGGAAAGCTGACTGATTTTTGAAAGTTAATCTCTGCATAACTCTATATCTATTGCACATAAAGGAAACTGTATAATTAAACCTCATAGAGAATAAGATATTCTTTCATATTGATAGTCACATAAAATGTCGACATATGATATTTAACTGCGTTTTTTCAAGAAAAACTGTTAAGAACTTCAAATAAGGGTACTGCCGGTTGGCCAATTATAACCAAATTTTAATCGCTAGTGGTAGCACGCGCTTTATAATTCTATCAAAAGAGGCATTTGTTTTCGCTTTTCCCCACGAAGCAAAAATTTGGTTATTGCGTTTCACAAAATATTCGCTTACACGCGTACGACTCGAGGCGAAAGTGTCAAAGTAACGTCATTATTTTGCCACAATTCTATTCAAAGCCAATTTACATATAATTTATACATTTATTAATATTTTTTATTTTAATAGTGTAAAATCCAATAATTTTCGAATTAAAATGAATATAGAATTCTAAAGTGCATGCTACCAAGATTCGTAAAAGTAAAATCGTATTCGCCTGCTTTCTATGATAGAATTCTAAAGTGCGTGCTACCACTACAGGACTTCATATGATTGTAAAGAAAAGGGATACGAAAGAATTATAACTTTTAGAATTGTAGTTTTGGAGTTATCGGCGGAGAAAAATTTGTCACACACACACATACATATAGACATCATCGTAATACTAGTAAAATCACATTCTAGGGGCCCTAAAACGTGCTTATTCATTAAAAACTCACCATCGAATTTTTTGACCAAAGACAATACCTTCCTTGCCTAAAAGTGACGAAAGATAATAATAATAATAATAATAATAATAATAATAATAATAATAATAATAAAAAAGGTGACGGAAGGTAAAAAGTTAATATAAATATAAATACACTTCACCTGTCAATAACTGTCAAAAATATTTTCCGACGACCACTACGAAAAGTACATAAATTCACATGCTAAACTATTATAGAAAGTTGGCCATTGCACATCACTAGCAATGCTGTGTGATATGAAAGCTCGTTAGCCAATCAGATGCGTTCGCATTTGTGTGATATGATTTTATCACACCTTGCGATAGCTGAGCGAACTAACCTAAAAAAATTTATTTAAAAATTTGACAGTTGCAAATAATTTGCTGAATTTACACGGATTAAGAAGGTTGGACCCTGATTTACTAGATTTTAATATAATTTTTAATGAATTCTGATAGAATGATGTTAACATAATGTTTTAATATTTTTATGTAATTTTTTTTTTTTTTTTGTGGTCGTCGAAAAAGTTGTACAATACGAGGAATACCCTTTCAGCACTAGTTATCCAATATACTATTTATTATTCAATTTCGCATATCTGATCAACCAAATATGGCATCTGATTGCGTGTTAAATTGTACCATTAAAACATTCTTCTTGGGTGTGTATTTCGTAGCCAGCAATCTGTTTCGTTTTATGTGTATGATGTGTCACAACAACACAGCTTTTCGTCCTCGTCCGCGAGTCGATCGACCTACACATCGTAACCGATTGAACTCGCTACCGTGGCCGAAAGCACGCGCTGAATACCAAATCGCCGACAATAAATCTACAGGCATGAATTGCTTTTCGTGGTATGACTTAAATCGAAGATAGTGTTGCTGTAGCTTGTATCGCATATTTCACCATTGCCTTGGATTGTGCGACTATTGCGCTGAGGAAAACAAATTGTGCAGGATATTTCTACGTCCACTGCAACTACATTACGCTAAAGCGAAAAAGAATGTTTCTTGCACGTCTTACTGCAAAATTTAGCAATTCTACTGGAAATATTTTTTATCGCGATTATGAGCAAAAATTGTCCATTGTGCACACTTTACTAACCATGGGCACTGTATTTATATTTACTTCTTAAGTGCACAAAAACAATTTAAAAAATCTGTTGTGGCCAGCATATTGCCCAAATATTGTTTTTTATTGTATTTAACATGTCTTCTGCACACATATAATACTAATTATATCTATTTTATATCATTTTCATGTCAGAGATTGTTCCAATTCATTAACCAGATTGGCGGTATTTCTGATGGATATATGCATTTTACCACAATTTTACCTATAATTTCAAATATTTAATTAATAAAACAATAAGAAAAATTAAATATACTTCCCAGAAAAAGCTATCAGAATGTCACTAAAAATGTTGATATTTGACAATGTGTCATGTTATAAACATTGGAATTTATCAACTGGTTTCCTTAGTGCCTTGGCCTCTGCGATTAGTTTACTCTATAAATTATAGTGTCTTTATCTCTAAATCTATATAAGATATAATAAAAATTTTAAGTGTATTAGATGGAGAATTTTATGTCCTTCAATATTTAATAAAAAAAACTCCCAAAAAATTATATTTAGAAGAATTTTTCTAAGAAACTACTACTTCCGGTTGTTCAATTGTTACCAAAACCTTTTCAGCTCTTCCCAGGAATGTCAGATTGAGGAAACTGCAGTTAAATACGCACACACACACACACACACACACACACACACACACACACACAGACACACAGACACACAGACAAACAGACACACACACACACACATCCATACACACACACAGACATCATTTTAAAAATGTTATAATCGGATTCTAGAGAATTTTAGATATATTTCTACGACTAATACAAATATATGAAAACTTCAGAGAATAAAATAATAAAAAATTGTTAGAATACCCCACTGCAAAAACTTATTAAGAAGAATTTGTAATTTGTACATCTAGCTTCGGATTGTGCTTCTACTAAAATACTGTTAAAATTTGCATTCTTTATTTACTTTGTGTGAATGTCTTTGAAATGTCTAATACGAATTTATGTTGTAGGAAATAAAACATATATGTCTTCTAGATTTGCGATTAACTTGTAGACCACCGGTTAAGAAACCTCGTAATAATCTTATGTGTATATAGAAATATATCATCATTCTTATTACCCTGTATAAGGCAGCAAATCTTAAAATAGATCTCGTACAAGTTTATATTTATTCGCGGAGCTATCAACTTCCATCTCATGTAGGTTAGTTGAGAGTGCACCACGGGGGAACTTTATTCGCAATTATATGAAAACGCATATATTCTCTGAATTAATGTATTTGAGATTGGTAATCAGCGAAATAAATTTGCGATTTTTAAAGCCATTTTACGGTTCTCTTATAGTGTCAGAAAGATATCTGATCGTAAATGATGATAAGCAGATATGGACTTTTTCTTATTTCTCATATTTCAGTGATAGATTTTTTACTAGATTCATGCTAAAAATCGCATATGCAGATTTTAGCGAATAAGCACGTTTTAAGGTCATTAGAATCCGATAATAATTATAATTATAATAGTCATTAATAAGATTCGCGATGTCGCTGATCTAATTTTCCAAATGTGTTCGAACATGGGTGCCACCCACTTTTGCCAAGTTCGTATTCCAGTTGCAAAATCCATGTATCATAAACATATCAGCGTAATCGTAAAATTACATACATTCAAATTATGTTCAATGTTTCATTCACCATACAAAAAGAAATAAATTATAAAATCAAACATCAACTGATAAACGTCAAAATTTGACAAATTATTTATAATTTCTGTTTCAAACAAAAAACTGTTTTATACATGGTTGTCGTACGTATTCAAATTAAAAAAAAATCTACTTTAGAAGAGTTAAAATTTTAAGATTTGATATCAAATGTAAAATACTTCACGCACGAGAATTGTATCAAATTTTTTGGCCGACGATAATGAAAATCACTTTTTTTAATGAGATAGGTTGTACTTCTGAAAAGGGTTAGTTTAAAATACTGGGGTTAAGTCAATTTCCAAATTTGATTTTACTTACCTTCATTAGAGTACTTCTTCTAGCGAAAATTTATCTGTAATAATAGACGTTGTTTATGACTGATAATATATGTATTTGCTCATCTTTTCTTCGTAATAAATAATAGGTAGGTGTCGATATTTGACATTTCAGCAATGTTCGCCTCGCGTATTTGACAGGTATACCGTCGGTAACGGCGGATTTTTACAATAATGACAGATGTCGCTGTCGTGATTTTGGTTTATATAAATTAATTTTAAATAAAGGAAATGTTAAAGTAAAAAAATAACTTAAGTAGGTAGTACTTTTTTACATGAACTTTATTATAGTAAAGATGATTTCTTTTCTAAATGCCCATAAACGTCCAGTGTATTTTGATTATTTTACCGCATAGTTAGACAAGGTACAACACAGTAAGCGTAAAATGTAGGTTACACTTGCTGTGTATACAATTGTAAAGTTCCCATTAAACTTCAGGAGGGCAAAAAATATTTTTAAAAAATCGCTTAGTTCTAGTTGCACATTTACAAGTTTGATGGCTTCGTGCGGCTTTACGAAGGGCCGTACAATTTTTTACTTTAGGATTATCGACTCAGAATTAATCAAAGAATCGTTCTACCTGAAGCTTGTCATCCATTTTTAGAACAACCTGTATAGTATTTCATAAAATAGAAGCTAAGAAGCTATTCTTTGCCAGTAAATTTGACGTTTCCTAGAAATTACAGCAACGAATATGATTTGATTGATTAATGTACTTCCTGCAAAACCATTGAAATATATACTAACTGGAACTCGCATACTCTACCTATCAGCGTACGCTGCACTGAAGCCTCATTGAACAATAATGGCTGGTCCTGTTCCCGTACGTTCGTGCCGAACCGAACCTAGCCGAATAACTCGTATCATAGCTGATCGCTTTGTTTTCATATTATGCTTCATTTATTTAAACATGCGCCACACGAAATAATTTCCGTCTACTCACGAACTGTCTCGATGTTTGCCGACTACTCCAGCAGCAGGCTTTCAATATGCTTCAAAGTCACGGTTCGTACGCGCGTTCCAGTTAGTATATATTTCAGTGTGCAAAACCCATAAATTGAATTCCTAAAATCCTAAATAATGACAAATTTAGGGCACATAAATTTAGGATTTAGATATTAGGGTGATAAAAGTGCAACATGGGACACAGCCGTAACCTTGTGCAATAAATATAAACTTTTTTCATTTGTTGCTTAATTACAATGCCTTATTTATTTTTAAAAATAAATTAAATTTTTAATTTGTAATAAAATCCTGATTTTCACACTATGCTGTGTATAAAGCTAGGTAATTAGTTTCTTTTTTTCATTAGTTGCAGTAAAATCCCCATAAATCTATTTCTTCTCCGTATCTGGACAATCTGAAGCTATTACATGCCTATTAATAATCAGCGCCTATAGTGCAGTGTCCTGCAGATCGAGTGGCAATGTCAGCAGAGTGATACAACAAAACGCGGTGCACTAGCTTCTTGTTGTTAATTTCTTTAGCGCGCTGCGTAATTATATGGTATTATGCAGGAAGCCACCGAACGCTTCTTGCAGGATAGAATGTGGCTTTTTACTTCGCGGACAAATGGACGCCATTTTTGTGCCACAGATGGGATTGTACTTGTACTTGAGGCGGAGGAATCCGCCAAGACTTATTTTCCACAATGGAAGAAGGATAACAATATGGATTCATTACGTTTTCTATGACATTGTTCAAAATTAATGCAATCCTAATATGATACATATTTTTTAGACGACCATTGTGATAAGTATGACATATCAACGTAGTATCCTAACACTGAAAGTTGAAATTATGACATTAGTGTTACGATATACTATTTCATATCGTAAAGGCTCATTCACAGCTTCGAAAATAAGAAATATAAATAAAATTATAAATAAGACTTTTGGTTGGTGTTCACAGCTTCGAAAATAAAACATCAACTGTCATTTAATATTTTTCATAATTAATAAGCAATAATAACAACTTCATACCTTTAAAGCACTGTACGCAAGCATATATGCGAATCTTTGTCTTAAAACAGCTTTTCAAAATTATATTTAAATTGAAATTCGGAACTTGACAGCTCAAATGACAGTTGTTGCGTGTATGCTTATTTTTGTGTAAAATATTTAACATTTGCAAATCCTTGTGTTTATGTCTTATGTTTAATTTTATTTTCGAGTGCTGTGAACACTTACATAAGAATCCATTGTTTATATCGTTATTTTTATGTATAATTTTATTTATATTTTCGGAGCTGTGAATGAGGCTTAATAGTTGACACGGTTGCTAGGTTACTATGTCATTATTTTCTGGCTATATGTACACATTATTCATTTGTCAGCTGTCCGTACGTATGAACCTAAATTTCAGTTTTGTAAAAAAGGTAAAATTTATTTAAGCTCGTCTAAAAAATAATGTTCATAACTTGTATGAAATACAAATATCTTAGCTCGTGAGTATTGACTTGCACTCCGCTACGCGTCGTGCGTCAATTTACACTCGCATGATATTTGGTATATTTCATAACTTGTTACGAAAATAACTATATTGCTTGAAAATGGTTATAACCATAACCGAAACGTCGCATTTGTAAATTTTGACTAGGTTGAAATAAATGAAGCATTTATCTAAAAACCTCTTCGTATAGATAAATTTATACAGTTGTTTAAATACTCTAAAAATATGTACACTTACGTAATATTGTCCTTACAATCAAATAATATTACCAAAAAGTTTATATCTCTGAATTATTGCCCCAAAAGTCAATATACCCCATATTTAGATAAAAACTTAAATATTTTCAAAAATCTAGTTTTTGTGTATCTAGATAATTTTCAATGCGCTGATTCCAAATTTTAAAACCGCAGGTCGATATCTCTTTTCGTTCTCGAAATATTTAGATTCAAACTTTTGCTCAAAACTGCCCATTTTTGGGTAATAACCCAAAAATGGGTCTAGATATGAATTTGGCGACACGACCATTCGATTCTGCGGGCAAAATTACATAAGTGTAGCAATTTTTATAATTTTTGTGTAACAGGTTCATTTTCTATGAATAAAAGTTTGAAAACCTCTGAAAATAGCCAAAATCTGAAAAAATCGTAAGGGGTAGATTTTTGCGATTTTTGGCCATTTTCAGTTATTTTGCTTTGGAGATTGTATGCGGTGTTCAAAAATTCTGAAAATTGGTGTACTTATGTAATTTTGTCCGTAGAATCGAATGGCGTTGTCGCCAAATTCATATATCGACCCATTTTTGGGTTATTACCCAAAAATGGGTAGTTTTGAGCAAAACTTTAAATCTAAATATCTCGAGAACGAAAAAAGATACTGACCTGCGGTTTCAAAATTTGGAATCAGCGCATTGAAAAGTATCTAGCTACAAATTAGATTTTTGAAAATTTTGAAGTTTTTTTCTGAATATGGTGTATATTGACTTTTGGGGCAATAATTCAAAAATGGGTATTCATATAAACATAGTAGTAATATTATTTGATTGTAAAGACAATGTTAAGAAAGTGTACGCTTTTTTAGAGTTTTTAAACATCTGAGTGAATTTTTAGAAATTAAAGCCTTGAATTTGAAACTACTGATATGACTTACGTTCTTATCTTGTATAAAGAATCAATTACAACATTTTGTTGAATGGAATTTAATTAACAATCTATGTATTGGGTCTAATAATATATAAACAATAGCAATGAACAAATCTGATATGATATCAAGCATTTCTTTAAGAAATAATACTTCTTAGCTTACATTACAAGTATCAAACAGCATAAAACAAATGCACATTTGAAACCACATACTTGTTTCCATTTTACCATGACGAACTGAGATATGAACTGCATTGAAATCACATGTTGTTCTTTATATTTTTTCGTGGAAGTCTGAGAACTAAGAACTTGTTTGCTATCAGTAAAACAATAAATATTAGTTTTATTATAGGTTTGTAATTGTTATGCATTCCTATAACAACTGTAATTTTCACGATTATAATGAAAACTTTGTAATAATGAACAACGTTTCTTGATATTAATTATGTTTCTCTTTTTTCAGGTTAGTAACAAAGAACTGACTACTAGTAATAAATGGACATAGTGGTAAGTCAAAAAAAATCTGATGTGGCCAACACAAAACCTCCCGCTATTAAATTTTTATTAATTTAAATACATACCTACGTATTTACTAACGCTGCAAACTGTTCCATTGCAGAAAACTATTGCTTTATTTACTATTTTCTTTTTAATATGTCACTATTATTAATTTGAAGTGATTAGTTTTTTGACAGTGACATTTACTGTCAGTATGAACTGTGTAACAAAGGAATTGTGTTTATCTTAGGCTTCGCGACTAATAATAATAAAAAAAAAAAAATTTATCTGTAAAATATATAGAAAAAGTATTAATGTATTCCTGTAGAAAATTCAATAATCTTTAATTTTCATAAGACATAAAATGCGAAAAAATGACATTTAATGGTATTTCTTGAAAAAAAAAAAATTATGAGCTTCAGGTAAAGTGCCATTTCCGGTTATCCGATTTACACAAAAATCTAATGGCTTCTTTTCATATTAGAGCGAAGACAAAATCCATAGACATACATACACACACAAACATACATAAACACACACACACACACATACATACATACATACATACATACATACATACATACATATATACAGACATCATCGCGAAAATGTTAAAATTGGATTCTAGGGACCTTAGAACGTGGTCATTTACTAAAATCTCGATATGTGATTTTTAGCACGATCCCTTACCAAGTACAGTATGTACTTATGTAGGTATAGCCTAAAATGGAAATGGCGAGAGGTCTTGTGTTGGCCTTAACAGATTCTTTTATTTTTGTATTCATTACTAATATCAACAAAAGTTTGTTTGTATGTCTTTTTGTTTCAAATCTATGACTAGTGCTATAAAATAATAAATATTGTTATATATGTAATTAATGCATTTTTAAAACGCATCGCGAAAAGAAAACTGTTTTCCCATGTTAAAATGAATGTGCAACAGATTTCGCCACCCAGTTTATCGAAATAATTTGCGTTAAACGGGGTCTTAGTAATCATTTTGTACGGTTTCTCAAACATTCTTAACATTGAAAACGCAGTGTCGAAGTTTTCGAGCATAGTAATGTCTTTTAAACTAGTATCATTTGCGCGAATTCTTTTTATTCAATGTGGAATTTGTGGCAGAAATTCTTATTGCTCCAGTAATGATTATTACTTGAATTTAAAAAATGCAGCATATGCGAAAGACCTACCACGTCGCGTGTTTAAGAATTTGAACCCTATGAACTCTGCAGGGTTCAATTTTGCCGAGAACAAGAATACAATATATAACAACTGTGAGAAAAATGTTATTAAGTGTTGCGTCTTTACATCACACATCCAACGTTGATGTTTTGCAAAACGACATAATAATTAATCCCGCAAAGTTGGCTGTGATATCCCTCCATAATAATTACCCCCACTACTGCTCTCATATCAAGACTTCCTCCCCTTAAACTGCTCTTCTTCTTCTTGACACTACGTAACGTGTTATTACCGGGCATTATAAATAATCGCATAATTGAAAATTAACTTCTGAAGCATCGAACTCTAGCTTCCCGAACGATCGGATAGTGAGAAAACGAACCGGTAAATTACCGCAAGACGTGATGATTGTCTGGAATGCCATGGTAATTAAGAAGGCTTTAAGACAATGGAGCATAATTTGAAAGTTTCGTCAAGAATGTAGATTATTATTCACGAAGTTCAAGAACAGGTGTGAACATACATGGACTACACAAATTACAAAATGTGTAATAAGGTTTCACGCCTCCAAATACTTATTCTTATTATATGAGAAATGCAGATTGCCCAATTAATTTTTTACTTCTCGCTAAGAGGGGTACTGGAATCATACGCATGTTTTAGGGTCCCTATAATCCGATTATAACATTTTTACGATGATGTCCGTGTGCGTGTGTATGTGTGAATGTTGGAACCACAGTTTCTCAAATACTATGAGACTTAAAAAATATTTAACTGCAGTTTCCTCAATTTGACATTCCTGGGAAGAGCTGATTAGATTTTGGTAACAATTGGACAAGCGGAAGTAATAGTTTCTTTAAAAAAATCTTCTAAATATTATTTTTTGGAAATTTTTGTTATTACAAATATTGAAGAACATAATTCTCCATCTAATTTATTAAATCTTTTATAGATTTAGAGATAAAGACACTAAAATATATAGAATAATCTAATGTAATACATCACAGAAGCTAAGGCTCTAAGGAAACCAGTTGATAAATTCAGATGTTTATAACATAGTTTGTAAATGACAGATGACAGTGTCAAAAATCAACAGTTTTAGTGACATTCTGAAAGCTTTTTCTGGGAAGTACATTTAATCTTTTTTATTGTTTTATTAATTAAATAATAATTTTGTTAATGAATTGGAAGAATCTCTAAGATTTAGGAACTTCCTCATACAAAGAATATAGATATAATTAGAATTGTATATGCGCAGAAGACATGTCAAATACAATAAAAAACAATATTTGGGTAAAGTTCTGTAATTTTTTTTTTTTTTTCGCAGAGGCTAAGACACTAAGGAAACTAGTTGACAAATTCCAATGTTTATAACATAGTTTGTAAATGACACATGTCATTGTCAAAAATCAACAGTTGTTGTGACATTCTGATAGCTTTTTCTGGGAAGTATATTTAATCTTTCTTACTGTGTTATTAATTAAATATTTGAAATTATAGGTAAAATTGTGGTAAAATGCATATATCCATTAGAAATACCGCCAATCTGGTTAATGAATTGGAAGAATCTCTGGCATTTAGAAACTTCCTCATACAATGAAAAATAGATATAATTAGAATTATATGTGTGCAAAAGACATGCCAAATACAATAAAAACAATATTTGGGTAAAGTTCTGTATTATTTTGTTATAAAACGACGGTTCGAAGTGCAATACAATACTTATATAGCCTAATATGGAAATCGCGAGAGGTCTTGTGCTGGCCACAACCGATTTTTTTTAGGGCCTATTGTAAAATTTAACTGGGTTGTATTAGCGTGTTTTAAGCTAAAACAGTCCTTTGTCAAAAATATTTTGGCAACTTTGTAATACCTGTCAGAAAAAAGTAAGAGACCAAAAAGGACAAATGTCAAAACTGATCAAAACGGGGGTTGAGATATTTTAAAATTCATTAACTTTCAGGTATGAAATATTTGACACATGAAATTTGACATATTTCTAACCTAATTTTGCAATTATGAGTTCCCTTTTACACCTTCCATTTACAATAATACTTCATTTGACTAAAGGATATCTGTATTACTTTTCCATGTGGTAAAATATCTAAATCACAATTGAATCTCATTGATACATGTGGAAAATATTACAATGTTGCCATATACTTACTACAAGATTTAATACAGACCTTAATACAACCCACTGAATTCCACCCTGTGAATTTAAAAAAGGTTATTTAATTGATAAGTATAAAATAAAAATGGAAATAGCGGGAGGGTAGTGTTGGCCATATAAGTTTTATTTGTGACAAATTTTATTACATTCATATTGTTCAATAAAAAATGTGGAATCTAGTTTTATTATTCCTAAGAAGAAAAAATAACTGTTCCATTTCTTATTTTTGTATATCACTTTTATATTGTTGTCATACCGCTAACTTCAACACACATAATCATCCCATTTGTATTATAGTTATAGTATTCAATTTAAATTCAGGTTGCATTCCTAGTAAACAGAAACACGCTGCTTACAGTTACAAAAAACAACTCCAGTTTACTAGAAACCAGCTCAAAATTTAGAGATAGTAAAAACAAGAACAAGCAATGCACTATACCTACTTACCTCGAATTCTGAATATGCAAACTAGTGAGACATGAGACGGTTACTAAAGTGGCACAATTAATTTATAGCAAGTTGGCGACTGCATCTGCTCTGCATATGTCGGTTGGACTCCAGCCGCGAGTGCATTATGAGACGATATGCTGCAATTAACATATTAAACGGAGCAGGCAATAGGCAATCACGGTGATTTGAACAAGTTAGAACGGACATGCAACCATATGCACTCACATTGTCAAGTAATTTGTTTCAACAGCGACTTGACATGTTATGCTTCGAGATTTTATAAAGATAAAGATCACGGTTTCGCTTTTATTGCGCACGTAGTCAAGTGCAAGAAGAGTTACTTAAAACATTAACATTTAATATAAAAAGTGTATGAAAAAAACAGGAAACACAAGGTACATGCAGTTTTTAAATTCTTGTTCGAATTCCACCGGAGTCTGCTTGAAATATTTTTAATTTTCAAAGAAAACAAAAGCGCTGCCTTGTAGTAGTCACTTCATGACAGTTTTGAGAAACTGCGAAGTTCAAGGTTAGTATAGATTATAGATGCATGTCTATTTGTCGTAGTTATTTTCCTACTAAGTTAGGAAGAAAGTTGTTAAAATAAAACTTGTCCAGAATTAAAAACTACCAAATATGAGAATAAGGAGCCTATATTCCGTAACTCAACCGGTAATTTTTTAACGGCTAGTTAATTTTTCATCCAATCGTTCAGATTTCACAACAAAAAATCTGTTGTGGCCAGCACAAGACCTCTCGCCATTTCCATATTAGGCTATATAAGTATTGTATTGCACTTTGCTATCGAACCGTCGTTTTATAACAAAAAATACAGAACTTTACCCAAATATTGTTTTTTATTGTTTTAACATGTCTTCTGCACACATATAATTCTAATTATATCTATTTTTCATTGTATGAGGAAGTTTCTAAATGTCACAGATTCTTCCAATTCATTAACCAGATTGACGGTATTTCTGATGGATACATGCATTTTACCACAATTTTACCTATAATTTCAAATATTTAATTAATACAACAATAAGAAAGATTAAATATATATCCCAGAAAAAGCTATTAGAATGTCACTAAAACTGTTGATTTTTGACACTGACATGTGTCATTTAAAAACTATGTTATAAACATTGGAATTTGTCAACTGGTTTCCTTAGTACCTTGGCCTTTGCGATTAAATTACTCTATATATTATAGTGTCTTTATCTCTAAATCTATACAAGATATAATAAAAAATTTAAGTGTATTAGATGGAGAAATTTATGTTCTTCAATATTTAATAACAAAAATTTCCAAAAAATTATATATAGAAGATTTTTTCTCAGAAACTACTACTTCCGATTGTTCAATTGTTACCAAAACCTTTTTAGCTCTTCCCAGGAATGTCAGATTGAGCAAACTGCAGTTAAATATTTTTAAAGTCTTATAGTTTTTGAGGAATCGTCCCTCCAACATCCATACATACACACACACATCCACACACACACACACACACACACACACACACACACACACCGACATCATTTAAAAAATGTTATAATCGGATTCTAGGGTCCTTAAATCGTGCTTATTCAATAAAATCTGGATATGCGAATTTTAGCATGAATTCAGTACCTCTCTTAGCGAGAGGTAAAAATTCAAGTTTCGTTATATGTCAATTCTACTTGATCCGTTAAATTGTTTAACCATCTGTTAAAAATTAACGGATGATTTACTGAAGAGGCCTTTTAGGGGCGTTTACTTAATGGGGCTCACTTTAAGATTTTAATTAAAATTACTTTAAGACTTTATCTTTATTTAAAAGTATTGCTACAGAGCTCGATAAAGTGTTAAAGTTACATTATGAAAACGATCTTTAATTTTAATTTAAAGTGTTAAAGTGAAGATAAAGTTTATTATGATAACGTTCCTAAATACAATTTAAAAAAATTATTAGTATTTAAAAAAAACAAAATTTCAATTCACAGCATATTTTAGATAGCCATGGAGCTAGTGCTGTTATCTTCTGTTTTTTGATAGTTCTAATAATTAAATTGTCTTTTTTATGTTTCGGTTTATTTATGAGTCCATAAACGCATGATTAAAATTTTTGAACACGATATTACGCTAAAATTGTAAAACTAGGGTGAATATTTCGTTATTATGGGAAACTTCTCATTCTATATTGCGATTCTAATTCATAAATGAAAGAATTTTTAAAATATTTTTGGGTTATTAGATTCTATCGTAAATAAAATATTGTACGATGCTCATACGTAAATATGTCAGTTTCAACTTATTTCCATGCACTGTTAACTTGATGAAATAGTTTAATTGCAATATTGATACATGCATTACTTCATTGGTAATTAATATGGCATTTAACGAACATTTAAATGAGCATAATACTATTTCTTTATGATCATGCCAAAGTAGGGTAATTGGAATATAAGCATTTTAAGAATAAAAAAGGATTTACTGCACTGCGTGCAAAATAGTTAATTTATAACATGCAGTTAATGACAACCTGTTAAAAAATTTAAACTATTATGTCAAACAAAACGGTCGCAAAGGAAAATATTACATATGACTTTCCAACCTACATATTTTATAAAAATAGCATATTTATTGAACGTTTCGAGCAAGCTGCGGTATACCGCAACTTGTACAATAAATATTTACTTTATGCACTTGTAACAAAAGTCACTATTATGTAAATAAATAACTTCACTAATAAATAACCTGAAAATATTTCTCTCATTTCTCGTAACTTTGTATAACTGTTTTTAAGGATTTTGCATTTGTGATGTTAGTGAGTTAGTCTACGTGAAAAACACAGATCGATCATTTACAGCCCGATTCACAAAAAAGTTTAAGCTAATCCTCATTTTTGGATTAGTGTAATTAGTAATTCTATTCTATTCCGGTATTTAAAATTTAATTTTCATGATATCAATAAAGGTAGATACTAGGAATAGATTAGACTATATTTTAAGATATAAACTGTCAAAATTAGAGTAGAATTCGCTAATCAAAAAATGAGGATTAGCTTAAACCTTTTTGTGGATCGGGCTGTAAAGTTGTCATTGTTCCTATAAAATTAAATTCGGACAGCGAGCGTTTTTTCTACTTTGTCGCGCATGAGAGGTAAAGTGGCATTTTGCGTATATATATAGACTGTAGAAAAAAGTGTATTAATGCAAAATACCAAAAAAAATAGCATAAAACACGTATTGTAATAGGTACTTGTCTTTCAATATACTATTGTGTAAAGAATAAGGTTATTTTTGATTAAATTTAAAATATAAATTTTAATAATATATTTTTTGACATTGTTTAATTTATGTGAATAAACAGAACTAATTTCTTCTTAAATTTTAATATTTCTTCTTTTTTCACCGTAGAAATTAGTGCTGTGAGGATCCGGCAAAACTTGGATCCGAGTACCCGGATCTCAAAATATCCGGTTCCTCGGATATCCGATGTTCGGATATTGAAGCGGATATCCGTAAATTTAATTCGGATTTGGATCCGGATCCAGATTTGAGTCCGGATCCCCTTTGGATTCGGATCTGGACTTGGATCTGGATCCGGATTCGATGTTTTGTTTACGGATCCGGATCCGAATTTTAATTCTATGGATCCAATTCTATTAACTGTATCAAACAAAAATTTATTGTGAATTATTTCATAATCAGATTTATTTGGTTTTGAAACTCCATGATAATGATAATGATAATATTTATACATTCAAATATTATCATCGGGTTCAATACTGAGAATATTCGAATCCGAGAACCGATGTGGATTCTGAAATTCCATATCTAAAATCTGATACTCATACTCATATTCGGATCCTGATCCAAAATCCGATACTCAGATCCGGATATCCGGATATTTTTGGATCCGAAACCGAAACTATCCGGATCCGGATCCCACCACTAGTAGAAATTATTGCATCATTGTATACAAATAGAAATATTGAAAAATAATAACATACAATTTAAAAAAAGAGAGATCATTATTTTTAGAATTAATGAAGTATTTCTTCTCAAACACAATACTTTAATAAATAATAATACCGAAAGAGTAATGTAATGCTGAACAATTTAAAAATTTAAATTACAAAATTGAATAACGAAAAACTTCACGATGTAATTATTTTGCTAATAACTTAGAATTACTGAGATTTTTCTTCTCATCCTGTGCCGTCAAAAATGTATAATGACAATAGATGAAATACCTCCAATTGTCGAAGGAATTCGTGGTGATAAAATCCCCCTACAAACCGGTTGCATTATTCGTAACTTACGTCGTATAATTTCTGTAGCACTTCTTTTTACATTCAAGTCATCTTGTGATAAAATTATGTAACGCTGTAATACGAGTCATTGGCTTTTACTGGGGATAATTTGAATTTTCTACGTTGTAATTTGGAATTATTCATTCAGAGTCGCTTGGTCGCTATTATGTGGGTATTTCATGTTTCTACGATGTAACCTTTTACGCTTATTTTGTTTGATGCTCTGCGTTAAGCCAACACAAATGGTATTATTATGATCTTAGTTCTTATAGAAAAATGTAAATTGCTGCTGTGTTACGACAATGGTCTATTTTGTCGCTTTAGCGAAACATACGAAGAGGTGGTTAGCGAATAAATAGACATTACCAAGATTAATGAAGTAAACATATTAGATGAAAGAAATGAAATTATATTAGTCTTTTTAGGTTCTAATTATTATTTACTATATAAAGTAGGTACTCGTAGTTCTATTTACGGAAAGTATTAGAACCTTCATGTCTACCCGAAGACAGTTGACTTGCTGACTGTAATGTTACATTTAAAATATTTAAATAACTATTTTTTAACATATTGAAAACTGAAGATTGGTATGTAACAGTTAATATCAATAAACATTTGAAATTTAATTTATTTAAACATTTGAGATCTTGAAATACTTAGTTGAATGAGTGTTAAAATTTAAAATTCATTAAATTTTAATAAAAAAAATCTGATGTGGTCAACACAATACCTCCCGCTATTCAATTTTTATTAATTTAAATACATACATACATATTTACTAATCCTGCAAACTGTATTAAATTCCTTTGCATATATCTATTGTTTTACATGATCCATTTCATTAATGTGTAGTTGTAAACTAATATTTGACACTTTGATAACTCGTGCTTATTGGCAGCTCTTTGATTTTTAGTGCTGCAAACATATTAAATTTACATCGGATCATCCTGTACATCTAATATTTATCTATATTGGAAAATTATTTTTACAAACTTTAATTTCCTTAGAATTATTACAATCTTCTTAACACGGTTCCATTATTAATTTTAATGTAATTGCTTCCTAACAGTGACATTTGTTTAACTATGTCAAAATTGTTATTAAAATATTTTGTTTTTGTTTGACGCATAGGCAAGATGATGTAAAAAATAAATTATTTTATAATTTAATATTTCAAATTATTAAAATATCTTTCAGAACTCATATTAATAATTAGAATAATACTACCTTTTTAGTTTAAGTTCTGTATTTATTTATTTATTTATTATTAAAACCCAACGTTTCGGCACCATAAACTGGTGCCTTCTTCAGGGGAAATTGACATAAAAATGTGAAAAAACAAAAACAACAATTAACCAAGGTAACAAGAAAAGTTCGTAAATGTTACCTTTTTATGTATACAAAATCTAGAAAAAATTATACATTACATTACATTATACATATTACAAATTACAACATATTTAATATTGGAAGCCATGCGCGACTAAGTTCTAATCCGTCACAATGATTGAGATTGATATTTCTTGTTTTATAAATTTCAATGGCTTCTCTAATTAATCTGTTGTTACGTCGAGTAGGTCTTGCAATAATTTTAGTATCTTCAAATTTAATAAATACAGAACTTAAACTAAAAAGGTAGTATTATTCCAATTATTAATATTTCCAGTTATTTACTAAATGCTATTATCGTAGAATTGAAGATTGTACCATTATATTCAATTTTTATTAGTAAAAGTTGCTGCAAAATTATATTCATGCAATGAATTTTTTAAAAGAAAATCTATTAAACCCTTGTATAGATGATACTATCCAATACACTAAAAACTAATGAGCTTTTCCCACATTGGGTATACAAAATTTTAAAATTTTCTGATTGATAGTACATACACACACACCACACACACACACACACACACACACACACACACACACACACACACACACACACACACACACACACACACACACACACACACACATTAAGATCGGATTGTAGGGATAGGGGCCTTAAATCGTGCTTATTCACTAAAATCTGAATATGCGATTTTTTACGTGAATCCCATACCTCTCTCAGCGAGAGGTAAAAATTAAGAAAATTAAAAAATTTAAACATCTCACCGTTTCTCAAAATATTTTCTTGTTTTTAACATATTGGTTTCATTAATGAACGTTGATTTCTGTAGGTTAGACAATTAAATTTTGGTTATTCTTCTCTATAAAAATATAACAATTTTAACACGATTAAACAACAAATCTCATTTTAAGATAGACATTTATTGGCCTGGTATGTTCAGAATTCATTATTTTTATCATAAATAATTAACATTCTTCAACGCATATAGATTTTTAAATATTCCTATTGTGCACTAATTATATTTTCTTTGCATATTAGACACTATCATAATATCAACAATTTTTGCTGTAATTTAATTGACCGGTACCCTCCCACATGAGTTAAGTGCATCTGCACCACTTCTAGCACGGCCTACCTTGATTTATAGTACCAGGCGAACCCGGCCCTCCTCTTCGATATAGAATTAATAACAAACTCCGCAAGAATGTTAATGTATCTCTTTATAATTACATTCATTACCGTATTGACAAAATATTTTACGTGAGAAGGCCGTGGATTTTTCTCCACCTCTCGAGCGAGCGAGTACAGTTAGGATGCAACTAGGAAGTACGAGGTACGGGATCGCAGCAGCGAATTATTAATCGACGAAGGGATTCAGAATTCCCCCCGCGGAAAAATACAAATTGCTTGATATCGTGAGTTATGCCAGATGAGGACGGAGATGTAATTAATGTTTTAATTGAGATGTTTTCATTAATTTGTGCGGATTGGTCCACTGGGTTTCAGACGCATTTAAACTCTAGTTTTAAATGCAAAATGAATTAAAAATAACATTAGTTGTGGTTTCCTGTAGATTAAATGTTTTTGAAAATAGATAACTGTTTATGTTGCAACATTTTCCACATAGCTAATTGAGGTATTTTAATTAATAATTAAAATAGGAAAATAGTAGTATTAACAGATATTCATACAATCTAAATGGTAATTTGTTACGGAATAGCTTTTCTGTCGAAATATTGTCCCATAGTATACAAAAAGAAGATAAAATTTTGTCTAATTACATTAGGCATTATTTTATTAGGCAATATAGCTAATAATTTAGTGTAATTTACAAATCTTTATTAGAATTTTAATTAATATATTTTAAATTCTTAAAAATTTGGATTTTTCAATGCTTCTACTTCCAATGGTAAAAAAAATAGTATATTCGTATACACATCTTTGGATTAGTTATTTTTACCTCCCGCTACCCTTGGTAAGAGAGGTATAGGGATCGTGCTAAAAATCACATATCGAGATTTTAGTAAATGACCACGTTCTAAGACCCCTAGAATCCAATTTTAACATTTTCACGATGATGCTATGTGTGTGTATGTGTGTATGTGTACGAATTTTGTTTGCACTCTAACTCAAATACTATCATTCAGAAAATTCTGAAACCTTGTATTTCTGCCCTATTCTAATAGGAATAGATGCCATTAGATTTTGGAGTAAATCGGATAACCGGAAATGGAAATTATAGATTATTGAATTTTGTACAGGTATACATTAATACTTTTTCTACATATTTTAAAGATAAATTTAAAAATCATTTTTAATTTTTTAATCCCGAAGCCTAAGATAAACACAATTCCTTTGTTACACAGTTTATTTTTCAAATGAATGTAACTAAGAGGTAAACGTCATTGTCAAAAAACTACACTTCAAATTAATAATAGTGACATATTAAATAATAAAGAAAATCGTAAATAAAGCAATAGTTATATGCAATGGAACATAATATAGTTTGAAGCATTACTAAATATGTAGGTATGTATTTAAATTAATAAAAATTAAATAGCGGGAGGTTTTATGTTGGCCACATCAGATTTTTTGCGTTGACAACTCAAAATATGAGGTATACCGGTCTTTCTAAAGTTTATATATTAGAAAAATGAACAGAAATAATAAAAATAACATTAAAAATAAACAAATGACGATCTGTAATTGATTTTTTCAACTGTTTCTTAATAAATTTAATTTTTTTACCCTCCCCAAAAAATTAATAGTTCATTTTTTATTTATATTTAAAACAAAAGAATGTAGACTTGTTAGGTATAAATCGTTGAAAAGAAGTAAAAATATGAGACTATTTGCAACATATGTTGCTATTTAAATATAGTATGTTTCTGTCATATTAATTACATCACATTATTCTACGTAAAAAGACAGTATAAAAATTATCTAAACGTTGTTTCTTCATCTTTTATAATAAATAAATTATGAGCTATTTTCAAAATAAGCGAAAATCAAGTTTTAGCCTGTAGCTCAAAAACAAAATACGTTCGAAAATTCCAGTGGTACCTATTACAGTTGTCTCAAAAAGTTGGCTCATAAAGACCTACATCTATTTTCTGTAGCGTGGTTAATAAGAAAGTTTTTCACATAAGGAACTGGAGTTTGTTCCACCCTGTACATAGGGGCTTGCAGGAAAAATTGGCTATCTCATTCAGTAAAATGATATATTATGTAGTATTGCAGTAATTTGTGTTATATATTTTAAAAATTAAAGAACATTTTGCTGCTGTAAAAATTAGTTTGCGCGTATTTTCATTGTTTTGTGATCACGAAGTATTTTTTTTAACGCCCGTTTTTATTATTCTTTTTCATCCCATGCATTTCTATGAAAAGTAACTGGTTTTAGTATTTCAGAAATGAAAACTTTATTATTTGTATATTAAACATCAAGTAGATGTTTCCTGCTATTGTACATATGTAAATAAGAATCTTCGTTTGTCAGACATACAAGTGCAAGTGAATGAGTATGATTAATGATGTTTTGCCGCAATAGAAAGTCTGTATATGAAGTACAAATAATATAGAAATGAAATTTGTATTGCATTTAAAAGATGACAGATTTTGTTTATTTATGCCAATTTATTTTGCGGGATATTACACGAATTGAATGTAGTCATATGCGTTACACGATGTTGGATATAGTCATCGCTTTATTGGATTATTGTACATGTGAAATAGGAGTTTTAATTCATGTACCATAACGCCTTTCATGGATATTCTAATTGAGCCATTCTATTCACAATCAGATTTATGTATATAATTTATTTATTTTTAATATAAGTATATACTTGTACTATACATTTTCAATACGTCTCTTAAGAAAAAATGTACTCTTCTTTTTCTTTCGATTTGGGTTCGATATATAAAACTTGTAATTTAGATATCCAATTTAAACTTTCGTCATAAAAGAAGATAACAAAATTTAATTCTATTTACCTTAGTTTTGACAAAATAAAGTATTAATAAATGTGCTAAACAAAGTACTGGTTTTTCGACATTCACCATTGACATCTTGGTTTTCTTAACAGATGATAAGTCGGCTCCGGTGGCTCAATGGTTAGAGCAATGCCTCTTAGTCATGAGTGCGTTCGGGGTTCTGGGTTCAAATCCCACTAAGGCATGTATGTTTGTGTGTATGTAAACCTACCCTGTAATTGGGATTTAAAACTGTTGGGAGGTTTTTTTTTAAAAAAAAAATACGACAAAGTTGCTCCATTAAATAGTATACAATTGTCACAAATTTAAAATTTTCTGTTTTTGCTCTCAAATGAACATAAATAATACGTAGGTAAAATCTTTAAAAAATCTTTTCAATAATAGATACAGTGGTGAGCAGGAAAAAATAGAACCGATTTTTTTACCTCTCGCTAAGAGAGGTATTGGATTCATGCTAAAATTCACATATCCAGATTTTATTGAATAAGCACGATTTAAGGTCCCTAGAATCCGATTATAACATTTTTAAAATGATGTCTGTGTGTGTGTGTGTGTGAATGTGTGTATGTGTGTGTGTGTGTGTGTGTGTGTGTGTATGTATGTATGTATGTATGTGTGTATGTATGTCTGGATGTTGTAGTCACGATTCCTCAAAAACTATAAGACTTAAAAAATATTTAACTGCAGTTTCCTCAATCTGACATTCCTGGGAAGAGCTGAAAAGGTTTTGGTAACAATTGAACAACCGGAAGTAGTAGTTTCTTAGAAAAATTCTTCTAAATATAATTTTTTGGTAGGTTTTTTTATTAAATATTGAAGAACATAAAATTCTCCATCTAATACACTTAAAATTTTTATTATATCTTGTATAGATTTAGAGATAAACACACTATAATTTATAGAGTGAACTAATCGCAGAGGCTACGGCACTAAGGAAACCAGTTGACAAATTCCAATGTTTATAACATAATTTGTAAATGACACATGTCAGTCAGTGTCAAAAATTAACAGTTTTAGTGACATTCTGATAGCTTTTACTGGGAAGTATATTTATTTTTTCTTATTGTTTTATTAATTAAATATTTGAAATTTTAGGTAAAATTGTGGTAAAATGCATATATCCATCAGAAATACCGCCAATCTGGTTAATTAGTTGGAACAATCTCTGACAATTAGAAACTTCCTCATACAATGAAAAATAGACATAATTAGAATTATATGTGTGCAGAAGACATGTTAAATATAATAAAAAACAATATTTGGGTAATGTTCTATACTATTTTGTTATAAAACGACGGTTCGAAAGCGAAGTGCAATACAATACTTATATAGCTTAATATGGAAATGGCGAGAGGTCTTGTGCTGGCCACAACAGATTTTTTTTATTTTAAATTGATCCTTGACAGAATAATTCAATTTATGAAATGGTTTAAGGCCAATCTTACCATCTCTGGTGAAAATTTTAACTACCATTTAAGTAAACAAAACCGAACCAAATGAATTGTCAAATGGCAAATTTATAATTGCTGTCAATAATCCGATTTAATATTTTCTGAACTTGAGCGATAATATTTTCTATTTAAATGGTATTTAAATTTTAACCAGAGTTGGTAAGATTGGACCTTAATAAAAATATTTAAAAACTACAACTTTTCTAATACTTGGTCATTGTACCATTTCGATTGATAACTTTGATTAACTGCATGACATGGAATTGACTAAATGCATACAATATTCGACGGTAGCAACATTTTCCTATGTGCATTATTAACTATTTCTGGTAGTTCTTAGTATCTCAATTCTTCTTCTTCTCCAGTTGATACTCGGTGTCGCCCTGATCCTGGATTCCTTCCTATTCTAACAATTACCGAACACTTCACTATACGCTAATTCGAGGCATTTATTTTACCTCAATTCCACAATTCTATTTTTGACAAATAAAAGTGGCAAATGCCATAATTGTAAAGCCAAGTTCAAGCATCTAAGAAGAAAGTTTACTTGATTTTCGACTTGTCTTTTTCTGTCCACCACCTTACCGTCAGGAAAATTTGTCTTTTATATTTATGTAGTGATCTACGGCATTTTAAAGTGATCTAGATATTTAGATATTTTGTCCTAATTTAATCGACTTTGTATTTCATCGTATCGATAACCAAGATGTCAATGGTATCGAAAATATTCACATAAATAATAATTATTGTGTGACATATGAAATAAAAGAGCGATTGATACGTTCAAACCGAAATTTTTTGAGCTACCAATTATTATATTTTCTTTAGCACATACTGTTATTTGGTACTTGTTTAGTGGAATAATGGCCAATACAGAACAGTGATTATCCCCTTCAATCGACCAATTTCCTTTGGCCTAGCAGTAAATCACTGGATCTGGTGCAAATATTAATGAAATATCGCATAATTGAAATGTCTGTGAGAACCTTGCAGTGGGATGTGCAATTACCACAGCAGCCGCTGTTTTATCCATCTTAACGAGAGGAAATGAGCCCACCGCCCATAAATTAAACATATTGTGATACCGCACTCGAACTATTTTACCTTATTAATAAGCCGTTTTTGTACGCACTGTTATCTGATCTGAGTCTGAGGAAAGACCTACTTGAATTCAGAATACTACGGTGGCTAATTTGTTATGATCAACGGTAAACCTGTGACTTACTTTATGGAAGTCTACTGGTTCTCATTATTTGCATAATGTGATACTGCTGCCTTTTACGTCTTATTTGCTTATTCATTTAGATCTATTTTTGGTCACAAATACTCGTATTAAATTCAAATAGGAGTATGTTACGTCCCAGAATAATAGTTGTACACAACAATTTAATAGAGCACCTACAATATTATTTTGAAGAAAAGGAGAAATTACTCGTACCTTTTAAAAAACCTAGACCATCATTATTAAAGGGAAAATAGTAATTCAATCACAATTATACTAACGAGTCTATTTCACATCTTTACCTCTCGCTAAGAGAGGTACCTATTGGAATCAAGCTAAAATTCGCATATCCAGATTTTAGTGGATAAGCACGTTTTAAATAAATAAAATAAATAAATAAATATATCATCACGGCATATTACCTATTTCTAGGTGTGCCAATCTGCTTTGTCGCAGATATCGGTAATGATGATGACATATTTGTACCGTGCGGGCGTTTACCAAGCGTCACCTCACGGGCTCTCATTACTGGCGTGGAGAGTGCACCACAGGGGTCACTTTTGTGCCATTTAAAATTGGAAATATATGGCTCCGGTCGGGATCGAACCCGATTCCTCCAGGTTCGCGACCAGACACTCAGGCACGCGGCCACGGGACCAAGGTCCCTATAATCCGATTATAACATTTTTACCATGATGTGTGTGTGTGTGTGTGTGTATGTGTGTGTGTATGTGTGTATGTGTGTATGTGTGTGTATGTGTGTATATGTTTGTGTGTGTGTGTGTGTGTGTGTGTGTGTGTGAATGTGTATGTGTGTGTGAATGTGTGTGCGTGTGTGTGTATGGCTGGATGTTGGAGGGACGATTCCTCATGAGCTATAAGACTTAAGACCTGTTTAACTATGAATTCCTCAATCTGACATTCCTGGAACGACCTGAAAAGGTTTTGGTAACAATTTGACAACCGGAAGTAGTAGTTTCTTAGAAAAATTCTTCTAAATATAATTTTTTGGTAATTTTTGTTATTATAAATATTGAAGAACACAAAATTCTCCATCTAATACACTTAAAAAAAATATTTTATCTTGTATAGATTTAGAGAAAAAGACATTATAAAATATAGAATAATCTAATCGCAGAGGCTAAGGCACTAAGGAAACCACCTGACAAATTCAAATGTTTATAACATAGTTTGTGTCAAAAATCAACAGTTTTAGTGACATTTTGAAAGCTGAAAATACATTTAATCTTTCTTATTGTTTTATTAATTAAATGTTTGAAATTATAGATAAAATGCATATATCCATCAGAAATACCGTCAATCTGGTTAATGAATTGGAAGAATCTCTGACATTTAGGAACTTCCTCGTACAATGAAAAATAGATATATTTAGAATTATATGTGTGCAGAATGCCAAATATTATTTTTCTGCTCCTGTGATTAAAATGTGACCTAACGTTCAAAATTCCACGACGCTAAACAATGAATTTCTGCAGTTTTAATTTACAGTCGGAGAAAAAGTATAACATGGGACTATTTTTTTTTTGTACTCTCGCATTTGGTACATAATATAATATGAACAGTCTTCAAATATTTTTTTTCTCGCGATCGCCCAGAAAATGAGCTTTTTCTGATCACTAGACCGGAAAGTCCTTCTTTGCTGAGCTAGCTCGGAAAGTTGTCTATAAGGGATCGGAAAGTACTTTACTGATCCCGGGACCGGTAAAGCTAAATGTTTCCATGGAGATCAGTTGTTTATTTATATCTTATTTGTTCGCAGTAAAAAATAAAATAATACTTTTTTATCCTTTTTTCAGGATCGCAAAAAAAAATATTGTACCCAACAAGACCTGAAAGTGTCTATACTGGGCTCACAAGCTTCCACCCAGTCAAGTATCACTTTTAGGTCTTGTTACGTAAATTACTATTTTCTTAATGAAAAATATAATTTTATAACAATTCAAAACTACATTGAAGATGTTAGGTACCCATTATGAAAATGACAAATATGAAAAAATTAATACAACAGTCTTGATTATCTATGAGTTTATTCAAGCAATAACAATAATTCAATACTGAAAGCTGAAAATGATGTCAACACAAACATATAATTTCCATTGCGTTTATAAAAGTCGCACCTGGAAACAATTTACCACCAGAAGTACCAAGACAAGTTAGCTTCGCTTATCTTGTGAAGATGCAAATATGCTCAATAAATCTTGATGGAAGCTGAAAATGATGTCAATACAAACATATAATTTCCAGTGCATTTGCAAAAGATGAGTCACGTCTTAAAATCAATTTCCCATCAGGAGCCGCTCCTAACAATGTAATTGCGATTGGCGAACGGTTCCCCCAATAACTCGGCGGTTCATCTTCGCGACAGTACTCAACTAGCAAGCGATTCCTGGTAGGTACCGCATGCGATGTACCGTTCCAAGACATTCCGCGAGGCGATTTATTTCGCGACACGCACGGTGAAGTATCACTAACTCACTAGCACAAATCGAGCCACGAGAGAAACGGTTATACAAGTACCACACGGATAATTGAAATTTGCATCAAGTAACGGTTTGCAGGCTAGATCGAAAATTTGAATAAACTGTTCTTAAATTGAAACGGGCATGAGCATGATCATGACCAGACTTAAAATGCAGATTTTGATCTCTTTAGATGGTATCGCGATATTGATTGCTCACGAAGATACCGACCAAAAGAAGTAACAGTCCAGACATATATGTCCTATGTTAATTACTAAGTTTTATGTTCGATCCTAACAGCACATATCAAGTGCTCAAACTTTGACAATTTAAAAAATTTGTTGTGGTCGGCACAAGATCTCTCGCCATTTGCATATGAGACTATATTGCACATATTTAACATTTCTGGTACACACAAAAATACAGATCTTCTTTATATATTTATAAAAAACATATTTTTTAATTCAATCTATGAACAAGTTTCCTCTTATTCTTCCAAATGTTCGAGGTTCATTAATGTGATTGGGGGTATTTCTGAAGGATTTATTTAATATATGTATCTATAATTACAAATTAATAATAAAATAAGAAATATTAAATGTATTTCCCAGAAAAAGTCTTGAGTAATGTCTTTGGATTTTTGATACTACCAATTATCTGTCAATTACAAGCATTTTAATTTTTCAACTGGGGCTATGAGATTCATCATAACATATTTTATTTATTTATATTTCTCTATCTCTAACTCTGTAGAAGATATAAAGATATAATAAAATTTTTAAATGTGTCGGATAGAGATTTTTATATTCTTTAGTTAAGAACATAAATTTTCAAAAGATAGTATTTAGAATTTTTTTAAGAAACTAGTATTTCCGGTTATCCAATTGTTACCAAAATCAAATCAACTCTTCCCAATAAGGAAATCGAAGATAAACATGTCTAAAGTCTTATAGTATTTGGGAAACTGTGGATCCAACATCCACACATACACACACACACACACATCATCGTAAAATTGTTATAATTGGATTCTAGGGACCTCAAAACCAGGGCATAAAATCCGAACCTGAACCGAACCAAAACCGGAACCTAACCGTAACATTTTACCGAACCCAAACCCCGAACCGAACCTGAGATATATTTTTCAATCGAGTTGGAACCGAACCGGATATTAAAATTTGGGTTCAGGGTTCAGCTCCGCGTCAGGTTCATTTTCACTTCCAAACGTAGACGTAATTGTATTACAGCCGATAATCGAAGCATTAGGCGTCTGCTTTGGTGCCTATGTTGACTTTTCTTGAAAATTATGTTCGTTTCTTGTCTTGCGTAAATTGCGGCTTTCATTTTAAATTATTTTTATTTGTTTGTCATTCATAAAATCTTCAATTTTCATTATGTCGAACTGAACCTGAGCCCCGAACAAAATCGCAAATTTTATTAATGCTTGAACCAGAACCGCACCCGAACCCATTTCTCAAAAAACAAATTAACTTGAACTTAAACCGAACCGTTTTTGGCGGGTTCGATGCCCTGCTTAAAACGTGCTTATCCACTAAAATCTTGATATACGATCTTAATGAGAGGTAAAAATAATTTCTTATTAAATAAGGTATAATCGAATTGTCACTGGACTTAATAAATACACAATACTTGTTTTATAATATACCATATTAAAATTGCAAAAAAAAGTTTTCAAAGAACTTGAAATATGCAAATCTATCTATAGGCTAGTTAGACAGTTTTTGGATATTGGATAGACGACTATTTACCGAACTATACGGAAGTGTGATAAGGTGTAGAATTAACAGAATCAATTCACAGTGTTCAAGACAAAGTTAAAAAATCGCCGGGCAAATTATCTCGACAATTTAGAATTTTGGTCAGAAATTAATTAAAATTTCGAAGAAAAAAAAAATAATGTAATCAAACAGACACCGGTTTAGTTTCAACGAAACTCTAGAACTCTAGATGATGCAGTATAATCCCCCATATGCATCTCAGGCATGACTGATTGAAGACTTTCAGGTATTTCTTTGCAGAAAAGTATACAATAATGGCTGCGACTGGGAGTACCAAAATGAATAACAGTTACAGACAAGAATATTTCTGACGATCCGGGAAGTAGATTTAACATTGTCCAGAAACAAATGAGATGTGGTATTAAAAAACAAAAACTGAGAACCAGAAAATTACGAAGGTATGATTTTACGTGTATAATATGTAGTCATGTGAAACTTACAACAGCCAATCTGTTGGCCACATGAAATTTTGCTTCAGTTAATAAATATTAAATCCAGAATTTAAACAATTAAAACTCTATATTTCGAGAAGGATCCGAAATTTAGGCAAAATAAAAAATCCAAAAATAATCGATGAAAGTATGCACTGATTATTTTTACCCCTTAACCTTTCCTACAACAAAATGATAATATTCGCTGCTAATGACAAATAATGAGTAAATTACTCCCACGTTATCCTTCGGAAATCCAGTTATTCCGTTATTAACTATCACATGATCCAATCTGACGGTGTCAATAGCAAGTAGGGTCGCAAAAATGGCAACAATTAATCGTGTCGATTTGTCAGGAATAAATTCCGCATTGTGTCTAGCATCGTGCGAGGTTCAGGTTACATAACTCACGCCGAGCCAAGGAGAAATGTGCCAATGATCTCTGACCCCTGGCGGCGAGCAATGAGCGGTCACACTAAGCGACTCGCGCCTCGAAATTGCCCACCACGTAACCAACCGCTACAGATATTATCAGATGAATTATTCATCTGCCAAACTACACTTGACTTGACAAGATATGTTGGGATGTTGCGTTATTAAATGCCATGAAATATGGCTAAATAACAGAGAAGAGCATCGCTTTTTTACAGAAAACTAAACACGGTCATCAAGACGTATTAACGAATTTCACAGTCTAAGCACATGAAAAATGTATCCTGTTACTGACGAGACCAACATCGGGATGTCAAGAACCAAACGTGGTATGATCACGGTTTTAACCAAACGATGTTTTAAGAAATGTTAAATTTCATTGGAATACAACCCAAATCATTCAAGCAGCTAATGCACGTCATTAATAAAAATTGAATAAAAGTAACTAGATGTGTGACGTCATGTACTGATACGTTTGCAGAGGTTTTAGAATCTTTATAAAAAGAGTTATACGGATTGCAATCTGTATTATCGACATGTTAATAAACTGTCACATCTACAAAAAAAAAATACTATATTTTCGTCACTGTCCATTTCTATTTAAATTATTTTATAATACTAACCTTATTTATACTTATGCATGCCATATAAAGGCATTAAATAAAAGTGAGCCGAATTTCAAAGAAATATACCGAATTCTTCTAATTGATTAGAAGTGCTACCTTTGGCATATTCACAGATTTTGTGTTTGCGTTAAGGGTCACGTTGCGCCGTTGCGTTGCGTTTAACATTACTTTATTATAAATAGGCCTTTACAACGCACAAAAATGTTTCAAACACGATAAAAATATTTTTCAAATAATAACTTTGACAGTATGAACATACAAATTATCAATTTTGCCAACTATAGCAACAATTAAACGAATAATATGACGTTGATGTATATTATTCATGTCATATACGATAAGTAATGAACTCTACTACTCATCTTAATAATAATTATATAAGGCTATGCACTTTTTGACGGTTAAAAATGATTGAAATTTTATTTCATTTTTCACTATTAGTGATTTTAATGCATTAAGGTTTTTACACTAAGTGATGACGTGCATTGGCTACTTGAATGATTTGGGTATACCTTTCTTAGTTTAAGTTCTGTATTTATTTATTATTAAAATCCCAACGTTTCGGCACCATAAACTGGTGCCTTCTTCAGGCGAAATTGACATAAAAATGTGAAAAAACAAAAACAACAAGTAACCAAGGTAACAAGAAAAGTTCGTAAATGTTACCTTTTTTATGTAAACAATTTTCTAGGCATGTTCGCCGTCCAAGTTATTGCCGGGCATGCATATATTGCCTCGAAAATTGTTTACATAAAAAAGGTAACATTTACGAACTTTTCTTGTTACCTTGGTTACTTGTTGTTTTTGTTTTTTCACATTTTTATGCCAATTTCCCCTGAAGAAGGCACCAGTTTATGGTGCCGAAACGTTGGGATTTTAATAATAAATAAATACAGAACTTAAACTAAAAAGGTAGTATTATTTCAATTATTAATATGAGTTGTGAAAGATATTATAATAATTTAAATTTCATTATTTAATAACAATAATAAATAAGAATAATAGAAGTATTTCGAACTTTCATTGTCTTTATTTTTTTTGAGTTACACAACGTTTCGATTGATAAAATCTCCAATCGTTATCAAGTGAAATATAAATAAATCAAATTTATCAAAATATGATTTTAAAGCAGAACATAGTTTGTATTCAAACAAATATTTTTTAAAAAATCGTTCTTTAAATATACGGGTGAAATTAAATATTTAAATTTGAATTTGACATTTCTAAAATCAGTATTTTTGTTGAAACCGTGATCATACTACGAGCCGTTAGATAATAATAAAAATTGTAGTTACACACACACCCACTCACACACATACAAATATACAGACATTATCGTAAAAATAGTTTCTACTTAAAGGCCGGTTTTTCAATCTCTGGTTGAAATTTTAATATCTAGTTATATAAACAATATTGTATCGTTTTGTTGATAGCAATGATAAATCTGTCATTTAACAGTTCATTTCGTTTCAATTTTGTTTATTTGACTTTAGTTAAAATTTTAACCAACTATTGAAAAACCGGCACTTACGGGCCTATTCTGTAACAACGTGATTAATTTTTAACTATTGGTTAAAATTTTAACTCAATAGATATTGATTTGACAACTTAGTTAGGTTATTCATTAAAAGCTGATTTTTTACCAAGATAAAAATACCTTCCTTACCTACAAGATGACGGAAGATAATAATAAATAAAAGAACAATGGCACCAAGAAAAGACAGTGCCCTCAACCATTTTATCCTGTCTAGCCTCGAAATTTTATCATAAAATATATTCTCATGTCTCATCTAATAAACCACATATCTGTACTGTTAATTTAATTTTGCTTTATTACTGGTTTAATTACATTTAACAATTTCTCGTACGTGTAAAATATATATTATAATTGTCGTTAAAATTTTATATTTGCAGTTAAAATACCTACCTAACGACAAAGTGCACCAATAACGACAGTAGCATATGCACAGTCTAATCAGCAACTCATTACATAAACGTTATCATAAATTAAATTACGACAATTATGTAACAAAGTTGCTTCCATTCATGAATGTACCGTAACACAAAATTTAGAGCAAAACATACTGTAATTAAAAATGACATTTTAATTTCATACCTGTCAAACCGAATTAACATAGGTACGACATTAACGGTTAATAATCAATGTCACAAACATCTTGAATGAATTTAACAAGTGATATAAAACGCACAAGACCATGTCCCTGAAGTCATAAAGCACAAAAACAATGCGAACCGTACATTCATGGCTACGAATAAAAGGTTATAATTAAATTTGTGACTTCTAACGTTACATGCAATTATTCTTTCATTAAATAGACAATAAAATTCTATTTATAAAACATAGTTTAAAACTCAATTAGAACTCGAAAATAATATCAAACGGTACACTTTAATTTCAGTATAACTAACCTAGTCTTTCAAGATAGCACTATTTAATTAATTCAGACAGCGGAATTGCAAATTTGTTTTTTGTTAGCCAGAATATCCAAACCAGGGGATCCCAAACTATTTCAAATGTAGGAAACTACTAATTCTGGCTAACCCCCTACGGCCCTGATAACCAATATTAAAGATCATAAAAAAATATTTGTAAAAAATAGTGGGTGAGATTCAGTGGGTTGTATTAGCGTGTTTTAAGCTAAATAGTCCTTTGTCAAAAATATTTTGGCAACTTTGTAATACCTGTCAGAAAAAAATAAGAGACCAAAGGATCAAATAAAGAAAAAAATATTATTAACAGAAGTAAGAAAAAAAGGACAAATGTCAAAACTGATCAAAACGGGGGTTGAAATATTTTAAAATTCATTAACGTTTGGGTATGAAATATTTGACACATAAAATTTGACATATTTAACCTAATTTTGCAATAAAGAGTTTCCTTTTACACCTTCCATTTACAATAATACTTCCTCATTTGACTAAAGGATACCTGTATTACTTTTCCCTGTGGTAAAATTTCTAAATCACAATTGAATCTCATGGATAGATGTGGAAAATATTACAATGTTGCCATTTACTTAATACAAGTTTTAATACAGACCTTAATACAACCCACTGAATTCCACCCAGTATGTTTTATAATTTTATTGGATATACCTATAGAATCTTTTCCAATGAACTTTTTTATAGCATTTATCCATTTTTATTTCAATACTTTTATTTCTAAACATTCACACAGTTGTTCAAATACTCCAAAAATGCGTACACTTACGTAACATTCTCTTTACAATCATATAATATTACTACCAAGTTTATGTCTCTACCCATTTTTAAATGATTGCCACAAAAGTCAATATACCCCACATTTAGATAAAAACTTCAATATTTTTAAAAATCTATGATTCCAAATTTTGAAACCGCAGGTCGATATCTCTTTTCGTTCTCGAAAAGTATCTAGGTACATAAAAATTAGATTTTTGAAAATTTTGAAGTTTTTATCTCAATGTGAGGTATATTGACTTTTGGGGCAATAATTCAAAAATAGGTACATATATAAACTTGGTAGTAATATTATTTGATTGTAAAGAGAATGTTACGTAAGTGTACGCATTTTTAGAGTATTTGAACAACTGTGTGAATTTTTCGAAATAAAAGTTTTGAACTTTATTATATTTGTTTATGTTCAATACCAGGACTGCATTAAGAAGCAATTTTTATAAAATTTTAAATCCGAATTTCTCGGTTACAAAATGTGCAAAATAAAATATTCATTGAATTGGATATCATAATATTTATTTGCACCAATATTGTCTAAAATTAATAGGCCACTTTGCTCAAGGAAAAACTATTAAAATGTTAAACGCTTATGTTCTGCTGTTCATATTACACCCAGTACTTTTTTTAGTTTTACATAAATATGTATGTTTTATTCGTTTATAAAATTTATGTTTGTTTCTTTGACGTACAAAAGAGCATAAATACAGTTCAAAGTTTGGAAACCTCTGATCTTAACGGAACAAGAAGCGAGATGAAATGGTCGAGTTCCCTGTCAACTTACATCACAATTAAGAAATATGCAAATATCTTATGCAAAAACGCAAAACCAGTCGGAATGGTCTTTAAAGGTCAATAAACCATCTCGGGCAACAGCCGATGGTTAACCGCTTGTTACCATTGATGAGTCTTAAGTATATTTTTAACTGGCTAAATATTTAAGATAAGCTATAACGAGTTCCAAACCTGCCCCATGCAGTTGCAACAAGTATTTTATTACCATTTTTGGCCGGACCACCAATTTGAACAACGGTGAATTTATTCTTTCATTTTGTTTTTGATGGATTTCGAGGAAGAAGATTAATATGTTCTCAGGACGAAAATTTCCCATGAAGCTTCATAGTACAGGGTGTTCAAAAAAAAATCCTAACTCGGAGTACGTTATGAACAAAAAAATGTATATCAAGTTGAAGGTATTTGATTAAATGCCAATTTGACACAAGATCATGTGAAAAATGTTATCCAAAGAAATCAAAGATTTTCTTCTTGAATCCTTATTTTAGAAATAGAAATAAATTAGAAACCAGTGAAGGGCAATATTCTGTAATCTTCTTTATTACATTTTCGATTATTAATCATATCACGAGTTTATATTTAGTGAGAGATATAACGAACTTTTACCGTGAGTATTTTTTAACGTGAAACATTGGGTTTTCATATCCATGGTTACGACTTGACATTTGATTGACAGCAATGTATTTCCCGTTCCATTTAAAATGAAACATAGGGAACGAATTTGACATTTGATAAGACGTCAATAGAGGTTAATTTCGTTTAAATAATTATACCTGCATTCTAAATTAAAATTAGTTGTAGAAAAAATATAGTGTGCTCCTTGTGCCCGAGTGATTTAAATATAATACTTCTGTCAAATTCATTTCCCATGTGTTATTTTAAATGAGACAGATGAATACATTGTTGTCAATTAAATGTCAAATGAACTGTTATCTGTCATATTGACAAGATGTCATTAGAGGTTAATTTTGTTTAAATAATTATACCTGTTTTCTAAAAATTAAATTTAGATGTAGAAAAAAAACTGTTGCACCTTGTGCCCGAAATATGTTTAGTGCTCTCGAGTGGTTTTCTGACTCCGCTAAATTTCTTACAATATTTAAATATAATACTTCTGTCAGATTCGTTCCCTATGTTTCATTTTAAATGGACCGGGTAAATACATTGCTGTCAATCAAATATCAAGTCGTAACCATGGATGTGGCAAACCCAATGTTTCACGTTAAAAAATACTCACGGTATTAAAATTAACTGTCAATGTTGTAAAAATCCCTTAGTAACGAATATAAATAAGGTGATAATTTCTTTGTTTTTTATCATCGCTGTGATAGACATACAGGGAATTTATTTTAACATGCAACATATGGTCAATCATTTCCATGGTTACTCACTATCGTCAAAAAATGACAGCAATGTAATATTTGTCCATTTTAAAATGCAACATACAAAATTTGTAGTTTTGTATTATCAAAACTAATTTTCAATAAATTAGTCTACATGCGATTAACAAAAAATCAAAACATAAATATTGCGCATCTCAACAAACTTTAGCTTACAAAAATTCATAACTTTCATGTAATAAATGTTTAAAAAAAAATACCCCCATTCACACTGGCAATATTCTAGTCGATCGTAATAAGAATTGACACTATTTGTGATGTGTTCTGGAGGTATCTCCTGTGCTGCAATGCTATTTATAATGTTGCATTTTAAAATGGACAAATATTACATTGCTGTAATTTTTTGACAATAGTGAGTAACCATGGAAGTGATGAACCATAATGTTGCATTTTAAAATAAATTCTCTGTATAATTAGGAAGATTCTGAATGCTGAGGCGGAAAACATATCACGTAACTAATGAATTATATTCTCCAATAAATATTGATTTGACAACTAAAATTCCATTTTTACCTCTCGCTAAGAAAGGTATTGGAATCATGCTGAAAATTGCATATCCACATGTTAGTTATATTATGATAAGCACGTTTTAAGGTCCTTATAATCCGATTATAATATTTTTACGATGATGTCTGTGTGTGTTTGTGTGTGGATGTTGGAACTATGGTTTCTCAAATACTATGACTTAAAAAATATTTAACTGCAGTTTCCTCAATCTGACATTCCTGGGAAGAGCTAATTAGAGCATTGGATAACTGGAAGTAATAGCTCTTTTAAAAAATCTTCTAAATATATTTTTTTGGAAATTTTTGTTATTACAAATATTAATGAACATAAAATTGTACATCCAATACACTTAAATTTTTCATTATATCTTGTACAGATTTGGAGATAAAAACACTGTAGGTAATATATAGAATATTCGGATGTAATACACGACCGAAGCTAAACTACACTAAGGAAACCAGTTGACATATTCAAATGTGTATAACCTAGTTTGTAAATGACAGATGAGAATGACAAAAATCAACAGTTTTAGTTACATTCTGAAAGTACATTTAATCTTTCTTATTGTTTTATTAATTAAATATTAAAATTGTAGGTAAAATCAGAAATACCGCCAATCTTGTTAATAAATTGGAAGAATCTGTGACATTTAGGAACTTCCTCATAGAATGAAAAATAGATATAATTAGAATTACATGTGTTCGGAATGCAAATATTATTTTTCTGCTTCTGTGATTAAAATGTGACCTAACGTTCAAAATTCCACGACGTTAAACAATGAATTTCTGCGGTTTTAATTTACAGTCGGAGAAAAAGTATAGCATGGGACTAATTTTTTTGTACTTTCGCATTTAGTACATAATATAATACGAACAGTCTTGAAATATTTTTTTCTTAATCAAAAATATAATTTTATAACAATTCAAAACTACATTGAAGACGTCAAGTACCCATTATGAAAATGACAAATATGAAAAAATTAATACAGCAGTCTTGATTATCTATTAGTTTATTCAAGCAATAACAATAAAGTTCTGTAATTTTTTGGTACAAAACGCCGGTTCGAAAGCGAAGTGCAATACAATGCTAATATAAAATAAAATGGCAATGGCGAGAGGTATTGTGCTGGCCACAACAGATTTTTTTGTTATATGTCAACATATTTTGCTTAAAGTTTGTCGTTAAAAATTAAACACTGAGTTACAGAATAGGTCCCATTATAATTGTTAGATTTTTTTTGTCAATTCACGAAAATCACCCTCACACCAATTCCGTTCTTTTGGAATTCTTCTTTCTTGTAACCGCTGTCCTCTAATTGTTCACTTTGCGTGGTAATCATGGCAATTATTCCACTAGGTTAGAGTGATAAGAATGTCCTCCATGTGTTCTAACGCAGGATAACAACTACTTGTCGACAGGTTTTTAAGCGTTTACACGCGGGTTAATTAATGAATATTGCGAGGTATTTAAAGAATTTCTTTCCTTTTTGTCGTTATTTATTCCTCATAATAGGTGCTCTTGCATCCACCATACTCAATTACGCTATAATAATTAGTGAGCCTATTATTTCGAAACAAAGTGGTTCACTCCTTCGAGATGGATTGGACTAGTGGAGAAACACGGCATAATGAATACGGAAAAGTGTACATAAATGTTATCATTATTTACTAATTATTAAGGCAGTTAATTTCTTAAGTAGTTGGTGTTAATTACAGAATTTTTATGTAAACTACAGCAACATTAATACTGGATAATAAAATAGCATTTTTGATTTACATGCGAAGTTACATTGCTTAATTAAAACAGTATTCTAAACTAAGTCTTATCAGATTATCACTATCACATCCTGCGAAGATTACATTAAAAGTGAAGAAAAAACATATACATATCTTTAAATCTCAGAAAAATATATATTCATACTGTTATAATGTTTATAACACACGCAGTGTACGCGAAGATATAATAATATCTATATTATGCACAAAAATTATTATGGAAAATATGCAAAAATGGTATTGCTAATATTTAAATTAAATAAATCAACTTGCTTCATCAAAAATAATAGTATAGTTTTCCGTACTGAGTACAGAAAAGAAAACTTATACGCAATTTATACTTTCCCACACACAGTGCAGTTTTTCTATAACTCATAAGAATGGCACCCGTTGGATATAATTGAATTTGTCTACTGGAAATGCGACCAGTTTTAATTCTATTAATTCACTTGACGTGTTGTATCACACGCTTACACTCGTGCGTAAATTTCACGTCGCGGGCCTAAAACACCATCATTTCGCAACTTTTAAATAAATAGCTATTTTTACAATCATCCTCATTTTAAATCACTAATTTTCAAAATAAATCAATGAGTTATAACCTTTAATTTTATTAATATTTTTGACAGTTCTCCAAGAGATTGTCATTAAAGTTAGGAATGATGTGTTTTCTAACCTCCAAAAGTTTAGGAATCGGTATACATATTACAATAATAGGCATTTACGAAAATTCTGCCGGTGAAGTGTTACCGGTATATATCGATAAACAGCTGTTCATCAGGTTACAGCTAGTGCTGTGAAGATCCGACAAAACATGGATCCGAGTACCCGGATTTTAAAATATCCGGTTCCTCGGATATCCGATGTTCGGATATTGAAGCGGATATCCGTAAATTTAGTTCGGATTTGGATCCGGATCCTGGTTTGGGTACCATATCCTATTCGAATCCGGATTCAATGTGTTGTTCACGGATCCGGATCCGAATTTTAATTCTGGATCCGTTTCATCATTTTGAATGTAAAGGCAAACATTTGAATGTAGACGGTTGTAGAGACAGCAGTCTGTAATCGGCAATAAATTTTATAATACCCCTCTAAAATAGCCAGGTAGTTGGTGCAAATTTTTCTTAGAATATTGAAAATTCTGTAGTTCTAAAATTTTAACGTTCAATATAACAAATACTTCAAAGAAAACGAAATTAAGATTAAATTTGAGAAATAATGGTTACAGGTTCATTGCAGGTGTCGAAATACCTATTTATTTATATCGTGCATGTGTTTTACATAAAAGAGTTTGTTTTTGTTACCTACTTATTGTTCTGTGAAATCGAGGAATTTCCTTCTTAGCGGATGCTAAAAGTTTAACATCGAAAATATACCGACTATTAACTACATCAAACAAAAATGTATAGTGGATTATTTCATAATCAAATTTATTTGGTTTTGTGACTCCATGATAATATACATTCAAATATTATCATCTGGTTCAATACTGAGAATAGGTACTCGAATCCGAGAACCGATGCGCATACTGAAATTCCATATCTAAAATCCGATACTCATACTCATATTCGGATCCGAATTCAAAATCCAATACTCAGATTCGGATCCAAAACCCGATACTCAGATCCGGATCCAAAATCCGATACTCAGATCCGGATCCAAAATCCGATACTGAGATTTGGATCTGAGATCCGAATAGTTCAACATTCAATTATATTCAATATCCGGATATTTTTGGATCCGAAACCGAAACTATCCGGATCCGGATCCCACCACTAGTTACAGCTACCGGGATAGATATTTTAAGAACGCAAGTAGTAAACAGGGTAGATTTATAATCTATGAAAAGCAGTTGAAAGATGAAACAGATTTGAAATTTGACGTAGTTAAACATTATCTCGTCTCGTCTTCTGTATTATCATAATTAACTTCCGAAACCTTCTTCCGATTCCAACTTCGTTTAGCATCTCTACCTTTTTTGAGGATATATTCTTCATTGACCGCATTTACCGGCTGAATTACTTGACCACAAATCCGGTAGATGGATCTGGTAGATATGGTACAATTTTCGAAGACGGTAACTATTAACCACTTCTGTTAATGCCTAATGATTTTGAATAAAATCAGTTTTTAGGAATCTTAAAACCATCTTATTTATCAAAATATCGACGAGCTTTTTAGTATTTTTCTCACTACGGTGGCATTTTATTAAAAAATAGAAAACCGTTAAGGCCTATTTATAATGAAGTAACGCAAGCGGTAACGCAGTTGCTGTAAGGTAACGTAAAAGATAAATGTACGGTACAGCATATACCGTTTTATAATGAAACGTAGCGCAGAGCCGCAGAAGTAACGTAACGCAACGCAATGCCAAAGCTGACCAACTTTCATCTTTCTACCTTACTTTTGTACCTCTAGCCAATCAGAATTCAGTGTTTGAGTTTTACTATAAAAATCTGTATTATCGATATGTTCGTAAACTGTCAAAATTACATAATAAATTCTACATAGTGTATATGGTCTGTGATTTTGTGGTTAGACCGGTTAGATTTTCAAAGCGATACGAAGAATAATTATGGATGATAGAAAATCAATCGAATTAATCGAGAATCACTGAGTCAGAAACAACATTGTAGCTGCTATATCGTCGTCACTGTCCATTTCTATTCAAATAATTTTATACACTTATTTATATGTCATGTGTCATAAAGACTAAATAAGCGAGTTGAATTTCAACGATGTATACAGAATTCTTTTGATTGGTTAGAAGTGCTATCTTCGGCGTTATTATAAATCACATATTTTGTGTTTGCGTTACTGATTACGTTGCGTCGTTGCGTTGCGTTTTACGTTACTTCATTATAAATAGGCCTTTAAAAGTTGAAGTTCCAAATATTTATTGAAGATATTTTCTTGTAAAGATATCATCTTACAAGAGTTGCATTCCCAAATAGGTGAAATAGACCACGATATGTTTATCATCTTCCTGTGCAATATCCATTCATGCATTCCGGCGTTTACGTCACCAATATAAACAACTCTGCATGGCCTTGTTAAAAGTTCTAATGCCACGTAACAGTATCGAGAGTTACGGTCGATCCATATACCTCGCAACCCATATGGAGTTGCGTTCAAGTTCATGATAACTGTCGTGCGCGACATTGCCAACCGGTAAAACTCAGATCATGAACAATTCACATCCTAGAACTGGGTTAAATGGAATCAGTATCCCAACAGAAGTATGGTATGGTAAAATTAAAAGTAAGATTGTTATAAACATGTGGAACCAGAGATTCAATTGGTTTCTCCTGTCTCTAACTATTTTAAATCGAATTATTTTTATTTATCGTATACGGACAAAGAATATAATAGCAATAACATAAAATATAAAGATAATAAACAATAAATGAATATACAGGTGTCTCTCAAATAGGGAGACATGGCTTAACCACAGATTCCTGAGGCTAAAATAAGACGATTTAACTAAACTTGCTTCTACCGGAAAGTGTACCATTTAGCCAGAATTCTGCTTCAAATTTCTTCGAAAAAAAAAATAATTAAATTTTCTTATAACAGAACGCTTTATTCGATTTGGATGAAATTTGGTATGACAATTCATATGATTATAAGTCATCTTTTAAGGTGATACTTGTTATTATTAGTGAACCACTAGTATATGAAACTTAGGTGTCCCAATATTGATTAGACCGTAACTTTTTAATGGCCACGCCGTCACCTTCCGTCACCTTTAGGGCTTTAGGTAAGGAAGGTATTGTCTTTGGTCAAAAAATTCGGTGGTGAGTTTTTAATGAATAAGCACGTTTTAGGGTCCCTACAATACGAAGTTACTATTTTTAAGATGATGTATGTATGTGTGTCCGTGTGTGTATCCGTATGTGTGTGTGTGTGTGTGTGTGTGTGTGTGTGTATGTGTCCGTGTGTGACAATTTTTTCTCCGACGATAACTCCAATACTATAATTTTAAAAATTATAATTCTTTCGTATTCCTCTTCTGTACATCCATATGAAGAGTTGATTAGATTTTGGTTATAATTGATCCACCGGAAGTACCCTTATTTGAAGTTTTTGACAGTTTTTCTTAAAAAAACGCAGTTAAATATTATTTTTTGACATTTTGTTATTATATTTATTAAAGAAAATACTATTCTCTATATAGCTTGATTATTCATTTTCCTTCATATTCAATAGATGTAGAGTCAAAGCATTATAAAGAAATTAATTTTCAAAAATTAGTCAGCTTTGCTATTTATCACGAAAACAGCTGATACATTCAAAATTCTAATTGACAGATGTGTGTTGCAAGTGCAAAACCAAATATGGAAAGTATGGGATGAAAAATTAGTATTTCATAGCAGTGGCGGCTGGTGATATCTTTGTATGGTAGGGCACAAAAATTTAAAAAAGTAAAAAGAGTATATTAAATTATTTAATCTTTAAGATACAGAAGCCATCTTCGTAATTAAATGAGTACTAGACGATTACAATTCAACAATAACAGATTACCTCGGAAAATGCCGGACATACTCGGGCATCTTCGTTTAAATTGGGCTGTGCCCGGAACAGGCTTAATGCAGTCATATGCAGCTTCGCGCGCTTCGCTGCTATTGGTCAAAATTCGAGTAAAAATAGTGGGAGACCGGGGCAGAAACATTTGTGCCCTAGCTTCTTATAGCAGCATATCGGTACGTGCACACGTCAGTATATAGGCTATCTAGCTATCGGCGGTGTAGTAAGAATTGCATAATAATGAAAGTAAATAAATAATAATTAATGTATTTTTAAAATGTATATGTACTCGCTTATTTCTTTTTTTCTTGTCTTTTTATTTGGTAGGGCTGCGCCCTTGTGCCCTATAGCACGAGCCGCCACTGTTTCATAGTGGTCCTCTCAAGTGACATGCAGTGAAAGGCTAAATTTATAGAACCTTTTCAAATTAACTTTTGGTATGAAATTTGTAAAAAATAGTATGTGTTCGTGTTCGATTTTACATGATATTATATAGAAACTGTTCCACGGTCCTTTTGGTATGGGATTTGTGCAAAATACATCGAATTAATGGAAGGTCTTGTGCTGGCCACAACAGATTTTTTTTTCAGAAAGACATTCAATAGTAAACTTTTCTCTCTCTGTGTAATTTGTGATATCTGTTACTGTTCAGACAGAAAAAAAATAAAACCTGAGTGACTGCATCGTGAATTTTTTTAAAATAAATTTAATCTACATAACACATAAGCTTTTGGTGTTACCAACGTAAAAAAAAAACTAGTATTTTAATAAAAGTCAGTGAATTTCTGTAACTTTGTTATCATGTACCGTTTTAAGATTTCAAATTGAAGTGTATTTAGTTTCATATTTGGATAATAATCAAATTTATTTAGGATCCTTTTTGTTGAGTACCCTAAATTTTTCGATAGCGGAATTAATAATATGGTATTTTTTTTATTTTATTAAAATCTCCTTACATAAATATCTTGACTATTTCTCCTAATATGGGCAAAACTTTATTTTTGCAACAAGTTTTTCTTAATGTAAATAATTATACATTTAACATATAATATCTAGAGCTTAAACATCCTGATTGCTTAACTGTTTATTCCATTATATTACAATGTTGCTAATACGTGTGTTAAGTATTCAGAATTATATAACCGGAATTCATAGTTCGTTAATCTTATGTAGGTGAGTAATTTTTCTTTTATAAATGCGATCTGGTTTCGGTATCTATGAATGAGGATGAAATGAAATTAGCGTAAGTAGCAGACACGAATGAACACTAATTGTAATGTGAATGCACCTTGCACTTGTAGGTGAGTGTTGAGCCGGAGCGAACCTTTGAAGCAGAACACGTCGTGTTGTTCGTAACAGCACCGACACATTACTACAACAAATGGTTATTTAACGCCAACCTTGTCAACTCACTCGTTATATTATCATCATATCATTAAACGCATTCATTCAATTAATAAATCTGTCAGAACAGTCAATTAACTTTGAGAGACAGTGATAGAACAATCAAATCAGGGGAGCATTGTAATAATTTTAATATTTTTTTAAAAATAAGGAATAATGATTTACGAAAATTCTCATTCCAGATATCCAGTAAATTTGTAACACGAACATAATACAATTTTTTACAAATTCCATACAGAAAGTTTCTTGGAATATATTCCATAAATACAATAAAATTATCACATGAATATACATTATGTATACTCATATATAAATACTCCATAAAAGCGTATCTCTACCCATTATTGAATTACTGCCCCAAAAGCCAATATACCCCACATTTAGATAAAAACTTCAAAATTTTCAAAAATCTAATTTTTATGTATCTAGGTACTTCTCGATGCGCTGATTCCAAATTTTGAAACCGCAGGTCGATATCTCTTTTCGTTCTCGAGATATTTAGATTCAAAGTTTTGCTCAAAACTGCTCATTTTTTGGTATTAACCCAAAAATGGGTTGAGATATGAATTTGGCGACATCACCATTCGATTCTACGGAGTTTTGAGCAAAACTTTAAATCTAAATATCTCGAGATTTCAAAATTTGGAATCAGCGCATTGAGAAGTATCTAGATACATAAAAATTAGATTTTTTAAAATTTTGAAGTTTTTATCTAAATGTGGGGTATATTGACTTTTGGGGCAATAAGTCAAAAATTGGTAGAGAAATAAACTTGGTAGTAATATTATTTGATAGTAAAGAGAATGTTACGTAAGTGTACGCATTTTTAGAGTATTTGAACAACTGTGTGAATTTTTAGAAATAAAAATGGATAAATGCTATATAAGAGTTCCTTGGAAATGTTTATATTTGTATATCTAATAAAATTATAACACGGACACACTATATACATACAGACATCATCTTAAAAATAGTAAATTCGTATTCTAGGGACCATCAAACGTGCTTACTCATTAAAAACTCACCAACGAATATCTTCCTTACCTAAAGGTGACGGAAGGTAAAAACAATAAAATTTTATATTAACCATTTTTGTCAATTTCTAATAGTTTAACTTAGTACAATTATCGAAGATGGCCTCTGAAATGTAAACAAAAAGTCTTATTTCATTAAAGTCGTAACTCATAGTTTTCAAGATAGCAGAGGTAAACCCAGTAAAAACTCATTTTTCACTGCCTCATATCTCAGAAACTATTGAAGATCGGACCCGTGTTGATTAAGCTTTTTTTGCTCAATTTGGTCAGTACTATATGCTCTTAGTGTTTTTTACACTTTCTTTGAAACACCTTTGTAACATGTATATCTCTCGCTATGCTTAGTTGTTTGATTCAGATGCTGCATTCTATAAATTTTCGTAATTCATTGCGAGAAACATGGCGTTTTTTATTCTTTATTAAACTTTGTTTTACCCAGAGTTCGCTACAGTACTTTTTTTAAATTTTTTCAAATTAATTGTATTCTACGAAGGACAGAATTTACGAATGATGATGATGCTGTTTATCCCAGTAATTGATAAAATGCTGAGTAGATACTTCGATGTTTATTCAAATCTTTATTCGTATAAATTATGTATAAACACATATTTCACAGTTATGCTTTTATCAAAATATTAGCTCTAAGGCTCGGAGAACTTCTAACTTCCTGGCAAGAAAGCAATAAAATCGAGAACGTATGTCGAAAGCAAGGAATGCATGTTCGTAAACTGAAGGTACTTGCTCGTCAGTGTTGTCAGTGACTACTTATCCCTACACCAAAAAGATAATATCGCAATTTACCGTATGACGTTTACGGCAAACTTATTGCAGATAACTTTGCGCTGACGTTAATATGACAAGTTATATTTGACAGTTGCGGTTCAGTTGTCGAGAGGGAATTATGCGACTATATCACGCAATAGACGAACGAAGACGGAGATAAGATTCAAAATCTCAACGCTGTAGTCTCTGACAGTAATCCTTTACATTCATTTATTGCACATTGCAAAATTGCTTACTATTTTCCTGGTGAATTCTGTAATGAAATAGAAAGATATTTAATAAAGATACAATTTTCTTGATTATCTAAGTTTGGTCCAGATAAATGGATTTCCACTGTATATATCTCTATGGTTTTTGTTATAACAATAGAGTAGTTAAGACTTTTGTTGAAAAAATATTATTTGACAGACAAAGATTGTGTAATTTATGTCTGTGACATTTTATAACTAAATGAAAAACAAGAGCGAGCTTAGGTACATAACCAGAAAAATAGTTATAATTAGAATTGTATGTGTGCAGAAGACATGTTATACAGGGAATTTATTTTAACATGCAACATATGGTCAGGCACTTCCATGGTTAATACTATTGTCAAAAAATGACAGCAATGTAATATTTGTCCATTTTAAAATGCAACATACAAAATTTGTAGTTTTGTATTCTCAAAACTAATTTTCAATAAATTAGCCTACAGATGATTAACAAATAATCAAAACAAGAATGTTGCACATCTTAACAAACTTTAGCTTACAAAAATTCATAACTTTCATGTAATAAATGTTAAAAAATACCCCCATTCACACTGAGGCAATATTCTAGTCGGTCGTAATAAAAATTGACACCATTTGTGATGTGTTCTGGAGGTATCTCCTGTGCTGCAATACTATTTATAATGATGCATTTTAAAATGGACAAATATTACATTGCTGTCATTTTTTGACAATAGTGAGTAACCATGGAAGTGATGAACCATAATGTTGCATTTTAAAATAAATTCTTTGTAGTATATTACATCGGAGGTGGGAGATGTTTCATTACAGCCGAGGGCTTATGTATATTACCGAGAGGCGAAGCCTTGAGGTGAGATAATGCGCGAGGCTGTTATGAAACTCTCACCGAAGTTATGTAGTATGTTATACTATTTTATTCACAATCATCCTCATTTTAAATCAATAATTTTCAAAATAAATCAATGAATTATAACCTTTAATTTTATTAATATTTTGACAGCTGTCTTAAAATTTGTTTAGCCTACTTAATTATGGGGATCTACGGCAATGTTGCTAGGCAACCCCTACATAAACATTTCCAACCCAAGAGATGGAAGTGAAATCTGTTATTTCGAACCCAAGAGATTGTCATTAAAGTTAGGAATGACGTATTTTCCAACCTCCAAAAGGTTAGGAATCTGTATATTACTATAATAATTGTGAATAAAATACGATAAAAACAATATTTGAGTAAAGTTTTGTAATGTTTTTTTGTTATAAAACGACGGTTCGATAACGAAGTGCAATATAATATTATATAACATAAAATGGAAATGGCGAGAGGTATTGTACTGGCCACAACAGATTTTTTTTATTTCTGGACGTTATTATCATTAAATTTTTACATTTAACATCGTATATAATTGTAGGAAAGATCATTAATTTTACTTACAATTTCAAAAATTTGATTAGTTTCAATTCGAATAGAATCAGGTTGTAAATATTCTTAATAAAATTTAATTTTCTAATATCCCGCAGATGTAGTGCTGTTCAATATTTTCCACGTTAATTTATGTATCGATATTACGATATTATTGAGAAAGGACCGTTTTTTCTTGGGGTATAATACAGCCATTGACCTTATTACGATCGTGCTCTTTTTATAGATATTTCATATTCTTTTCGCAGCGATATCCTGTAGATTTATTAGCACTGCTTCATCAGAATTACCATTTTCAATTTAGCAAAGTGTTTTCTCATACTCTTGATCATTTGGCCGTTATGAAGACGAGCTGCTCCGAACGAAAGGTTTTAATAAATTCTTTCTCATTTCGCTTTGTTCCATGTTTTCTAGTGTCGCTTCACAGCGGCTCTGTTTTAAATTTAAGCATCGATGGAGTAATCAGGCCTCGGTATTCGCAATTTCATTTTCAATATTTCTCCTTATATATTTACCGACATCTATCCTGATAAATGTCTCGACAAATATTAAACTTGTTTGTCTCTTCGGCATATTGATGGTATTGTTGGAAGAAAAAATTGTTATTCGCTTATTATGCCATGTATCAGATATTGGTGAATGTAAATTTTATGTTGTTTTATCGAAAATGTTTTATCAGAGTAAGATAAATGGGGTCGTTATCCTAGACATGACAAGCGATGTTAAAAACAAATCAGTTTCGGGTTATCTCGGTAGCTTATAAGATTTTTATCAAGGATATTTGTCTTCTCTTGTCTTTCTTTTTTAAAGTACAACTTTATTTAATGCAATAATAATTTTATTTTATTCTACTGGATTTTTGTAAATATAAAATATATCATATATCATCACGGCATATTACCCATTTCTGAGTGTGCCACAATCTGCTTTATCGCACATATCGGTAATGATGATAACATATTTATACCGTGCGGGCACTTATCAGGCGTCACCTCATAGGCACTCATTGCTGGCGTGGAGAGTGACCACAGGGGTCACTTTTGTGCCATTTAAAATTCGAAATATTTGGCGTCGGTTGGGATCGAACCCGGTTTCCCAGGTTTGCGACCAGACACTCAGGCACGCGGCCACGGGACCCCATCTTTGTAAAATCATTTAAAATATTTTATTTATTCTCTGTTGCAGCTTTCATTTATATTATTTTTATTTCTCGCTAAGATTTTACTGAATAAGCACGTTTTAAGGCCACTAGAATCCGATTTTAACATTTAATCTGACCTTAATGGGAAGAGCTGAAAAGATTTTGGTTACAATTGGACAACCGGAATTAATAATTTCTTAAATAAATCTTCTAAATGTTACTTTTTTGGAAATTTTTGTTATTACGAATAATAAAGAATATAAAATTTTCTATCCGATGCATTGAACATTTTTATTGTATCTTCTATACATTTAGAAATAGAGAATTATAAATATGTAAAATAACCCGTTTAATGTTGAACAATTAAAATGTTAGTAATTGACAGAAAAATGTCAGTGTCAAAAATCCTGATACATTACTGAAGCCTTTTTCTAGGAAGTACATTTAATATTTCTTATTTTATTATTACTTAAATATTTAAAATTATATTATACATATATTACATACGTATTCGAATTACCGTTAATCTTGTCAATGAATTTGAAGAATCTAGAACATTTACCACCAAATTCACCAACCGTTAATCAAGTCTTGATTCTCTGATCAACACTGATCTGTAAATCAAGTTCTGGTTTACCTTCGAGATCAACAGTTTTAACAAAGCAACAGTGTCAAATTTTGTTGATCAGAGAATCAAATTTGATTCAGGGATGGTGAATTCGGTTGTTAGAAGTGTAGGAGGAAACTTCATTATAGAACGAATTAAAAAATACAAAAATATATTAATAATAGACGTAATTAGTATTTACGTGTGTGTACCAGCAATGTTAAATACAATGTATATTTTATTTATTATAAAAATATTTGGCAATTTGTATCAAGGGATTTTTTTGGTAGAATTATTACGTTGGTGACCATGATTTGTTTTTATTTTGGCCGTTACCTAGACAATTAAATGTATTTATTGTAGTCATGCCAATCTCGTATAACAAAATATCAATTAAAATTGTTTAGGAACGAAGCTCTTTCTAACATAGCAAGCAAAATTTAGAAACATATGATAATCGCTGAGGTTGTGTGATTTAATAACCGACAAAAAAAAATATATATATATAGAGTGTTACGCCAGAATTATTGAGAATAAGACACATTCACATATTGCGAGTCTGGCAGATATTCCGTTATTTTTTTCTTTTCCAAACGCTGTAGTAGTGAAGCTGCCTTATGGGAAAACGCATATCATGATGCAACATAATTCTTGTCTCTGGAACTTTACTGAGCATTTCAGACAAACATCTAACTTAATTTCATTTACTAGTCCAGTACTTCTAAAAAATACTACATGCATTGTTTTTTTTATGGCTACTTGTTGTGTCAAAAAAGGAGTATAAGTTTAGTCACAATTTTTCAAAAAAGGTTGGTATCCGTTACATTTTAATAGAGCTAAAGACAAATTATTACACGTACTGCTTTTTTGTAAATCTGATAGATGATGCGGCACAAAACGACTAACAACTTTTTACTTTCCGTTACCTTTAGGTAAGGAAGGTATTGTTAGTTTTGAATATAAAATTTGGTATCACAATCAAAAATACTATTATTTTACATACAAAATTTATTTGCTTGCGCAAATCAATGAACAAATAAAATAAATTTTATGGTGTTGAACAAAAAAATAAATCTAAAAAATCAAGTACCTCGTTATTAATATATATAATAAATGTTAAAAAATATCCCCAATCACTCTGAGGCAATATTCTAGTCGGTCGTAATAAGAATTGACACCATTTGTGATGTGTTTTGGAGGTATTTCCTGTGCTGCAATACTATTTATAATGTTGCATTTTAAAATGGACAAATATTATATTGCTGTCATTTTTGACAATACTGAGTAACCATGGAAGTGATGAACTATAATGTTGCATTTTAAAATAAACTCTCTGTATATATGCATATATGTGGGAACAAAATTTCGATGAGAAATCAAGTAAATTCAAACGGCTGTAACTCGAGATCCATTGATGTAAAAAAAATCATGCTTGGCATGAAAAGAAAGAATTTCATGCTGAATTTAGACTTTCATCGCCCGTTCTTCTATCTTTAACCGTGTAGGAGTGGTGCATGAAAATATTTCAAATGAACTAAATAATTTAGTTCAATAAAAAAATCATTTATTTATTACCTACTACTATTAATTAGATAACATTATTCTAACCCGGTTCTTTTTAAAAAAGTTTTGATTATAACAAAAGAATACTTTCTACATTTTCATTGGCAAGTGATTTTCTCTTAATTCAGGCATTTCGCATATTTATATCTCTATTCATCTTATTAATTATCACGAAAGTCTTTTGACTGACAGGTAATAGTGCTTGTCTTTTGGTGCTACGAATTATCACTACTAAATTTGTCTTTTATTAGGTACTACTAAGTTACTTGCATTAATTTTAATTTAGGAGCATAAATAATGGGGTCCCGTGGCCGCGTGCCTGAGTGTCTGGTCGCGAACCTGGGGGAACCGGGTTCGATCCCGACTGACGCCAAATATTTCCAATTTTAAATGGCACAAAAGTGACCCCTGTGGTGCACTCTCCACGCCAGCTATGAGTGCCCGTGAGGTGAAGCCTGGTAAGCGCCCACACGGTAAAATATATCGTCATCATTACCGATGTCTACATGTGTTGTAGATACTGGCACACCCAGAAATGGGTAATATGCCGTGATGATATATTTTTATATTATTTTTATGCCCACATTCATAAACATTCGTAAAATTTTAAACGGTTCATTATAATTTTTATCCAATAAAAACAGTCGACATTGGAAGAAAAATCGAAATTTTATTTGTTAAGTTTGATTCTATTTGTCAAAAATTATAACGAACCGTTTTGAAACTTTACGAATGTTTATGAATACGGGCATTAATAATTTAAAAGTGAGTAGTTTCAATCATTAGTAGTGCTACTAATATTCAGTAAAAGGTTTTAGGCTTGGCTCATTATTTTTGTAATTTAAAAGCTCACTGTTTTGTAAATTTAGTAAACTAACAACGGTTACATTAAAATTAAAATTCCAAATGGCCCAATTTTATTTTTAGAGTGTAATATGAAGCATTCATATTATTTCATTGATTGGTTTTACGAACAATTAATTATCAACTGCTGTTAATGTAAGTGATCTATAGTTTTATTGAAAATGCAGCTACCAGAATAGAAAAATATTTGCAGTTTTTTCTAGAAATGATTGCTTGTACAGCAAGTCCTGTTGGCAGAACCATTGTAGAATTAACCAAAGTATGTTTATGTTATTACTAGCCATATAAACAATAATTGAAACCAACAATCCGTTAGTTAGTTACGAAGAATGCGCGTGTAAGTCCCAATCAATCGATTCGTTCCACACATTGAAACTCATGTCCTTAGCCGGTGTCAGGTGTAGTCTTGCTCATTATTCCCCACATAGGAAATTAGTTACAGTTATGTTTATCCTCTGTCGCCTACTTTCCGCCCACGTATTGTTTACTTGCGCCACTTCCCAGCTATCGATCCGTGTCGCGGATTGAGGATCGAGAATGCGATGCCATAGATTGGGAACGTTACTGCCCCAAGCGCATCCGAGAAGGTTATGGACAGTGAGGGAAGATTAAAGGTTAACTTATTTTTACTTTTCGCAGCCCGCTAGATATGCTTTGTTACAGTTATTACAACATAATTTGCATTAATAGATTAAATACGCTGATATTCAATGTTTTTCAACCTAATTCAATGGGTAATGTATGTAATTCATCATATGGTATACCAATCATTCTCTGTTTCGAAGTAATTTTACTAGGTATTTTGCCGTACCCAAGAAAGTGTTATTTTCTTATGATATGAGGAAAGGCTGTTTTCAAAACTCTGAAGGATCGGCGTAAACACTGCTGAATTAGAGTTATTGATAACATGACAATCAGCTAGGTAGAAAACAAAATTAGAACTATCATTTTAAACCGTTATTTGTCCAAGATTTGTCTATCATTTAAAAATTAATGCCCTCTTCACATTAGATGTTTAAGATGGATGTTTAATGGCCGTTCGGACCATTCTTATCAACCCTCAGTTAAGAACTAAGCTAAACTTAAAATTTAAGCGATCCTTAGTTTTGTTGCACCATTACTTAAACCACAGTTATATACCTTAAAGTTTAAAAATAAATGCCCGAAATTGGTGGCTTACTAGTCGTTTAACCTCACATTGTAAAAATAAATAAAACAAAAGGCTTTTCGGTTCACTTGGAAAGTACTAATTTAATTGTAATTGAGTAGATATAAAAAAATACCTATGTAAACGTAAAATAAAATATATTTAGAAAATATAAATCAAGATTTTATTCATGATCAAAATGAATTGGAAGAAAATGAGATTCTTGATCTTATACCGAAAATCATTCAGAAGAATAAGGAATAACTACTTTTATATTATAAACCCCAAATTTAAATACTCTAATGATGCACAACATTCATGTTTTGATTATTTGTTAATCGTATGTAGGCTAATTTATTGGAAATTAGTTTTGATAATACAAAACTACAAAATGGACAAAAATTACATTGCTGTCATTTTTTGACAATAGTGAGTAACCATGGAAGTGATTCGCCATATCGTCGCGTTCAAGGCAAAACGGCCTAAGCGCCAAAAAATCGTAATTTGCGATTTTGGTACCGTTCGATAGATTGGCGCAATCTCCATCTATAAAACACAGTGGCATAAGTACGAAAAAATTATTTAAGTAGATATTTCACTTTGAAGTTGCGCAAGCGACAATCACAATTTTAATACGCAGGCGTAAAATGACATAAGCTCCATTTCTACGTAGTTTCTTATGGGTAAATACAGAGTGAAATGGCCGCCCCGAGTTATTGATGTCAAAGTAAGTGTTTTAAAAATTATTGTTATCATTGTTTGCTATAATTCGTTTTAGTAAAGATCAAAGTTTTCTCATAGTATATTTTTATAATAATACAGATTCAGTATTTGTTACAAAACTTGTTTAAACATTCTGTTGCTTGTGCCATCGACCTGCAAAAAATCTGTTCGGGTACAACCGACAATCTACATGTTAAATTCATATCTCAAACTATCGGCAACAATAGGTCATTCATTATTTGTTGCTTTCACATTTTAGTTTTTTTCAATATTTTATACTTTAATGCTGGTAATTAATTAAAGTTCATGTAATGATAATCACAGATTATTATGTTTTTCCACGTTCAAGATATTAGCGCTTAATCATTGTCCCGAGGCCAGAAAATCATTGAATTAGCTCTTTGCTCTTTCTCTTCCATCAGCAATTGAAAATAATGATTTGATGGAAGCACTGAACAATGATGTGTTATTTTCCGATGCTCATATAGTAGAATACTTAAAAAGTTTATGTGAATTAAATGTTATACCATCAAGATATCATCAAGAATACTTGTGTTTGAAGTATGTGTCTTCTGTTTCTGATGAACTAGATAAGACGTGGAAGATTATTAGATATAGTCATTTTATTTCATATCCAGTCCTGTCGGCAAAGTAACTAAAGTACAAAACATCAGTGATAGTTTTTTTTTATTATTTTTGTTAATTTTGTCTGAGTTTTGATGTTTGTATAATTATATAAGTGCAATATTTTTATACTGATATGTTTAAAAAAAGTTTATTAAATAAAATATATTCTAATATGTATTTCAAATAAATCCTTTAACAGTTCTTTAATCATGTCACAAACGCCGTTGTCCGTCTTAATTATCAAAAACTAAAATGGCATATCTTCGCGCAAGCAACATTTGCGATCAAAACTTACGTTAATGTATTTGTCTTAACCGACATATAAATTTGGCATAAACACCACATAAACGAAACATTTGGCATAAGTGCCAATCAGACAACATACTTCTAATTATCATGTAGTTCTTAAATTTATATTTACATTTAAATACACACAAAAATTCAGAAAAAAATCTGCTTACTTTTAATGCAGTTAAGACATTAAAAATATATTTGTATAAAAGCGCAGACAGTTATTTGTGTCTCCTGGCTTATTATAAAAATGACGCTTGTGTCGTTTTGCCTTGAACGCGACGTATGTTGCATGTTAAAATAAATTTCCTGTAATTATTGATGTCACTTTTTCTACCTATGAATTATAAAATCACTAATTCATTTTTTTTCTGTTTCAGGTTAGTTCAACTGTGTGTCCTAGTCGCTTGTAGGTAGAGTATATTGGTAAGCCTTTCCAATGTACAACATATCCGAAGCCATTGAATTAATTTAGCTCGTGCACAGAGTGCAGTATTAGTATCGCATAGCATTAACCCGGAACAATACCTAACCTAAGTGTCAACATTTTTTGAGTCAGCGCACTGGCAGTTCCAACCATAAACGTAAACTCGCAAGTACAATGAAGAAAACAAATAAGAAAATGCCAGTAAAACTTTATTTGAATACATTAAAAAGTACAGTTAGCTAACAATAGATAGTTAACATCGCAAATCCCTTTTATCGGAAGTATCGTTGACAATCCACGCTTGGTGCTGCTACATTGTACAATTTCTAATTACGGACGGTTGTAAATCAGATGGATAAAAAGCTACGTTTCCGCACCAGCATGGCTGCATTGCTGGCCCTTGTATAATCAATTACTCTTACTTTATCCACCAATCAAGATACAGAAATCGGTTCTAGTGTGATGGCCACTACTCAGGAAACTACAACTAGTCGCAATACACAAAATGTTACGAATTTACAGTCGAAAAATTTAGCAGGTACATCTGAATACTAGGGAAAAACAAATAAAAAAAAAAATGAATAAATGAAACCGACAAAAATTCTTATGGCCGGTTGCACCAACGTAACTAGGGCTTAAATTGACAATATTGCATCAAAATGAAATATCAAATGAATTATAATATATTGCTGTTAAAATTTCGATTTGTACTTTATTGTATAATCCTAGCTTAAAATTTAAGCCTTGTTGGTGCAACTGGGCGTACATGGTTTTAAATTTCCTGAAACTTGGCCAAGTTCAATGAATTGAACTTAAAATTGTATAATGTTTATATCTAGGATAAATGGATAATCATCAATTTTTTCCTCTCGCTCGAGGTATTGGATTCATTCTAACAATCGCATATCCAGAGTTTAGTGAATAAGCACGTTTTAAGGTCACTAGATTCTGATTTTAACATTTTTACAATGTCTCTCTCTCTATACAGGGTGTCTCTTAAATAGGGGGACATGGCTTAACTACAGATTCCTGAGGCTCAAATAAGACGATTTAACCAAACTCGCTTCTACCGGAAAGTGTACCATTTAGCCAGAATTCTGCTTCAAAGTTCTTCGAAAAAAAATTAATTTTGCTTATAATAATCGGACGCTTTTCTTCGATTTGGATGAAATTTGGTATGACAGTTTATATGGTTATAAGTCATCTTTTAAGGTGATACTTGTTATTATTAGTGAACCACTTAGGTGTCCCAACATTAATTAGACCGTAACTTTTTAATGGCAATGCCGATAACGTAAAATTATTATTTTTTTTTTTTCAGAAAGACATTCAATAGTAAACTTTTCTCTGTCTGTGTAATTTGTGATATCTGTTACGGTTCAGACAGAAAAAAATAAAACGAGAAATTATTTTTATTCAGAAAGACACATTCAATAGTAAACTTTTCTCTCTCAAGTTTGGTTAAATTGTCTTATTTTAGCCTCAGGAATCTGTGGTTAAGCCATGTCTCCCTATTTAAGAGACATCTATATATATATATATATGTGTGTGTGTATGTGTGCGTGTATATGTGTGTGTATGTGTGTGTGTGTGTGTGTGTGTGTGTGTGTGTGTCTGGATATGAGAGGGACGGTTTCTCAAATTCTGTAAGAGTACGGACCAATTTAACTACGTAGGTATTCCTTAATCTGACATTAATGGGAAAAGCTGAAATGGTTTTGGTAACAATTGGACAACCGAAAGTAGTAGTTTCTTAAAAAAAATCTTTTAAATATTATTTTTTGGAAATTTATGTTATTACAATTTTGACTAGCACATTACCTCTCGCCATTTTCATTGTATGTTATTTTTATTATTGTAATAAAATTTTCTTTATTGTAATCAATAATTTTATTGTTGTAATCAAACTTTTCTTTATACAAAACTGTACCGTTCGCACGTGCCTGAAGCCGGCCCTGTTATTTAGTGACTGCTGGTTTACTCGTATGTAACCACATCCAACGCAATGAGATATGCATGCCGTACAGAATGGGCCCTGCGATTTATTACGCAGAACTATTAATTTTTGCATGAAAAATCGATTGCATTTATACGAACCATGCTTCCATTAGCGTGGTGTTCGTTTTCATGCTCTTTGGATTATAAATTTCCAACTCGTGAAATAAAGGTTTTCATGGAGTAGGTAATTTGCGTTATTCCAATATGTTCGAGCATGGGAAAACTGCTATAGGTGGTTTTGCAAGACCAATAATATCCTATTTTACAATAGGGTAGGTATTTGTAATTAATATCCAATAAAAATAATTGTCATTTTAAATCAATGAAAAGAATATTGGACAATACAAAGATGCCAATAATAGCAAAACAGTTTCTGGACTTGTAATACACAAGTTCATTGTGCCAACTTATTCCTAAATTTAATAAATGGCTTTGATTTTTTGTCCAACTATAAAGTATTAGAATTTTTTACCTCCCGCTACCCTTGGTAAGGGAGGTATAGGGATCGTGCTAAAATTTACATATCGAGATTTTAGTAAATGACCACGTTTTAAGGTCCCTAGAATCCAATTTTAACATTTTCACGATGATGTCTGTATGTGTGTGTGTGTGTGTGTGTGTGTGTGTGTGTGTATGTGTGTATGTGTACGAATTTTGTTTGCACTCTAACTCAAATACTATCATTCAGAAAATTCTGAAACCTTGTATTTCTACCCTATTCTAATAGGAATAGAAGCCATTAGATTTTGGTGTAAATCGGATAAACGGAAATGGTACTTTACTTGAAGCTCATAATGGTTTTTCTTCAAAAAATACCATTAAATGCCATTTTTTCGCATTTAATGTCATTGGAAAATTATATATTGTTGAATTTTGTACAGGTATACATTAATACTTTTTCTATATATTTTACAGATAAATTCAAAAATCATTTTTCTTTTTTTAATCCCGAAGCCTAAGATACACAGTTTATTTTTCAAATGAATGTAACTGACAGGTAAACGTCATTGTCAAAATAGTAATCACTTCAAAATAATAATAGTGACATATTAAATAATAAAGAAAATCGTAAATAAAGCAATAGTTATATGCAATAGAACTTAATATAGTTTCAAGAATTTCTAAATACGTAGGTACCTATGTATTTAAATTAATAAAAAATAAATAGCGGGAGGTTTTGTGTTGGTCACATCAGATTTTTTTATTTTGGTAATCACACAAATTTAGCTTAAAATAGGTTCATTTAAGTTACGATTAACAATTTAGAATTAAAAGTTACAAATATTTCACTAATTATTTTGTTGCAAATCTTAAAGTTGACATTTCGACATTTCACCAGAACTTTTATAACAATGAGTATTCCCTGATAACAATAAAAGGTCCTATCTTTTTGCCACTCTAGATCGCTTTTTGCAAGTTTAATTATAATCATTCGTATTTGAGCTTAAAATGCGTAATTATTTTGTATTTATTGAAAATATATCATACAAACATTAGTTATATATTTTATATACTTTCGCATATTTTCAATGACGGATGGCGGAAACTAACGTGAAGTTAGTTGTAGTTTGTAGTTACAAAACAAACTAGTCCTAAATTTGGAATTTATAATTAATTTATACGAGATGACAGCATATTATAATTTTTATGACAAAATTTAGTTATTTAAGTTACAATAATTAAAGATTTAGCCCTAAATTTGTAAACGTTTTGCTAAATTTTGTGTTGAAAATAATCTTAAATTGACATATTACCAGAACAGTAATGCCAATTGCTTTTGCTGGCCTAGGTCAGCAACAGCGCCTTTGTAGACGATTTTGAGTTCTGTAATACTAGTCAAATTGGACGGAGGTTTGCAGATAAAACAGTGTACCACCGCTCACTGAAAATAATGTACTGCTGCTCATCCTAAAATCGATCTTAAATAAATAAATATATCAACACAGTATATTAATCAAATTTACATTATTGTAATCAATAATTTTATTGTTGTAATAAAATTTTTCTTTCTAAAAACTGAAGAGCTTCAACCACGAGACCCCATAGTACTCTCCAGAATATGAAACAAAATATACTGTTGTATGAATCATGGACGTTTTCACTTTCATGAACCTTGATCGTTTGAGCTTAGTCGATCAGTGACCTTTGATCTCTCAAATATTGTGCGTGCAACATCTACTTAGTCACAAGAAAATAACCCTAAATTGTAGAGTTGTTGGTCCGAGTTTTACGATAAATTAATAACATAATCCGATAGTGACCGTGAACTTGATGGAAAGTGATCTAAACGACCGCTAAACGCCGGCAAGCAGTCGTTACTGATCAGACACACTGTCAAGGCTGACGTAAATCATACACTTTCACCTGCACTTAGCAAAAACTCAGCCTCGTAATAAATCTCCGCATAATCGAGAAGATTTCAATAATAGCGCGGGAATGATAGCAGAGATTATACACGTGTCGGCGGGGTGCTATTTATCATGCTGCATTCGGTATGAGTACCCAGAGCTGCACTCTGCATTTCCTGGTTGCAAGTTGCAAGCCTGGTATGCTCTACAGAACAGAGTTCCAACAGTATCTATGGCGATTCGGCCACTGCTGACTCAACTCCAGGTGGTGTTAACTATCATACGTTTACCTCCAGCTTTATATTGTAAATAAATATATCATCACGGCATATTGCCCATTTCTAGGTGTGCCAATCTGCTTTGTCACAGATATCGGTAATGATAATGACATATTTGTACCGTGCGAGCGTTTGCCAGGCCGCGTGCCTGATGCCCGTATTCATAGTCGATGCTCAATCTCGTACTTGAGCCTGTTTCACATTTTTCAAAAACTATTTTAAATGAAAGTTTATGCAATGATTTTCTTAGTAATAATTTTTATTTTAATAATTTGCTGTTATTTGTGGAAATAATTAAATAAAAAGATTGGCGTCCTGAAAAACTACCCCCCCACTCCTGTGACGTAGAAACACATACATTACATCATTAATAGCCAATAGGAAAATAGTTTTTCCATCACCTACGTTTATTCATATTATTTACATAAATAAACGTAGGCTTACAGTTTGTCACATGTTAATAAAAAATCTTTTAATTTGACATTTGACGCTGACATTGCTCATTGTAAATGAATAATAATTACACTCAAGCTAAGTCGGACAATTTACCGAAGGTCAGTAGCTGGATGGTGCCTGAATTTATATCAGAGAATGATTGTTTTATTGCTACCAAAATAAGAGGTGTTAAAGATCTGAGATAAAATAAAATATAAGAACTGAATTTACTATATAAATTGATAATATATTTTACTTTAAGGTTCTGGTTATGATTCTTACATTGAATCTGCTATAGGATATGCAGATCTATGTCGAGAAAAAATATCTGTATAGTAGATGTAAAGTTTGCCCTGAACATAAAGTGAAGAACAAAAATATACTGTTATCTTGAAGGTGGATGAAAGTTGAAATGATCTTCACAAACATGAAAACACGATTTTTCTGACATTATCAGCTCTTCAACCTATTGCTTCTAGCCACAATTTTCTTTCCACCGCATCTTTTGACAAATTTATAAACTCTATAGTAGGTTTGTTCCTAACAGTATTTTTATAAGAAGGCACAATACAATATCGTAATTTACTCATTTTATTTTGAACTTTTTATTACCTACATATTATACAACTTGAACCAATCTTAAAAATTTGACATTTGTTTGACAACCTTGACAATACACTTGATACCAAACACAAATTTTTTTACTATAAACGGACCAATTAGAACCGCTGAAGATGTATGTGTTCTGACGTCAAATTCTGTTTCAGATCACGTGACATTCAAAATTTTATCCAAATTTCAAAAATTAATTGTAAAATATCTAAAGGATATTTCGTGATATTTTTAAATTTGACGCTCTTTAAAGAACAATATCTTTTAAAATTTAATACTTAGAAGTCATATAAAAATTCTTGCAACAGCCCTATTCTCCTCTAGGGAGGATTTTAGAGAATTTGTAATAACTATGTTGGTATATATGTAAATTATAATATTTTTCTATCAAATAATATATTTGAAATCTACATAATGTCATAGGTTACAGATAACTGAGTCATATCACGGATATATCTTCTTGAAGCAACCCTTCTTCATTGTTATTATTTAGGCTTCTTCTACTATGTCTACAAATTCTAAAACTTGTTGATTATCTTCATGATTCTTTATTTAACTTGGATGTTATATATGATGGAAATTACAGTTTGACATTTTTTTTTTTATATATTGATAAAGTCTACCTAAATTTTTTAATAAAAGTATCAATTATTACTTGAGCATTACTTGGAACTCGCCTCAAGTAAACCTTCGATCGAAGTACGAGTGAAGAAACAAGTAGCGACTATGAAACGAAGTATGGTACTCAAGGCATACTAAAGTATTTGTCGTGGCGAAGTACTGACTGTGAATATGGGGGCATGAGTGTCTGGTCGCGAACCTGGGAAACCGGGTTCGATCACGACCGACGCCAAATATATCGAATTTTAAATGGCACCAAAGTGGCCCCTGTGGTGCACTCTCCACCCCAGCATTGAGTGCCCGTGAGGTGACGCTTTGTATTGTATTTTATCAAAATATTTATTTATTTTATTTATTTATTCTTGCTATTTATAAATTCGACATACAAGCGGCAATTTAATATAAAAAAATTTGAAAGACATTCACACATTAGTACCTTACGCGAGATTCGAACCCGGGACCTTTGAGTAGTGAACCGATAACGTTACCACTTCGGCACTGAGGTCGGCCATTTTTTCTAAATATTAAATAGTGAATTTATAATCAATTAGCACTTTTTAAGATTTTAAAATACGATTTTGCTATTTATAGGATAAGATCTGTATGACATTTTTTTTACCTCCCACTACCCATAAGTGAGGTATAGGGATCATGCTAAAAATCGCATATCGAGATTTTAATAAATAACCACGTTTTCAGATCCCTAGAATCCAAGTTTAACATTTTCACGGTGTGTGTGTGTGTATGTGTTTGTGTGTGTGTGTGTGTGTTTGTGTGTGTGTGTGTATGTTTGTGTGTGTGTGTGTGTGAGTGTGTGTGTGTGTGTGTAAGGATTTTGTCTACGCTGTAACTCAAATACAAAATTGTGTTTTAAAATGTAATTTATTTTCTTCGTTTTTTAATTTAAAAATTTAAACTTTTTCAATCATTTTTACGATCGACTGGAAAAAATCATACCAGTAGTTCTCAAACTATATCACAAAATTTATTAAATTTGTATAAATGAATTTAGCTCATTCGGTAGGGAATTCTTCTCTGATTTCATGCATTGATTTAATTTTACATCGAACTGTATAAATATTTTTATACAAAGTGAGAAAAGTATAGCAAAAGTTATCTTTATTAATAGATAAAATTTAATATTCATATTTGTTCAGTATGATATATAATTTATGTTTATAATTTTTATAGAAATTATGCTAAGTTTATATTATAGAAATGATTATTGTTTTTCTTTGTTTTCTTAAGGGATTATGCAAAATTCTATGATAATAATTCTATGACTAAGTCTATAATTTACATATGTATTTCATTAGTATGCATGTTTCGAGATTTTCAAAAATAAATATTATTTATTTCTTCACACAAGAATGAAATCAAAAAATATAGTTTTCATATTGGAATAAATTTGTTTACATTAAAAATGCATTGCATTAAAAGAACAGTAAGAATAATAACATAAAGATTTGAATCTAAAGTAGTAATAATGAAACATGTAATAAAATTATCCCGTACAAAGCAAATTTTCAAATGAAAAACTGTTTATTAAATATGGTAGAATACATTATCATCTTTCAACGTACAATTACAAGTCATAAATCCAGCATTAGATAATTTTACGACATACGGAATCAATTACGTGTAAATAGTTTTATTTTATTTATTGAAATGTTAATTCTTCGATGCATCCATTCAGGTTGTAGGAAGTTCTGTGCCTGTATATAATTAATCTTTTCAAAATCAATTTGATCTATAACGTTCCTTGCAGTAACTCTGCCACGATGCTCATAGTGCCTCGCGCATAACTGTACTAGAATAATAATTTTCGTTATCATCCAGTAAACACTATACACACATCGTATCCAAACACGAGGGTAACAATCAGAAGTAGGATATAAATCACTGAAACATTCGTACAACGAGTTCTTGGCCCGGGGCAATCTGAGAAAAGTTGGTTCTTGCTGTTTTGCACCGAACCAAGAAACGATTCTGTTGTAAGTTATAAAACCAAGTGTTCGTATTCATGGTTTCCATAGGCGTAGTTAAGGGGGTACTAGGGGGTGCTTAGCACCCCCAGATTTTGAATTAGCACCCAAAAAAAAAAAAAAAAAAAATTCTGTAAATTTGCCACAGAACGTTAAAATGTCTCTATACTTATAGCAATGTACGTTTTTCCTTTAATCAGGTCGTCGGCCGACTATTGGAATGTAGGTACTTACTATGTCCACAAATATTACTTTCGAGAAAAACTGCTTCAATCATTTAAAATATTACTGTAAAGAATGGATAATGATCACACATGTTGAAATTTTTATTAGTTTCATTTTCCTTAACTTTGTATAAAATTTATTAAATTATAATTTTTAAATATTTTCCAAATACAGGGTGCTAAAAAATAAGTATCCCAAATTATGAAGGCTTATACCGTGAGTATTTTTTTTTCATGGTTACGACTTCATATTTGATTGACAGCAATGTATTTGCCCGTTCCATTTATAATGAAACATAGGGAACGAATCTGACAGAAGTATTATATTTAAATATTGTAAGAAATTTAGCGGAATCAGAAAACCACTCGAGAGTACTAAACATATTTCGGGCACAAGGTGCACACAGTATTTTTCTACATCTAAATTTAATTTTTAGAAAAGAGGTATAATTATTTAAACAATATTAACCTCTAATAACATCTTGTCAATATGACAGATAACCCTTGAATTTACCTATAAGTTATCATTTGACATTTGATTGACAGCAATGTATTTGTCTCTCCAAAAACAATAAGAAAAAAGATAAGAGTAAGAGCTCAGCTGAAGCACTTAACTCTTTAATAACATTCTTCTTTCGCCTTGTCCAAAATAATTCGTTTAATTTTATACCTGTTTATAAATTACACAGATACACTCCAAGAAATTCTGTTTAAAATAAACACTAAAATTGATTCCACACCAAGTTATGTAAATTTAACCACTTACAAATTTGGTATAAAAGTACACGTTGAAGTGGTTCAAAATTGAATACAAATATTTCAGCACCAACTAATATATTTTAACTATGCAATGCTGTTACGAGATACATACATATATGTATACATATATGTATGAATGTATGTATTATAAATAAATATAAACAATATACATAGATTAAATGATGATACAGTACTCACCAGGTAACGGGAAATCTTCATACCTCATGTCTTCGTTTAAGAAAATCCATTTATACATTTTTTGTATTTCACTTTAAATGTTAATTTCTATATTATCATTTATTACACAAAACACAGAAACATAGACCCGTTCACTTCGAAATATCACAACAAACTAACTACCGTTCGATTTTTAACTTGTTTCATTAGGATCACCACAGCAATGATTAGAGTTATCTGACATTAATGAGAAGAGCTGAAAAGGATCTGGTAACAGTTGGACAACCGTAAATAGTAGTTTCTTAAAAAAAACTTTTAAATATTAGTTTTTGGAAATTTATGTTATTACAAATATTAAAGAATATAGAATTCTCTATCCAATACATTGAATATTTTTATTATATCTTCTATATATTTAGATATAGACTGAGTTATAAATATATAATATAATGCATCAATCAGTTTATGGAAACCAGTTGAAAAATTAAAATGTTTGTAATTGACAAAAATGTCAAAGTCAAAATTCCAGACATTACTGAGGACTTTTTCTGGGAAGTACATTTAATATTTCTTATTTTATCATTAATTAAATATTTACTATTATAGATATATCTGACGGATGTAAAGTTGACACTGTCGTTGAATGCGGAAATCCTGAAATTCGTATTTGGAAAAGTCGAGATGTAATAGTAATTAAAATATGGTATATTTACTGTAACCTTATTTTATCATTAATTAAATATTTAAAATTATAGTTAGATATGGAATTCGTACATGAACAAGTGGATATATAATAGAAATATAATATGCTGTTGTTATAACGAGGAAAAGACTCCGTCAACATCTAAAATTGGTATAAAAAGAAAGGGGATTTATTTATAAGCTAAACTATGTACAGTATCAGTGTCAACATTATATACCCACCAGAAATGCCGCCAATTTCGTCAACGAATTAGAAGAATCTCGAACATTTAGAAGAGTAGGAGAAAACTACTTGTTCATACAATGAATTGAAAAATAAAGAATAGGTGTAATTAGAATTTTTTGCGCTTAGCAGAAATGTTAAATACAATACTTATATAGCCTAATATGAAAATGGCGAGAGGTCTTGTGCTGGCGTCAACAGATTTTTTTATTTTTCATTTATATCGGAAACAGTTGAAGATCAGACTTATGTTGATTAAGCATTTTTACTCATTTTTGTCAGTACTATATGACTTTCATTTTTTTTACACTTTCTTTGAAACAACCTGTATACAATTATCGGTTTCCTACAACACAGGTTGTATTTTTCTTCTAATTGTAATAAATAATAAATCTTGTTCACTACATAATATAAAACACGCTTAATATGTATTATGTAGATGGTGTTTAAGATACCGCTTACCACTTTGTTATTAAATTTTTGTTGTAATATAACACTTTCATATAATTACAGAGTACTTCCGATTAGTTTTGGTCGAATGTAAACTCCTTTATATGTAGGATTGGAATATATAATAGTGAAAAATCCCCTCCTTTGTCGTCACGGAAAATCAATCCTGCGCTTGGATTTTTCCCGCACACTTTCTCGTGCGATAATCGCCCTCATTGGAGCATTGCAATATCGCAAGCGTAAGTGATGAAAATGGGAGAAAAAGAAGAAAAATCCCCCAGAATGTAGAACGTGGGAGAGCGCAAATGGTGATTATGTTAATTTTCATTAACATATGCATAATGCAAGGTCTGCGACTAGTACGGACAGGCCTAATAAAACCCTGATACTGTTATGCGAGAATTACATCGCCATAGCGCATAAGGCACACAAAGCTCAATTAACTTATTTTACATCACTTGAACGGTAGCGAGTAAGATTATATGTATAAACATAAGTAATAATTTCTACTACGACTGACATACGTTCGGTTATCGTAATCTATTTAAATGTGCATATCAGTGATACGTTGTTTTATTTTGAATTAAAGCAGTGTAACCAATGTTTTATTGGATTAAGTAAGGAAATTAACTAACGGAACATTGTTTTAATTGAAATGGATTGTTTACATTTTATATACTAGTTTATGCCAACTTTATTCAGATGTAGAGGTAGTTTTATTGCCAATTTTAATACAAATTAAATAATGCTAATACAGCTATGTATATTCCAATATTGAACAATCAAAACAACACTGGAGTCTTATTTTACGCAGAGTGATGTATATAACAAGTGTTATTAACTTTAACAGTTTGAAGAAGAGGTGATTTCGAGTGAAAACATATAAACATAGGTCATATTCCTTTTAGTTGCTAAAATACAACAAAAACAAAAGTTTGTACGAATGGATGTTTCGTCAAATTTATCTTTATGACTTATTGAGTTATTTTTTGTTCTGATAGGCATTTTGTTTTCCAGTATTTTGTTAACTTACAACCAGAGTTGGGCAGTAACTAGTTACTTTAGGAACTTAGTTACTAACTAGTTACTTTTACGTAACTTGTAACGTAACTTAGTTACTTTTTAAAATATGGTAACTGTAACTTAACTTGCCGCGGAAAAGTAGTTGGTAACTTTACGGTTTTTAGTTACTAGTTACTTGAGTAACTTAAGTTACTTAAAGTAACTCAGAAATTAGAATTAGAAACTTAAAAAGTGGAATGTAACTTAGTCATAAAAAGTAACGGGGGGGATTAAAATTTCTAAGAAATATTTTGTTGAGGCTGATGCCTTTTTTAGAAACACTAACTAAAACTGTTTTGTTTTAAATAAATGTCTGTCCAGAGTGTTGAGCGCAGCATCGCGCATACCCTCTGTAATGTGTAACTTTTATTTTAATACATAATTAAATTCAATATTATTGTTGATTGATTTCAAGCCATAATAGATAAATAAATTATAATTAAACTGCCACTAAATCATCAAAATTATTCCAATTTTCAGGTTATACAAAAAATCGTGTATTTTGTTCGTTGTTCCAATGGTTGCAAGGCTTGAATTCGTCTCATTTTTACAAATTCCCTTCTCACAAGATAAAATGTTACTTTTAATTTTTATATTATATTATAATGTAGGTCCGCAGAGCCTTTTTATCAGATTTTTTATCACAGCAACCAGGCCCTGATGGCCCCTTGTCAACGTTAACTTAGTTAGTGCAAAAACTCCCTGATATGTATACTACACAATAACTAAGTCAACAGTCTAAGTTTACACTTCACGCCATTAAAAGTAGTTAGAAAGTAACTCAAGGTAACTAAGTTACTTTTAATGAGTAACTAGTAAATAACTTTGTTATTTCACCAAAGTAACTGGAACTTAAGTAACTTAGTTACTTTTGTTTGGAGGTAACTGTAACAGTAACTAGTTACATTTTAAAAGTAACTTGCCCAGCTCTGCTTACAACTTAAATTTAAAAATTAACTGTTATTTATAAAAATATATATCGCGAGCGTATAATTATAAAATTAGAAAAATTATTTTTCTCAGGATTTATCGCTGAAGCAGTTGTAGACACGTGTTTATTAGTTTCACCTATCATTTTTTTAAGTTAATTTCCTTATCCACTACTATTTCAAAGATTTTTACTAAATTAATTTAAAAAACCAAGAAAATAAAAATGAAGTTTTTCTTAATTTTCGTATAATAAAGTCATACAAAGGTAAGCACAGTTCTTATTTCGAAAGATTACCACCTAGAAACACATACTATTTATCAACTACATATATATGATCGTGATTACGTAAAATTCCAAAATAAATTGTGACGTACTACAAAATGCCAATATCTTGAAACTATCAATCAAAACTTCATTTGTGTCTTCATTATTAATATTACTATTAACTCAACTTTGATTACATATTCAATATACTTCCTGGTCAAAAAATAAAAACTATTCGTATACTACAGACATCTCCTTCAATAGCAAACGTAAAAATCATGTTGAAATTAATTTCCATATTGAAGAGAAGATTAAAATTAGAGTGTAGTTAAATGCAGTGGGTGTAATGAACAGTTGAATAGCGTCTAATTATTAACCAGACAGTCAAGCAGTTCCAGCACCGCTCGTCTAGTTCAGAAAGTGAATTGGCTGGCAAGTATATTGTGCGGTCATCAACTCGCTCTCGTCTCGTATCGTCTCGTTCCCAGTAAAACATCATAATGTTCTCGAGCAGCAAATATTTCTCTAAGTGGATATTGCGGCCTTTTTACTGCTCTAATTGCTACATTTGTTATATATTCAGGAAGTAGCCAACTACAAGGAATTATGCAATCCTTAAAAGGCGCACAGCTCTTGTTCTAAGATGGAGTCTTTTTTATATTCCCTTCTTTTCACTACAAACAGTGTTTTTCAAACATTACCTAATTCATTATATGCTTTTAAACTTAATTTTTTATATATTTTTGGTGTTTTCTTTTACCTCCCGCTATCCTAGATAAGACAGGTATAGGGATCGTGCTAAAAATCGCATATAGAGATGTCCTAAGAATCCGATTTTAACATTTTTACAATGATGTCTGTGGGTATGTATGCGTGTGTGGACACAGTTACTCTTTGAGTATTAGTATCAATCAGATAAATTTGAAATTTTGTATACTCATTCTATACTAATATGGGAAGAGCTCATTAATTTCTAGTGTATATCGGATAACCAGAAGTATCATTTATACAAGCTTTTAACAGTTTTTATTATAAAAAAAAAAAATTGAATATAATTTTTTAGCAAATTTGGATATAATGGTACAATCTTCAATTCTACGATAATAGCATTTAGTAAATAAATATTAAATTATAAAATAATTTATTTTTATACATCATCCTATGCCTAGCCTATGCGTCAAACAAAAACAATTCTGACATATTTAAACAAATGTTACTGTCAGGAAGCAATTACATTAAAATTAATAATGAAACCGTGTTAAGAAGATTGTATTGAGTCTAATGAATTTAAGGTTAGTAAAAATAATATATTTCCCATCATACATAAATATTAAATGTACAGAATAATCCTATATAAATTTGATATTTTTGCAACACTAAAAATCAAACAGCTGTAAATAAGTACTTGTTACTAAAGTGTCAAATATTAGTTTACAACTACACGTTAACGAAATGGGTCATGTAAAGCAATAGATATATGCAAAGGAACTTAATATAGTTTGCAGGATTAGTAAATATGTAGGTATGTATTTAAATTAATAAAAATTAAAAAGCGGGAGGTATTGTGTTCACCATATCAAATTTTTTACCTCTCGCTAAAAGAGGTATTGGATTTATGCTAAAATTCGCATACCCAGATTTTATTGAATAAGCACGATTTAAGGTCCCAAGAATCCGATTATTGAAGAACTGAAAAGGTTCTTCTAAATATAATTTTTTGGAAATTTTTGTTATGAAATATTGAAGAACATAAAATTCTCCATCTAATATACTTAAATTTTTTTATTATATCTTGTATAGATTTACAGATAAAGACACTATAATATATAGAGTAATCTAATCGCAGAGGCTGAGACACTAAGGAAACCAGTTGACAAATTCCAATGTTTATAAAATAGTTTGTAAATGACACATGTCACTATCAAAAATCAACAGTTTTAGTGACATTCTGATAGCTTTTTCTGGGAAGTATATTTAATCTTTCTTATTGCTTTATTCATTAAATATTTGAAATTATAGGTAAAATGCATATATCCATCAGAAATACCGCCAATCTGGTTAATGAATTGGAAGAATCTCTCACATTTAGGAACATCTTCATACAATGAAAAATAGATATAATTAAAATTATATGTGTGCACAAGACATGTTAAATACAATAAAAAGCAATATTTGGGTAATGTCCTGTAATATTTTGTTATAAAACAACGGTTCGAAAGCGAAGTGCAATACAATATGGAAATGGCGAGAGGTCTTGTGCTGGCCACAACAGATTTTTTTTGTAAGGTATCCGTTACGAAATATTATAGTGTCCAAATACATCAAAGTTGCGTGTGCTCTTTTAACCTAAGCCCATGTAATGGCATGTATTAGGAATGCATACTAATTATCCATGCACGAAGTCCTGTCTGATACCCAACGAAATACAAGGGCATTTATAAACCTTTCTAAAGTAGTGATGTTTGCACGAATGTCGAATCAAAGCCACATTTTTCTATCTGAATACAAGTAGAAACACGGTCTGGGCGTGAAACCAATCCCGTTAGCGTTTAACAGAACAACTGATTTCGGACAGCGACAAAACAAGCCGATACACTATCCAGTCGTGAATGCAAAAATAGCCATTGGTCTTGGTAGAACACGACAGCTGACAAGGAAAGCTACAGACACGCACGGTTATGTAGACACAACATTTCGCAATGACGACTGATAGCATCTTACTCTTGAAACATAACTGGGTCACTGTCAAGAGGCTTCGCATTCTTCAATACATTTCACAATAATTTAATAATAAACGTGATCAACGTGACTAATAGGATTAATAACACTATTCTGGACTTTCATTGTCTTTATTTCAGTAAAGTAATAACACAACGTTTCGATTGTTGAGGTATCTACAAACGTCTTCAGGTGAATACTAACAAACTTAGAGACTACTAGAGCTTATATACTAAAGACATAATAAGTGATCTAATGACGCTTCAGACTTAAAGAACATAGACGTCATACGCAGAGAGGAGAAACAACAAAATCCGGCATCGCACAACACTGCTGGGAAAAACAGCATAGGATGAAGTGGTCTGAAGCAAAAATCATCTCCAGAGAAGAACTCTGGTACAAGAGGAAATTCAAGGAAGCAGCAGTCATCAACAACAACAACGAAGTCTTCAGCCAACCAAGTGTAGAAATAAGCAACGTGTGGAAGCCGCCGATTGGACGTTTGCATCACCTTAAACTACACTAGTACTTCCATTTGTAAACTTTGTACGCGTCATTAGATCACTTATTATGTTTTTAGTATATAAGCTCTAGTAGTCTCTAAGTTTGTTAGTATTCACCTGAAGACGATTGTAGATACCTCAACAATCGAAATACTGAAATAAAGACAATGGAAGTCCAGAATAGTGTTATTAATTAAAACGAAACATTGTCTCCTTCATTCAAACGAACGTGACTAATAGGGTTATTCATTTCTACGAGGTCTGTCCGAAAAGTATCCGACCTTCGCGCCTGACAATTTTAGCGCCCTGTGCCGGGTACGAGTGTCAACTGTAAAGCTTCACGAATTCCCTAGATTTTAGTCGGATCACCTTAGTTTACGTGTAGCATGCGCTTGTTTACAAAGTGTTTTTTTACGTTTGTCGCATTTTGCTATTGTAAAAAGTGATGGAAAGATCGGAACAACGAATTTGCATTAAATTTTGCTTAAAACTCGAAAAGAGTTGTGTGGAGACCATCGAAATGATGAAGACGACATTTGGGGACGAGTGTATGAGCAAAACACAAATACAAGACTGGTATAAACGGTTCAAAGATGGTCACACTTCTGTTGATAGTAACCCAAGCAATAACGAACGTGTGCAACTTGTGATCAAAGGAATTGACGGAAGGGTACCACCAGGAATGGAGCCTGCGGCTTAATTTGATTCAACACGGGAAACCTCACAGGCCCAGACACTGGAAGGATTGACAGTTTGAGAGCTCTTTCTAGAATATGATCTGGGAATGCCGAAAACTAGTGTTTGGTAAATTTTAACTGAAAATTTGCAAATGGTTCGTGTGTGTGCGAAATTCATTCCGAAATTACTAACGGTGGAGCAGAAAAACCTTCGCCTTGAAATCGCTCAGGACAATTTGGAAATAACAATGATGAAAATCTCCCATCGACTTTTAGCTGTTGCCAAGATTTAAAATGTTGCTCAAAGGACACCGATTTGATGACAAAGAAACAATCGAAACTAATACGACGAATGCTCTAAAGGCAACACCAAAAAACGAGTTCCAAGACTTCTTCCAAAAGTAGAAAGGCTGTTGGAAGCGTATTCTTCAATCAAATGGGGACTACTTCGAAGGATGTCACCAGCCCGATGACGCAGAATAACAGCAGCGGGGAAATATAAAGGAAGGTCGGATACTTTTCGGATAGACCTCGTATTCCCAAAAAATCTGATGTGGTCAACATTTATTAATTTAAACATATAACTGCATATTTACTACAAACTACAGTTCATTCAATTTTTACCTCTCGCTAAGAGAGGTATTGGAATCATGCTATAAATCGTATATCCGGATTTAGTGGGTAGGCACGTTTTAAGGTCCATATAATCAGATTATAACATTTTTACGATGATGTCCGTGTGTGTATGTGTGTGTGTGTGTGTGTGTGTGTGTGTGTGTGTGTGCGTGTGGATGTTGGAACCACGGTTTTTCAAATACTATAAGACATAAAAAAAATATTTAACTGCAGTTTCTCAATCTGACATTCCTGGCAAGCGCTGATTAGATTTTGGTAACAATTGGAGAACCGGAAGAAATAGTTTCGAAAATAAAATATAATCTGAGAGCCAAAATTCGAAGGTAATCGAATCTGACATTCTCGCTTATTCCAAAATGTGCTGTAGCTAAATCTTAGTCGAAATTTAATATTGGGGAGTTATTTATCCGAATAATAATTAACAGGTGCATTAGAAGGACTTATCACAAAACAATACAAGCTTCAATAGTTTGCTTAGTAGGGATAAGGTATTCTTCTGTATCACTGTTGCCGACAGTAGTTACTGGTTCTTCAGAATTCGATAAAGCACTCATCATCGTTCTCCGAAGCAGTAAAGGCTTCCTTATGTTTACGATACGCTGTTGACGAAGGCTGTTCTACGTCTTCATAAATATTCATAAACTATTCAAGCAAGCATATCAAGTTCATTTACACCTCTTCTATATCTACATGTAACGACATATATCATCTTAACTAGTTTGTTATTCATTTTGCAACTAGTTCATTTGACTAAATACCAGGCGATAGAGTCCTTTTAAATACTCATTTTTCATTGCACTGCCAACTAGGATACTTAGAAGCATACGGTTGCGAACGTGCAGCGGATTAACTTAAAATATGGTTTAAAAAATGGAGTATTCTGTCGGTTTTTATCTATGAAACTAAATTATTGCATACTTTAATTATAATGATATTGAGTAATGCTTCCTGTGAGTTAAATATATGAATTTGTGCAGTAGAAGAGAAAATGTTAATTATGTAATATTACATTTAACAACATTAATTTAATGTCGGATTTTTTTGTTTGCACTCTTTATGAACAATGTCAAGTATAAATATAGTTTACATTTAAATGTTTAAAAATATTGATAAACGAAACCATATAAATGTACAAATCAGGTGTTATTTCATCTATGACCGTTATCTATCTTTATTTTTAAGCACAAGGACTTTAGAATGCAGGGTGTTAAAAAAAGCCTTCCAAAAATTGAGGAACATAAATTACAAACCAAAATGAGTGAATAGCTATGTACAATAAGTAAATGAGGAAAAGACAAACATTATGACGAGGGGTCGTTTCTACATTCCAAAAGTCAATATAAGTATCCCACATTTAGATAAAAATTTCAAAATTTTCAAAAATCTAATTGTTATGTATCTAGATACTTCTCAATGCGCTGATTCCAAATTTTGAAACCGCAGGTCGATATCTCGTTCTGTTCTCGAGATATTTAGATTTAAAGTTTTGCTCAAAACTGCCCATTTTTGGGTATTAACCCAAAAATGGGTCGAGATATGAATTTGGCGACATCGCCATTCAATTCTACAGACAAAAATACATAAGTATAACAATTTTCATAATTTTTGTCCAACCGGTTCATTTTTTATGAATAAATGTTTAAAAACCCTGAAAATAGCCAAAATCTGAAAAAATCCTAAGGGGTACCCCTTACGATTTTTGCGATTTTAGGCCATTTTCAGTTATTTTGTTTTAGAGATTGTATGCGGCGTTCAAAAATTCTGAAAATTGGTGTATTTATGTAATTTTGCCCGTAGAATCGAATGGTGTTGTTGCCAAATTCATATCTCGACCCATTTTTGGGTTATTACTCAAAAATGGGCAGTTTTGAGCAAAACTTTGAATCTAAATATCTCGAGAACGAAAAGAGATATCGACCTGCGATTTCAGAATTTGGAATCAGTGCAATGAAAAGTATCTGGATACATAAGAATTAGATTTTTGAAAATTTTGAAGTTTTTATCTAAATGTGGGGGTATATTAGCTTTTGGGGCAATAATTCAAAAATGGGTAGAGATATAAACTAGGTAGTAATATTATTTGATTGTAAAGAGAATGTTACGAAAGTGTACGCATTTTTAGAGTAATGTATATTCATGTGATAATTTTATTGGATTTATAGAAAATTTTCTAATGAACTTTTGGTATGGGATTTGTACAAAATACATCAAATTAACGCAAGGTCTTCTGCTGGCCACAACATATTTTTTTAAATATGTTATATACATAATTTTCTGTATGTATATCCATACCGAAAAAATTAAAATTTAATATTTATAAAATAGACTGACAGTTGACAGTTCAGGGCTGGGATTCTGTAACTCGTCCGTTAACAAACGATACCGTTATCACTATAGAAACATATTTTTTATAAGATGATTGGTAGATTGACGTCAAATTTGTCAAATAAAATGAGATCTTTCATATAACCATAGTGACAACGGTACCGTTTGATAACGGACGAGTTGCAGAATCCCACCCCTCAGGTTACAAGTTTGCAATCTTTTGTTCTTACATATTTCTCTTAGTTCTTAGACATTTATCCTTATGCAAAGCTGGAAATAGTGTAAACGTTGCCATATGATAAACATGTTTACGCTTTGCACTTATTTATTAATTATAGCTCCTCCGCGTTACGACAACGGGTGGAAATATGGCTTAACTGTAGAACGGAAAGAAGGCCAAATTGAAATTGTAAACAATTAAATTTGTTTTGTATTTTAGAATAAAATTCGCTCATTAAAGAAACATTCAATATTCAAGTATTTAATTTGAAAAACAAATAGCGAACTCTAGCAACCGAATTCACCATCCCTGAATCAAATTTGATTCTCTGATCAACAAAATTTGACACTGTTGCTTTGCTAAAACTGTTGATCTCCAATGTAAACCAGAACTTGATTTACAGATCAGTGTTGATCAGAGAATCAAGACTTGATTAACGGTTAGTGAATTTGATGGGAGGTGAAACAATAGCTTTGTTCGATGAGAAGTGCTTGAAGTGCAGAGCAGAATAGTGCAGTGCAGTGTAGTGTACACTAGTTCAGTCTAATTCTTGTGGTTTCATAAAACACACTAGTGTATATTTGGGCAAGTTAGCTCAGTTGTGAGTAATCAAGCCAAGCGTAGCCAAAGGTGTAAAAGGTTAGGCTGTTTATAAACACAGTCATATCATAAAGCTGCAAAGAAGTGACTGCAGAAATTTCTGTTTTAAAGAGCATAATGTTTGAACTAATAAACGATTCTGACGAAGATCAATCATCACTTGATTTTCATCAGATTCAGAGACAGATATATTAATTCTTTATATAACAAAACAAAGAGAATATACTATATCTGAATCCATTATTTTATTTTCTCAGTGTGTAAAATTTTAGGTTAATAAACAGATGTGTAGATAGGATAGAATTAAAATGTCTACCAAACAACATTTAGTTACTCCCACTCCTACTCTGCACTTTCTACACCACGTCGCGAGTCAGGTCAGAAACGTGAGCACTAGTTCTTAAATTTTTTGTCATCGAACAGCCTGCCAGAAGCTGCGCGTTTCTCATAAAACATGTTAGTATAAGAAAGTTAACACTAGGGCGGCCTAGTACATGTCATCGAACAAAGCTTATATCTAATAAAGAATTAGAAAACACTAGCCATGTGTCACAAGATTTCAGCATCTGAATCAACCTTTCGGTCATAATCATGTAAAAATAAATAAAGTGTTCTCCTGTCGACATACGGACACCGCATTTATAAATAAGATTTTTTCTACTAGGAACAAATGGACAAGGAACAATATTTAGCCACATTTAAAGCATATGGTTCTTTTGTATGTTCTAATCTAAAGCAACAACTGCAACCAACAAAGTCACAAAATTTTCCCAATTATTGTACAATAAAACTGCTTCCACTCCTGCTTAATAATCTGTAGATCATCTTGGAGTCTACGAACCTAGGGTGACAAAGGAATTATGGAACATATGGTTACTCGTGTAAAAAGTCGTTCAACTTTATATATCGGAACACTAATGATAGAGCAGAGGTATTAGCCTTTACTGACATGACGTTGTGAGGATCGTAAACATCACTCCTGTACCCTCTAGGCTGATAATGCATTTCACGCCTTCATTAGAGCTGCATTCATTCAATTCATGCACATTTTAATACTTTATATAAGACGTACGGCGTGGTTGGCACCACACTCAACAATACCGCGCAGGCGCGTTATTTATACCCGTTACGTGAGCCTGCAGCCCTGCTCTCGCGGCGGCCCGAGAAATTAACGGCTGTAAATCTTACGCCGGTCGCGCACCGATTTCATTTCGGCGATTATCGGACGTTTATGGCGAAAGTTTCGCCTGCTTCGACGCCGAAATTGTAAACAAATATACAATGTGTTAGGGAAAAAGTTTAAATGTGCTTTGTGGACCCTCGTTCAGCGCGAAAACTTCTCTAACTAATGGATTTTTTGCCAAAATGAATTTCACTTTAAATGTTTTATTTACACTTTAATTTTTCAATCACACCACGGTCTCCATTTGTTATCGGTATATAAATTGAAAACAAAATTTTGCTGATATACTTTCATTATAATAATTTATAACTGGTGTTCAATAAGTCTTTATAATGGTTATAGGTTGTGAAATGCATATCTGTGCTTTAAAGTGGGTTTATAACAGAACACAGAACATAATTTAACATAGAAAACATACAAATTGGTCATATGGAAAATAATATATCCATTTATAAGACATAGCGCACAGAACATAATTTAGCACAGGATAGGAATTGAAATAGGGTGAAACACGTGACCAGTGGCGTAACTAAGAGTTCGGGGGCCCGCCCGCAATTATTTTCAAGCGGTTTTAGATTTCGAAAAGAAAATAAAACAGGATATACATATTCAATTGGTTTGGATTGCGAGTAATTATGTAACAACATAATTATCAAAATAACTTACCGTAATAGCACGAAAAAAAAAAATGATATATTTAAATAGATTCATCTTGGGGCCTCTTTCGGACCCGGGGCCCGCCCGCACCGCGACCCTATTATAATATGGAAAGAAACCATTAGATTTTGGTGCAAATCAAATAACAGGAAATGGCACTTTACTTGACGCTCATAATAGTGTTTTTTTATTTTCGAAAAATACCATAAAATGCCATTTTTTCGCATGTTACGCTATTACAAAAAATAAAGATTATTGAATTTTCTAAAAGTATACCTAAATACTTTTTCTATATATTTTATAGATAAATTTAAAAATATTTTTTTATATAAATCTCAGAGTCTATGATTTAAAGATTCCTTTGCTACACAGTTCATATTTCAAATGTATTGAACAGTAAATAAAGTAATATTTATATGCAAAGGAACAATATATAGTGCGATTCTGTAATTTTCTGTAACGCTATAGAAATGTAGAAGTGAACAAAATCGTAACAATTTTTGTTTACTAACACATTTATTATTGTTTGACATTAAAAATGATGCGTTTTGTTGAGAGTTATAGTTCTATAGTGGTATAGAAAATTATAGAATCGCACCCATAGTTTGCAGGTATGGATCTATGTATTTAATTCATACAAATTAAATAGCGGAAGGTCTTGTGTTGGTCACATCAGATTTTTACCTCTCGCTAAGAGAGGTATTGGATTCATGCTAAAATTGGCATATCCAGATTTTATTGAATAAGCACGATTTAAGGTCCCTATAATCCGATTATAACATTTTTAAAATGATGTCTGTGTGTGCGTGTGTGTGTGGATGTGTGTATGTGTATGTGTGTATGTCTGGATGTTGTAGACACGATTCTTCAAAAATTATAAGCCTTAAGAATTGTTTAACTATGGATTCCTCAATCTGACATTCCTGGGAAGAGCTGAAAAGGTTTTGGTAACAATTAAACAACCGGAAGTAGTAGTTTCTGAGAAAAAAATTTCTAAATATAATTTTTAAGAACATAAAATTGTCCATCTAATACACTTAAAATTTTTATTATATCTTGTATATATTGTATAGATTTAGAGATAAAGACACTATAATATATAGAGTAATTTAATCGCAGAGGCCAAGGCACTAAGGAAACCAGTTGACAAATTCCAATGTTTATAACATAGTTTTTAAATGACATATGTCAGTGTCAAAAATCAACAGTTTTAGTGACATTATGACAGTTTTTTCTGGGAGGTATATTTAATATATATATCCATCAGAAATACCGCCAATCTGGTTAATGAATTGGAAGAATCTCTGACATATAGAAACTTCCTCATACAATGAAAAAAAGATATAATTAGAATTATATGTGTGCAGAAGACATGTTAAATACAATAAAAAACAGTATTTTGGTAAAGTTCTGTATTTTTTTGTTATAAAATGACGGTTATGCCTAATATGGAAATGGCGAGAGGTCTTGTGCTGGCCAGAACAGATTTTTTAATTTGAAATCTACAAATTTTAATTTATTGTAAAATTGTAGATATTAGTTTTTTTAATAGATTAGATAAACTTCTTTTTTTATATTTCTGATACTTCAGGTGTGTGATTTCCTTTTCACAAAGTTAATTTTTAATTCATTTTTTCCACTTCTTTCTGCCCATTGTCCTATTTTTCATTTCTTCCTATTTTTACTCCTTTAATTTCCGCGTAGTTTTTCTTTATCATATTTCCATCGGTATCCTTCCACCTTTTTTATTTCTTCAGGCCAGTTTTTTACTTATTCATTCATTTAGTATTTGGGTCCGCTATTAATACAATATTGTCCAGGATAAAATAACTGTCACCACAGAATTTCACTTAGTTCTTTAGAGCCCAATCGAATTTCTCGGCAGATTTGCTTGAAATATATATTTCAGTTGCTTTTTTGAAACTTCAGGAAGTCTTCAAAAGAGTATCCATTACTGTTTGGATATTCTTTGCAGAAACCGCAACATTGTTAGCAAGACAATGCGGTATTCGCATTTCTCAATTTGTGTAGCTGAATGTACACAAAGCTCATCCCGAACCGAATGGCGAATGCAACAGTACAACAGTAGCGAGTAACTGTTGCCTGAGCCGTAGCTACACAATGCAGTTATTCCCACTACACCACGTATGAGATCACCTTACAGATATACCTATCGGGAATCGTACAACATAAATCCCACTACGGCTAACAACGTAATTATTAGGAGAACTTAATAATTGCATTGCAAGTGTAAATACTTGTAGATGTAATTATTTTACTCTTCTGGCTGTTGATAACTATAGCTTAAAAACCCAACAACAGTTAAATTTATGTTGTGGTGTTGGTATTCTTAGAATCGGAGAAGAATCACTTACTGTGGGAATATTTATGTTTTTTTTAACAATAAAACCAAACTATATGTTGTTATTGACAATTTATAACTGTAGTTTTTTTTTAATTCCAAACAGTTAATGCCGATTTATGCAATTTTCCATGATAATAAAGAATACAACATAAAATATGTATAGGCATAGAAGTACCTAACTGTTTACGCAGTTTTGGAATAAAAAATAAGCGTACGGTACATAAACATAACTCAGATTGTATCAGCAAATTAACCCATCATCAGCAACAATAGTTATTAAAACAACATTGTTAAATCTTCATAGTTTTACGAGCCTCGTCATAATGGTGCGACCTAACAACAAAAATCCATGTTCATATCTAAATTAATTTATACAGAATTAAAAATTACAATTTGTGTTAATTTTGATAAATGTAATATAGAATTATCACTTTACTATAATCAATATAATATTTGTTGAATATTAAACGTTAATGATACGTATTTTAATTTTAAAATTCGACATTAAAATGCATTTGAGGAGCTCTTACTTCGTATTTTCTAATAATTATAATCCTAAACTTTATATGCATTTTTCAGCGCAAGAATAGTATATTGTATAACTAGTGCTGAAAGTTGGATATTTCACACGAACGTGAAGTTTGAGCCACGAGTGGTTTAATCACGTGAGTGTGAAATACTCTTTCAGCACGTGTTGTACACGATATTTTTCCGACAACCATAAAAAATAAAACAATATAAAATTTTCATAAAAATATTAAAACAGATTATGTTTACATCATTGCTATCAGAATTCACCAAAAATTATGTTAAAATCTGATAAATCAGGGTCCAGCCTTCTTAATCCGTGTAAATTTAGTATATTATTTGCAACTGTCAAATTTTTAAATACAAATTTTTAGGTTAGTTCGCTCAGTTATCGCAGCGTGTGATAAAATCATATCACACAATTACGGACGCATCTGGTTGGCTAACAAGCTTTCATTTCACACAGCTTTGGTAGTGATGTGCAATGACCAACTTTTAGTAATAGTTTAGGGTGTGAATTTATGTACTTTTCGTAGTGGTCGTCGGAAAATATTTTAAATGTTGATATTTCTGATTACATGCTCTTTATTTTATCTGCCAAATAGGAATATCTGTTTTGTAGTTGCTTGAAACTAGTTTTTTCTACTCATTTTGTTAAAATGTAACAACGACTTGGTTTTCAAGGGGTTAAAATAAACCTTAATCACAACTTGACAAACTGTGGCTTGTATTATATTGGACACGGCGTGAAATAGCTTCCACTAACAAATGATTTATTAAGCAAGCAGCTATCATTCAGAAAAAATAACTTAAAAAAAATGCATTCTATTATTTTTTTAATTTACAGTTGTAAAAAAAGTATAGTAAGATTGTTTTATAAACTCTTTATTAACTCGTAACTAAAGCGACGTTTATAAAACTCATTACATAATATACTATTATCAGTATCACTATGTCTTATGTATCACAGTGTTTTATTTTTATTCCTTAAGAAAACATACATAAACCAAACCTTACAAAAGAACAGTGTTTCTTTTAAGTTGATGTCCTAAAAATACAATGTGTTCAGGAAAAAAACTTATTCGAAGTAGGTATGAACACAGACAGAAACGTATGTCTGACTATTACTCAATTCAAAAGTCAAGTTGTCAAAATTGATCATGAAATTTAATTTTAAGGAGAAAAGATAATAAAGAAGGATACAGAATATTGACATTTGCCGTTTTCTAATTTCTTTCTATTTCTAAAATAAGGATTCAAGAAGAAAAACTTTTATTTCTTCAGATAACATTTTTAATAATATCTTGTGCGAAATTGATATTTAATTAATTACTTTCAAATTGACGTTTTTTTTGTTCATAGTCTACGCTGAATTAGGATTTTTTTAACACACTGTACACGGATATTTCATTTAGTAATAAATTGATGTCTTTCTTCTTCAAAATGATCCTCTGTTTCAAAATATTACTCGTGCACTTTTGTCTCATTAAAAAAGGAACTTTATATTGTTGCTCTGTTAATACGTTCTGCAAAAATGTCTCATTCTACAAGGAAATTTGAAATAGCTATGTGCATGAAGTAATTTTTTTTAATTAATTTAATATATATTTAATTTTTTTTATGTTCATTACAATTTGACACTATTTATTAACAATTCTCCAAATTGTTACTTCAAACTTGTTCATCTGTCAGTAATAGGTTTTTTTTCAGTTTTATTCGATCCTTAATCCTCTTCGTAAGAATTTATTTTGGAAGTTACAGTCTGAGAAGATGAAACTCAAATGATACCAAGTTGGCGAACTAATAATGTTGTCATATAAGTAATAGTCGTTTCACGGAGACTATTAGTTGAAGTTCATTTGGCTTGAACTGGTTAAACTGGAAGCGATTCTACAACTGGTTAAGCGGAGTTAGTTTTTGCTACTAAGAGTACATACAAATATATTTCTGCCATTCATTTATTTCAACAGTGCAAGCATGAGCAGAAGCAACTTTCAATGATCTAAATTAATACTTGTGATGGAATTCTAAGCTATTTTCTGCAAATTGCTAGTTACACTAAAATGTAAAATTAGTCTAATTGGTCATTGTTATACATGATGATAAGAAAACCCAAGTGTGACGTGGATAATAAGGAGGAAAAGAGTTTTTAAAATAAAAACCCTTCTCTCCATCTCTTGTTTCATAATTAAATAGGCTAAACAAATTTTAACAGAGCTGTCAAAATATTAATAACATTAAAGGCTATAATTTATTGATTTATTTTGAAAATTATTGATTTAAAATGAGGAAGATTGTGAATAAAATAGTATACATAACCTCAGTGGAAGTCTCATCACACACGACACACTCGTTTTATCTCACACTTCGGATGGAATATACTATTTTTACCTCTCGCTAAGAAAGGTATTGGATTCATGCTAAAATTCGTATATCCAGATTTTAGTGAATAAGCTCGATTTAAGTTCCCTAGAATCCGATTATAACATTTTTTAAATGATGTCTGTATGTGTGTGGGTGTGTAGATGTGTGTGTGTGTTTGTGTGTGTGTGTGTGTGTGTGTGTGTGTGTGTGTGTGTGTGTGTATGTCTGGATGTTGGAGGGACGATTACTCAAAAACTATAAGACTTAAGAACTGGGAAGTGCTAAAAGGTTTTGGTAACAATTGGACAACCGGAAGTAGTAGTTTCTTAGAAAAAAAAGTTAAATATAATTTTTGTGAAAAAGTAAATAAATAAATATATCATCACGGCATATTACCAATTTCTGGATGTGCCAGTATCTACTACACATGTAGACATCGGTAATGATGATATATTTTACCGTGTGGGCGATTACCAGGCGTCACCCCACGGGCACTCATAGCTGGCGTGGAGAGTGCACCACAGGGGTCACTTTTGTGCCATTTAAAATTGGAAATATTTGGCGTCTATCGGGATCGAACCCGGTTCCCCCAGGTTCTCGACCAGACACTCAGGTACACAGCCACGGGAAATTTTTGTTATTACAAATATTGGAGAACATAAAATTCTCCATCTAATAAATATAAAAATAATAAAAATTTTATTATAACTTGTATAGATTTAGAGATAGACATTATAATATATAGAATTACCAGTTGAACTACATCGCAGAGGCCAAACTACACTAAGGAAACCAGTTGACAAATTCAAATGTTTATAACATAGTTTGTAAATGACAGATGTCAAAAATCAAAAGTTCTAGTAGCTTTTTATGGGAAGTACATTTACTCTTTCTTATTGTTTTATTAATTAAATATTTAAAATTGAAGGTAAAATGCATATATCCATCAGAAATACCGTCAATCTGGTTAATGAATTGAAAGAATCTCTGACATACAGAAACTTCCTCATACAATGAAAAATAGATATAATTAGAATTATATGTGTGCAGAAGACATGTTAAATACAATAAAAAACAATATTTGGGTAAAATTCTGTAATTTTTTGTTATAAAACGACGGGCCGATAGCGAAGTGCAATACAATACTTATATAGCCTAATATGGAAATGGCGAGAGGTCTTGTGCTGGGCACAACAGATTTTTTAACCTAGCCGCTATGGGTATTTCGAAAACTATAAGTGCTACTACTTTAGTATAATTGGACAAAAGTTGTGCTTTTCCAGAAAAATTCACCACTCACTGGATATTTTAAATTGATCGGCGTTTAACTTGTTCTAAAGTAACCATTTTTATAGAAGAAACAATACATCATGGCATGATGCCTCACAGATGTGACAGTGTGTACACAGTTACTTCCCAAACACACTTATCATTCAAGATGTTTGCGGTTTCGAATTGATAAATACAAATATTTGTTACTGAACAGACTGTCCTGTTGTAGGTATTGCAGACAAAAACTAACTCATAAAACCGTAATGCAAGCATTAGCTTCATTTGAATAACCGTGGTTCATCTAAAAAGAAAGCAAGACTGAAAATAATTACCAAGAACTCCTCTCACTAATTATAAAGCCATCAACAGTATTAATAATCTTATAATGCATTCCCTGCAGAACTTGCAGCTAGCTCGTGTTGCGCCCATCCCAAGACAACTTTATCGCGAATCTGAGTCCGTCTGCCCACTTCACCACATTTACATTAACAGTTCCTGCGACTCCCAGGAAGAACTGTTAGTTGCAATCTAGAAAAAATAACCAAGGCCTGGGGGTCTTAAATAACGAAGACGTATTGATTGATTAATTTACCAGACTTGTTGCTCTTGTTCGAGATCTGTTTTCAGCACTCTTGATATTGTCGTAATCATCGGTCCTCGTAGGGTCAAGACTGAAATACCGTATATGATTTTTACCTCCCGCTACCCTTGGTAAGGGAGGTATAGGGATCGTGCTAAAAATCACGTATCGAGATTTTAGTAAATGACCACGTTTTAAGGTCCTTAGAATCCAATTTTAACATTTTCACGATGATGTCTGTATGTGTGTATGTGTGTGTGTATGTATGTATGTATGTATGTGTGTGTGTATGTGTAGGGATTTTGTCTTCGCTCTAACTCAAATACTATCATTGAGAAAATTCTGAAACCTTGTATTTCTATCCTATTCTAATGTGAAAAAAAGCCATTAGATTTTGGTGTAAATCGGATAACCGGAAATGGCACTTTACCTGAAGCTCATAATGATTTTTCTTCAAAAAATATCATTAAATGCCATTTTTTCGCATTTTATGTCTCATGAAAATTAAAGATTATTGAATTTTCTAGAGGAATACATTAATACTTTTTCTATATATTTTGCAGATAAATTTAAAAATAATTTTTTTTATTAGTCCCGAAGCCTAAGATAAACACAATTCCTTTGTTATACAGTTCATATTTCAAATGAATGTAACTTACAGTAAATGTCACTGTCAAAAAACTAAATTTTATGCAATGGAATAGTTTGCAGCGTTAGTAAATACGTAAGTATGTATTTAAATTAATAAAAATGGATAGGAAAGTTTAACGAAGGAAGATTGTTGCGTAACTATTATTGTGGGCCGGATGGGGTTATTCGCTACCGAAAATCGGTCACTTTAATATGTTCTTATGTATGAATGCTATGATGATTGTGGACAAGGCGAAAGAAGAATGTTGTTAAAGAGTGAAGTGAGTCAGCTGAGCTCTTACTCTTATCCCTTTTCTTATTGTTACTATTGTTTCCGGGTATTTGCTAACCCCCTAAGTGGGAATCGCGTGATTTTATGTACGTATGTATGTATGTATGTATGTATGTATGTATGTATGTATGTATGTATGTATGTAAAAATTAAATAGCGGGAGGTTTTGTGTTGGCCACATCAGATTTTTTACTAGGTACTATCCTTGTATCATTCTTAGTGAGTATATAATATTACAATAAGTTAATGAGGAAAAAAACAGACATTATTACGAGGGGTAGTTTCTACAGTCCAAAAGTCAATATACCCCCACATTTAGATAAAAACTTCAAAATATTCAAAAATCTATTTTCTATGAATCTAGATACTTCTCAATGCGCTGATTCCAAATTTTGAAACCGCAGGTCGATATATCGTTTCGTTCTCGAGATATTTAGATTTAAAGTTTTGCTCAAAACAGCCCATTTTTGGGTATTAACCCGAAAATGGGTCGAGATATGAATTTGGCGACATCACCATTCGATTGTACGAACAAAAATACATAAGTATAGCAATTTTCATAATTTTTGTCTGACCGATTCATTTTTTATGAATAAAAGCTTGAAAACCCCTAAAAATGGCCAAAATCTGAAAAAAAGGGGTACCCCTTACGATTTTTGCGATTTTAGGCCATTTTCAGTTATTTTGCTTTAGAGATTGTATGCGGTGTTCAAAAATTCTGAAAATTGGTGTACTTATGTAATTTTGCCCGTAGAATCGAATGGTGTTGTCGCCAAATTCATATCTCGACCCACTTTTGGGTTAATACCCAAAAATGGGCAGTTTTGAGCAAAACTTTGAATCTAAATATCTGGAGAACGAAAAGAGATATCGACCTGCGGTTTCAAAATTTGGAATCAGCGCATTGAGAAGTATCTAGATACATAAAAATTAGATTTTTGAATATTTTGAAGTTTTTATCTAAATGTGGGGTATATTGGCTTTTGGGGCAATAATTCAAAAATGGGTAGAGATATAAACTTGGTAGTAATATTATTTGATTGTAAAGAGAATGTTACGAAAGTGTATGTATTTTTAGAGTATTTATATATGAGTCTACATAATGTAGGTATATTCATGTGATAATTTTATTGGATTTATAGAAAATTTTCTAATGAACTTTTGGTATGGGATTTTTACAAAATACATCAAATTAACGGAAGGTCTTGTGCTGGTTATTTTTCACGCACATCAATAAGATTCAAGAAAAAACATAGTAGTTTTAGAAAAACGCTTGTTTTCTAAAAAATCTTTTTTTAAGAAATCTTCGAGTCAACTTTCCAGCCAGGCCGGCCAATTTTTTGTCGAGTCCGGCCGGCTCCGGCCAGAATGCATCTCTGTTTTCCAGTACCTAAAGATTGTATACGTGTATAGTTTGTAATCTACCATCCAGGATAATCCACGTTGTCCACGCCTGTAGTTATGCACTTGTCACATTGGTCCCCTTGGCGTCGTCGCCCGCTTGTTCAGTAATCTCTGTGACCGTGTTGCCGTGTTGTTCGGTAACATCGACGCCTAGGGCGATACAATGCACAACTACACACGCTACAGACGCAATCACACAGCTTGACACCATTGCTGCATCCATACATAAATTCTTTGCGCATAAGTATCATCGCAATATTAATATTGTTATTATGGAAGTGTCTACTGCACTGTCCAGAGTCGCAAAAAAATTAGTGAACTGTCGCTCCTAGACCAGACGGAATCTAGCGGACAATTCTTGCGGCCACTTCTCGAACAGAACCTAAAAACCGCTGTCTGCCAATTATGAATTGTCAGTTAGATATTGTTTTGCTTGGGTTTTTTTTTAAAAAAACGATAAACTATAACAATACCTAACTAACAATTCATAATTGGTAGTTCACTAAATTATTTTGTGGCAGTAGACACTCTCCTTTATTATTAAGCCAACAAACTCTGATATAAATCGATGGTTAAGTTAACTAAATAACTATTTTGAGGGTAGATACATGAACTATAATTAAGTACACTGTTCAAATCATTTGAATTACATGTGTAAGTCAGTGTTACCAAAACCGAGGGTACCTTTCTGTGCCCTTTTAATTTTGATTATACTAATTCTGTGATTTAAACTTTCTATAGTACTAAAACCCTTTTTACTGACATGTCTACATTGGTTGTTATTGTATCAAGAAATTTATATTTTATAACAGCTGATATTTTACGATATTGTTTGTGAATTATATGTGAATTTAAAGTATTATACCATATTTATATTTCCAATAGAGCAAATAATAGACACTTACAAACAAACCTCCCTTCGTTGTCTTACGTCCCGCCACCGGATTCTATTTGTCATTACGTTGCATCTGTCATTCATAACCTAATTCTTTGTGAGTTTAAAACCACAAGATGTGCGTGGGGCAACTTTTTTGTTTGATAATATTGAAGATCTTTAGATTATTCAACTAAGACGATGGCTGGAGTCTAGAAGTCTATGGCTGGTGACAGGTCTTTGTTTGGTAGTGGTAACCATAGCAACCTTTAGTTGCAAATTGAAATTGTGTAAGTGTCTATTAAATTATATACGTATGTGTAAATTTGTAACTCAAAAGTGTTTGGTTAGATTAAATGCATTAATACAAAGACCAAAGTCGTTATTAGCAAAATTTATATTAATATGTTTATACTAAACAACGCACAGTTAAAGTTATAATAGTTATAAGTCCAAACGGATATTTTTAGTCTCGTTATATTAAAATAATAACTGGGAAGCTATTGATTACAACAAAAAATGTTTTTCTTATAGGTCAAGAATATTGATAAGCAAGAATCCGACAATATTCAAATACTAGCATTTTGCAAAAACGCAAAGAATCAAATACTTATGATTTACAATTCTAAAATCTTAGTGATATACAGGTGTCTTTTAAATAGGGGGACATGGCTTAACCACAGATTCCTGAGGTTAAAATAAGACGATTTAACTAAACTTGCTTCTACTGGAAAGTGTATCATTTTGCCAGAATTCCGCTTCAAAGTTCTTCGAAACAAAATTAATTTTTCTTATAATAACAAAACGCTTTATACGATTTGGATGAAATTTGGTATGACAGTTCATATGGTTATAAGTCATCTTTAAGGTAATATTTGTTATTATTAGTGAACCACTAGTGTATGAAACTTAGGTGTCCCAACATTGATTAGACCGTAATTTTTTAATGGCCAGGCCGATAACGTGAAATTATTTTTTTTTCACAAAGATACATTCACTAATAATAAGTATCACCTTAGAAGATGACCTATAACCATATGAACTGTCATATCAAATTTCACCCAAATCGTATAGAGCGTTCTGTTATTATAAGCAAAATTAATTTTTTTCAAAGAACTTTCAAGCAGAATTGTGGCTAAATGGTACACTTTCCGGTAGAAGCAAGTTTAGTTAAATCGTCTTATTTTAGCCTCAGGAATCTGTGGTTAAGCCATGTCCCCTTATTTGAGAGACCTTTATATTTTTTTGTCGATATTGAATTTCCCTGATTTACTATTAAAATTTGGTATATAAAATATCCTTCCAAACGGATAATTTTCTGGCATTATTATCTTGCAAATTATAACTGTAAAATTATTGATTACAACAAAGGATTTTGATTATAACATAGTCATATTGATTACAAGAATGAATCGAACAAAGGAAATTTCATCAATTTAAAACTATCATTTTTTGAAGAATCAAAAGTATTGTTTAAACTTTAAAGCGTGGGTTATTTGCACATTTATAGATCTGTTGGCCATACCAATCTCCAATCATTATAGCTTCAATCACAGCGATACTTTCAAAAATTGATTAAGGTGTAACTAAATTAAATATCGCAACTTAATTTCAAGTAATAATTAAATAACTGTTTAAAACTATTAAAATTTCAGTAAACTGCATCAACATATTGAATTTATTTTCAATATTCATAGAGAACCATATGTTCATACACGAATGCATTAATTCCATCATAAAAGATGAATGCTAATGCATTTGAAATTAACGTCAGGTAACTATAAATATAAAAATCTGTCTAGACGAAAACAACTACGGCTTACCATTTTAAAATAATAGAGGAAGTATCAAGGTAGTACCAACACCGCCAGAAGAAAGATATAAATGTATCAAGATTACAAGATACCATCTACCATTAAAACCAGATACATTCCTCAAAGTATAATTTCTTGATGCATTATCATAATGCAATGTACTAATATCTGACAATTATTTCATTGAGTAATACTCATCTTGCAACTAAATTTCACTAAGTACCACGTATAGTTTTGAAATTGATATCAATTATGCAAAACAGAAGTAAAATCATCCGCGCTCTGATATTGTGTAATAACAATGATCGAACAGTGAACAGTTGAACTCTACCTGTTGGAGCGAACCGGTATATCAGATGCAGGCCTCGAAAACAAAAACGTTGTTATTTTTAGCCGACTTCGATGAAGTTTACGCCCGGGGAAAGAGATACCGTTAGGTTTTTTGCAGGTGATTCACCAATCACGAAGTTGCATCAGAACGAATAAAAAATGCACATCACGCAACAGATGCAGCCGGGCAGTTTTTGCCGGTAAATGAGTTCCGAGGAAATGGTTTGTGGTGGACGAAAAATTCCGCAAACAAAACTGCCATTTGTACATTGTAAACAAACAAAAACGATTGAATGTCTGTACATTTAAATAAATTAAAAGGGCTTTTTCAGAACTTGTTGAACTTATTTTTATTTTATTTATTATTTTACTAACAAAAATGATGTAATTAATTTGTCATGGAATATTTTTTAAAGTAGAATTTAACGTCAGTTAACTACGGTCAGATTCTTACAATTTTAAATTTATTTAACCCAGTGTTAACAAGGTGCAATAGACATTTACACAAGTAGAATTTGCGCATCTAGCGGCACTGCTTAGAAGTAATGATTGATTATGAACAGTATAAATTCAATTTTGTAAAATAAATAAATATATCATCACGGCATATTACCAATTTCTGGGTGTGCCAGTATCTACAACACATGTAGACATCGGTAATGATGATGATATATTTTACCGTGTGGGCGCTTACCAGGCGTCACCTCACGGGCACTCATAGCTGGTGTGGAGAGTGCCCCACAGGGGTCACTTTTGTGCCATTTAAAATTGGAAATATTTGGCGTCTGTCGGTCTGTCGGGATCGAAGTGATTTACGATGTAAATGTCGTAAATGTCATTTCATAATTATTATTACGGATAATTATATTAATTGCTCCACGTACATCTTCTGGTTGTAGACTCATTTTTAATGCAATAAAATAATTGAAGGTTGTAACTCTGAATGACAGATGAAAAGACAAAGGGAAAATAAAGTCATATTTAGCAAATTTTTCAATTGTTTTGTGTTTCGTTGCTGATTAATTCGTAACCTAGTTGTATTACAAAACATAAATAAAGTAATAAAAAAAATTGAAAACTGTTAGTAACATAGAAATTCAAATTGCAATATCAAAGTTGGGTTTAAAACACCCTAAATCACTTTTAGCAATTATTCTCTGTCTGTAATATTTAATAAGATCTATGGCAAATACGTAAAATTGAAACCAAATTGAGAACTTGTGAAATGAGCTAAACAAATTAAGAAAGAGTTACCCAAGAACTAAGAAAACTTCAACTTAGATTAGCGTAAAAATAGTCAATGTGATTTATTGCTTTCAAGTAGTATTTACAGTAAAAGATGAGGCAACATATTTCTAAAAATTTGGACACGAATAACTAATTTAAAAATTCAATTCAGTATATTCTTTTTTAAAAACGTGCTTCTACAGTATGTTCAAAGAAAAACCTAACCATTCACCGTTTTCTAATTTATTTCTATTTCTAAAATAAGGACTCGAGAAGAAAAGCTTTGTCTTTTTTTAGATTACATTTTTGACAATACCTCGTGTCAAATTGACATTTAATTGAATACTTTCAAATTGACACGTTTTTTTGTTCATAGCCTTCTCCTAGTTAGGATTTTTTTAAACATACTGGCTGGTAGTGCGAGCTTGGTTTTAACTAAAACGCTGTTTTAAGAAATGTCAAATTTCATTATTAAATAATAAAAATAAATAATATCAAATTTATCAAAATATAATTTTAAAACAGAACATAGTCTGCATTCAAACAAATATTTTTAAAAAAATCGTTCTTTAAACATAAGGGTGAATTAAATATTGAAATTTGAATTTGACATTTCTTAAAACAGCATGTATATAAATAACACTGCATATTTTTCTACGTACTGTGGAGTTAATAAAGTCTATTTGTATTCTGCGAACGCTTTACCAATTTATCTTTTCCAAGCATTGAAATAATCTCAAGAACATAAATCATTAATTTGAAATGTGTATGGACAGCATTGATAAAGTGCTGGTAATTATTTATAACATAATTTCATTTTGAAACAAACGGATAGAATTCATTTTATTGCCAATTTTACTGGTATAGATTTTTAATTAACAACAAAGACAAGAAACCTACATCTTATTCTTTTCTTCATTTTACAACAGTAAGCCAGTTTAAATTTTTTTAAAAAGTATTTTAAATAAAAGTTTATGTAAAATTTTTCACACTAATGAAAAATATTATAATTTATTTTGTAAAAAAGTAAAAATCAATATATTCTCTAGGAAAACTATTTATTGTCAAAACTGACGTTTTTTGCGTAAACGTACAATTTATATCGTTTTTTTTTTTTTTGATATTCTTAAAATGCCATTTACCAATCAAGAGTATGCATATGGTTTATGGCGAGACATTACAAAATAGTCGTGCTGCTGCAAGACGGTACAGAAAGTTATTTCCAAATAGATGTCTATGATCTTATATGTCATTTGTGGCCAGTGTATCATTTTTACCTTCCGTCACCTTTAGGTAAGGAAGGTATTGTCTTTGGTCAAAAAATTCGGTGGTGAGTTTTTAATGAATAAGCACGTTTTAGGGTCCCTACAATACGAATTTACTATTTTTAAGATGATGTCTGTATGTATGTATGTGTGTGCGTGTGTGTGTGCGTGTGTCCGTGTGTGTGTATGTGTGTCCGTGTGTGACAAATTTTTCTCCGACGATAACTTCAATACTACAATTCTAAAAATTATAATTCTTTCGTATTCCTCTTCTGTACGTCCCTATGAAGAGTTGATTAGATTTTGGTTATAATTGATCCACCGGAAGTACCCTTATTTGAAGTTTTTAACAGTTTTTCTTAAAAAACCGAAGTTAAATATTATTTTTTGACATTTTGTTATTATATTTATTAAAGAAAATACTCTTCTCTATATGGTTTGATTATACATTTTCCTTCATATTCAATAGATGTAGAGTAAAAGCATTATAAAGAAATTAATTTTCAAAAATTAGTCAGCTTTGATATATTTATCATGGAAACAGCTGCTCATTCAAAAAATTGTAATTGACAGTTGTAGTGAAAGGCTAAAGAGAAGATGGAAGGACTGTATCGCAGAAGACTTGAGAAAGGAAGGACTGTGTGAAGAAGATACGTTGAACAGGAATGAGTGGAAGAGAAGAGAAAACAGCAACTCCTAATAAAATAGGGGAAAGCTGTGTCAAGTGCATTTTAAGTAGTGTTTGTTTATGTCATAATTTTATTGGATTTATAGAACCTTTTCAAATGAACTTTTGGTATGTAATTTGTAAAAAATAGTATGTGTTCTTATTCGATTTTACATGATATTATATAGAAACTGTTCCACGGTACTTTTGGTATGGGATTTGTAGAATATACATCGAATTGACGGAAGGTCTTGTGCTGGCCACAACAGATTTTTTTTCTCAAAAAACACTTTAATTTTTTTTTTTTTTGCAAAATTTTGAACTTTGACGCGATTGGTCAGTTTTAAAGGCCTTTAGTTCTTGTAGAAAGCATGTTAAACAAAAATTATTGACAGATTTACTACCTACGGGGTCAATTCTACCATAGGTTAAGCGTTGTACACTTACTTACATTAGACCCTATATTTTGATATTTTCATATTTGAGGCCCTTCAAAGATCAATATTTTTTAAAATTTAAACTTAGTAGACACATAAAAATTATTGCAACATTGTAAACAAAAAATAATAATTATGCGTACAGTACTTATAGGTGCATGTTTCTATATGGTATAAATTCAAGAAAAAACGTAATTCTATGCTGTGAAAAAAGTGTCAGATGCGATTATGGTAAAAGAGATAAACATCCCGACGTTTTTCCGTTGTTTATTCTGTTACATGTAGCAAAAACGAATCGAGAGATTGACCAACATCCAACACACACATGCACATCCACCGTACCGTATTTCTTATGAATGGGTCGCAGTCCGTTATATTGGTATTCGCATAGTGTGTTCCACACGGCGTGCGATATTTCATGTATATACCGTCTATTTTGTATTCTGATCTCGCGGATGCCAGCTCGGCTCGGAAAGCCAAACGAAATGTACTAATTTATATACTTGATGTTTCAACTTAGCAGAACTGGGTTTTATAATTTTATGAGCGGTTTAAATTATCTATTGATTTGATGAAGATGTTAGGAATGAAAATGAAGACTTTGTCGGTGCTTCATATAAAGCCAGGAGATATATGTGACGTTGATAGCTTGGTCGTGAGAGAGCCAGGCTTTGGTTCACACAACTTGGGTTCGAATCTGTATAAAGGTCAAATCGCTGCTAATAGAACAAAAATGTCGTGATGCTCAGGAAACGTTATATAATAAACAATAAACGTGCAACATTCCTATGTTACCTATATAAGAACTTTAACAGGTACTACAAGTGCAACAGATAGCATCCTAGATAAAAGCAATAGAGCTGATATTTAAATGATCAAAATTTGAGTAATTTTTTATTTTCCTTTTTACCTCTCGCTAAGAGAGGTATTGGAATAAGCACGTTTTAAGGTCTCTATAATCCGATTATAACATTTTTATGATGATGTCCGTATGTGTGTGTGTGGATGTTGAAGCCTCGATATCTCAAATACTATAAGACTTAAAAAATATTTAACTATAGTTTCCTCAATCTTACATATCTGGGAAGAGCTGATTAGATTTTGGTAACAATTGAACAACCGGAAGTAATAGTTTCTTTAAAAAATCTCTTAAATATATAATTTTTTGGAAATTTTTGTTATTATTGAAGAACATAAAAATCTTCATCTAATACACTTAAATTTTTTATTATATCTTGTATAGATTTAGAGATAAAGACACTGTAATATATAGAATAATTTAATGTGATACATCGCAGAGGATAAGGCACTAAGGAAACCAGTTGACGAATTAAAATATTTAACATAGTTTGAAAATGACGCATGTCAGTGTCAAAAATCAACAGTTGTAGTGACATTCTGGGAGGTACATTTAATCTTTCTTATTGTTTTATTAATTAAATATTTAAAATTGTAGGTAAAATGTATATATCCATCAGAAATACCGCCTATCTTGTTAATGAATTGAAGAATCTCTGACATTTAGGAACTTCCTCATACAATGAAAAATAATTAAAATTGTACGTGTGCAGAAGACATGTTAAATACAATAAAAAACAATATTTGGGTAAAGTTATGTAATTTTTTTGTTATAAAACGACGGTTTGATAGCGAAGTGCAATAAAATACTTATATAACATAAAATGGAAATGGCGAGAGGTATTGTGCTGGCCATAACAGATTTTTTTCCCTTGAAATTTCTTACATTTTAAGATTTGCCTAATATACTAAACCCTAGTACACTACTAGAAAAGTTTTTGCGATATAGTAGGGTAATTCCGTGAGAGATGACATAGAGCTAGTTATAATAATAATTGTTAGATAGTAATAAGATTGTTGTACCTATATGATAGTGCGTAAATGTCATTGAATCGTACTTTTGATATTTTGTCGAAAAAGTTTCTGGTAGTAATTTGTTTCATTTGTATGGTGCGAAAGTTTTTTTTGGATATGTCTTATCTCTGGTTGTAATTTAGGTTTACCTAGTTTTCATAACAAGATTCTTATTTTGTCATATGAAAAAGGGCACTTTTATCGCCCTAATATCTAAATCCTAAATTTATATTTGTTATTTAGTTTTAGGAATTAGATTTTAGGGTTTCTTTAGGAGCACACTTCGCCTTAAAATTTACTGTTAAAAAATAAATTCTTAGTTTCTATTTTATGAAATGTAAAGCAAGCAGACATAGTCTTTTAGGAGCAAAGAAATTGCACACTGAGACACTAAAGGACATTAGTCTAAAGAAAATCTTGGAGTTTACAAAACATACAGGGCTCCTAGAATAGGAGGAAAACACGGAGGGTACAATAGACCAGAAAGGTCGCAGTACACGGGCAAAAATGAACCACCTCCCGACAATAATGAAATATAATAAAATAAAAGCTAACATTTAATGTAAGTATCAAATTAAATCGAATTGTATAATTTATTTTTGTTGTTCTAAAGTGTTTCCATAAAAACCAATGGATGTCATTAGTGTGCCATTCGGAGTTGTATTTATGTGAAGAAGGCCTAAATCCTAAGTACTAATTGCCAAAATACGACATCGGACACAGACACTGTAGTCATGCAATGGAAAGTATGGGTCTCAACAATTTGACACCTTACGTGAAATCCTGTGAGTGAAAACTATATCACTTACATCGCTATCTTCTACATGCCATGTTGTCTTACCTGAAACAAAAACAAACATGTTAAAATCTGCAAAGTGCGCGTAGTGACATGTTAGGTGGTGCGAAGTTATGTATCAGGCGTTATTTGCTGTAGCGTGAATGAAACGAGTGATGTTGGTGGATAGGGCTAACTGAAGCATGAAATGTGCATATCTGTTGTGTAATACACGGACAGTTTCATTGTATGTACACGAAGTGCAATGTTTGAATTAGGATGATTAATGGAAGCTGGTGAAATAGTATGTTAGATGTAAATTGATTTGAGATTCTTGCTGTGCCAATGAAATATTGTTGGAAGAACTTATAGATACTTTATGCAATAATCCCAAAGGATTTATTAATATCGTTTTTGAATCCATCAATATACAGGGTGTCCCATTTAAGGTACGAATGCATTGGTATCTCGAGAACCGTAAGAGTTACGAGGTTGGTTAAGTTAGACGAAAGTTGCCCCATTAGGAGGCTATTTTAATGGTGTTTTGTTATTTGCGAAAAAATGCATAGGTCACTAGATACAGGTGAAAATGTAAATTTAGCGATTTTCTTTTTTTGCTTATAACTTTGTTATATGAAATAATACGAGATTCTGGTTTGCACTTTCTTAAGGCACTTTTGTATGGTGAATTTGCAGAAATTCTCAAATTTTTTTTATATCTTACCATTTACGAGTTACTGATAGCAACTTTTATTTTTCATATGGAGGTCATATTAAGCTATGGCATTTTTAAATAGAGATTTTTTTAGCTTTACAATGATATAAAACAATAATAATTTATTTTTATAATTAACAGAAAAATTAATAAAAATTGATATTTATACTAAAATTAAATTGAAAAAAGTAAATCGTAGACTGCTATGGAAATAACAAACAACAAAAAAGTGCAACAATTGAATTTCTGAATTTTACTTGACAATAGTAGATTATTACGAGTAATAAAAATGAATTTTTCTCGTTGGGAAAAATATGATATGTTGAGTTGTTACATTCGTTGTCAAAGTTCGTTTATTACTCGTAATAATCTACTATTGTCAAGTAAAATTCAGAAATTCAATTGTTGCACTTTTTCGTTGTTCGTTGTTTCCATAGCAGCTTTCGATTTACTTTTTTCAATTTAATTTTAGTATAAATAACAATTTTTGTTAATTTTTCTGTTAATTATAAAAATAAATTATTATTGTTTTATATCATTGTAAAGCTAAAAAAATCTCTATTTAAAAATGCCATAGCTTAATATGACCTCCATATGAAAAATAAAAGTTGCTATCAGTAACTCGTAAATGGTTAGATATAAAAAAAAATTGAGAACTTCTGCAAATTCACCATACAAAAGTGCCTTAAGAAAGTGCAAACCAGAATCTCGTATTATTTCATATAACAAAGTTATAAGCAAAAAAAGAAAATCGCTAAATTTACATTTTCACCTGTATCTAGTGACCTATGCATTTTTTCGCAAATAACAAAACACCATTAAAATAGCCTTCTAATGGGGCAACTTTCGTCTAACTTAACCAACCTCGTAGGTCTTACGGTTCTCGAGATACCAATGCATTCGTACCTTAAATGGGACAGCCTGTATACCAAAAATAAATTTAAAAAATCGTTACTTTTACAATTATTAAGATTGCACAACTAATGTGATCATATTATAAAGCTGACCAATTGTACAAGATGTTCCTATGGCAAGGTTTTCCATTTATTACAAGAAGCTTTATTTATAGTGATGCCGTACAGATCTAGACTTTCTAGACTCTTGTCTTGTCTTGTCTAGATTATCAAGACTAGACTGGCAAGTCTTGTCTTGAAATTTCAAGACAAGACAAGACTTTCCTATTCTAGATCAAGACTCTTGACAAAATTCTAGACAATTTTCAAGACTCTAAATTAACTAGTAGTAGTAGGTATAATATGAATTTTTTTAATTCGATTCATAATAATATTATGAGGTAAATATCAACCGTTTACAAATCATTTTATGAACAAAGCTTATGGTTAATACAAAAATTTGGTGAATATAATACTTTTTGTTTATATTAGTATATTTTGATTGACTAAAACAATAATTATCACTAAGTTTCTACATAAATCCGAGTATAATGTATATACATATGAAGGCTTAGTGAGAATATGACCGTTTGATTGTATAGTATCATTTAAAAAATATTTGATTACAACAAAAAAAAATTCTTAATAACAATAAAGAAAATGACTAGGCGCAGACAAAATGTTTATTGCAATAATTGTTTCTGTATCTGTACGTTGTAAAAATATAAATGTTAGGATTGCCTGAGCTGTGTATTTACAACCGATAAAACAAATGATTAAAAACAGCACAGAAGACCGACGCGGGCTCTAGTATATATTTAATTTCCAATAATTGCGGCTTTCTGAACTTGCCGCCCAACAGTGCCAGAGTTATCTAATGAGTTGTACGGTCTTGATCAGCAATACCAGTAGAAGGTTATAGAAGTGTAATAAAAGGCAAACTAAACACAAGTCAATATATTGCTTCGCAGCATCAAAGTAGTACATTTTGCTGAAAACTACGAGACTATTTCGGTAATAGCTCAAGTAATTTGTTTAATTTTTATTTAATTCCATTTTGGGGAGGTTTTGGGGCTAGAATCAGCCCTACCCATTTGTTTCCTTTTCGTTTTCGACGTTTTATTAATGGCCATTTGTTGTTGTTTATCTTGGGATGCTCTAATATGATATTTGTGTTTAAAAAATCTCTGGCTGATGATGGAAGTTTTCAAACTTCCGAAATGTTCCAAACATTGAATATGATTTTATGAAAACTAAAACTGTTCTTCATTTTCCCCACCTCGAGGAGGCGGTAACCATTCGAGATATTAAAATAATTCCATTAAAAAAGTTGAATTTTTACCTTACATTTTGACGTTTTGAAATGTCACTTTTTTGCATAATGATACAAAATGGGTTTTACATATTTAGTTATGGAAAGCGTGATATTGCCAAACAATATCACGTTTTCATAATGTACTATGTACAAAATTTTATCTAATTTCGCTAAAATAATTTTAAAATACTCAAAATTCTAGGTTTTTCTGTGACATACATAGTTTCAAAATCAATTTACCTAAACGTTGCCGTAAAGAAATTAATTTAACTTTTTAATTTAAAAGCTTATCAGAACATTGCGTATTATCACCGTATTATTATTGAAAATGAGTTCTGAATGTGTTCTAAAACCGATGTAGATCTTCCTTCTGATGTAGAGGAACAGGGTCCTCCACCGTAGTAACAAATTAGAACAAGGGTCAGTTATATTAAAAATAGACCTTAAAACTGTATATTAAGGACTATCAAAGTTTAAAAATAGTTATTAGTTTCTAAAATAATCGAGTTTTTATAACTATTTCCACATCTCTTTATCTGCGTCACACATTTATTCTATTCGAAAGTCTTACTACTTTCAAACCTTCTGCTATCGCCTTTTTGAAATACGGAATCCATTTGCAAGTATATAAATGCAGAAAATAACAACAATAAACAACAGAAATAAACCAAATAATACTAGTTTAAATTTATGATGCCATGACAAGCGTTGGTAAGAAAGTAAAAGTTATGTTGAATGACATAGGCTACCAGTGGTAATCAAATCTGGGACTATAATACATACGTAGTATTTTTATTAATTATGGCATTAAATTACTTATTATCCACCCATATTTCCAATTATTGACCACAAGGGTTATTTTAACATATTTATACATTTTATAAGTGCTGAAAAAAATAAATATATATGACTTCAATTATTAGCGAAATCCACTGTTTGGCAACAAAATCATCTCTATATCTACGTCACAGAATATTTAAAAAATTATTACGGCTTAACGAATAACAATAAAGACTTTCTAAAATTACATATCAGTATAGATGAAGTTTTGTAAAAAAATATAAAAAAATATAATGGAGGATCCTATTGGGTGTGAGTTAATAATTCATAGCTTAGCTCATGTGGTTTATTCAATATTTTATTCAATTTTGACGAAATAATAATAATAATAACCATTGTAATATTTAATTTTGACAAAATAAAACACTAATCAGTTAGTAGGCTATGCATGACAATCGTCGATGATAGACGTCAAGTCATCTATTTAAAAAGATTTATTGTATTGTCTATCATTCTGTGTCGTGAAAAATAATGAAAATGGGTAATAATGTCTGTTAAATACTGTGGTGTTATTTTCGTGCGTGATGTTATTTTAAATGCATTATTTGTTGCAAAGTGAGTTAAAATTGTGCGAGAGTGATTTAAAAAAAATTAATTCACTGGTGAATAAAATGTTACTTATAGTTGTTGCTATGGAGTTAATATAATGACAGTTTAAAACGTCAAAATTGAATAAAAAATAATTCCCACGGCGCAAAAGCTCGCTAAACTCAGGTAAAAGTTCACCAAGCCACGTGCCGTGAAAAGCCTGCTTTATATGATGTAAATACTTGTACATATGTAAATTTACATACCAAATAACTGTTCTGAAAATAACAAATCAAGTATTTTTACATATTTTTTACTTCATAAATCATTTTTCATTATCTTATGCCAAATATAACAAAAGAGAATAAATATTAATAATTACGAAAGAACAATATAAATTAAAATTTATTCTCTATATGAGTTAATGCACCTAACGGTTTCCTTTGCTTTGTAGTATAAAATCCCGTTCTAATATTCTCGGAGTTCCATCAATCACATCAAATTTGTAGTTCATTTATTTACCAACCAATAACAAACATACGATGCCGTAATCCTCTAAACTCATTACTGCCGAATTCGCCGGTGGATCCAACGGTGCCTTGGATTCTCAGTCAATAAATCAAAGCCGTGATTATTTCATGTTTGTTTCAAGGCGGCCTTGAATCAGCTAGCCAAGCCACACATGGAGAGGAATATAAACAATAATTTGGTGAAGCAATAGAATCAGATGATAAGGTGAAGCCGAATTAGATTACATGTTCGGCTAATAGACGTGGACTTTTATTGTTATTTTTTATTATTTTTCCTATGTTCCATTCACATGCTCTGATATTCGATTGCCCAAGAAGATTCTTGTGTTTAATTAAGAAATTAAGTTGAATTAACGTCCAAGATGATTTAATAAATTAGAGAAAGCAATAGTCATTACGTTAATTAAAGAGTGCGGTCTTTTAGTGATTCATTACTAACAAAAATAGTGCATAGCACAATTTTTTTAAATCCAAATTAATGGACAAACCTTCCTTCAAGATTTTTTATAGAGTATACAGGTGTCTCTTAAATAGGGGGACATGGCTTAACCACAGATTCCTGAGGCTAAAATAAGACGATTTAACCAAACTTACTTCTACCGGAAAGTGTACCATTTAGTCAGAATTCTGCTTCAAAGTTCTTCGAAAAATTAATTTTGCTTATAATAACTGGACGCTTTATTCGATTTGGATGAAATTTAGTATGACAGTTTATATAGTTATGTCATCTTTTAAGATGACACTTGTTATTATTAGTGAACCACTAGTGTATGAAACGTAGGTGTCCCAACATTGATTAGACCATAACTTTTTAATGGCAACGCCGATAACATGAAATTCTTTTTCTTCAAAAAGATACATTCAATAATAAACTTTTCTCTCTCTGTGTAATTTGTGATATCTGTGATGGTTCAGAAAAAAAAAAAATAAAACCAGAGTGACTGCATCGAGAATTTTTTAAAAATAAATTTAATCTAGCAGTCTTTCCAAATGTCAAACAATTAATTTTTAATGACAGTAACGAGTTGTCAATCTTTTCAGCTTGTTTAGGAGTAAGCTAACATACGTTTCGATACGTATTAAATGCACAATAAAGCTTATCTTTAATCGTGTCTAAATTTCAGAAGAACAAATCAAAACTAAGCCGATTTGCAGATGTTTTAAATTTTAGTGAAAATTCATATAAGTTTAAATTGTTATTAATTCGTTAACCGCTCATCGGAGCAAAAATCGTTTAACATGACATGAAGGAGAATTCCAAACTGAATTACAATTTTTAAACCGCGGTACCGTATCTTTAACCGAGACAGAGTTGTTGATGAATTTGTGAAAAAGCGCTGACAAAAATTATTTAAAAATCATCGATAATTTACTTCTTTAGATGCCACGACAAATGTAAACTGTTACAAATAACAAAATCTATTAGACCAAGTATTAAAAAATTAATATCGTGTATATTTTGAGTGATTAAATCTTCTTTCATACATTGTTGTTCTGGTTACCTATTTTTGAACATAACTCGTTGAGAGTGACTGGACTATTAAATCTCTATAACGTTTACTTGAAACATAGTGCATAAAATAATTAGGTAAGGTTTACACAAAGAAAAACTGAATTCTCATATTAAAATCCTGTCTCACTTTTCGATTTAAAGCCTGTACATGAAATTAAAAATCTGTTGTGGCCAGCACAAGACCTTCCGTCAATTCCATGTATTTTGTACAAATCCCATACTAAAAGGTCCTTGGAACAGATTCTATATATTATCATGTAAAATCGAACACGAACACATACTATTTTTTACAAATTCCATACCAAAAGTTCATTTGAAAAGGTTCTATAAATCCAATAAAATTATAACATAAACTACACTAAGTAATGTCCTTCCATCTTCTCTTTGGCCTTTCTCTGCGTGTCACTTGCGAGCAACACTATGACATACCAATTTTAGATCCTATACTTTTTTCCATATTTGGTTTTGCACTTGCAACTGACATCTGTCAATTAAATTTTTTTGAATAATTGTGTCAGCTGTTTCCATGATAAATAACAAAGCTGACTAATTTTTGAAAATTAATTTCTTTGTAATGCTTTAACTCTACATCTATTGAATATGAAGGAAAATGAATAATCAAACCATATAGAGAAGAGTATTTTCTTTAATAAATATAATAAGAAAATGTCAAAAAATAATATTTAACTGCATTTTTTTTAAGAAAAACTGTTAAAAACTTCAAATAAGGGTACTTCCGGTTGACCAATTATAACCAAAATCTAATCAGCTCTTCATATGGTTGTAAAGAAGAGGAATATGAAAGAATCATAATTTTTGGAATTGTAGTTTTGGAGTTATCGTCGGAGAAAAATTTGTCACACACACACACACAGACACACACACAGACACACACACAGACACACACACATACACACATACAGACATCATCTTAAAAATAGTACATTCGTATTGTAGGGACCCTAAAACGTGCTTATACATTAAAAACTCACCACCGAATTTTTTGACCAAAAACAATACCTTCCTTTTGACGGAAGGTAAAAAGCATAATGTGAAACAAACTTTAATGTATATTTGAAACAGGGTTTACGGGATTATCGGTTTTTGCGATAAATTCAATTTAGATGTCAGGAAATGTTTTCGTATAGATGCCACGTTTTTGCTGATACTAAAAAGCGTAGTGCTAATGCATCTTATACAACTTGCTCTTACCTAATATGAATTGTAAAAAATACGCACATCGCTAATAATAAAAACAAAGGATGATATGAGAAATAAATCCTCGTTTAAGATGAATCTAGTATGCAAATCTTGTTTACGCGATTAATTCCAAATGCACTCTTCAGGTTATAATTGCGTTTGAAAGTGTCTGTATCCTCAATTATGTCATAATGGAATAGCTGAAACTAATTCCTAATTGCTCAAGGAAGCATTCTTAACATCAGTAAATAATAACTAACGCATCTTCAACGCTTCTAATTTCTATTCCTTAATCAGAGAAGAAAAGTGAATTAAATTTATATTCTTAATATTTTAACATATCCATATTAACTCTTTATAAAGAATCAAGGAAGTTTTGCATACCAACGTTAATGTTAACTATTCATAACTAAGGAATCAAGGCATTTAATGTAAATAACGAAACGGGAACTGGTGATCAAATCTTTGAAGTCGCCGCCATGAGCAGCAAGCGCTATGCAGATTATGAGGAAACCGGTAACTTCTTCTAAAACGGAAATGACCATGCAGCCAACTCTGTTATTAAATGGATTGAATTAGAAAAACAATTACGGCTACGATTTATTGGCTACTTCAAACGGTAGCACGCAACAATTTCTGTTCATAATAATGAAAATACTGAATTGCTTAACTAAAATAAAAGATATTTTTTCGATTGTGGCTTCCTTCTTCTTGTTCTTTTTTCCACCTCTTCTCCTCCTCCTCCTCCTCCTCCTCCGTATCTTTGATGGTGCCATTAATCAAGTATTGGATTCCTTTTTTCCAAAACTTAATTTTTAACCTATTCCTTTTACTTCTTTCAGTTCTTTGAAATATTTTTTATTTCTTCCAATTTTTTACCTCTCTTATTTCCGACAAGTTTTGTTATTTTTCCTTCCTTTGCTGCTTAGTGAATAAGCACGATTTAAAGTCACTAGAATCCGATTTTAACATTTTTACAATGGTGTGTGTGTGTGTGTGTGGATGTGTGTGTGGATGTGTGTGTCTGTGTGTGTGTGTGTATGTGTGTGTGTGTGTGTGTGTGTATGTGTGACCAATTTCAATACGTATTCCTTAATCTGACATTAATGGAAAGAGCTGAAAAGGTTTTGGTAACAATTGGACAACCAAAAGTAGTAATTGTTAAAAAAAATCTTATAGAAAATATTTTTTTTTGGAAATTTATGTTATAACAAAGAATTACAAAAATATAAAATCCTCTATCCCATACATTCAACATTTTTATTATATTTTCTACAGATTTAGAGATAGAGAATTATAAATATAAAAATAATCCGTTGTCATGAATTTCACATCCCAAATAACTCAATGGAAACCAGTTGAAAATGTTTTTAAATGATAGAAAAATGGCAATGTCAAAAATCTAGATAAGAGCCCTGTCCCATAAGTGTTGGCCCAGTTGCATAAAATCATTGAAATGACTTATTTAAGCAAAAAATCAAAACATCTACTAATTTATTTCCATTGAATTATATCTTAATGCCTTAAATACTGGAAATAACTGATCTACACTAACTAATGCAATTGGATGCAGCTTCTCCAGTTGAGCACAAGTATAAGAAATGCATTTTTTTTTATGACTGGGCCAACACTTATGGGACAGGGTCGTATATTACAGAAGGCTTTTTTTTATTATTAATTAAATATTTTAAATTATAGCTACATATATTACATATACGCATCAGAAATACCGCCAATCTCGTCAATAAATTTGAAGAATTTCGAAAATTTAGAAGAGTAGGATGAAACTTATTTATAGAATAAATTAAAAAATATAAAAATATATCAACAATATATTGTAATTAGAATTATTGTGTATACCAAAAATGTAAAATACAATGTGTACTTATATAGCCTAATATGGAAATGGCGAGAGGTCTTGTTGGCCTCAACAGATTTTTTGTTCATACTTCTACCAATTTAATTGAATTCATATATAAAATATGAACATAAATTTTTAACAGATTAGAACTAGATACCGCTCAAATTTGTGATACCTCACAATATAATATTCTCTTCAAACTGCAGTTTCAATTTCTTGCTAAAACTGCAAGATTATATTCTTTAAAACTTTCAGTACTACAGACATTTTAATGAACAATTTCCTAATGCTCTGTACAACGTTCAGCTGTTCCTTCGTTCCTGATTCCCATGACTGCCTTCGATCGTCTATCTAGCCTCACAGGAAAATTGAAATTGAAATGGGATACTTTGCGAAAAGAGGAAATTCTAATTGTAATTGCGATTCGATAACTAGGTTACGAGAAGCAGTAAAGAAAGAATCAATGAAATTTTTGCAAGGAAGTATGAGCAGGTACTTATTAATAGTTCCGTAACACATTATAAGAAAATCATATACACTGTATCCCGCTCCAAATGGTACTTTTTTGCGCCTTTGGGAAGCCAATATTTTTTGCTGTTTTGTATTTCTCCCTACTCATCTTTAAAAACCAAAAACCACGAGCAATATTCGAATAACAGTAGTTGAAATCCGATTTAATAAAAAGATTACAAAAGTTTTTCTATTAAGTATTACTATTACTCAAGTATTTCACACTTTATAAAACGCATGGATGATTGCGGTTACTTCAACCGCATGTGACTGCGTGGGTTACAAAAATGTACTGCGGTTTCTCGATTCCACATAATATTATTATTTTCATATTGCAGTAAATTATAGTATGAGCCAGAAAAAATATTTTTTGTGTAGCATTCCAGCTTGGGTGTTATTCTGTTATTTCACATATAAAAAACTGGAATTGTTTTTTGAATTCTTTTAATTTAAATTTAATACAATCTCTGAAAAAACTAAAGTTGTTTACACCTGTCAGCACTGTCAGGCAGACTAAAATTTAGTGTAATAAAGTTGTGACGTCGTACCATTATAGCGCGAATAGATTTTAATAGATTTATGAATGAAATTGTCGGATTGTATCATAAAATTTGTCATATTTTGATAATTTTACAAAAAATATGAACATTATTTTTTAATACCAGACTTTAATTGAATACCTTAGCTTTCAGCCATTGTTATTTTTAGACAAAATATTTTAACATTATTATTATGGTCTTAGTGTACATGTTCAGTTTATTAGTAGTAGGTATTTTGCGGTAAAATATAATTTTTTCTAATCTAAATATAAAGTGCAACGTAATAGCTTATAAATAAGCTTGAAATTGATTAAATTTTCTTTTATATCTTTTATGTCTTAATATAGCTTTTTGATTTTACACTTATTATACAGGGTGTTAATGAATACATGCTACAAATTTATATGGATGCAAAATAGACTAACTTTTACTAATAAACTCAGTGTTTTTGATCTACAGGCCCTTAAAAGAGTAATTATCTACCTTAATTTTATAACTAAAGAAAAAACCCCTTAACCTTAACAATAAATTTAAAAACTAAATACGTATTTCGAGAACTAAGTTCTCATCATCAGTAGAAACTACAACGTAAAAACAGAGAAGTTAAGATTACTCAGCATGTAAACCATACCAGAGGTCAAAACAGCTCTCTGAGAGCTGTTTTGACCTGAGAGCTGTTTGACCTCTGGTATGGTTTACATGCTGAGTAATCTTAACTTCTCTGTTTTTACGTTGTAGTTTCTACTGATGATGAGAACTTAGTTCTCGAAATACGTATTTAGTTTTTAAATTTATTGTTAAGGTTAAGGGGTTTTTTCTTTAGTTATAACTTTACCTTAAGACTCCATTTTAGTTTTATACCTTAATTTTAGTTGGCTGCGACATTTTACTTCAGTTATCAATTTTGTTTATATTAAATTTTTTAAATGATATTACTTTTTGTAATATACGAGGTGTGGCAATTAAATAACGAGATTTATTTTTTTCCGGCTTCCCTGTAAATTTGGCAATAAGGCAGGCTATGTCATATTAATTTGTCATTTTCCCTTCATCCACTGTTGAAATTTCAAGATAATTAGGCAAACCGTTCGGCAGTAGCCTTTGATTGAAGTTAACTACTTTTTCGTGTTCCGCCGGAATCCGCTAAAGAAATGTACTAATTGTTGAAGAATATTTATGGTAATGAGAGTCTATCTAGTAGTCTAGTTTTCGAGCAGTTTAAAAGATTTAAAGAAGGAAGAAAAGAGATCGGAGACGATTAGCGCCTCGGCCGCGCATTGACATTGTTTTTTTTTTTTCAAAATGTAAGTAATTATTCGATTAGATGCCTGAGGGGTATTTCGTTAAGCAAGCATATTACAAGAAGGTTTTCATAACCCTTCATGCACGGGTGAGAAGAAAAAGGGCTGAAATGTGATGGATTCTCCCCCAAGACAACGCGCCGGAACAAAACACCCTGTCCGGAAAGACATTTTTGACGAAATACAAAATCACCGTGTTGGTACATCAACCGTACTCACTTGACCTAATGCCATATGACTTGCTTTTATTCCCAAATTGTAATTATCTGTTAAAAGGCACCAAATTCAGGGCCGAGATGTAGTTATAGAAAAGCGGCAGAGCTTATGAACAACCTAACAAAGGAGACCTGCAGGCATTGCTTCCAACAATGGAATATTCGCAACGGGCGGTATAGGGTTCGGGGAGGAGAGTACATTGAAGGTGGCAATATTTGTTTTGTATAGTTGTCAATGTTCTACGATCAATATTGTTATTTAATTGCCCCACCTCGTATGCAAAGTCTAATTTATTTATTTAATGCATATAAAAACGACCTGCTCTCAAGCGCCATCTGCTATTTTCTTACGTGAAATGAAGTATAAATCCCAACTTTACAAATACCAGTCTGCACCTTAGATAATCACACTTTTAATAGTCTGTAGCTCGAAAACCAATTCAAATTGAAATGACAGTTATGTATGTGTCAAGAACCTTACACACTGAGACATCTGGCGGATGTCAATATCATAAATATATTATTTAATGTGAGTTGTCACACTTTTTTATTTATACATCGTGGTTTCGTGGCATACGGTATAAAATTGGAAAATTAAAATATTATAATCATTAATCATTGTTTAACATATGACATATCACAAAAATCGCCCAAAAAACAATCTCCCCGCAAATTGTTTAATATCATCAAGTCTCAGTTCATCGGCATCACCCAAGCATCCGTTAGCCAACCACAGAAAATGAAATTATACTTAAACTCTGCTTTTTATTTGTTACAGGTGAGCGCTTCCGTCCATCTTCTGCCACTACCGCACACTCCAAGGTCACTGACCCGCGAATTTTTGACAAGGACATCGCGGAATAAGACATTAAGGTTATTAAAATTTTGATATGGGATATTATTAAGTTTTTACATAGCAATTTTAAAGCTTTTATACGGAGAAAAAAGTTGATACGGATTCTATACTTAATTATGGTACAAGAATATATTTTAAATATAATTTTTTATTGGTTGCAAAATATCAAAAAACAAATGTTATTTGCAAACCGGATGTAGTTTTTCTTTATAATAATTAGAACAATATAAAATTTCATAACTGTCCATTCTTGAATATGCCTATACTTTACTATTTTGGGAACTACCTAATGACAGTACCTACATAGTCCGTATTCTTATCTTCTGATTAGGAATATATTTTATTTATAATCTATTTTATTAGTTTAATTTTTGTACATCACCAAAAATTATTACTTTAACATAACTCGAAATCTAAAAGTGATAAAAAAATCTGTTGTAGCCAGCACAAGACCTCTCGCTATTTCCATATTAGGCTATATAAGTATTGTATTGCACTTCGCTTTCGAACCGTCGTTTTATAACAAAATATTATAGAACATTACACAAATATTGTTTTTTATTATATTTAACATGTCTTCTGCACACATATAATTCTAATTATATATATTTTTCATTGTATGAGGAAGTTTCTAAATGTCAAAGATTGTTCCAATTCATTAACCAGATTGGCGGTATTTCTGATGGATATATGCATTTTACCACAATTTTAATTAATAAAAAATAAGAAAAGTTAAATATACTTCCCTGAAAAAGCTATCAGAATGTCACTAAAACTGTTGATATTTGACAATGTCATGTGTCATGTTATAAACATTGAAATTTGTCAACTGGTTTCCTTAGTGCCTTGGTCTCTGCAATTAGTTTACTCTATAAATTATAGAGTCTTTATCTCTAAATCTATATCTATCTATAAAAAATTATATTTAGAAGAATTTTTCTAAGAAACAACTACTTCCGGTTGTTCAATTGTTACCAAAACCTTTTCAGCTCTTCCCAGGAATGTCAGATTGATAAAACTGCAGTTAAATATTTTTTAAGTCTTAAGCCTCATTTCCACCGAATGTCTTAATGCTTAATACATAAGGCTTAATGAATTATAACAATTTACTAGGATACCATTTCCAGCTATTTTGTTTAGTGACAATTCAACAGAAATGTCATATCTTTTTTCCGAATTACTTGTTGTTTAGTAGACTGCCATTGCAGCAGCAATTCTTCTTTTTACCTTCCGTAAAAGGAAGGTATTGTCTTTGGTCAAAAAATTCGTTGGTGAGTTTTTAATGAATAAGCACGTTTTAGGGCCCCTAGAATACGAATTTACTATTTTTAAGATGATGTCTGTATGTGTGTGTGTCCGTGTGTGTGTCCGTGTGTGTGTCCGTGTGTGACAAATTTTTCTCCGACGATAACTCCAATACTACAATTCTAAAAATTATAATTCTTTCGTATTCCTCTTCTCTACATCCATATGAAGAGCTGATTAGATTTTGGTTATAATTGATCCACCGGAAGTACCCTTATTTGAAGTTTTTAACAGTTTTTCTTGAAAAAACGCAGTTAAATATTATTTTTTGACATTTTGTTATTATATATATTAAAGAAAATACTCTTCTCTATACAGTTTGATTATACATTTTCCTTCATATTCAATAGATATAAATTTAAAGCATTATAAAGAAATTAATTTTCAAAAATTAGTCAGCTTTGATGTTTATCTTGGAAACAGCTGACATAATTATTCAAAAAAATTTAATTGACAGATGTCAGTTGCAAGTGCAAAACCAAATATGGACAAAAAAAGTATAGGATCTAAAATTGGTATGTCATAGTGTTGCTCGCAAGTGATACGCAGAGAAAGGCCAAAGAGAAGATGGAAGGACATTACTTAGTGTAGTTTATGTTATAATTTTATTGGATTTATAGAACCTTTTCAAATGAACTTTGGGTATGGAATTTGTAAAAAATAGTATGTGTTTTGGCTAAAGTTAAGTTTAACAAGGATTGTAGAAATTTATATTGAAGGTTATGTATAGTTGCTAAACCATTAAAAACATTAAATACCACAAAAATTTGGGTGCGGAAAGCAATTTTTATAGCGATTTTGGCATTTTTTCTGAAAAAAATTAGGTTAAATCAAGTACATATATTTCTATGTTTAAGTACGTACTTAAGCTTCTATACGAATAATACTGTTTCAATTAATGTATATTTGCAAAATTATGTCTTATTTCCCTTATTTTCCATCGTTTTATAACATTTTTACCTTCCGTAAAAGGAAGGTATTGTCTTTGGTCAAAAAATTCGTTGGTGAGTTTTTAATGAATAAGCACGTTTTAGGGCCCCTAGAATACGAATTTACTATTTTTAAGATGATGTCTGTATGTGTGTGTGTCCGTGTGTGTGTCCGTGTGTGACAAATTTTTCTCCGACGATAACTCCAATACTACAATTCTAAAAATTATAATTCTTTCGTATTCCTCTTCTTTACATCCATATGAAGAGCTGATTAGATTTTGGTTATAATTGATCCACCGGAAGTACCCTTATTTGAAGTTTTTAACAGTTTTTCTTGAAAAAACGCAGTTTAATATTATTTTTCGACATTTTGTGATTATCAATATGAACGAATATCTTATTCTCTATACGGTTTGATTATAAAGTTTCGTTCATATTCAATAGATATAGAGTTATAGAGACATTAAGAGAGATTAACTTTCAAAAATTAGTCAGCTATGTTAAAATTATGGAAACAACAGATAAATTCAGAAAAATTTAATTGACAGATGTCAGTGTCAAATGCAAAACCAAAGTTGAAAGTACAGTGTCAGAAAGTTATGTGTGAATGTGATAGAGTGTCCCTCCAAAGAGAAGAAGATGGAAGGACTGTGTAGCAGAAGATTTGAGAGAGGAAGAATTGTGTGAAGAAGATGCGTTGGACAGGAATGATTAAAAGAGAAGAGTAAGAAACAGCGACCCCTAATAAAATAGGGAAAGGAACTTTCGGTATAGAATTTGTACAAAATAGTGTGTTCGTGTTACAATTTTATAGGATATACAGAATCTTTTTCACGGAACTTTTGGTATGGGATATATACAAAATACATTGTATTGACGGAAGGTTTTGTGCTGGCCACAACAGATTTTTTTAATATGTTATACCTATACACAATTTTCTGTATTTATATCGATACCGAAAAATTAATTAAAAGTTAATAATTATAAAATAGACTGAGAGTTGACAGTTCAGGTTAGAATTTTTCAATCATTTGTTTTTACTCATTGCTCTTAGTTCTTAAGCATTAAGCCTTATGCAAAGCTGGAAATGGTAGTAAACGTTGTCATATGATAAACATTTTTACGCATTGCGCTTAGTTATTAATTATTGCTCTTACGCATTAGGACAATCGGTGGAAATGAGGCTTTATAGTATAGAATCGTGACTACAACATCCAAACATACATACACACACATACACACACACATCATTTTAAAAATGTTATAATCGTATTCTATGGACTTTAAATCGTGCTTATTCAATAAAATCTGGATATGCAAATTTTAGCATGAATCCAATACCTCTCTTAGCGAGAGGTAAAAATGTTTGGCAATTCAAATAACCTATAATCAATGTCAAATAAATATGGATTAATGCTCATGTTTTTCCTATCCCCCAATGCAGTATTGCCGCTTCTTCATAATTTATTATTTTCATGATCAACGGAATTGGCAACAGTGTAGAAATCTCCAGTCCATATTTATTTGACGGCAAGTATAGTTACTTGATTAACATAATAGCAAGAGTAGCTAAATCGCTACATACACATTCAATATTCAATTATTAGAAAAAACCAAAAAGTTGTCTCCATTAATCTTAAAATGAGAAATAAAAGTTCCATAGTACGTTTTTGTTTTATAGTATTTGAGAAATTGTGCCTGTAGCATCCATAGACAACAAAATAAAAAAAAAATGGTGTCCATAACAATTTTCTCATGTAGAGTTAATAGATAAAGTACTTACAGAGTATATTATCAAGTAAAAAGCAAACAAAATAAAGTGTTAGTAATTCGATAATCTGTAACAACTTTGGTAAACTTTCTCATCATCTTCATTCAGGAAGCTTTTACCTATCTTTATACCACAAACAAACATGCAAGAGCGGTGTTGTGAAATAAGATCTGGTCAAGATACAATATCTGGAGATGTATCAGTATCATAATTATACGGCAATTATACGGGGTAGTACTGGTTACAGCCGTTCATCAATTAAAGCGTGCCCCTTTCCAACCCGCGGTACGCCCGTCCTTGTGCAATTACGACAAGATTACCTGGGAACCTAGTTTACCATCGGACGCGGCTTCCGTGTTCAACAGATCATCTACAACCATTTTTATGCACGTTATTATACAGATCGATGACGTAATTATGATAGTTCGAGGCAGATACGGTGTTTATGAACATCACTACCGTATTAACTACTTCATTAAAATTCTTCAATAATGCTACTCTGCTACTTATAAATTTGTTTTGCAAATGCTAATACAAAGATGTTACATACAAAGAAGACAAAAAATTGATTATATGAACTGCAATAACATGCTGCGATCATAATGAAAGTTTTTAATACTCATGCTATACAAGGTGTTTCAGGGATGGTGTAATAAAATTTAATAGCTTATTCTTGAGCTCGTATTGGGTAAAAAATGTTGTACAAAGGACGATCTTGTTTCCTATCCTACCACCGTCTTGAAAATGACTCTAGAGGTGTACATTTTAAATAAATTAGGAAAGAGTGTAAAGATAATGTCAGCCACCGGGATTTGAACCCAGACCCACTGTCTTGCCGGGACAACGCTATACCAATTGAGCTATGGTGGACTCCACACGATGGCTCACACTATCTTTCCACTTAAGTTGATAGAATGAAATTATTCTCTTTAAGTGTACATTTTAGTCTCTAATTTGAAAACAGGTCCAGATTGAATTATGAAACATTGTATATTTGCTACATCATATAAGAACATTATTTTCCCAAATTGTTACTGCGGGCAGTGGTGGTAAAAACAAAAATCTTGTTATTTGGGGGTTTAATGATTTTTTTTGAGTACATTTGAAAGTTCCCTGAAATTTAATGAAACAAATCTACTCTTATTAAAATTCGATAAATGCATCGTTCTCGAGATAACAAAAGAAATATTTCATTTTATCTTATTAGTATTATTTTTTTACATTTCATTACCTTTTTAGTCAAATAATTCGATGGTGAGTTTTTAATGAATAACATTTCTCTTCTTTACATCCATATGAAGAACTGATTAGATTTTGGTTATAATGGAACGACCGGAAGTACTTTTATTTGAAGTTCTTAACATAAATTCTATTTCTTTTACTTGCCAAAATACGAAAAATCTAAATTAAGTAATTGTTATTTATTAAAAAAATATATCTTGTATTTTGGTAGTTGTGTAACAATATCTATGTTTATGACACTATACACTCTAATTGAGCTATTAAATATTGCTCTGAATAAAACATTAGAATGATAAGTTTTTATCCTCATTTAACCAATCACGGAGTGTTGCGAAAAATCTGAAAAAATTCGAAATAAAGCGGGTTCCCTGACTACGCACTCTTTGCCATGTTCAACGAAAATAAGTTTTAGTAAAGTTGGATTTTACGTCGCCACTTGTATTGTAATTTAAATGTTCCTGTACTCTTTATTTTCTATCTTCCATCTTCAAGAGGTTGGTTGCCTTGTAGAAAATGAGATTGGGCCTATATTCATATGACACTTTCACTAAAATCAATCGGCAGTGTGGTGTACTGCTCAAATAAGAGCAAAACGCGTCTGTGGTTCTGATGGAGTATGTGAATATTGTAAAACATGTCAATTGTTATTTTTAAATATCTTATTAGAGCAATTCTACCAAGTGTCGCAATTATATTGTACTTTTATTATTATTAAGAAAATATTAAAATCTGTTTCTTCTTATTCAACAAAATATTCCGTTGCATAGAATTCAAACAATAAATTTTCTCTACAGCTTCTAGATTTACATCTTAACATCTCGTTCTATGAATTTAATAAATTTGTTTTGTGCAGTTCAGGTCGTCTAAAATGGTAAAATCGTGTTGTTGAGTTAAAATCTGGTAAATAAACATTTAGTCTGTACTAGAAACCACAACTTCCTTATTACCGTATACTGAAAAGGAAAATAAACTAACATTTGTGCAGTTTGCTTTAGAAACGATAATATGCATGCTAATCAGATAAAGAACAGCAACGCAATCGTTGTAGGTGACACGAACACAACTGCAAATTTAATCAGCGAATAAAACAAACAGTCAACTTTAAAGTCCGGTTTACATTGTACGGACCACAGTCGCAAGCAACTAATCGCTCAGTGTAATATGGAAGTTAAGGGCAGTTTGTTTTGCTGGAAATATATTACACGAAATAGAACATAATCCAGTCTACAATTTTAGTTATCAGCTACTCATCTAAAGTACGAACACGACATAATTTTGTTTCACTATATCGTAAATGCGCAATATTTATAAAATGTCAATTTCGATTTTAGTGGTTATAATTTACTTTTCTTTCAAAATTATTATACAGGGTGTTAAAAAATAGAACTAATAACAAACTGATTTGTGCTCCTTGAGCATTTAAAATTTAGTTCATTTTGACAGTTACTTAGAAATTTGCATAGAGTCGAAATTTATAATTATTATATCAGCCTAAAATCAAAAACTTAGAATTTGATTTGTTAAAGCGAAATAAGAGAGTGTTATTTAAGTATTATTAAGAGCAGTAAGTTCTTATCGGTTAAGAATAATTTGGAGATCAAGACGAAATCGAGATTTCTAACATATTTGATACCGGTAGATGAGCATTTGCTGACCGCAATGATTATTAAATTTTTTGCACAATCGACGCAATAACAAAAACAAAAAAGATTTTTTTTTCGCTAACTGTACGTAGTTGATTCTATTATGCAATTAATTTTTGAAGAAGGTTAGTATTTTTTTATTATTAAACTTATAAAGTAGATGGCTTTATTTTGTTAGATAATTACGTTCTCAGAATATGTTACGGCGTTTTGTTTGTTTTTACAATCCATAAACCATTTATAGCATTTCTCATAAACTTCTCCCGATTTTTTATGTAACATTTCAAGAGTAGCAATATTTGCTGGTTCTAATATATCAGATGGCGTACTAGATATATTAATAGTTATTTACATTCGAGTGCGTATAAGTTGTATTTTACTGCGCGACAGCTTTGTTTAAGGCACGAGCCCTTAAGGCGAGTGCCTTATTAGCTGGAGCGCTGTAAAATACTTCACGCACAAGAATTGTATCAAATTTTTTGGCCGACGATAATGAAAATCCCTTTTTTTAATGAGATAGGTTACATTTCTAAAAATGGTTAGTTTAAAATAATGGGGTTAAGTCAATTTCCAAATTTGATTTTACTTACCTTCCTTAGAGTACTTCCTCTAGCGAAAATTAATTTGTAATAATAGACGTTATTTATGACTGATAATATATTTATTTGCTCATGTTTTCTTCGTAATAAATAATGGGTAGGTGTCGATATTTGACATTTCAGCAATGTTCGCTTCGCGTATTTGACATGTATATCGATCGGTGACTATGTCGGTAACGGCGGATTTTTACAATAATGACATATGTCACTGCCGTGATTTTGGTTTATATAAATTAATTTTAAATTTAGGAAATGTTAAAGTAAAAAAATAACTTATGTAGGTAGTACTTTTTTACATGAACTTTATTATAGTAAAGATGATTTCTTTTCTAAATTCCCATAAACGTCCAGTGTATTTTGATTATTTTACCGCATAGTTAGACAAGTTACAACACAGTAAGCATAAAATGTAGGTTACACTTCCTGTGTATACAATTGTAAAGTCCCCATTACACTTCAGAAGGGCAAAAATGATTCTAAATCACTATCACTGTTGTACTCGTCCCAAAATCATTCATTTTTTGTATTAATGAAACAAATAACTATTAAAGTATTCGTCTATTTTTTATTTAATTACCGCTTCCTGAACGGTAACTCCATTGAAAACGATTATTTCGTATGTACTTGTATATTACTTTTTATTATTGCTGTTAATATCATTACAAATATAATATGTATATGCCTACAATAATTACAAGGATTAGTGCATAGATTTAGTATGTGTTGCCTGTAACGCTTGCTAGCGATTCACGCAGAATGCTAAGCAGGCTTTATTCAAAACAAATTTTGATTGCACGATATCCCATTTAAATAAGTCAACATTGAATAATCCTCGTGTACCTTAGAACAGCCCCATTAGAATTGCAAAGAGCAACACTTTTCTCATCGTGCAATAAATTGGAAAACAAGTAAGTCACAAGATCGCATTTCGCAGACTTGGAATCCGATGCCATCGCTGTTTTGTTTCGTAGGTGTGCAAGTTTGTACATGTCGTTATGACGGTGTATGGTGTAGGCGATGGACACACTATACTGTCCTACTCTCCCCCGCATTGGCTGTTTATGCAAATATTACCTACATCTCGATCGTGATGCTCTCCTCTCTCCGGCATCCTCTCTGAGTACTTTGTAATAATAATGCTCTCCATTCGTCCATTCCCGTGGGAGTCGAAGCCACGCTGCTGATTTGTTTTCTGATGATCGTATTTCGAACCGCGTTTCACAATCTTCTCTTATCAAAGCAATTACCAATTCCGGAATTAAGATTGCACAAAAATATTTATTCATCACGGAAATTGAACACGTTTGTCTTAAGAATCTAGAAGTATTCCTAATGCTGAGGATCTCGTTAAGGTTCACTGGATTCTGATTAACTCTAGATTGTTTTGTAAATAGAGATCTTCATTATCTTCAGATTCTAGCAATCAATAGGTACCTATTTCAATTCTTAATGCAACGGCAAAGAAAGGATTTTTTTTAATGATTTAAAAAAAAAAACATTTTGTCTATATAAAGATAATAAGCCTCTTTCAGATTTTTTTAAATATCTCTCGCCATTGTCATATTAAGGCTGGTTTATGTAAACTGTAGCATTAGCATTATGACTTTGCATTAAACTTTACATTACGCTGTCCGGTTAATGTGCTTCTTATTGCAAACCAATAAGAGCAGGCCAGTAATGTCACTTCTTGTAAAATCGACACATCTTTTTCATCATAAACATATCTACATTGTTCAATTAACTGTATTAGTTGGACTTCTTTTTCAATGACACTCATTTTTAGTCAAGACAATGTGACAGAAATATTCAAAAATAACAAAATATTTCCAGAATCAAACTGTCGTCCACGAACATATACTCTTCTGATTGGTTGGCATTAGCATTATTCATACATATATCAACTCTTAAGAAACTATATTTCTCGTTCGTAAGAACAAAACTGGAATATTGTCAGCATGTGTGGTGTCCTATATTATAATAAATACAGCCATGTTATTGAATCTATTCAACGCAAATTTATTAAATTTTGCTTCTTCAAGCTTTACAGATATTATCCTAGTGTTGATACAGATTACAAAGATTTGTTATGTGAATTTAGTATTGTGTCTCTTGATACTCGAAGAAAAATACAATCATCATTGTTCTTTTATAAAGTTTTGCATTTTATTATAAATGATCCTGTAATCCTAGGTAAAATTCCTTTTTTAATTCCTAGGCATAATTCCCGATTTAAATATACATTCTACTGTAACACTCCTCGAACGAACTATGAAGTAAAGTCACCTATTCGTATGATTTGTTTTAATTTTAACAATTTACCTGAATATTTCGACATTTTCGTCGGCTCGATTGTAAATTTTAAAAATGCTTTATACAATTATTATATTCGTTAACTACTATTATTTATTACAATATATTGTTTTAAACAGCTATATGTATTATTAAGTTCTGGGTTTTTTTTGTGTCATTCTATTTGTTAACTACTTGTGTCATTAAACATGTTAAATTTATGGAGGTAGATACAGGAAAGTAAGAATTCTTCGGACTTTCAGTCAATTAATAAAATTTATTCACGCCGACGTTTCGACTATACAATAGTCTTCTTCAGGGCTAGAATGATCAGTTGAAAAAAGGAAACCACATGTGGATAACAGAACATACAGCACGGACAATTCAAAAATAAATAAATAAATAAATATGAATAAATAAATAAATAGTTATTATATAATAGTTCCATATGTATTGCACTCATCCCAGACAAGTTTTTCATTTTTAGACGATTTTCTCTTTGTGATATGTTGGTTTTAACTATTTATAGTAGTATAGTCGAAACGTCGGCGTGAATAAATTTTATTAATTGACTGAAAGTCCGAAGAATTCTTACTTTCCTGTATCTACCTCCATCCAACACAGTCGAATATTGTTTTTTCAAATGTTAAATTTATGTTTTAGTATAGTCAACCTGTAATTGGGGTCTTGAACCCTGTTGGTCAGACTAACAATAAATAAATAAAATAAAATAAAAATTAAAGATAGTTTATCTATTTCTAATTGATTCTATTTTGTAAATATCGCAAGAGTTTTGATTTTCATTATCTTTACTTTCGAGCTATAAACATTCGGTCGTTGAATTTATATTTGAAAGAAAAAACTTTTAGTTTTTTCTCGCAGAGGAAAATATGACACCCGGGAAAAGATAAAGCTTATAGAACAATATGTTCAATTCCAGTATGACTATTTTGAAACTGAAAAATTAATTGTCTGGCTAGAAGCCAGCTGTTAAAAAAACAGAATCCATATTTATAAAACTCCGCTGGAGTTATTAATCAGAAAAAATATTTGAAATCGAAATGATTCCAAATCCGCAGTATTCAGAATGTTGCGAAAGAAAATATCGCCGGTCTGTTGGTAACGTATCTATCAATTCATCAACGTCATCCTAGACAAACAGCGCGTGTTTATGCAGCAAGCTTTTGCTCTGCCAACCGCCTTTTGTCTGCGGATCGTGGCCGACTGTTTTCGATCTCGTTTCCCCGGCAGATAAATCGTAATTCCTGAAACTAATCTGACACTTCGGAAACGCTAATTCAAGCTATTTAGCTTCGTTCTCAGGACTTATATGGTCAAAAGGGGGAACTAGCAGATCACTTATCTGTCTGGCTTTAATTCATCTTGTTTTACTTTCGATTCAAACACGACTCACTCACACTCGTACTAGTAAATCTGCGGGCCGTTACTCTCATTCTGTTCTGACGGATGCTATTTTTAACTTCACTCTTGCTTTTACCCAAGTCAGAACTCCAAAATGTTTTTCAACGCGAATGGGACTAAAACGAAAACTATCACGAGTATAAATCAATCCTTTATATTTTGAATCGTTTTAACTAAAGAACAGGCAATGCATCAATTAATTTGTCCAAATTCTATAACAGCTAGTTCGGAGATCAAAAACATTCTGACAGTATTAGAATTTGAACTCTCCGTGCTGTTGTATTGGTCTCAGTTATAATGAAAAGTTGTTAAATAAATTTCAGCAATTGTCGCCTTTTCTCATATTATTAAACTAAGTGATGAGTGAATGTTTGATTTTAGATACTATTGTTCATATGTGTTTGACTTTGACAGTTCAGAATCACGCATGGTAATTAATTATAGTACTGAAATTTGAAATTACCCCTTACCTAAAATGTAATGAAAATGAAAGTAAAATGTTTAAAAAAAAAAAAATCTGTTGTGGCCAGCACAAGACCTCTCGCCATTTCCATATAAGGCTATATAAGTATTGTATTGCACTTCGCTATCAAACCGTCGATTTATAACAAAAAATTACATAACTTTGCCCAAATATTGTTTTTTATTGTATTTAACATGTCTTCTGCACACATATAATTCTATCTACTTTTCATTGTATGAGGAAGTTACTAAATGTGAGAGATTCTTCCAATTCATTAACCAGATTGGCGGTATTTCTGATGGCTATATGTATTTTACCTATAATTCAAATATTTCATTAATAAAATAATAAGAAAGATTAAATATACTTCCCAGAAAAAACTATCAGAATGTCACTAAAACTGCTGATTTTTGACACTGACATATATCATATACAAACTATGTTATAAACATTTGAATTTGTCAAATGGTTTCCTTAGTGCCTTGGCCTCTGCGATTAGAATATTCTACCGTGAGTATTTTTTAAAGTGAAACATTGGGTTTGTCATATCCATGCTTACGACTTGACATTTGATTGACAGCAATGTATTTGCACGTTCCATTTAAAATGAAACATAGGGAACGAATTTGACATTTGATAAGACGTCAATAGAGGTTAATTTTGTAATTATAACTGCATTCTAAATTAAAAATAGTTGTAAAAAAAATATAGTGTGCACCTTGTGCCCGAGTGGTTTTCTGACTCGGCTAAATTTCTTTCAACATTTTAAATGAGACAGACAAATACATTGCTGTCAATCAAATGTCAAATCATAACTTATAGGAAAATTCAACGGTTATCTGTCATATTGACAAGATGTCATTAGAGGTTAATTTTTTTTTAATAATTATACCTGTTTTCTAAAAATTAAAGGTAGATGTTGAAAAAAATACTGTGTGCACCTTGTGCCCGAAATATTTTGTGGTTTTCTGATTCCGCTAAATTACAATATTTAAATATAATACTTCTGTCAGATTCGTTCCCTATATTTCAATTTAAATGGAACGGGCAAATACATTGCTGTCAATCAAATATCAAGTCGTAGCCATGGATATGACAAACCCAATGTTTCACGTTAAAAAATACTCACGGTATATATTATAGTGTCTTTATCTCTAAATCTATACAAGATATATTAAAAATTTCCAAAAAATTATATTTAGATTTTTTTTCTAAGAAACTACTACTTCCGGTTGTCCAATTGTTACCTAAACCTTTTCAGCTCTTCCCAGGAATATCAGATTGAGGAAACTGCAGTTAAATATTTTTTAAGTCTTATAGTTTTTGAGGAATCGTCCCTCCAACATCCAGACACACATACACACACACATACACACATACACACACAGACATCATTTTAGATATGTTATAATCGGATTCTAGGAACCTTAAATCGTGCTTATTCAATAAAATCTGGATATGCGAATTTTAGCATGAATCCAATACCTCTCTTAGCGAGAGGTAAAAAATTATTGTCGCAATCAACAATGAGTTATTTTACTAACCGTTTTCATGGTTCACAAACACTACTCTACCGTGAAATATACAGTAATTAATTTACCAGATGTCGTTTCTAAAATTACAAATCATAGAACTATAAAAGCATATGTACAAAACTAACGGAGTTTACAAATCAGTTAGGCAGTTCCTCTTGCTATGGGGTACATGTGGGTATGTGTGATATATGGTGGGCAGAAAAAAAAACAGGACTAGTCGAAAAAGCTTGAATTTGGCTTTACAGTTATGACATTTGTCAAAAATTGAATTGTCGAATGGAAAAATTTCCCAGTGCTAAAATATTAATAAAAATTCTGTCATTAACATTTTAAATAAGTGGAGACGGAAAGGCAGAATAGAAACGAATCCAGGATCAGGGCGACACAGGGCATCAACTGAAGAAGAAGATAGAAGATTAATTGACAAACTAAGAGAAAATCCATTCTTCACCGTTATTAAAGCTCTTGAAGAAACAAATTTCCTGGGATCAGCATCAACTAGACGAACACTTCTCAGAGAAATATCTTAAGAGACTACCACAAAGAAGGGCGAATGGGGTTCGCTCTAGAACACATCAAAACTTTTGGAATAATGTCATCTTTACCGATGAATATACCTTTCAATCCACACATAGTGGTGATATTCGTGTCTATTGAACTGTGTGTTCGTGGTACGTTGAAATATATATATTAACAAAAAATCCGAAGCCAAAATATTAGACCCCGAACGCCCAAGAACTACCAGAAATAGTTAATAATTCATGGCAAAATGTTGTTACCGTCGAATATTGTATGAATTTGAACAATTCCATTCCACGCAGACTGATCGAAGTTATCAATCAAAATGGTTCAATGACCAAGTATTAGAAAAGTTGTAGTTTTTAAATAATTTTATTAAATCGTTTCCTAAATCGAATTACACTGTCCATCACTATACATAGAAAAAAGTAAAATACAACTACAAGCCCGCCCACACTCATACTAGTTTGACCGGATTACATTTTCAAATGGTAAGAAATTTCAACAAAATTCTGTCGGTATCTTTAAATATAGACTTAAAAGCAAAATGACTGGTGATAATAGTTCATACAGTTAAACCTTGCAAGACATATAGGACAATACTCACAGAAGAATGTGCAAGTCTTTGGAATCCAATACCTAATAGAATTCAAGTTGGTATTACTAATAAAGGCCATGTAACCCAATAATAAATGGCGGAATACTTGAATAACAGTCAGTTTTTGTATTTGTATTAAACTAGTCGAAAGAAATTTCTAGATATTTCTCACCATTTACATTTTATAATATGTTTGTTGAAAATGTAAACCGGCCGTACTATTATAAGTTTGGGCTTATATTGTGAAAAGAAAGATTGTAAAGTAGCGCATTAGTAGTGTTTGTCGTAAGATCAGTAGTGCATTTCTCTCCTCGTGATTAGTAAAGGTGCAATAGAGATAACCATCAATCTCTTTAATTGTATGCAACGCCGTAGGGCAGTCATTGTGCTTCCGAGAACTGTCAACTTAACAAACACGAGTTACAGCCGCCGAGAACACAGCAGACATTATTGTATTCAAATAGCGGAGCTGTTCTTTCGCGCTGCTGCACTGCAATCGGACGTCAAATCGTTAGCGCGAAGATCTAGGGCACTGCTTTTCAATCTTTTAATAACGAGCAACCCTTACATGGAGCACAGTCAGCCAACCTGTGATCCCCAACGCCAAATGGACGTACGACGGACATAAATACTATTTGCTACGCGGACACACAAGCGAAGCGCTTTAATGTTTCCTGCTTGGTTTCAATGGAAGCCGAGAGGAATCGCAATCGCTACTCCGGCTCCGCAACTATATATTTCTCAAAGAAAATATACTAAATTATTACCATATGTACACATGACTACTTCTAGTTTCAAGCTTGAAAACTTTTGCATTATTTATCATATCATCAACGTATAGTAATGCCTTAATAATTAATGCAATTTCTTAGCGAATAATATATCGTACGTTAACATTCCATTCTAACATAGGTACATCATCACGGCATATTACCCATTTCTGGGTGTGCCAATCTGCTTTATCACAGATATCGGTAATGATGATGACATATTTGTACTGTGCGGGCGCTTACCAGGCGTCACTTCACGGGCATTCATTTACAGATAAAAATATTTTTATTAATGACAAAGTTTGGTTTCACGAATTTAAATTATTTATTTAATGCATATAAAAACGGTCGCCTCTCAAGCGCCATCTGTTTTTTTTTTCTACGTGAAATGAAGTATACTTTTTATTTACTAATCCTCCAAACTATTTTAAGTACCTATATAACTATTGCTTTATTACTATTTTCTTTTTAAAATGTCACCATTATTAATTTGAAATGATTACTTTTTACCTCTCGCTAAGAGAGGTATTGGATTCATGCTAAATTCGCATATCCAGATTTTATTGAATAAGCACGATTTAAGGTACCTAGAATCCGATTATAACATTTTTAAAATGATGTCTGTGTGTGTGTGTGTGTATGCGTATATATGTGTGTGTGTGTGTGTGTGTATGTATGTCTGGATGTTGTAGACACGATTCCTCAAAAACTATAAGACTTAAAAAATATTTAACTGCAGTTTCCTCAATCTGACATTCCTGGGAAGAGCTGAAAAGGTTTTGGTAACAATTGAACAACCAGAAGTAGTAGTTTTTTTAGAAAAATTCTTCTAAATATAATTTTTTGGGAGTTTTTTTTATTAAATATTGAAGAACATAAAATTCTCCATCTAATACACTATAATTTATAGAGTACACTAATCGCAGAGGCTAAGGCACTAAGGAAACCAGTTGACAAATTCCAATGTTTATAACATGACACATGTCATTGTCAAATATCAACAGTTTTAGTGACATTCTGATAGCTTTTTCTGGGAAGCATATTTAATTTTTCTTATTGTTTTATTAATTAAATATTTAAAATTATAGGTAAAATTGTGGTAAAATGCATATATCCTTCAGAAATACCGCCAATCTGGTTAATGAATTGGAACAATCTCTGACATTTAGAAACTTTCTCGTACAATGAAAAATATAAATAATTAGAATTATATGTGTGCAGAAGACATGTTAAATACAATAAAAAACAATATTTGGGTACAGTTCTGTAGTATTTTGTTATAAAACGACTGTTCGAAAGCGAATTGCAGTACAATACTTATATAGCCTTATATAGAAATGGCGAGAGGTCTTGTGCTGGCCACAACAGATTTTTTGACAGTGACATTTATCTGTCAGTTACATACATTTAAAATATGAACTGTGTAACAAGAGAATTGTGTTTATTTTTAATTCATATAAAATGTATGCATGCATCTGTAGAAAAGTTACTAAATTTTAATTTTTATAATAACATAAATTGCGAACAAAAATCCATTTAAATGTATTTTTGAAGAAAAACCATTTTCAGCTTCAAATGCCATTTCCGGTTATCCGATTTACCCCAGAATCTAATATCCAACTAACCTATAGATAGATTTGCGTATTTCAAGTTCAAACTTTTTCTGGCAGTTTTAAAATTTTGGACACTACTGTACATAAAAACTTACGTTATCTTTTCTCAGTCTGAAAATGAGAATCTCGTCCGAAGCATTCATTTTTTTCCAGGTGCTAACAATACCTTAATATTACCAAAAAAAAACTTCGCATTCTTCAGGAATTTCTTTTTCTGTTCTGGACTGCGATTGTGGACTGTGGCATTGTGGCGTTCGCATCAACAATTCAGCAACGACCAGCGAGTAAAAAGCTCCGAGTGCCCAAGGTGGCATTCAGCGAAATGGAAATGAGACGGACAAGACGGTTCCGAGAACAGAACGACGCTACACGGACAGTTGTCAGTGACAGCCCTGACCGGTGAGACTGGGCTTGCAAGCCAGGTGCGTTAAGAAGAAGAACAAGAATACTAATATGTCTTGTCGATACAGATTCAGAGAGAATTGATAGTGAGAAGTGACGAAGTGAGACTTGGATTAAAATACGAATTAGATAGTCAAAGATTGGGGTATTTTGTACTATTAGATATACAAAGATTGGTGAACTTATTTATGTGAAATGGAAATTATCGTACAATAAAGAGCATTATCTTTAACATGTTTTGTTGTTTTGTTGAGACAAGAATGATCAAATGGAATATCGTGGATAGAGCGAAAAAGGCCTTGGTGAACCAGAATTTCTTTATTTTTATCGTTTCTAACCTACAGTATAACAATATAACAAAAATAATAATAATAACATAAAACGACATAACATAAATAATAATAATAATAATAATAATCTAATCTAATACACTTAAATTTTTTATTATATCTTGTATAGATTTAGAGATAAAGACACTATAATATATAGCAGATTCTAATCGCAGAGGCACTAAGGAAACGACTTGACAAATTCAAATGTTTATAACTTAGTTTGAAAATGACATATGTCAGTGTTAAAAATCAACAGTTTTAGTGGCTTTCTGATAGCTGGGAAGTATATTTAATCTTTCTTATTATTTTTTTAATTAAATATTTGAAATTATAGGTAAAATGCATATATCCATCAGAAATACCGCCAATCTGGTTAATGAATTTGAAGACATATAGGAACTTCCTCATACAATGAAAAATAGATATAATTAGAATTATATGTGTGCAGAAGACATGTTAAATATAATAAAAAACAATATTTGGTTAAAGTTCTGTAATTTTTTGTTATACATCGACGGTTCGATAGAGAAGTACAATACAATACTTATATAGCCTTATATGGAAATGGCGAGAGGTCTTGTGCTGGCCACAAGATTTTTTTTCTACAATTCGGGCATATACATATCTGATGTGGCTAGCTCATTACTTTTGGTCCATTCTATGTATTTTGTACAAATCCCATACCAAAAGTTCATTGGAAAAGATTTCACATATCCAGTAAAATTGTAACTATGTAAATTGTAATGGAATGTAATTTAACTCTATTGAATATGAAGGAAAATGTATAATCAAACCGTATAGAGAATAAAATATTCTTTCATATTAATAATCACACAAAATATCAAAATTTCTGTTTTTTCAAAAAAAAAAAAAAAAAAACTGGTAAGAACTTCAAATAAGGGAACTCCCGGATACCAATTATAACCAAAATCTAATCAGCTGTTCATATGGATCTAAAGAAGAGGAATACGAAAGAATCATAATTTTTAGAATTGTAGTATTGGAGTTATCGTCGGAGAAAAATTTGTCACACATAGATACGCACATAGAGACAACACAGTAAAATCGTATTCTGGATCCCTAAAACGTACATATTCATTAAAAACTCAACACCGATTTTTTTTACCAAAGACAATATTTTCCTTAAATAAAGGTGACGGAAGGTAAAAACAAGTAGAAAGCAGTCATAGCCTACCTACTACAACAAACAAATGGAATATATTTTCTTTGAAGTCATTTTAACTAAATAGCTAAATAAATATTTCCTAAATACAAAAAGTTTTTAAATTAAAAATAAATCCATATATTACGGAACTTTACAATAATTCTTTTCATTGACTTTATTCATATTTATAAAATACAAATAATAATTTCCCCACCACACAAATACTGAATTCGTTCTCCTGTTCCTTTTTCTCAATTCCCTATCTCCTCCTACTTCATTACCATTCCGCTGATATATCCGATTGGTAACATAATCACCCTTCACTAACCACGGATGCTAAACAAGATCAACATAAGTGCAGAGCAGAGTACATCGTACCCGCACTGTAGCTGGATTTATTCCCCATGGTAGAGTGGATAAATTACAGGTGCATTGTTTGCGTGAGACCGCAGATTGCAACAATGCGTACCTAGTCACTTACTCGTCGATCTACACTGCTCTTGATGGAATCGTGATGGAATTAACTTATTAGTTAAGCCAGCTAATTGTACTTTAGCTATTTGGAGATTGATGAAATAGGAGTGATTATTAACAGAGGGAGTTAATAGTAACCAACAGTGGATTTCGATATTTTCAGACGTTGGAGATATCGATTTGTGGGGCAAATAGCAGTACGCTACGAATAGACACTTACAGAATTGACGTCATATGCAAGAGAGAGAGATAGAAGATCATGCTTCCAAACAAACCTCCCCTCGTTGTCTTAGGTCCCGCTCCATGATTCTATCTGTCATTATGTTTGCATCTGTTATTCATATTCAGTGTAAATCTAATTCAATGATTTGTTCGTTGTATTATTTATCGTAGGATATATAAGTATTGTATTGCACTTCGCTTTCGAACCGTCGTTTTATAACAAAAAAATACAGAACTTTACTCAAATATTGTTTTTTATTGTATTTAACATGTCTTCTGCACACATATAATTGTAATTATATCTATTTTTCATTGTATGAGGAAGTTTCTAAATGTCAGAGATATTGTTCCAATTCATTAACCAGATTGGCAGTATTTCTGATGGATATATGCATTTTACCACAATTTTACCTATAATTTCAAATATTTAATTAATAAAACAATAAGAAAAATTAAATATACTTCCCAGAAAAAGCTATCAGAATGTCACTATAACTGTTGATATTTGACAATGACATGTGTCATGTTATAAACAATGGAATTTGTCAACTGGTTTCTTTAGTGCCTTGGCCTCTGCGATTAGTTTACTCTATAAATTATAGTGTCTTTATCTCTAAATCTATACAAAAACTCCCAAAAAATTATATTTAGAAGATTTTTTTAAGAAACTACTACTTCCGGTTGTTCAATTGTTACCAAAACCTTTTCAGCTCTTCCCAGGAATGCCAGACACACATACATACACACATACACACATCCACGCACACACACACGCACACACACATCCCCACACACACACACACACACACACACACACACACACACACACACACACAGACATCATTTTAAAAATGTTATAATCGGATTCTAGGAACCTTAAATCGTGCTTATTCAATAAAATCTGGATATGCGAATTTTAGCATGAATGCAATACCACTCTTAGCGAGAGGTAAAAAGTACAATGTTTCGTGGGTATATGTAATACATGTATCTATAATTTTAAATATCAAATTAATTAAAATAAGAAATATTAAATGTACTTCCCAGAAAACGCCTTCAGTAATGTATCTGGATTTTTGATTTTCAGTCAATTACATACATGTTCATTTTTCATTTATTTTCCATGGAGTTGTTTGAGCTATGAGATTCATTACAACGGATTATTTTATATATTTATAATTCTCTATCTCTAAATATATAGAAGATATAATAAAAATGTTCAATGTATCGGATATAGAATTTTATATTTTTATGTGTATTAACATGAATTTCCAAAAAATAATACTTAGAATTTTTATAAGAAACGAAACTACTACTTCTATTTTGTTCGAACACTATCTTTGTCTTTTGGACAATACTACGTACTCTCATAATACTTTACGCTTTTTTTAACACCCTGTATAGTAGCTATTTTCATTATTGAATTGAAAAATGTGTTATTGCTTTTAATACCTGTGTTTCATTATATTTGTGAGAAAACAACGTTAAGTACATAAAATGAATATAATATACATTAATTAATTATAATGAATACGCAAAGAAACGTATGCGGAACAAAATTTTCATAAATACATATTAATATGAAATTAAAATTCACGTACAATATGAAGTGTTACATAATTTAAATCTTGTACCGGAATATGCTAAAAATCTGTTGATTAGTTCATAATTACTCATTTTCGCATAAAATAAAATAATCTAATATTTTCCTTTTTTACCTTCCGTCACCTTTAGGTAAGGAAGGTATTGTCTTTGGTCAAAAAATTCGGTGGTGAGTTTTTAATGAATAAGCAAGTTTTAGGGTCCCTACAATACTATTTTTAAGATGATGTCTGTATGTATGTGTGTGTGTGTGTGTGTGTGTGTGTGTATGTGTGTCCGTGTGTGACAAATTTTTCTCCGACGATAACTCCAATACTACAATTCTAAAAATTATAATTCTTTCGTACTCCTCTTCTGTACATCCATATGAAAATATTCTTCTCTATATAGTTTGATTATACATTTTCCTTCATATTCAATAGATGTAGATTTAAAGCATTATAAAGAAATTAATTTTCAAAAATTAGTCAGCTTTGCTATTTATCATGGAAACAGCTGATGCTTATATATTAAAAAATTCTAATTGACAGATGTCAGTTGCAAGTGCAAAACCAAATATGGAAAGTGTAGGATCACAAAATTGGTATGTCATAGTGCTCCTCGCAATTGACACGCAGAGAAAGGCCAAAGAAAAGATGGAAGGACTGTATCGCTGAAGACTGAAAGGAATGCTTGTGTCAAGAAGATGTGTTGGACAGGAATACCTCTAATAAAATAGGGGAAGCTGAAGAATAAGAAGAAGTGTCAAGTTCATTTTACTTAGTGTATGTTTATGTTATAATTTTATTGGATTTAAAGAATAGAAATAGTATGTGTTCGTGTTTGATTTTACATGATATTATATAGAATCTGTTCCAAGGACCTTTCGGTATGGGATTTGTACAAAATACATCGAACTGACGGAAGGTTTTGTGCTGGCCACAACAGATTTTTCTATAATTAAATAGTAAAAACAAAATTACGGAAAGGACATACATAAATTGCAGATATGTAATTCAGGAATTCGATAATGTTAATAAAATTATATTGTTTTATAATTTTTGGACATTTCTTTATAAAAACTTGTTTCATTGGTTTAAATTTTACTATTTATTAATAAGTTATTACCCAATCTGTTTCATCATCATATCTGGTGAAAAATATGTCCAAAATATATAATTTCCTCTCCACAGAAATATTCTAGAAATTGCAGGTTATTTAAAACATTCTTTACCACAAGTTTCATGTTTTTAAACTTTCTGATGTCACAACACTGATATATAATGGCGGGAAAAGTTAATTTGAATCACCAGTTGTGTAGATGATAACACTTTCTTCTGTGAGAAATAAAAAATGAATAATGTTTGATTGAATTTTCATTAAGGGATGTTGTAGTAATGAAGTTGCAGCTGATTGTTCGATAAATAACAAATAAGCCGGAGTGCAACGGGTGAAAATTAAGGGTAATTAATTACATCTATCTTCATTTAGTTAGAGCCGGGCAGTGGCTAAACTACTCCAGCAGCAGAAGCAGCTCATCCACTGCAGTAATTACACCGGCTCCTCCGCCAAACGACACACGCAAACACTTGCCATTGCCGCTCTGTCTCTCCTCGCCAGTGGCGCACAAGAAACAAACATTGCATTACAATTTAACAAACTTAAACTTCAATGATTATAAGATAGCATGCGTTAAATTTAGAGTTTTAGTAAAAAATCTGATATGGCCAGCATTAGCTTCCGTCAGTTGTATGTACAGTCATTCAAAAAAGTCGAAAAGAAGGGCCTTAACAGACAATTTTAATTTTATGCATCAGAAAAATTCGACAAATAATTCGCGTCTATAAGAGAATGCGTACTGTATAATATTAAAAATATGCTTAATCATACCTCACAGTCTCCGGACTTTAATCAGATTGAGAAAGTGCGGAAAATTCTTAAAATAAATAAGAATGTACAGCAAAAAAGAATTTAAAATTAATTACAAGTAAAATGGCAGAATATAATGCCATCGGTGACCAAAAATTTGCTGGATTCAATGACTCATCGCTTAGTTACTGGTGGAAAAACCAAAGGAAAACCCTCGAAATATTATATTTCTTTATGAAACATAAATAAATGGTTTATTATTTAAATGTTTTGGTTATCGTACGGAGACTTTTTTGTCACGAAATTATGAATACTTTCAAAGTTTACCCCATAATATAAATAAATTAAGTAAATTATTTGTTTATTTTACATTAATAATAACGTAATATACTGCGTTTTATTTTGGATTAAAAGGAAATTAAATATATTGGGTTTTAGACTGCTATTTTTCCTAAAATACATTAAAACTACTGTCGTACGGAGACTTTTTTGTATGACTGTATATTGTACAACTTCTATAAAGAAAGCTTCTTGACATATAAAAGAATTTTCTTAACATAGTATAGTTATCATCAAATGAATACGGAAAATATAAAAAATGATATTTAACAGCTTTTTCTCAAGAAAAACTGTTAAAATCTTCATAAGAGAGTAATAATTCCGGTTGACCAAATATAACTAAAACAGACTCTGATCTTATTTCTGTAATTTGCAAATTCTGTTTATATACTACTAAAATTTTGAATGTCAGTTCTAAAATTTACATTATTACTATTATTTTGTACATGTACAATCTCCAAAAAAGTCTTTTTGATAAATTACTTTTCCTGTCCAAAATTTTGTCCCCATCAAAATAAAAAGTATGGTCAAACTCTATGTAATCGTGGGCCAAACTTCGTTTGTGCTCAGATATTCTCGTTTTTAGAAATAGTTTTGTCTGGCCAATATATGCTTTATTGCATACTACGCTAATCTCAAAATATTCCAAAATAAACTCATATCAAGAAAAACTAAACTCAAAATATATAAAACCACAGTACGCCCAGTCGTCACATTTGAATGTGAGGTGTGGACACTGACAGAACGATAACACAAAATTACAAACATTTGAAAGAAAAATTTTGAGGAAGATATACGAGGTGTACAAGAAGGAGGACTATGGAGTAGAAGATACAATGCAGAATTGGAAGAATTGATGGAAGGACAAGACATTATAAGATTCATAAAGTCACAAAGGTTAAGATGGATAGGACACGTACTGAGAATGGAAGACGAAAGAAAGCCGCTTAGAGTCATGAGAGGAAAATTGTACTCTAAAAAAAGAAAAGGACGACCAAAATTGAGATGGCTGGATGATGTGCAAAACGATATACTCAAGATAGGAGTGAAAAGATGGAGAAGTAAGGCGCTTGACCGAGTTGAATGGATGCAGATTGTAAAGGAAGCCAAGGCCCACCCCGGGCTGTAGAGCTAAACATGATGATGAATATATGCTTTATCACAGCAATTACATAGAATTTGATATATTACATTAGAATTTATAATTAACATTCCTGTAATTTATTTCTAAAATTCGTCTTCTTATTTGCTATATTAATGACCAATATTGTATATGTACGTAGCAACAACATCATTTGCTAACAAAGATTTTAACAGTTAGTTCACATTCCGTTTAATGCCTCTAGAAAATGAGTTCTTCATTTGCAGAAATATTTAAATAGCAGTGTTACGCAAAATAAAATGAGACATAAAACTGCTAATTCCGTAATGGAATGCTCGGTAGAATGAAACAATTCGAAACACATTACTCTGGTTCTTGACGGCTGTTGTACAAATAGCCTGACATTTATATGAAGATTCCGGCGTTAAACAAATCCAACTACTGATAATGACAGGTTAGATTATGGCCTTAAGAGACCAGCAGAGTATTTAATAATTCGAGTGGAGTGATCTTTCCCTCAATTACCGCGTATTAGCGCGCGAAGGAAAGTGTTAGCAGCAAAAGAATTCTCACATTCATCATAGCCGTCGTTACCTCCGTGAGTTTAGTTTACCACCATATTTATGTATTTCCGTATCTGTGCGGCAATTACCATATGGCACGGAGTTCATTAGTGTTTTCATACTTATCTCGCTTCTCATTTATCACCGGTTTCTTTCGCAGTGAAAGGAAAATCACATTAGCCCGGCGTGGAGAAGAGATCAACACTCACTTTAAATTGCCAATCTAACATACACCACGATCCTCGCAGATTTTTACCTAACATATTCTTCCTTGAAAACAGGAAGAAGGAGGATAATTAGCAAAGTACTTACTGCAACTAAATGACTAAAGTCTATAACGTAATATAATAAACTGATGTTTTGTACATGTACCTGAAGGATCTGATCTAGAATAAATGGAAAATATTGGATATAAATGTAAATTTCAAATTTAGCGCCTTTTCTTGTTGTTATTTAGTTTGTTTTGTTCTGTCGTTGCTAACACGGCAATTTAGAATTTATGTAAACAATAGCTATTTGCACTCGAAATACACACACGATTTTTTCTACAGTCGCCACAATGGGGTCCTCCACCATAACAAAAAATAATAAAATGTACACTTTATACTTACAGTACTGCTCAATAAATAACGATTGGCTAATACAAAAGATACGGTTTATACTTAAAAAGGCTTTTAAATGATTATATTGTTACATTAGCCATCTATTCCATTAAAAAAAAAAATTAGAGCGTGGAAGCAAGGATTTGTGATGATTTGATGAGTTTTTGTAGCAAAATATGTGGTTATTTGTCACGCCTGTCACACTGAAAAAATTAGCAAATATTTCAAGGAATTTGTGATTATATAGACATGTATGTGTATTGACTGACTTCTCGCAATTATTTAAATAACGAAATAACTAATAACTTTGTTGTAATCAAAATAAATAGTTAACTAGAGATCAGTTGACTTTCTATAGTGACTATAGAAAAAGTTATTTTCAATGTCGGAGTAGAGATACTCGTATTAATACAAAGCATAATAAAAGGACTTTTATTCAATTCTATATTTTAGATAATATTGTTCTAATTAATTTGTAATATTAATAAACTATATTTTAGCAATCCACCTTATTTAAGAATTACATAAATATATAAAGAATTTCCATTCCTTAAATAATATGTTGTTAGTGTATTATGTAACAAGGTTTATAAACGTCTGTTTCGCCAAGAATTTTTTGACACGGGCAAAACGTTTACACGGTGTTTCACGGATTTGACCATCATCTTATTTTTCCGTTTCCTATATTTTTTGTGTATTTTAAATTTTATTCAGATATATAATTATTGATTATTGTATTTCATATTATTTATTTTTAGTGGTCCTGATTCCGGGATTAAAAATCGGGATCCCGAAAATTAATCTAGGTTTTTTGTCCCGGAATATCGAAACGAGATCCCGATCCCGAAAATTGGAAACCCTAGTCCTGATGAAGGAATAAATATTTTCTGAAACGTTGACAAAAAAATAAAATAATCTTTTACAATATTGAAGTCAATATTCTATAACGTAAAAAAAAAATTTGAAACAGAAGTGAAAATAATGAAATTATAGCTAAAAACAAAGGTTATGATACAAATATTAGACAATAAAAAAAACAATAATCACTACAAAATAATAATTTAGGAAAACATAAGAAATGTTAAAGTTAAAGAAAAAACGAATATTTTAACAAAATTACATAAAATGTGATGCAGTGTACATAGGCCAATTAGAAAGAAATTTCAATATAAGGGTAAATGAACACAAAAATTGATATTTACAAAAATTTTATATTCCACACAAAAATAAAAGTTATATAAATTAAAAAATATATAAAAAAAATAAATAAATATATCATCACGGCATATTACCCATTTCTGGGTGTGCCAGTATCTACAACACATGTAGACATCGGTAATGATGACGATATATTTTACCGTGTGGGCGCTTACCAGGCGTCACCTCACGGGCACTCAAAGCTGGTGTGGAGAGTGCACCACAGGGGTCACTTTTGTGCCATTTAAAATTCGAAATATTTGGCGCTGGTCGGGATCGAACCCGGTTCCCAAAGGTTCGCGACCAGACACTCAGGAAGAATAAATTAGTTTCAAATTTTTTTAAAAGTTGCTATCTTTATGGCCAATACTACATGACGGAGATCTCAAACTGGATTCATTCCAAATAATTTTTTAAACAAAATAGCCACGTCTTCAAGGCTTAAAAGCGTGAAAATATATTAATATCTTATCAGAAACATATTCTGTAATAGATAATGTCTAATTTGTATTAAATCCAAGCAGCAAGGAAATTAATTATTAGTTACAAAAACGCTAGAACATTTAATATGACGTTGATTGCAGCTGGACAATAAAAATTCCTCACATTGAGTCCTAAATTCCCAGAATAACAAATGACCATCTCACGAACAATTAGCTAACATCGCTACTAATCACAGATCGAAGCGAAGATAATGCAACTCATCGTCGATTCTTTCTCGGCGCCAACCAGTAAGTTTTGCTCACATAAGGTTTCTAATTACGTAGTTGAGACAGGCAATTAATTATACTAGTTTTATGATGGGCAGATCTCTATCTGGGTCTAGACCCTGCAACTTGAGTTATGGATCGTGTGAGCTATGATGTAAAAACAAGTTGAATGAGAATGAAATACTCGCTGCGACTCCAGGCCTGGATTATGGGTTTTTATCAAGTGATTGATTGTGGCGGGATTACTCGATAGTGGTTGTTAGTAAATGGAACATTGCTGTATTTTGATTTGTATGCTGGTTTCTATTAAATGCAAGAATTTGTAATGATGTATAATCTAGCAATAAAAGCTCGTTAATGGTGGGTATATGAACTCGATTTTTCGATACAATTATTATAGTGAACCTGAAGGAATGACAAATTAAAATAAAGGGTAAAGTAAAATTATGGCTATATATTTAGAGAGAAACAAAATACCAAAATAAAAAAAAATATGTTGCGGCCAGCACAAGACCTCTCGCCGTTTCCATATAAGGCTACAATATAAGTATTGTACTGTACTTCTCTATCGAACCGTGGATTTATAACAAAAAATTACCGAACTTTAACCAAATATTGTTTTTTATTATATTTAACATGTCTTCTGCACACATATAATTCTAATTATATCTATTTTTCATTGTATGAAGAAGTTCCTATATGTCTTCCAATTCATTAACCAGATTGGCGGTATTTCTGATGGATATATGCATTTTACCTATAATTTCAAATATTTCATTAATAAAATAATAAAAAAGATTAAATATACTTCCCAGAAAAAGCTATCAGAAAGCCACTAAAACTGTTGATTTTTAACACTGACATATGTCATTTTCAAACTATGTTATAAACATTTGAATTTGTCAAGTCGTTTCCTTAGTGCCTTAGCCTCTGCGATTAGAATCTGCTATATATTATAGTGTCTATCTCTAAATCTATACAAGATATAATAAAAATTTTAAGTGTATTAGATGGAGAATTTTGTTCTTCAATATTTGTAATAACAAAAATTTCCAAAAAATTATATTTAGAAGAAATTTTCTAAAAAGCTACTACTTCCGGTTGTTCAATTGTTATCAAAATCTTTTCAGCTCTTCCCAGGAATATCAGATTGAGGAAACTGCAGTTAAATGTTTTTTAAGTCTTATAGTTCTTGAGGAATCGTGTCTACAACATCCAGACATACATACACACATCCACACACACACACACAGACATCATTTTAAAAATGTTATAATCGGATTCTAGGAACCTTAAATCGTGCTTATTCAATAAAATCTGAACATGCGAATTTTAGCATGAATCTATGAATTATCTATTCTTTCATTCTATAAATCTTGTTCTACTATTCTAAAATGTTGTTCAAGATTGCTCCAGTTCATCATTACCGATGTCTACATGTGTTGTAGATACTGGCACACCCAGAAATGGGTAATATGCCGTAATGATATATTTATTTATTTATTTTATTTATACATTTATTTTCAATTACAATAACTTGAATTTGACAAGTGGTTTTCTTATGCCCATTTACTTGCCACATACTTAAATTTTAAGCTTGACTTAAAAAATGCATATCGAAAATTTGACAGCAATATTCAATTACTCATTTGACGTTTCGTTTTGATATAGTCAATTATTTCTGAAGGGTGTATTATATGTATCTATAACTGTAAACATTTAATTAATAATAAAAGAAGAAATATTAAATGTACTTCCCAGAAAAAGACTTCAGTAATGTCTCTCGTGTTTTGACACTAACATGAATCTATCAATTGCAAATATTTTAATTTTTCCACTTATTTTCCATGGACTGTGAGATTCATCACAATATATTATTTTATATATTTATATTTTTCCTACTCTATAGAACATATAATGTTTCGTATAGAGATTTTTATATTCTTTAATATTTCTAATAATATAAATTTTTAAAAAATAACATTTAGAATTTTTTTTAAGAAACTAGTACTTTCGGTTTTCAAATTGTTACCAAAAACTAATCAGCACTTTCCAGTAATGTCAGATTGAAGACACCGCAGTTAAACATATCTTAACTCTTATAGTATTTGAGAAACCGTGGTTCCAACATCCACACGCTCATAGACACAACACACACACACACACACACACACACACACACACACACACACACACGCACACACACAGGCACACGCACACGCACACACACGGACATCAACGTAAAATGTTATAATTGGATTCTAGGGACCTTAAATGTGCTCATTGCTTGATTCCAATACCTCTCTTAGCGAGGGGTAGAAATAAACTAATAAAAAATTGCAAAGGAAGTGCAGTGTTGAATCTAATCTAATGTCTCTACAAAAACAATGAACATGCGAGACTTTTTCAGTTTTAATTGTAACTGTTAATTGACCCATCCTCGTAATTACTGGCGATGTTATCACACATGAGAAGTGTCACCGTTAATTTACTCCCAGCGTGGATTCTCCTGCGCCATTTGCGCTCAATCCTGGCTATATTTATTCCTGAAATTCAGAGTAGTTGCAACGAGCAAGAGCAGAACAGCACGATGATTAAACAGAGACGCCGCAAGTACGACTTTCGCTTTGTCGGGTGTTGTCAGCAGACCGAAACATTTCTTTCAATGTTATTACACGACATAATTTTGTTTTCATTGCTACTGTGATCTTGCCGCGATTTGTGACTAGCTAGAGCTTGTTTCCGACAGCAAAAACACTGGTCTTGCAAATTTGAATTGTTTTTCAGTGATATCGTAAATCAGGGAGGATAGTTTGCGCTGGACTATAAAAACTGTTTCGTTGGTCGTTTGATACAGATCAATGACGCATTTATTCACAATAGGTGATGTATTGAAATGTTTACTATTGATTTATCTAACGATATCAAACTAGTAGTCAATAATTCTGGTACGACGACAACACCACAAAAAAAGAGATAAAATAAATGGAAATAATTTCTCGTTAGCTGAATATCTACGGAGGTGTTTCGGAATCATTGTTTAGCTGTTGTTGTAATTCCAAAAAAAATCATCATATTTTATTAATATTCTTATCCTTTTTTAGGATTTGGTCCTATTCTAATAACGTTTAAGACGCTTTGGTTAGTTTTAGTGTCTCTTCGAAATTCGATGTCGCATTATCAAATAAAAATTTAGAATTTAATGGCCCAGTTGCATAAAATATTTCATTTTTTAAAAATATGTTTATAGTTCTCGCAAATTTGAATCGTATTTTCTAAAGTCAATATCAAAGATTTTGAAAAAAAAAATTCGCAGGATGGAAGTGTTAAAATTAATATAAAAGTCGGTGGTCCAAGAAAACGTGCTATAATTGAGAAAAACCATTCGGCGTCTATCCGTAAGTAATCCTACTTTATCATCAAGTGAACGTTCTGCAAAAAATTCGGGAACAATTTCATGTAGATTTGGGTGATCGCACTGTGATACGATGGCTATGTGATATAGGATTACTAGGACAAATAGCCGTTAAGAAACCTGTACTATCAAAGAAAAACAGGAGGGTCAGAATTGCATTTGCTTAGAAACACTCATCATGGAAGAGTGAAAAATGGCATTCTGTCCTTTGAAGCGATAAAAGCAAGTTCAAGATGTCTAACATGTTGACTCCCGTCGGAACCAAATATTTTGAACTTGCTTTCATCGCTTCAAAGGACAGTATGCCATTTTTCACTCGTCCACGATGAGTGTTCCTAAGCAAATGCAGTTCTGGTCCTCCTGTTTTTCTTTGATAGTACAGGTTTCTTAACGGTTATTTATCCTAGTAATCCTACATCACATAGCCATCGTATCACAATGCAATCACTCAAATCTATATGAAATTGTTCCCGAATTTTTGCAGAACGTTCACTTGATGATAAAGTAGGATCACTTACGGATAGACGCCGAATGTTTTTTCTTAATTCTAGCACTAGTTTTCTTGGACCACCGACTTTTATATTAATTTTAACACATCTATACAGAATTTTTTTTTTAAATCTTTGATTTGCCACTTTTACTGATTTTTAAAAAAATTTAAATATTGCGCTGTTTCACAGCATCTTTATGAAGCCCTTTCTCGTAAGTCGACGGAAAAATATTTATTTTTATCCATCTTAGCATCAACTTACTAAATAAATGCAAAATACAATTGAAAGTAAGACAATTAAAATCATATTTTCAATAAGTTATGTTAGTGCACTTAAATCATACAATCAATATCAAAAGATTTCTTGTGAATATATTCTTCGATATATTGACTTTAGAAAATACGATTCAAATTTGCGAGAACTGTAAACATATTTAAAAGAAATGAAATATTTGAAAGTTTCCATACTTTTGTCCGCGACTGTATATGATCCAAAATTATCAGAACGGTGTGTCTTTACTGTAAAAATCTTACTAGACACTTTACTTGAATTTTAATGCTAATTAGTATAATTACAACATATTATAAGTACAGCAATTTTTTTCCTTGAATGAGAATTATTTGCAAAAGTTAGTAGCACTTCTACTCCCTGTTACATTCAGTGTGTTTTCAAATACTTGAGATTAATTTTATACAATTTAGATCCATTAAAGTCCTCGTAGTAAATATAAGAATCTTGAGTTTTACGACCATTACTGCACTTGTGACTTAAAGCGAAACGACCAGTTTGCTCGTTAACCAGTGATTACACTCATTTCTAATTCAGTTGCAATAGACATCAATTTAATTTGTTCACGGCGTTACATCATCAAATTGGTGTTCCTTGCAACACGACATCATAAAAGGATGAGACCACCGATTTGTCGTTTTCCCAGGCTTTTATATTACCAACACGATATCGAATTGATCACGATAGGGTTTAGATTCGATAATATTTGTTCTCATTTCCATTGCATGATCTGAAACAAGGACGATATAATATAAAAATTGATTTACATTTATTTGTAACATGGAATACGAAGAGTACAGCGAGGAACCTTCGGAAGAACCCCAAGAAATTGTTGGTACAGTTCTGCAGCTGTTTTAAACTTATTAATAATAATAATAATAATAATAATAATAATAATAATATATTTATTTCACTTGACAAAGGTACATGTGTTGAAAAAGTCTCAAAAAAGAACAGATAGATACATACATACATATATTACAAATTATAAATATTATTAAGAAATCTCATTATTAAAATTATTATATTCTGATACAGAGTAAAGCTTCATTTCCACCGATTGTCCTAATGCGTAAGAGCTATAATTAATGCTTAAGAATTAAGAGCAATGCGTAAGAACAAAAGATTGCAAACTTCTAACCTCAACTTTCAAGTGTCAATCTATTTTATAAGTATTAAATTTTTAATTGTTCGGTATGGATATAGATACAGAATATTATGTATATCATATATTTAAAAAACAGAATTGCTGCTGCAATGGCAGTCTACTAAACAACAAGTAATAAGGGAAACAATTATGACATTTCTGTTGAATTAGTCACTAAACAAAATAGCTGGAAATGGTAAATTGTCATAATGCATTAAGTCTTATGCACTCCTCATTATGCATTAAGCAATAAAACATTCGGTGGAAATGAGGCTTTAAAGCAATTATTAACTAAAAATATTTTAAGAGTTTCCTTGAATGTTCGCAAATTTTAATCTCAGATGGTAATCTATTAAAAACATCTAGACCTAAATATTGTGGAGATTTTCTTCCTAAATTTAATTTGTTAAAAGGCAATCTAAATTCATGTTTATTTCTTGTATTATAATTGTGTAAATCCATGTTTATTAAAAATTTGTGCTTATTTTTGTATACATAATTGCACAATTCCTGTAATAATACACAAGCTAATGGTAAAATATTGAATTTTTTGAATAAATTTCTGCATGAAGTTGACTGTGGGATACCAGTAATGCATCTAAGTATTCTTTTCTGGCAAATGAATACGTCAGATGCCATTGAAGAGGAACCCCAAAAACAAACACCGTAATTTAAAGTAGACCCAACATGCGCATGATATAACATTATCAATTGGTCTATATTTAATATATTTTTAACATTTTTTATTAAATACCATGTGGAATTTAATTTTTTAATAATATCGTGGCAATGGTCGTTCCACAAACAATGTTCATTCATATGCAAACCTAAGAATTTTGTGTCACTCACTCTTTGCACCGTATTGTAACTTTTTTTAATATTCATATAATTTTTATTTAGTTGATTATGAAATCTTATGTAATTAGTTTTATTTTCGTTCAAGAATAATTCGTTTATGTTGAACCAGGTTGACAGCGAATTGTAAACTTCAATAACTGATGTATCATCAGCGTACATGGTTAAACTAACATTAGTGTTCCCCTGAAGCATCAAGTCCATATCATTAATGTACAACAAAAATAAGATGGGTCCTAGAATAGAACCCTGTGGCACACCTATTTTGACTGGAGAAGGCTTCGAGTTAATTATCGATATTTTAAAATTATCATTGTATTTAATAAACACATATTGTTGCCGATTATAGGAAAGACTTTACCCATGTAAGAGCTACTCCACGAATGCCATATTCTTCTAACTTGTCAAGAAGCTTTAAGTGGTTAACACAGTCAAAAGCTCTTGACAAATCACAAAAAATGGCAACGGGATATTCATTGGCCTCCATTTTGAAAATGATATTCTCGTAAAAAATTTGAACAGCTTGTATCGTTGATAGATTTTGTCGAAACACGAATTAATTATTAGTAATAATGTTATTTTGTGTTAAGAATGATTCTAGTCGTGCAAGGAAACAGTATTCAAACATTTTAGCATTGCCGGTGAAATCTAAAATGTTGTACATAGCGTCCTACAATTTTTATTAGATAACTGTTCTGTCAAAATAATATAAACCAAGTTTGTTTGAAAACAGAACAAATAATAGAATCAAAGCGAATGATATCATATCTAAATTAAACCTTACAGCAAAAAAATGATTGGAAATACACAAACGATAGCCAATTCCAAACCTCGCACTTAGCAGTTAAAGAAATTGAGTATAACTCTGCATAATGCAAAAGGAAATTGAATTTGCTAGTTCCATCCAGGAGAGAACAATTTTATCGTTGCTTCTTCTGCGAGCTCACATTAAAGAAAATAATTTTATAATTTGCATTTCTTCAACAGAAGTCAAACGACGGGAATTCTGCTGTATATGCATTTAATTCGCATTTAATTTCATTCGGTCTTAAATTCAAATGTCCATTAGCAGCATTAATTTCGCAGTAGATTCACATTCAGTTGCTCTTCTTTCTCACACGATAATGATAACTTTTTTTTTGTTTGTTTAATGAAATCAAGTTTCCTTAGACTGCACAAATTATAATACAGATCATGGAATAAAATCAGTATTCAACAACTATTAAGAAGTTAAAAATATCGCCATGTTTTATTCTGATGTGGAATCCAATGAATAAACATGGTATTATATTTTTATAATACAATCATTAACCGTATATTTAGTTACATCAATTAGGAAGAAAATATGTTAACAACTCTGAAATAGCTATTTATGCAAGAAAAATATACTTTTCCTACGAGTTGTATATCCAATTTTTTCTACTACCATTTGAAATAAGTGTAAAATTATTACAGTTAATATATATTTACAAATAAAACTATTTGAGACAACAAAAATGACAATATACTTTTTCGTACCAAGTGCAGATAAATAATACTTCTCCATGTTGAGTGGGGAAAATTTTTAACCGTGAAATCCGACCAAAATAATGAATAAACGGAATCATTGCCAGCATATTTATTTGGAGGCTGGCCCGGTTAAAATTAGATTGGACCCTTTTTTAACCTTTAACCGACTAAGTGGGGTAACCCCAGGTATACATTTCACTTGATATTTCTTTGATTTTTTTTTTCTTATGTTGAAGTTTCATATAATCATCCCTTCTGTCATCTACTTTCTGGTAACTTAATCACGAACTGTTAAAAAAAAATTGTACAGGGTAAAATAAAAATAAATAGAGCAATTCCACCACCCGCACCACTAGCCGCCAATAGAAAGAGGGGTAGGAGCTTTCTCTGCACATGATAGAATGACTAAAAATTACGCTCAGATGCTCAAAGTGTCAAAAAACACTGACAAATTAAAAAAAATAAATACTTTTTCTGAACGCTGCGCCAATGCAGATTAATGTTTGCAGAGTTTTTCTTTTTCTTTTCCAGTTGATATTTTTGCATATTATACAATAAATATGTTTTAGTTCATGAATGAAGCTTTAATAAACCTATTAATCATATATTTTAGGTTCATACATGTATTAAGTAATTATTACATAAGGGGTCACTGAGTTACCCCACTTAGCAGTTTACGTCGAGTAGAAAACACTCAGTTGGTTAAGGGTTAATATCCACCCTAATATAGAAACAAAGAAATTTTAAAAAATGCTACTTATTTTCTTGAGTTTGATATTAGAAAATATTAATATAAACAAGTGACTAATCTTTTTTTATTTTGTTTTAGGTACCTATGGTTCTAATCATCTTCAAACTCCAATAGAACAACATTACTGGTATGATAAAGACATACAAATTGTTACTAACACCCTACACTTTTTACAAAGATGTTTTCGTAAACTTTTAAAGACTTAGGAAGTAAAATATTCTGGAATGCAGTCAGTAAAAATTGGTTTATTATCTCTTGAACGTTTCGGCCCTACTGGGATCATCCTCAGGAACTACAAAATTTTAAGTATTCAAGTTGAACATATTTAAACTTTAACAAATGGACATTACTTACGAAATAAATTAATTTTGAACAATTATTGATGTATTACATTTATTGCCGTAAAGGCAATTAAAAAATCTAATTACACCACGTTATTCTACGTAAAACTGTATACAAAATATCTAAACATTTTTTTTTATATCTCTTATAATAAACGAGATCTAAGGTATTTTCAAAATAAGCGAAAATCGAGTATTAGCCTAGGTGCGTTCGGTAAATCATACGGAGTTGGAGTGGAGTGGGAGTAGAGCTGAAGTTGGAGTAGATCGAGGGAACAAGGTACACTCCTTTATTTGTGATTAACCGAACGAGTAGAGTTAAAATTTTGGTGCACGAATATAATAACCTCCTTTTTTGACAATCTTATATATTGCACTGCTAAAAAAATAAATAATAAACCATACAGAAGTTATTCAGTTTAGTATTGTTCTTTAATGATTCTGAAGAAAGTATATATTAGAAAAGGTACAGAATTCTTACCATTCCGTCATATTGTGCCTTGTTATATTACAGAACAATTTTATAAATATAAAATAATTGTGTATAATAAAATATGTCAACATAAAAATACAAAATGATCTGACAGATGTCAAATAAAACATATCGAGGTTGGGCTTATGGAGTTAACATTTTTCACTCCACTTGACTCCATTCTGCATTTGCCGAACGCTCCATTTTAAGACGCTTATCACTCCATGTAATTACCGAACGGTGCTAGGAGTGTACAGAGTGAAAAGAGTGAACAGAACTCATTTGCCGAACGGTGCTCAAAAACAAAGGACGATCGAAAATTCCTGTGGTGTCTATTAAAGTTATCTCAAAAAGTTGGCCCAGAAAGACCTACATCAATTTTCTGTTGTGCGTAGGGTTGCCAACTTTACAAAATTACAGAAAAGGATAATTTTTTTTCGGCAATTTAAAATTTACGAGAAAAAATGCGCCGCAGTCGGTTTTTTGAAATTTTTCAAGGTCAAATGTGTTTTAATGCAAAGTTAAATAATATAATTTTTTATAATGAAGCAAATTTAACAAATTTTTAAAAAATTAAAATCAATATTTTATGACGAAAACAAGTAAACCACAATAAGATACCTAACTTTAAAATGTTAGCTGCTAATATCTAATTTTACATTTTCATTTTTTAAACTGACAAAGCAGTTATTTAGCGTTAATAAACTATAATAAACTATTAACGAGTAATACCTGATCCGGATAGTCTTTCGATGAGGATGAGAGTATGAGCATGAGAGTAACAATTAACAAATTTTCCAAGTCAAATTTACACAGATATTTTTATTTCTGAAGGTATATAATAATAAGAAAAATATTATTAATAACCAAATTTACTATAAAAGGACAAATCGCGTCCTTTCCTGGTTTAAAAAAGGACAAGGACAAAATATGCTCAAAAAGGATAGTCCTTTCCAAAAAAGGTCAATTGGCAACCCGAGTTGTGCGTAATAACAAAGTGTTTCATGTAGGGAACTCGAATTTATTCCAACCTGTACTTAAACATAAGCGAAGTAAATATGTATGATGAAAAGCACTCCGGATTTCAAAATACTTTTACTTTTATTGTAAGGTCACAGCTCGAACTTCCTGGTACTTTACGGGTTCAAGCGATAGTGTTCCTGCATTGAAACACGCGCGGCCACCATGTCTTTTGATGCACAAAGTAGTATATGCTCCTTCAGAAAAAAAAGCTAATTACATATTTGCGTAGTGGAGTTTATCCTTATACCCACATCTTACAAACATTCTTCCGGTAAACTACTAACTCAGTAGTTGAAATTCCCGTGCACAGTTTTCCAGGTGAGCTGGCATAACCTCACTATTCGCATCTCAATTACTCAGTTTCAGTTGAGTTGTGTTCACCCTACAATCTCCATTCTAGCGTGGTGCTTCACGCTAGCCGTCATAGCCTACTGCGTGGCTAAGGCTATTGCTGTTGGTGGCGCGGCTCAGCTGTTCGTAGCCGCGTGCGATACTGTTATGTTTTAATAAAGATCGCGAATCGCTTCGTGACCAATCGGCCCATCGCGGAAATGGACACCGAGCCACGGAAATCATTTGCAGGTTTCGAAGAATTGAGGAGCGTCTTCGGATTACGTCATTATTTAAGCGTGGAAACGCACTACGAGTGGATCTCACGGAATCGTGCGGGGGAGATTATTTTATACTGAATTATTTGTATTTGCAGTTATGTTGTAGAGATGGCTTTCAGCCGTTCCTTTTATGCAAAATAATAGATATTCTCAATAACTTTTACTTCAAAATAAAATTGTATATGAACTTCCCCATTCGTTTTAGTCATATTTTAAGAATAACATCTTCGTTTTAGATATTCCTCAATTCTTCGGTAGATATGCTCGGTTCTCTGTTCTGCTTTGGAGTATATCACTAACTGTATGCACATAAAACATCTCGGATGACCTGGTATTAGCTCGGAAGATGAAAGACATTAAATTTAAAGAGCCAGGCAAAATCTAAATCTGCCTATAACTCATCGTAGTTAAAAATGGAAAATAAGAAATATTGTTAGTAATTACAGAAAACTTTAAATAACAATGTAAATAGCGACGCAAAATTCAAATCTAGTATTAAAGAAAAAAAACTCTCAACAAGATTAAATCCCAGTTACTGAGTAGGTTCACATACACAACATCCATGCCTTAGTGGGATTCGAACCCGGAACCCCGAGCAGAACCCCGAACGCTCTCATGACTAAAGCGTTTCTCTAAGAATACAACCACCGAAGCCGACTAATACTTATTTTTAATAAATATAACAGAAGGAGGTAGGATTCTGCGACTCGTCTGATAGTTATTAGTACCTATATCATCGGTTTCAAAGAAGATTACATTTTATTTCACAATTATGACGTAAATATACCAATCATTTCATAAAGAATATTTTCTATAGCGATTTGATATCGGTCGAATTACAGAATCCTATACGAGGTATTACCATACAATATTTCTCAACAATTAGTCACTCTATTAAAATCTAATATTCATTATAAATGGAAGATAGTATTTCCACTATAGAAGATATAATAAAATTTTTAAATGTATCTGATAGAGAATTTTATAATCTTCGATATTTGTAATAACATAAATTAAAAAAATAATATATAGAAGTTTTTTTTAAGAAACTACTACTTGCGGTTGTCCAATTGTAACCAAAACCTAATCAGTCATTTCCCAAAATCTCGACATGCGATTTTTAGCACGATCTCTATACCTCCATTACCAAGGGTACCGGCAGGTAAAAATAAATAACAAAATACTTGTACCTGCACTATTTAACCCATTGATAAAAACCAACCTCGTTTTAATTATGTTCACAAATGATAGTACATTAGTACCTACACATGGGGTCCCGTGGCCGCGTGCCTGAGTGTCTGGTCGCGAACCTGGGGGAACCTGATTCGATCCCGACTGACGTCAAATATTTCCAGTTTTAAATGGCACAAAAGTGACCCCTGTAGTGCACTCTCCACGCCAGCTATGAGTGTCCGTGAGGTGACGCCTGGTAAGCGCCCACACGGTAAAATATATTGTCATCATTACCGATGTCTACATATGTTGTAGATTCTGGCACACCCAGAAATGGGTAATATGCCGTGATGATATATTTATTTATTTTTTATTTTACATGTAACAATAACAAACATCATACATGTTGATATTTTTATCAGCATAACAACGCAACGTAACTTTAGTCCATGGTTTATTGAAGCATAGTTTTTATCTTATCAGTACCATTTGTTTACATACATTTAGTGATAAATATCCCGCATTACCGCATTATTAAATAATTTACTCTACAGAATCTTCCACTTCCTATTAGCATATAATATTATTATATTCTCCGATAACATTTTCTCCATGGCGAGTGATTATATCATCGTGTCTGTTGGTGCGTACAATAAGGTTGGTATCCTTATCTAGACCATGGTTTCTCAACCCAGGCTTCAGGACGAAGTGCTGAAAGATTCGTGACGTTTATTAAAATATATGCTACAAAAGAAACCAGTGAGTCACTAAATAGTATTAGAAAAATAGAATTGTTTACGTACATCTATCATCTATTGATTCTAAAATGGTGTATCTTGTAGTTTTACGCACATATTGGTAATCGAATTAAAATTTTATCACTCTTACTTTCAAAGTACAAGAGTATTTTTATAATACTATCATAGAGAGTAGGCGAATGCCATTTTACTTTTATGAATCTCGGTAGCATAAATAAAATAAATAAATATATCATCACTGCATATTATCCATTTTTGAGTGTGCCACAATCTGCTTTATCGCAGATATCGGTAACGATGATGACATGTTTGTACCGTGCGGGCGCTTACCAGGCGTCACCTCGCGGGCACGTATTGCTGGCGTGAAGAGTGCACTTTAGAATTCTATATTTACTTTTTGTTTCGGAAATTTTTGGATTTTATGCTATTAAAATAAAAATTTTATGAAATTATATAAATTATTTATAAATTGGCTTAGAATGGAATTTTGGCAAAATAATGACATTACTATGACACTTTCGCCTCGAGTCGTACGCTTGCAGGCGAATATTTTGAGACATGCATGCTACCAAATTTTCGCTTCGTGGCGAAAAGCGAAAACAAAATGCCTCATTTGATAGAATTCTAAAGTGCGTGCTGTCACTACAGATTCCATGTTTCGCGGATAAGTTTTCATTTTTTAAATTAAGTCAAGTTTGTCTCTTCAACTTGATCAGGCTGCATTGTATTTTATAAAATAATATTATTTTTTTTCGCGATCGCCCAGAAAATGAGCTCTTTCTGATCACTATTTAGACCGGAAAGTCCTTCTTTGCTGAGCTAGCTCGGAAAGTTATCTATAAGGGATCCGAAAGTACTTTACCGATCCCGGGACCGGTAAAGCTAAATGTTTCCATGGAGATCAGTTGTTTATTTATTTCTTATTTGCTCGCAGTAAAAAATAAAATAATACCCAACATGACCTGAAAGTGTCTATACTGGGCTCAAAAGCTTCCAAAGCTCGCCTACGGCTCGCTGTGGAATATGCTTGCTCACCCAGTAAAGTAACACTTTCAGGTCTTGTTACGTAAATTACTATTACAATATGTCAATTTAAATTTCAACAATTTAATATTTTACAACAATCGTTTTTCACTTTTGGCAACTTAATTTACAAATTTTATCACTTCTCTTGTATTTACATTGTTATTTCTAATTACCATATAGACTTGAAATGTCGTATTTGACTATAGTTCTTGAATTGTCCTTGTCTTTAGATTTTAATATTTTTCCCGGTCCCATTTTGTTTTGCCTACAATCTTCCTGGAAGTTCATCTCCACTACGTTTATTATTTCCTCAATCTGTTTGGAAAACAATAATCATTCTGTTACATCCATCCAAAATAAGTATTTACCATTTTCTAGCTAATATTTCTTTCTAAATGTTGTTTTCTAGCAGAAAGGTTTGGAAACCCTGCAGTAGACTACTTGAGTTGGTAACAGATCAGCGAGTAGTGCGTTGTAGTTATGATGGTGATTGCTGGCGTATGAAATCATGGCTGGAATGTTCGATACTTAGTTTAAAGAGCTCTAATTATGTACTACAATACAGAGGCTGTTTCCAGCTGATGGAGTTAATATTGTGTTGCACGAGGAAATGTTAGATTCGAGTATGATTCATTTGACAGTATGGAAGCCATTTCGACTTTTATCACAAAGACTGGAGAATATAATGCAGAACATGGAAAAAATGCTTTTAATAATACATCTGCACAGCATACATCATAAAGGAAAGAGAAAGTGATCAAAAGACGTTAACATACCTTAGAGACACAGAATTGTATTTCACATTTTTGTTATAATTGGTTAATGCCTTTTATCATGCACTAGGTTCCAAGACATATTTTTAAATTAGTCGTACTGGAAATTTTTAAAAATTAAAAAGCTGTGCTTCGAAAAAAACAATTCTGTGCAAATGGGCATTTATCAAAGACAGATTGGTAAATATTCGTATGTACATCATCGTTTGTTAAACAAAATGGCCTTAAGGCCTGATCGAAAATAAGTCGTTTATCGTTTTCGGATGTCGTACGAGTACGTTCTACCCTGAAATTTGGCGGTTGGAGTTGCTGGATGTCGGTTGTCGGTGTCGGATCGCAAGTTGGTCATTTTCATCTTTCTACAGCACTGACACTGAAGACAGAACGACAGTAACGTAAAAATGGACGAAAATGCCACGTTATGCACTAACTTGCGTTTCGTAATAAAGTATTTAGGATTCATATTACCCATTTCTGGGTGTGCCAGTATCTACAACACATGTAGACATCGGTAATGATGACGATATATTTTGCCGTGTGGGCGCTTACCAGGCGTCACCTCACGGGCACTCATAGCTGGTGTGGAGAGTGCACCACAGGGGTCACTTTTGTGCCATTTAAAACAATAACAATAATAATGTATTTATTTAATGATGTCATACATTTAAATTGTATTTATGACACCATATAGAACATATAGAACAAAATATAATATTCATTTACAAAAGAAAATGTAAATGTATTCCACCAGATTTGTGTATAAAATAGGGAGAAGCTACACGTGGAATGTAGTGCTTAAAAATTCATCAACTGAGTAGAAACAGTACTTGTAGTAAAAAATGTGTTACCAAAACGAATAAACCGATTAAATCCTTTTAGCTATTAAATAATCTATAATTGTAGAAGGGATCCAAAAATGGGTTCTTCATAGAACAAGATAAATTCAATTTGAATTAACTTCTGTATTTGTTTTTGAGAAAAATGGAATAACAAATAAATAAATAAATATGTCATCACGGCATATTACGCATTTCTGGGTGTGCCAGTATCTACAACACATGTAGACATCGGTAATGATGACGATATATTTTACCGTGTGGGCGCTTACCAGGCGTCACCTCACGCGTACTCATAGCTGGAGTTTTTTGTCATTTAAAATTGGAAATATTTGGCGTCTGTCGGGATCCAACCCGGTTCCCCCAGGTTCGCGACCAGAGACTTAGGCACTCGGCCTATATAAGTATTGTATTGCACTTCGCTTTCGAACCGTCGTTTTATAACAGAATATTACAGAACTTTACCCAAATATTGTTTTTTATTGTATTTAACATGTATTCTGCACACATATAATTCTAATTATATCTATTTTTCATTGTATGAGGAAGTTGCTAAATTTCAGAGATTCTTCCAATTCATTAGCCAGATTGGCGGTATTTCTGATGGATATAATATAATATATAATAATAATAATAATAATAATAATATATTATATTTATTCGTCATGTATATTGTACAGAGCCAACTGATGACATGTCACAAATTCAAAAATTATTGGATTATCTAATATAAATATACATAAATATGTACAGTTATAGACATAAAGTTTAAAATCAGTAAATGAGGAACACTGACTTGAGAAAGGTTTATACTGAAGTGTTTAAATATTCTTGGACTGAATAAAAACAGTGAGTTTCTAAGAAACTCTTAATTTTTCTTTTAAATAATGTGAACTCAAGTCTAGTTATTTCGTTAGGTAAATGATTATACAAATCAACATTAATGGAATTTCTCACTGAAATTTCACGTGTAAGACGTATTTTTCTAAGATGATCTTTAACTTTGGTGTTATACCTGCAAACATCGCTATTCCTTATAAAAGATTCTTTATTTTTATGTATAAATAGTAGCGACTCCAAAATATAAATACAGGGCAAAGGTAAAATTTTTAGATTTTGGAAAATTTTGCGACAATGTTCTCTGGGACCAACATTAACTATCATATATGTATGCATTTTACCACAGACACTCAGGCAGGCGGCCACGGGACCCCATATAGAATACCATAAGTTCTCATTTCTGTTTTGTTATGCCGTGAACTAATACCACGTTTTGTTTTTGCTGGTTTATAATGAAGGCAGTGTTAGCGAGATGTTCGGCAGTTTTACGGGTGTGCTACGATTACGTTGTGTGCGGTAACCAGCCTCCAACATCATCGTAACGTAGCGTTAGCGTTAGAGTTAACGCTAGCAAAGCAACGTACTAATTATTACCTATTTGCTCATCTCCTATTATGAGAACGATTGTACAGATAGCTGGATTGTGCATTATGAGCGATAATACATTACCAACACTGTTAATACACTTGCAACCCAATGCATCTGCAATTTTCTGCTTAGTAGATTTTCTTATTTTTATTACAGGGAGCTAATTGTGATTATGGACATTTATATTCACGGCTAAAAAGAAAAGAATGAGAGTATGGTTAACACGTTATACATCCCGTAATTGCTTGTAATACAGGAAATTAATTTTTCTGAGCAATTTTTTATAATCACCACTTTATTTAACATGTAGATTACAATACAACGTGCTCGCATACAAATATCTTAACATTATACAATACATGCACTTGTAAAATAAAATTGCTTATTTTTCACTGAGCAATGTGTAGGTTATTAACTTCGTCAATTCTATGTATTTTGTACAAATTCCATACATAAATAATTTCTTGGAAAAGGTTATATATTTACAGTAAAATCATTTCACGCTTAACACTGACATCTGTCATACATAACTATACTCGCCGCCAAATGATTATGGACTGATGTTCAACTTTTATCCCTTTCCGCACCCTGTCCCTTGCCCAGCGGTGTTGCCGCTTGTAACTTGACATTAAAATTTTTAATACATCGTAAATGAAGAAAATATTATAAGAAATAAGTAAGGTAAGACAGTAATACGTAATATAAAATATAAAAATTGTCTATGTGGAAAATTAATATTTATATTTTGACCAAAGTTTCCACACATCAAGCTAAGGTCGCGTTTGCGTTAAAATACGATAACCGGTAAAATCTAAATAATAGGTAAGAATAATTGATTATTAGGTGAACTGTAGATCTGCAAATACAACATGCTTCTGCAGTCAAATCCAAAGTTTTCTTGTTATTTAATAAATTATAATTTTTTTCATGATGTAACGCCAATTTTTTAAAAAAATTGTGTACATTCGCAATAATTGTTTTGGCCTGCCCTTTTATATCATATTTTCCTAAACTATTTTTATAAGAACCAGGACTACTTATTTCATGAGTTTCACTCATTTTCTTTTCAAAAGTCCAAATATAATGCAATTTACAGGATTGGGAATAAAAGCGCACGTAAGTACTAACGAAAATGTCAGAATATAAAATGACATTGACAGATTAGTTATTGTACAGGTAGATACTTAAAAAATTTGGCGTCAGTGTAGAAATCTCCAGTCCATAATTATTTGACGGCAAGTCTTAATAAAGTAGCCGTTTCCATGGTTGATATAATCTTTAATATTTATTATAACTTAAATTATCAAAAAATAATATTTAGCTGCGTTTTTCTCAAGAAAAACTGTTAAAAGTGTGAAGAAGGTGTGTTGGACAGGAATGAGTGAAAGAGAAGAGTAAGAAACAGTAACCCCTAATAAAATTGGAGAAAGCTGAAGAAGGAATTGTCAAGTGCAATTTACATAGGTATTTTATTGGATTTATAGATTCTTTTCCAATGAACTTTTTTATAGCATTTATCCGTTTTTACTTCAATACCTTTATTTCTAAAAATTCACACAGTTGTTCAAATACTCTAAAAATGCGTACACTTACGTAACATTCTCTTTACAATCAAATAATATTACTACCAAGTTTATATCTCTATCCATTTTTGAATTATTGCCCAGTCAATATACCCTACATTTAGATAAATCTTAATTTTTTTCAAAAATCTAATTTCTATGTATCTAGATACTTCTCAATGCGCTGATTCCAAATTTTGAAACGGCAGGTCGATATCTCGTTTCGTTGTCGAGATATTTAGATTTAAAGTTTTGCTCAAAACTGCCCATTTTTGGGTATTAACTCAAAAATGGGTCGAGATATGAATTTGGCAACATTACCATTCGATTCTACGGACAAAAATACATAAGTATATCAATTTTCATAATTTTTGTCCAACCGATTCATTTTTTATGAATAAAAGCTTGAAAACCCTTGAAAATGGCCAAAATCTGAAAAAATCGTAAGGAGTACCCCTTACGATTTTTGCGATTTTTGGCCATTTTCAGTTATTTTGCTTTAGAGATTGTATGCGGTGTTCAATAATTCTGAAAATTGGTGTACTTATGTAATTTTCACCGTAGAATCGAATGGTGTTGTCGCCAAATTCATATCTCGACCCATTTTTGGGTTATTACCAAAAAATGGGCAGTTTTGAGCTAAACTTTGAATCTAAATATCTCAAGAACGAAAGGAGATATCGACCTGCGGTTTCAAAATTTGGAATCAGCGCATTGAGAAGTATCTAGATACATAAAAATTAGATTTTTGAAAATTTTGAAATTTTTATCTAAATGTGGGGTATATTGACTTTTGGAGCAATAATTCAAAAATGGGTAGAGATATAAACTTGGTAGTTATATTATTTGATTATAAAGAGAATGTTACATAAGTGTGATAATTTTATTGAATTTAAAGAATTTTTTCCAAATAACTTTCTGTATGGAATTTGTAAAAAAATTGTATCATGTTCGTGTTACAATTTTACTGGATATATAGAATCTTTTCCAATGAACTTTTGGTATGAGATTTGTACAAAATACATCAAATTAACGGAAGGTCTTGTGCTGGCCACAACAGATTTTTTTAAATAAACATATTGAGTTATGACAGTATGAAATTCATATAAAGTTGTTGGCGGACCCTTTTTTAGTATTGAAGTTATTGCGGCCGAAATTATCGTCAAAACACACTCACGTAAAAATATTAATATCGTAATAAATATATCGAACGTGCTGAATTTTTTGACCAAAGACAATAAATAACTTTCTTACCTAGGTGACGGAAGGTAAACCTGTATGATTGTGTTAAATTACTAAATATAGTGTGAACCGTGACAGCTTTGCTTATGAAGTAGATGTCATTAAGGAATAAAGGTGATGTTAATTGAAAATTAAATATTTTCATAATTACTGAAACTGCTAAGATTTTGTATAACAGGTTCAAGACCATAAAATCCTTATTTTATTATATCAATAAATTATCAAATTAAAACTTTATAATTAATTTTCCTTTTCATCGTAAATTTCGCGATTTATAAGTTCAGCGACCCTGAAGAATCATAGCTGGTATTCTTTTATTCACCGTCATCGTTACACCTTAAGGTGATCCGCAAATAGAGATATAAAGTTACTTTACCAAACCAAATATAATTAAAAGCTCCACATTATACAACATCAAACACTGAGCTCATTGTTTGCATAACAATTCACCGTAAAAACACCGAAAACAAACGAAAAAAGCCGCAAGGTTGCACACAAAAAGAAAACAAACGATTATCGTTATGATATCCGTAAACAGAGCATTAACCGCGCGCGTGCGGTTCAGGCCCGCACCTGCCCAACAAGAACAATCACGAAATTAAAATTCACACTCAAAAAACTCCACTTTTTAATACAGTAAATTTACAACTTTGTGGGCCTCGATTTAACGGAGTTCCAAATACAAAAATATAGCAATATTTCTTTGTAGTTACATAAAATTTAAAATTTGTGTTATTAAGAACATTGTTTATTTGATAAATTATATGAAAGTGAATTTTCGGGGAAAAATATCTGTTTATTTTGACTATTATTGCAATTTCAAAAGTAAATAAATAAATAAATAAATATATCATCACGGCATATTACCCATTTCTGGGTGTACCAGTATCTACAACACATGTAGACATCGGTAATAATGACGATATATTTTACCGTGTGGGCGCTTACCAGGCGTCACCTCACGGGCACTCATAGCTGGTGTGGAGAGTGCACCACAGGGGTCACTTTCGTGCCATTTAAAATTGGAAATATTTGGCGTCTGTCGGGATCGAACCCGGTTTCCCCAGGTTCGCGACCAGACACTCAGGCACGCGGCCACGGGACCCCATAAATTTCAAAAGTAGGTACAATGAAATTAAACTTTTCATAAATGTGCAAAGATTAACTTTTCGGTTGCGCGCCACTAGTTTAGAACTCTTGACATTCTTAAATATAGCATCCCCATCCCCTGATCTTTGGATGGCTACTTGTATCAGAAAGTGTAAATAAGAAAGACGAGCAGGTTTACAATAATTAACAGTCATTCTATTGTACAAATATAGTTTTGAGATGTGAATCACCAGATGTTTAATTGATAATGTTTATATACAGTTTGATATGCTAGGTATGAGGTATATATTTGCATTATTTGCTATAGGCCGCGACCAAATGTAATATTTTCCTAATTATCGGAACAACTGTGCACCGTTTGCTCTGAAGGTGGCTAGGGTACCTAGTGGAGATACACCAAATGGGAGGCTGAGATCCGCCAAAGGTCGGAAGCTAAGCTCTCATAATGGGTCTGGGACCCATAAACCTCTGGGAGCTCAAAATGTCTGTGACATATTTTGGTGGTTATAGTAAAGCTAGTAGTGAAACACCAAATGAGAATATATGATGGCCTGGGACTATCTGCTTTCATTTATTTAGGGTGGATTGCATGAAAGTGGGTTAATTCTCGAGTTATACTGACCCAGGGTTACGTACACAAACAGGGAGTTACCAGCCTGTTTGACAGCTAACCTTGGGTCAAACAATAACTCACCGATTCTTACGGGTTCACCCACGAATAACAAATTGCAATAGCCGGCAGTTGTCATTTCACGCGTCATATGCAATTTGCTACCCGTGAATTAACCAGTGCAAATCGGTGAGTTATTTTTTGACCCAAGGTTAGCTGTTAAACGAGCTGGTAACTCTCTGTTTGTGAACGTAACCCTGAGTTAATAGAAATCGGAAGTTAACCACCCTCAAAGAAGTTTACGAATTGTCACTTCGCTGTCTCAAAGTTGTCATAGACAAAGCACTGCATGTGTCACTTTTATTCTATTTGTTCAAGTTTGATATCGTTTCGCTTCGAACCCAATACAGTCGGAACAACAAGCACGCCCTTTCTTTTATAATTTTTATAACCTGATTCGGTCCTGGAAAGGGAAAGTAAATCCACGTGACCTTGAACGTAATTACACACGGGTCATGGAGCGTGACCCACGTTGCCAGTGACACATGTGAGCGTGGCCAAGCAATGTATGCTAACGTTCTCACTAAAGTGACAATTAAATTGAATGGAAATGGGGTCTGTTTGCCTGGAAACAAGTTTTTTTGGATGCCGCACATAAAAGTTTCCAAATAAAACTTTTTTAAAGAGTAATAGTTTTTAACGATGTTATTAAATTGTAGAGCAAAGGAAGTATAAATAATGTAAAGTTTTAAATTAATTTTAGATAGCGATCTGACAAATCATTGTTTTGAACGACCAACACGATCATCAACTAATAAATTAGGATAAAAACTTCTAAACTTTTTGTGTGATTATTTTAAAACTTGTTAATTTATTATTGTTTCGCATTTTTAATGAGCATGATTCATATTATGCCTGCAGTGGCTCACTGGTTATCACCGTTGTTAAACACAACTTCGTTAATTTGAATTTAAAAATATAAATAATGATAATTATGATTCAAAAGAAAAAGCACAAAAACTATTCAGGTATACAAACGCTGGATTTAATTTTGATAACATCTGTTAATTTGCCACAATGATAATAATAAGACAGCTACAACTATAAAAAAGAATACAAAAGTTAACATCTTTAATTAAATTTTGTCAGTTATTTGAAACACAAAGTTAATAAAATTTGCTTTTTTATATGGACTTTATCAACTAAATTAAAACATTGTCCAACAATGTAACTCGTGATTAAATAAATCATCGTTCACTGTAAACGTTGAATATTAGGAGTAGCATAAAATAGTGTGTTACCTACCAAGTGCAGTAAAATGAATAGCTCACCAGAAAAAGTTTGCACGATATTAAATCTACTTGAAAAGAATTACCCACTGAAACACAATAATAATAATAAATAATTAAATAAATAAATTGAGGAGTCGCGAATTACAAAAACTGAACAGGTCCAAAAATTTTAATTACAAATCAAGAAACAAAAACATCATTTCAAGGCTGTTTATTATATGATGGGACAATCTTTCTTCGTATTAAGCACAAAAAACAAAATATTCAGTTTGCATCATTTACTAAAAAATAAAAACTTCAACTTGAAAACTTGTTTGGTTCTTATGGAAAACTCCTCAGTCGCATCTTAGTAATAAATAAAAAAAAATATCATTTATATTAAAACTAGCCATTCAAATTGTTTAGAAGGATTGTCAATGGTTGAAAAACTGTTATTCTTTTTTATCTCTCTCACTCACACATTTGTTATCGCTTTTTTGAAATCCGAAAACCAATTTCAAATAAATAATTGAAGGAAATTACGAATAAATGAAAGTGAACCAAATTATTGACCACAAAATTATTTTAAACATATACCGCTATAAATATTGAAATAAATCAATTTGGTTGACTTCATTTATTAAGAATAAAAATTAACATCTAGGAGTGTTTTATTTTTGTGCGTGTTTATTTTTCTGCGTCAAAATTTAATTTGGAAACAATTACCATTTTTTTTCTATGGTTGTCTTTGTTTAGACTAGGTGCCAGAGATCTAGACATTTAAATTGTTGACAATTAAGTCATTGCAAGCCTACGTATAGTTATTTTGGTTCGAGTTGTGGGTTCTACATAACGCGAGAATTCGCCCTAAAGATGCGACATTAAAGGTGGATTTATGCAGCCTACTTTTTATTTTATCTTTTCTTTTTCTTTTGCTTTACAATAGTTAAAGCTATGTTAATAAATGTACGACTTTATGTGCATACTTTTAATTTTACTTTAAGAACTAAAGTTGACCAACTTTCAACTTAAGACCATTAAAGTAAAAGAATTTCACAACTGCGCATGTGCACCACTTCACGTGACAAACATCAGGGAGTGCTGTATTTATTTCTTTTTGTGTACGTAAGATTGCAAAAATTAGAAAATGGGTAAAGCTACAAGTAATATATCAAATGCACAAATTATTACATTAGTGTCCATTTTTACAGGTTATAATTATCTCTTTGCATTTATGATATCTGATATGCCAGAAAAATCACATCTGCGCATGTGTACCGAAGGCTTTAAAATAGCTGCATAAAGTACCAAACTTAAAGTAAAAGTAAAAGCGAAAAAGAAAAGAAAAAGTAAAATAAAATGTAAACTGCATAAATCCGCCTTAACATCTTTAGGGTTTCTCAGTTTAAATGTAAATAATAATGTAAATAAAGTTTTCAAGTTTAGTGTCCGTGTAAGTGTTCATCCATATCCAAGTGTGTGTTTCTGATCAATAAAGTGGTCGCCATTTCGCCAATCGTCCACCACGAGTTAGTTAATATAAATAGAATAGAAAATATAAAGAAACTCATTATACAGATCATACTTCCTTTTAAACCATGACCCATTCTGACAATAATTGGACCTGGTATGCAACATTTTAATTCCTTTTCCTTTTAAAACATTTTCACTTTCGCAATTAATTCTTCCACGAAATTACCTCTTCCATAATTTAGTGTAAAATTACACAAATAAATATCTTCACACCAGGTCTACTGAGAAGCCAGTAAGTGCTTGTTCCTTAATTAGGTGCTACGAACTAAAAATGTTTATCACACATCAAAAAAATCCACGGTCACGTGTCGGATGCAGAAGAGCAGATTCTCCAACCTGCAAGATATATTAGCAATTAACACTGAAGATGGATCGTGTTACGCTGTATATTTAATTAATATTTTGCTCTTGGGTCCAGTTGTGTGGAAAAGTTCGTTAGAAGGTTTTTTCTTTTTAATCTAACAAGCTCGTTCTAAATGTCACGCCCTGCGGTGAACAAAAATTGGATGTAACTAGGCATTCGCTCGGTCTGTAATTCAACAGAATCACAAGGTTGTCTTCAAAATTATTGCATAATGTGTTACTCGTTTACGTAGCAGTGCCTCGAGGAAAGCATTATTTCATATTTAGTTTTTTGTTTCAACAAAACATTGAACCGCGAAAAAGTTGAGAATGGGCATTTAAATTTACCATTCTTATAAAAAGTATCTTTTCAAATATTTTTACACCTAGTATAATAGTTTGTTAACCTCACTTTTAGTTTAAATTTATAATATACTTTATGTGATACACAAATGCCGGTATTCTGAATATTTTGTCCAAACTCCCGTAAAATAAAACAAATGTTCATATGCTAAGTGCACTAGTTTCAAAGTTTCAGCAACGTATCTATTACAAAATTTACCTAAACGGCGCTAAGATGCCAGTGGCGAAATGTTCAAATACTTCATCCAGTGTTAGAAGAATTTAAAGACAGTTACATTAGAATACCGTTTATCCAGAGAAGACAATACTGATTATTAGAATAACGAAGATTACTAACTAAATGAAGGTAGCGGTGATTATCTACAAATTGTCGCAAGCATGACAGATTTCAGCAAGTCATTTTAAAATTATAAAAGTTCCTCATTAGTAAAAAAGCAAAATAATTGTAATTCACAGATCTCAAGTTCAACTCGTGGATGTGGTCCGAATCTGGTGATGTTTAATTTCTTTAGAATTGAAGTATTTTTTTTTATTTGTTAGCCTCTCATTCGCTAGAATATAAAATTGTGTGATACATAATAAGAAAGAGTATTTTATGCTACATTGATTTTTTGAAACCGCGTCATCCTATTTTAACCGTAATCAGTGGTAAATGAAAAAAGAATCATGAGCCGATTTGAAAATTTGTTTGTAACTAGTAAATAGTTCTCTGATCTTTAATACAACTGAACATTTGTTGAATATCTTTGACAATTATTTTGCAATTAACAATATAAATAATTTCAAGCAATTATTTAAAATTATAAAGGATGCATGGATATTAATGGTCTTTTCATAATCTGGCTCACTTTAAGACTTTAATTTAAATTACCGTAAGACTTTATCTGTATTTTAAAATAATGCTACAGTGCTTGCTAAATTGCTAAATTTATATTACGAAAACAAAACAACTTTAATTTTAATTTAAAGTGTTAAAGTGAAAATAAAATTTATTATGAAAACGGCCCTACGTATGTAACATTGTTTACTTTTTGTAGATTTAAGTTTCTATTATAAATTCTTACGGCCGGTTTCATGATAAATATAAAGTCACTTTACTTTTAAAGTTTTATTTTACAAAATTTCCAATTCGATTTTCAGCTTACAAAACGTGCAAAATAAAATCGGATTAGTGAGTTAGGTGAAGAATTTTATTATCTACAACCTATATTTAAAACATTTTTGTCTAAAATTTATGGATAACTAATTACAGTAAAATAAAAAAAAAATCTGTTGTGGCCAGCACAAGACCTCTCGCCATTTCCATATAAGGCTATATAAGTATTGTATTGTACTTCTCTATCGAGCCGTCGATTTATAACAAAAAATTACCGAACTTTAACCAAATATTGTTTTTTATTATATTTAACATGTCTTCTGCACACATATAATTCTAATTATATCTATTTTTCATTGTATGAGGAAGTTCCTATATGTCTTTCAATTTTTAACCAGATTGGCGGTATTTCTGATGGATATATGCATTTTACCTATAATTTCAAATATTTCATTAATAAAATAATAAGAAAGATTAAATATACTTCCCAGAAAAAGCTATCAGAAAGCCACTAAAACTATTGATATTGATTTTTAACACTGACATATGTCACATTCAAACTATGTTATAAACATTTGAATTTGTCAAGTCGTTTCCTTGGTGCCTTAGCCTCTGCGATTAGAATCTGCTATATGTTATAGTGTCTTTATCTCTAAATCTATACAAGATATAATAAAAATTTTAAGTGTATTAGATGGAGAATTTTGTTCTTCAATATTTGTAATAACAAAAATTTCCAAAAAATTATATTTAGAAGAAATTTTCTAAGAAACTACTACTTCCGGTTGTTCAATTGTTACCAAAACCTTTTCAGCTCTTCCCAGGAATATCAGATTGAGGAAACTGCAGTTAAATATTTTTTAAGTCGCCATACATACACACATACACACATCCACACACACACACAGACATCATCCTAAAAATGTTATAATCGGATTCTAGGAACCTTAAATCCTGCTTATTCAATAAAATCTGAACATGCGAATTTTAGCATGAATCCAATACCTCTCTTAGCGAGAGGTAAAAACACTTTATTCTCTATATAAAGAATTTCAAGTAGACACCCGGTATGTACATTTACAGTATCGGACATAATTGAGCGACCTTTAGGAGCCAATAAAATACTCCCCCATATTTTAAATATTCAAAATATTTTCAAACTTCCTACCACAATAACAAACAAATTGAGCGAACTACAATCTTTAACTTACCAAAAGCTTATAATGCCTATGAAACTAACTCTGCTCCATAAAGCGGAATGATTTCATATTTTGACTAAACCTACGTTATTCTAAAAATACGATTTTAATTTTCTTTGTTTTTTCATTTTTCATCGTAATCACTCTAAGCACCAATCAGTTATACTAGCTTTAGAAACGGAAACCAATATTTTCATTTTCCACGCCAACTTCAACTTAACAGTGAATCTACTCATTGGTTAGAAGTCATGGTAGGCCTTGGGCTGAAAAACATTTGCGTGCATGAACACGCGTGCCGCGTAGTTAATGTTGCATGTCTTAGAACATGGTTAGGATGAGCCCAACCAGAAATCTTCAGGAAGTATTGCAACAGGTTTGCAGTAGAAAGTGTGCAAAATTGATGAATGTAGGGAAGAAAGAAGATGCGAAGTTGAAGAAGGTATGTCGACATAAGCAATAAACCTGAAAGTATAGTAATTTCTAAAATATCTGCCTTATGAGTGCAGTAGTAAGACAGAGATGATTAAGAATCTAATGCTATTAGTACGAGCCTCTGGACAGTATAGTTCATGAGCATTAAAGCATTCCAAATTTAATGATAATAATTTGCAACATATTTCCAGAAGTGCTTACGATATAAAATGATATATCTTTTAGAAAATATGTAGCCAGTAAAGTCCATATGCAGTTCTAATTTAAGTGCTTGTAATTATAAGCTATTATAACTTTTGCAGAAATTAAATTAACTATTACCTACATGGTAGGTATGTTTTTACAATATCGGACGTAAGTAGAGCGCCTCTGTAGGCTCACTTGTAGTGATACTAGTGGAAATGACACAAAATTAGTTCATTAGGTTCAATATTAATTTAATTATATTATAAAACGAGATTTCTTAATGACAATATTACTATTTCTTGTGTTTTAATTAATAATAGAACTTTTTTTCATCAAAAATAAAAGCTGCAAATAATTCAATCGTCTTATTCTGATGTTTCAAACTTATGTATTTATTTATAATTATATATCAGTTCCATGAGTACCACTACAAATGAGCAAGATTCGTATAATTTAAAGCCAGTGAAAAACAAGTTTTTACGGTGTTTACCTCTGCTATCTCGAAAACTATAAGAGTTACGAATTCGATTGATTGAGACTTTTAGTTTATCTTTGAGTGGCCAAATGTGTTTTTGTTTTTCAAAATAAATCAAATAATTGTATGAAGTTAAATGTGATGACGTTGGGCAATATCTAATTTTCAAGTAACTTTGTAACTATTAGAAATTGGGAAATTGGCGAAAACAAAATTTTGTACGACCTCTACCTTCATCAGTTTTTCTTCGATTCAAAAACAAAATGGCCTCTTTCTTGGAAACCAGGTTAAGATGAGACAAAGCTGATTAAGCTTTTTTACTCATTTTGATCAGTACTTTATGTACTTGAAGCTTTTGCCCGAAGTTCGATAACTCCCTATATATAATAATTTGTAGCTGTAATATCCAAAACTTATCCAAAAAAAGTAGGTATGTAATATTCAGAAAGAGCTATTTAGTCTTTTTCGTAATATCATACTGTTATTATGACATAACAGGACTAAAAACAAAAATGAAAAGATAGAAATAACGGCCTAGGTCGTTATTTTTTTATAACAGTCGCCTACAATTAATGATCAAGTGTTCCTAGAAAAATAACAGCATATTGATGACTGTTGTCTAGGAGAATTTATAAATTAACCAAAAAAGTTGTTCCCTATGACAAATATAGAAGAATTTTATTATTCCTAAATGTTTAAATTTTATGTTATTATGATTATAAACCTCAGTCGCGTCCATTATTTGCCTCATATCGGCCTAATGACGTTAATAACTATAACTGTAATAAAAATTTTCAAGGTAACATCGATTTCAAAACTTGTTACTTCTGTAAAGTATTTATTATTGAAAAATAAGTACAAATAACTGTGTAGGAAGAGTCTTTAAAAAAGAGAATTTGAAGACATCGTTGATCGTCTCGAACCAAAGATCTTAAGGAAGACGACAATACATTTCCTGGAAAGCCAGACCTATTAACTGATGTCCTGTGTAAAAATACGTCAAAGACATCCCTGCCTTGGCCGAACAACGATCTCCTTTGCTGTGTGCATTTGTAGTAACCATGACGACCGGTTAAAGCGACAAAAACCTCTCACTTCCATTTGAGAACGAAGCGTTCCCGGAATTACATTAGAAGCCGTTTTGATCTTTGACAAAAACTAAAAAAGCATCGCAGTCCACCGTCAACGTGCTCATCACAATACGTGCGTGCACAAACACGAACGGAGCAAATGAAACCCGAGCCCGAGCGGAAATGCCCAGCACTCGCGTGAACCGGAAGGAGCGCTGTTCTTCCTCTGCAGCGCAAATTGCACGTTTTTGCGCTTTAAAATACGCAGTTTTTCAATTAAATCCTGTTGCACCGCAGAAAAAAAACAGGATACTTTTGACGGTAGACAGGTATCAATCTCGGGCAAACTATATTCGCTATTCCAACACTTTTCCAACCAATCTACAGTTATGCAATGGAGTTTACATGGCTTTACTTTTCCAACAACAACAATATGCTATTAATTTTGGACCTACATCAAATGCATCGTAATGAATTGTTAGTAAAAAATCTGTTGTGGTCAGCACAAGACCTCTCGCCATTTCCATATTAGGCTATATAAGTATTGTATTGCACTTCGCTTTCGAACCGTTGTTTTATAACAAAATATTACAGAACTTTACCCAAATATTGTTTTTTATTGTATTTAACATGTCTTCTGTACACATATAATTCTAATTATATCTATTTTACCTATAATTTCAAATATTTAATTAATAACACAATAAGAAAGATTAAATATACTTCCCAGAAAAAGCTATCAGAATGTCACTAAAACTGTTGATTTTTGACACTGACATATGACATTTACAAACTATGTTATAAACATTGGAATTTGTCAACTGGTTTCTTTAGTGCCTTAGCCTGTGCGATTAGATTACTCTATATATTATAGTGTATTTCTCTCTAAATCCATACAAGATATAATAAAAATTTTAAGTGTATTAGATGGAGAATCTTATGTTCTTCAATATTTAATAAAAAAAACTCCCAAAAAATTATATTTAGAAGAATTTTTTAATAAACTACTACTTCCGGTTGTTCAATTGATACCAAAACCTTTTCAGCTCTTCCCCGGAATATCAGATTGAGGAATCCATAATTAAACAGTTTTTAAGTCTTATAGTTTTTGTGGAATCGTGTCTACAACATCCAGACAAACATATACACACACACACACATACTTACACACACACACACATACACACACACACACACACACAGACATCATTTTAAAAATGTTATAATCCGATTCTAGGCACCTTAAATCGTGCTTATAAAATCTGAATATGCGAATTTTAGCATGAATCCAATACCTCTCTTAGGTAAAAAAAACTTTGTGTTTTGTAAAAATTAAAAATCATTTTATTAATTCTATACCATAGAGGTTGTTCCGCAATTACAATTTTTAAAAGTATCTATATCAAAACCTAAATAATTATGGTTTTAAAAACTAGAGAACATGTTTCTCTTTTTACATAATTCGACAAAAAAAAAACATTTTTCTTCAAACGTCATAAAAATGGCATCTTTTGTGAATTGATTCACAAGGTAGAAATGAAATAAATAAATAAATATTCATAGAAACTATATAAAATCAGCGAATAAGAAGTAACTTGTAAAATAGAAACTTGTCATGTCGCCCCAGGTTGCACTATAAATACACTAGATAACCGAGTAGATAACCTAAGAATAAAGTTACTAAAAACCTGCAACAAATTGAAATATAAACAGTTTATATTTAACGAAATAACATATTATAAAATAGCAGACTTACATATTGGTAATAACGGTAAGAATAAAAGAATTAAATTGATAAGACAAGTTAATATTGTTTTTCAGCGATTCCAACCAAAAAAATTAATTCTCTTCCAATGTTCGTTATACCGTTGATCGAACAGTACATAGTTACACTAATCAACTTAGTATGTCTCCGTGTTAAAATAAAGCGTAACAAGAAACAATATGTATGTACTAAGAAAGTGATTAACTTACAACCTCCATTAAAAAAGACATTTTCTATGAATGTATCCCACATTACTTAAGTTACAAAACAAAACTGAACCTTTTTTGAAAAGACAAGTTTTTAAAATCCGATCAACCAATATTAATAAGCTATGCTACAATTTGCAAGAAATTTAGAAATCAGTTTTTAATAATGGTTTTCAAAAACTAATACAAATAGTGCCTAGAGTTTAAAAGTTTATAAAACCGTTGCCACAGCCAAAGACTGTTTTTTCAAAAAACTGAAAATTTTAAATCATTAAGTAATGAATTAACAATGTTCTATTTTGTTCAATAATAGTATATTATTCAATGAGCATGTAAGGTATGCCATATGTGAATAGAATACTATACTTTATCCACAACTGTCAAGTAATAACATATTAGTGACATAATTATATAGAAAAATAAAAATAAAATTATACGTGAAAATAACGATATAAATCTTATGAAAGTGTTCACAGCTCTCAAAAATAAAATTAAACATAAGACATAAACACAAGGATTTGCAAATATCAAATATTTTACACAAAAATAAGCACATACATAACAACTGTCATTTGAGCTGGCTATTTACGTCCTGACAAAAGAATTTCCATTTAAATATAATTTTAAAATGATGTCTTAAAACAAAGGTCACATCTATGTTCGTACAGTGTTTTCAAAGTTATGAAGTTATTATTGCTTGTTAATTATGAATATATTAAATAACAGTTGATGTTTTATTTTCGTAGCTGTGAATGAGCCTATAGACAAATCTAGTTATCGTTATTAAAATTAAGAAGGAATTTGATATTTAGCAGAAAATTTTATAACCGACTATTCAGCTACAGTTTAAGCTTACAAAGAAAATAAAAATATGGAAAATACAAAACTAGTGTAACTTTGGCTTTTTATGTGGAAAAAAAGTATTTTTGTTTGTACTTTTTGAAAGATAGGTAAGATTTAAATTTGACATAACGATTGAATAATATTATTTCATCGAACTGTCAATATCATTCATTTAGTAACAGTAACGCAGATCATTAAATAATAAAAATCGATTGATTTATGGATATATTATTGACAACAGATTAAAACGAAAAATGAACTTTTTGTATGACGTATGTAACAGGATGTTAGTACGAATGTATTTTGTGTACATGATATGTAATATTTTGTAAGATCTTACTACCCTGAAGAAGGTACAAGTGTGCAGTAAATCGTCAGTGTTGTACGAATAAATGATGTGTGACTGGCTGTGTCCGGTATCGCATTTTGGCATTTAGTATTTAGGATTTAGGTCTTCTTCACATAAATACAAATGGCATACTAGTGATATCCATTGGTTTGTATGGCAACACTTTAGAACAACAAAAATGAATTATACAATTCGATTCAATTTGATGCTTGAGAGTAAATGTTAATATTATATTTCATGAAATAGAAGGTAAGAAGATAGTCTTTGGCAATAAATTTGACGTTTTATATAAATTATAGCAATATATATGATTTGTTTAATTAGTGCTAAAATCTAATACCTAAAATCCTAAATAGTAACTAGATTTAGGGCATTTAAATTTAGGATTTTGATATTAGGGACACAGCTTGAGATTTCGAGTAATTTTTAACACCTTATTCATAACACAATCGAGAAATTTGCCCACATTTATTAAATAGAGCTGTCGGAACATTTGGCAACACTGATTTCGTAAATAACTCCGAAGTATGTGCCAAATCGTTGACATAGTTCTAGATGACACCAGCAATAGAATCACTCACGCGCTACCAGCTATTAGGTGTACCCATAGTTTCTTAGAATTTTCTCTAATAAATTTTACAATTAAAATTATTTTATGACAGCCAATGTTGTATGATGTACACATGTCTAAGCATAAAACTTGATGTCTGTAGAAAATGATACACAGATTAGCATTTCATTCACACTAGACACCATATAATTTTTGAATGTCTGAAACGTCTAATTTATTATAGCTTATAACTTTTAATAATCTTTATCCTTTAATAGTAACAGTAATTTTATTATACTATACGTGATGGAGCTTCATTCGTTCATCGCCTCATACCGTAAACTTCTTTACTCGCAAATTAAAATGTCATTTTAACACTTTGATCGTAAATTACTATTATTAGTTGAAGTTTTTATATACAAAATTGAAAAGAACTGGCTATTTTATTTTATATAAATATAATTCCATTTTTTCTTAAACTCGATGAAAATAAAACTAAATATGGCAAGTAATTACTGTACGTTGACTTGGTTTTTTAGTAACTTCCTCAATAAAGAAAATAGCATGTATAATTTCCAAAAACAAGCTATTAAAACATAAATTGCTCCACGCCTTACAATAAACCCTGTAAATTATTTTAAGTAACCTCTATAATTACGGGATATTTTAAATTAAATTTTAAATGAACACAAAAACAAAAATTTACAAGACAAAAGAAAAAAGTAATACAATGCTTCACAAATCAGAGTGTAAAAAATTCCGGAAATCAAAAAACCAATTCTTTCACGGTTCTAGAATTTTAATCGGGCAATAATCGATTAAATTCCACAGGAGTATGTTTTTGTCTCTTTAACAATAGGTGAAAAACAGATGAAATAAATGCGAGACTGTATGAAGCATGCTGCTAACAATTAAATAATTACAGGCTATTATATTGTATCGAATGAATACAATGGCTTTCATGGCCTACTGGTTCTATCGCTTAGGTGGCATGTTTCGTTTTTTCTTTAATTATTCCGGATGTCCAAAAAATATACATGATAATTTTTTCGTAACACACAACTAGCAAATTAGATGCTATTTATATATTTTTAATTAAGAACTTATAAATTTATAGTGCCGTAAACAATTTTTTACAGTAGATGTACCATATTTCAATTCTGAAGGAAATATGTGTTCTTATAAGGGCATTTACCTTTCCTGTATTGTACCCATACATGCTACCAGTAATTATGAATAATTAATTTTTAATTACGTGCGAAACCTAGATTATAATTTCTTTCCTGTTACAATATTACAATTGCTCCATTCTTTGATACTGTTTCGTAATGTCATACACGGAGAAAAGCAATGACAATAATTTGTTAACCAAAATATACGTTCATACGTTCATTACTGCTTCGAGGAGCTCCTTTGACGGCGTTTTTTTTTTGTACCAAGATGTGTAATTAATAGTTGTGGGATCCGGATCCGGATAGTTTTGAATTGAATGTTGAACTATCCGGATCTCGGATCCAAATCTCAGTATCGGATTTTTGATCAGGATCTGAGTATTGGATTTTGGATCCGGACCTGAGTATCGGATTTTGGATCCGAATCTGAGTATTGGATTTTGGATCCGGATCCGAATATCATATAAATAAATAGGTATTTCGACACTTGCAATGAACCTGTAACCATTATTTCTCAAATTTAATCTTAATCTCGTTTTCTTTGAAGTATTTGTTGTAATGAATGTTAAAATTTTAGAACTACAGAATTCAATATTCTAAGAAATATCCTTCTCGTATTTGCACCAGCTACCTGTCTATTTTAGAGGGGTATTATAAAATTTATTGCTGTTTTCAGACCGCTGTAGAGATAAACAGACCCACTGTAACGGTTTGAATTTGAACTCACTTCTAGATGTTTGCCTTTACATTCAAAATGATGAATCGGATCCTAATAGGATCCGGACCCAAACCAGGATCCGGATCCACATCAGGATCCGATTCCAAATCCGAGTTAAATTTACGGATATCCACTTCAATATCCGAACATCGGAAATCCGAGGAACCGGATATTTTGAAATCCGAGACCTCGGGTCCATGTTTTGTCAGATCCTCACAGCACTAGTATTTAAATATTTAATATACACATCTGGGAACTAGGTATATGTTCTTTTACTTATATTTTCTGAATAAAAAATAACTACAAAAAAATACCCTGACATGAACAAAGTTGAATTTCGTCAAATTTAGAAAATATGTATAAAATAAAAAAAATATATGTATGTACGCTATTGTATTTTACCTATATCAGACAAATAATCTTGGGAGTATGTCCCTCTGATTATATCTTCTCATTAAAAAAAATATATTTGATTAAAGCAAAAAATGTTTAATTACAATAAAGAAAATTTGACTAGAATAATTCGAGCAATAGGCAATTAAAATAACTAATAACATAAAAAATTGATTCTAATCTAATAATTGTTTCTGTATCTATGTGTTGTACATACTTTGGTTTATAAATGAATCCCCATTCTTTTTATACCAATCTTAGATATTGACGGAGTCTTTTCATGGTTATAGGTAACTATACTTAATAATTACTATTACATCTCGACTTTTCCAATTACGAATTTCAGGATTTCCGCATTCAACGACAGTGTGAACTTAACATCCGGCAGATATATCTATAATATTAAATATTTAATTAATGATAAAATAAGAAATATTAAATATACTTCCCAGAAAAAGCCTTCAGTAATGTCTTCGCTGACATTTATGTGAATTACAAACACTTCTCTATCCCTAAATCTACAGAAGATATAATAAAAATGTTCAATGTATTAGATAGAGAATAATAATAAATTTCCAAAAACTAAGATTTTTTTTAAGGAACTACAACATACTTCAAATTATCCAATTGTTACCAAAACCTTTTCAGCTCTTGCCATTAATGTCAGATTAAGGAATACGTAGTTATTGGTCTTAAGTATTATAGTTTTTTAGGAATCGTCCCTCCAACATCCACACTTACACACAAATCCACACATCCACACACACACACACACATCCGCAAACACACACACATACACACAGATATACACATTAAAATCTGGATAGCATGAATCCAATATCTCTCTTAGCGAGAGGTATTTGCTACTATTCCAGTGGGGTAAATACACAAAGTAAAACCAATATGGCGTTGATGTGAACAAGAGAAAACTGCTTTATTGAACAAACGCCACCAGGCCATGGCTTTAAAAACCAACTTTTATAACGTAATTTCAAATTCTCCATCACGAGTGTACGCGTATACAAATTAGTAGTTTTATTTTGTACATGTTTCTCAGAATTTGAAAAGGAAGTTAGATATTTCTGTTATTGATATGTCGTTTTTGTGATAACTGTTATATATAAGAAATTATTGTACTTGTTAACATGAAGGCAGTGTTAGTGTAATTATATACAGCGTAGTATGGTTGTTTTTGTAGATGTATCGTTATAGTTATCGACTCTAATTTAAATTCGATTTTTGCACATTTTGTAGCAATTTACTATGTTTTTACTATAATATTAACACACTTTTACATACAGAAAAACTGATACATTATACTTAGAAAGAAAAATTAAAACTTGCTGATATTATCTTCTTAATAATATAATCTATTTAATATGCAAGAAAATAATTTTAAACGACAATGTTTTTCTTTCTTTTTCGTCATAAAAATTATGTACCTAGAAAGAGATCACGCGGAAATGTTTTAAACTTATTTAAGTAATACTTAATAGTAGTTTTTACGTTATACCCTTCAGAAAAACCACCAATCTTGTCAATGAATTGGAAGACTCTCGAATATTTAGAAGAGTAGGAGGAAACTTGTTCATAGAATGAATTGAAAAATAAAGAATAGATGTATGGGCCATCCAGCAAATCAAGCGGTTTACGTCGTAAATACAATATCACTAGAAACAATGACGTCATATGTTAAAAAGTTTACATGAGTATGTAAAACGGATTAAAATATGATCTGTGAAACGGGGGTTGCCTTCATAAATCCAAATCTTTCTTAAAAAGGTAACACGTCTGGTATAATTTTTTTTTTTTTCTGGCGAAATCCAATTTTATTTACAATATTCTGAACGATAATGCTTACGCCGTTATAAATACTTCATTCTTGTAGTATATGCAACAAACTATCTAGTATTATGTGATACCCTTAAGAAAATACAGAATACTGCATACCATACAATTTCTCACTGTTTCTGTAGGTAGATTGCGTATATCGTTTGCCACACGCTGTACATATAGATTTAATTTTCAAATTATTATTAACAAATAAAATGAAATATTACCTCAATACACAATTCAGTGAAAGTAAGAACCCACCAATCTATTTTTCATTTTGAAAATAAGTCAATAAATTAACTACAAGCTCTTGAATTTGACATGACAGAGCATTTGACATTTTGTCAATGAACAACGAAACCAAAAACATAATAATAATAATACAGACATATAATATTTAGTAATATACATGTTCAGAATTACCAATATTAAAAAAAAAATATAATCAAACGTCATTTTGCAAAAATTTACAAAATTTTACTTAATAATAATATATACAAATATAATTATTTCTATTAAAGGTATCAAATACGTACGTTTGTATTTTTCATTTTTATATGAGTGTTATTCCTTGTCGTAAGTAAAAATAAAGAAAATTCAGATATATCTGTGTCAAAAATGGAGTTAATTCAGAAACTTAGCCTTGTTCTAATTCAAAAAATGAGTTTCCTCTTGTTGAGAGCCGAGAGAATAAAGAGCAACTTGATTGAATTGTATGAGAGGAAAAAGACAATTGAAAAGTTTCCCGCCAACTTTGGCAAGATAGTGAGGATTTATAACGCATTTTTATATCCTACGTGTTATGTGTTCTCTGTTTGAAGTTGTTCGCAGGAGTTGGAAGTTGAGACAGCGGCTGTTTTCTTCCTGTCGCTTTGCCGCGTTTCTTCAGCTCTTTTCACTTGGTAAACAGGAAGACGTAGACCTTCGCCCACTCTTAAACCGCAGTAAACAAATGCTGCTTTATTCCGAGACTCTACTACTAAGATTGAATAGCTCAAATAAAAGTAAAATTTTACTGATATCGCTAGTTATGAAGATGGAAAAAACATACAATTGAATACTCATTTGATATTAAAATTATTTCCTATTCCTTTTTATTCATTAATGCTTATCGTTTCCTTGAAGAAACACACACATTCAATACATTGAGTAAATTATATCCTTTTCATACAAGGGGCATAATAGTAACATACCATTAGTATAATTTGTTTCATTACATAAATGACGTGTACAAGTAGTTCATTAATCTAATGAAAAGATTTATTCTCAATAAAATGCACAAATAGTCATTATGAAACATATAATAGTCCCTAATGTGAAATTATAGAGTACTTGTTGTATGTAAATATTTTTATTAATAATCCAGATTTCAGTGAATAAGCACGATTAAAGGTTCTTAGAATCCGATTATAACATTTTTAAAATGATGTCTGTGTGTGTGGATGTGTGTATGTGTGTATGTCTGGATGTTGTAGACACGATTTCTCAAAAACCATAAGACTTAAGAATTGTTTATCTATGGATTCCTCAATCTGACATTCCTGGGAAGAGCTGAAAAGGAAGTAGTAGTTTCTGAGAAAAATTCTTCTAAATATAATTTTTTGGAAATTTTTGTTATTAAATATTGAAGAACATAAAATTCTCCATCTAATACACTTAAAATTTTTATTGTATATTATATTATATAATTTAATCGCAGAGGCTAAGGCACTAAAGAAACCAGTTGACAAATTCCAATGTTTATAACATAGTTTGTAAATGACACATGTCAGTGTCAAAATTCAACAGTTTTAGTGACATTCTGATAGCTTATTCTGGGAAGTATATTTAATCTTTCTTATTGTTTTATTAATTAAATATTTGAAATTATAGGTAAAATGCTTATATCCATCAGAAATGCCGCCAATCTGGTTAATGAATTGGAAGAATCTCTGACATTTAGAAACTTCCTCATACAATGAAAAATAGATATAATTAGAATTATATGTGTGCAGAAGACATGTTAAATACAATAAAAAAAAGTATTTGGGTAAAGTTCTGTATTTTTTTGTTATAAAACGACGGTTCGAAAGGGAAGTGCAATTCAATACTTATATAGCCTAATATAGAAATGGCGAGAGGCTTTGTGCTGGCCACAACAGATTTTTTTATTCTAATCTTTAGGAAAATAATATCATGTACTACTGCAAAAATATTGACTTATGAGCATTTCAAATAATTGAACGACTGATTGATCATTTTACATATCTCTATAAATATTTGCGAACAATTTCCAATTCAATGTGTAGTAACGCGAGTACAATTTTCTTGTTGTAGTAAAATAGTTCCGTGGTCGTATTAATTACTGTGATTCCCATTAAAATATTCAGTTATTCCGCGAAATGATTCCCGATTAACGAACGCTGCGGAACATCGCTGGCATGTAAAACTTGCGCAGCAAATGGTGATTGCGTTTGGAACAGCGTAACAACGTGATTCAATTTCACGGCCGGTTGTTTGGTCATCATCAATATGAATAATGATTGATGCTCGTGGCTTCCACAGATTATTTCAATATTCGCCCAAATTAGTTTCATGTTTTCCAACCCCATGCGGTATCCAAATTTGCAGCATGGAATTAAAGATGAAATAACTGTTCAGTATTTTGGATTCTCTAATTCTTTTTGGTCACTCTGCAAAATCAGTTCTGTAATGATGTTTTCGGGAATTTACAAACATTACAAGATGAAATAGGTGAGAACGGTAGACTAACTTTTTTGAAAAATAAATTCTAATTACATCTATTCTTTATTTTTCAATTCATTCTATAAACAAGTTTCCTCCTGCTCTTCTAAATGTTCGAGATTCTTCCAATTCATTGACGAGATTGGCGGTATTTCTGAAAGGTGACAAATGAATCCCGTTTCTGTTTATAGCAATTTTAGATGTTGACGGAGTCTTTCCTTCTTATAAAAATAGCATATTATAATTACTATTACATCTCGACTTGTCCAAGTACGAATTTTAGGTTTTCCGCATTCAAGAACAGTGTCAATTTAACGTGCGGCAGCTATATCTATAATTTTAAATATTTAATTAATGATAAAATAAGAAATATTAAATGTACTTCCCAGAAAAAGCCTTCAGTGATATCTCAGGATTTTTGACACTGACATTTATGTCATTTATAAACATTTTAATTTTTCAACTGGTTTCCATGGGCTATTTGATGGATACAATGAATTATTTTATATATTTATAACTCGCTATCTAAAGTTGAGGGTGTTCGTTTGCGTGGCCGTCCAGTGTGTAAGTGGATGGATGTGATTGGTAGTGTTTTGAAGGAGCGTAAGTTTCCGAGTGGAAAGAGAAGAAGAGCATGTATGAATACGATTATGAATGTGGCTGAGGCGAAAGAAGTTTGCCTGGATAGGAATGTGTGGCGAAGGATGATTGTTTCGTAATTATTGTGGTGTGAAGATGCATGGTTAGTAAGAATGTTTTATGAGAATGGAGACACAGCTGAACTTTTATGTGGACGGGAAGAACGAAGTATGTTTGTACAGGAATGTGTAGCGAAAGATGATTTTTGTGTAACTATTATTGTGGTCCGGATGCGGTTATTCGCTACCGAAAATCGGTCACATTAATATGTTCTTTGTAAGAATGTTATGATGATTTTGGACAAAGCGAAAGAATAATGTTTTTAAAGAGTTAAGTGATTCAGTCGAGCTCTTACTTTCATCCCTTTTCTTATTGTTTTCGGGTTTTTGCTAACCCAATAAGTGGGAAACGCGTGATTTTATGTATATATGTATGTATGCTATCTCTAAATCTATAGAAGATAAAAATGTTTAATATACTAGAAAGAAAATTTTATATTCTTTAATATTTGTTTTAACATAAATTTCCAAAAATAATATTTAGAAAATTTTTTTTAATAAACTACTACTTCCGGTTGTCCAATTGTTACCAAAACCTTTTCAGCTCTTTTCATGAATGACAGATTGAGGAATTCATAGTTAAACTGGTTTTATGTCTTATAGTTTTTGAGTAATCGTCCCTCCAACATCCACAATACACAAAATACTAAAATGTTTACTAGCAAATTAAAATTAGATCTCGTACTACAAATATGTAACTATAACAAACTTATTTGTATTAATTTTATTTCGTTTTATACGTTTTCATCTAAACTCTATTCTTCATTTACCGGTTATTGCCAGTTGCAAAAATAATAAGTGTCTTCAAAACTACTTATCCTTCTGTTTGTTCCACTAGTTGCAGTAGACAATTAATTATAAAATACCTACGTATTATACAAGCACAGTTATATTCCATACTGCAGATTGTCACATGTCCCCGTATCATTACGAGTGTTTACCTAGGCAAAAAAGTCACATCGTCACAAGTCTTTCGTGAGAGTTCATCTTCCATCGCGAGAAAAAACCTGGCTTAGAAATTAGGAACGGTTAGAGAACTCGCAACATATGTTCAAATTGAAAAAGAACAATTACTCTGTAATTTTCTTTGTACTAGAGCGATGCCTCTGTGTTCTGGTTCAATGTTTCATCTTTTTTGATAATTACAGAAGTAATGGACTACCAAATGCTACGTATTCAGCAGTTCTAAATTATCTCGTAAATAGAAATTCAAAGTTGATCGACAAAAATATAGTCTGAAAAATTGTCAGGTCTAGAAATAAAGCTATAAATATCGTAATGATGACGAAGCGGCATACTGCTCACTGCTTGCATTATAATATTGCATGCCAAAGAACTATTATTTGCGCCGCTCTATTGAAATGAAGATATGCTCTATAAGGTAAAATACATAAAATAATTTTACTGTTCCTTTAACATAATTGCTGTTTTTGTGTGAAATAATTTCTTATGAGAATAAAAGTGTAGTTTCAGAAATTATTTTCGGTAAAGAAAGTAATTAAGTTAAAATTCGGTGGTGATTTTTTAATAAATAAGCACGTTTTAGGGTCCCTAGAATACGATTATACTACTTTTACGATGATGTCTGTATGTGTCTGTGACAAAAATTTCTCAGACGATAACTCCAATACTACAATGGGCTACTTGCGTGGTACTGAAAATCCGATTTCTGTCACTATATACGTAATGTTATATTGAAAACATATATAAAAATATAAATTTTATTTTAAAATAATTATTTGTTTTTTATTAAATTAAGAAAGAAAATTTTCTGTGACGTCTTTATATTGAACTGGGGGAGGGGAAGCATGTTTAAGAATGTTATCAATAGATGGCACGGCGTGCAAAAAAGTTTTAATTTGAATTTGACATTAGTTCATTTTTCTCTCTCTCTGGTCTCTCAAATACATTAATTACTTTATAAATAAACACATAGATAATTACATGTAATTTAAAATATCGATACCAATAAAAATTTGGTCAAAAGAAAAAATATAGGTAGCAAGTTTTTACCTTCTCTTCAAAAATATTAAATAAAAAAAGCTACGCAAGTAGCCCATTATAATTCTTTCGAATTCCTCTTCTTTACATCCATATGAAGAGCTGGTTAGATTTTGGTTATAGTTGGTCAATCGGAAGTTCCCTTATTTGAAATTCTTACAGTTCTTGAAAAAAAAACGCAGTTAAATATCATTTTTTGACATTTTATGTAATTGTCAATATGAAAGTGTATCTTATTGTCTAAGTATACGGTTTTATTATACATTTTCCTTCTTATTCAATAGATATAGAGTTAAAGAATTGTAAATAGATTAATTTTCATAAATCAGCCAGCTTTGCTATAATCATGCAAATAGCTTGATAAATTCAAATAATTCATGGTATAATTTTATTGGATACATAGAATCTTTTCCAAAACACTTTTGGTATGGGATTTGTACAAAATACATAGAATTGACGGAATTTAATGTGCTGGCCACATCACATTTTTCAATTTGTACCTATTTCGCGGGCGCATGTGCAATATTTAAACCATATGACTAAAATATACTGTCAGACGCGTGGTTTATACTTTAGCCACTATTCCTTTTTATGATTTCAAGATGGAATTAAAATTGGGATTAAAAATGGAGTTATTGACTAATCCGTTTTAAGAATCTCCTGTTAATGTCTAAATTGAGCAATTTTTATTAAAATTAAATAACATCTGGGATATGTTGTACATAGTTTAATATATGTATGTGGGAATACTTTATCACGAACAGGTTGTGTTTTGACATGAAAAGCATTTGATTACACATTAATGTTATTAGCGTATTTATAGATACACTCTGTTGGTCGTTTAATTTCTAGTAAAAAGCCTGTTATATGGACGTATTTTAATTCACTTTTTGATAGTTTATTTCGTTGTTTTACTGTTAATAAAATACAAAGTATATTGGTATCTAATCAAAGTTATTTAAAAGCAATTCTACCTTATAAAAAGAGACATTCTTGTACATTAAATTTATAGGTATTAGTCAACTTTGTTTCCTGTTAACCCATCACAGTGACAAGTTTTTAAAATTGCATCCGAAGTTCAACATACTCAATATTAGCTGTTTTCTCTAATTTCACACTATTTTTTTTCCAATTTTATACTTTATGTAATAGTTTAATAGACAATAAAACTATTTTTATTCTCATATCAAACTATTATAACATATATAGCGGCAAAATGATATGAGTTTTATATGGCTATATCTGGAATGATTTCTTGTATGAGGAAATAGTAATTAGAAAAAAAAAATGTACAATAACGGAAAATATCTGTTGTGGCCAGCATAAGGCCATCCGTTAATTTGATGTACTTTGTACAAATCTCATACCAAAAGTCCATTGGAAAAGATTCTATATATCCAGTAAAATTGTAACACGAACATAATACAATTTTTTACAAATTCCATACAGAAAGATCCTTGGAAAATATTCTATAAATTCAATAAAATTATCACATGAATATACATATTATGTATACTCATAATTATATAAATACCTACCCTAAAAATGCGTACACTTACGTAACATTCTCTTTACAATCAAATAATATTACTACCAAGTTTATATCTCTACCCATTTTTGAAATATTGCCCCAAAAGTCAATACAACCCACATTTAGATAAAAACTTCAAAATTTTCAAAAATCTAATTTTTATGTATGTAGATACTTCTCAATGCGCTGATTCCAAATTTTGCAACCGCAGGTCGATATCTCTTTTCGTTCTCGAGATATTTAGATTCAAAGTTCTGCTCAAAACTGCCCATTTTTGGGTAATAACCCAAAAATGGGTCGAGATATGAATTTGGCGAGTACACCATTGGATTCTATGGGCAAAATTACATAAGTACACCAATTTTCAGAATTTTTGAACACCGCATACAATCTCTAAAGCAAAATAACTGAAAATGGCTAAAAATCGCAAAAATCTTAGGATTTTTTCAGATTTTGGCCATTTTCCGGGGTTTTCAAACTTTTATTCATAAAAAGTGAACCGGTTGGACAAAAACTATGAAAATTGATATACTTATGTATTTTTGTCCGTAGAATCGAATGGTGATGTCGCCAAATTCATATCTCGACCCATTTTTGGGTATTAACCCAGTTTTGAGCAAAACTTTATATCTAAATATCTCGAGAACGAAACGAGATATCGACCTGCGGTTTCAAAATTTGGAATCAGCGCATTAAATAGTATCTAGATAGAAAATTAGATTTTTGAAAAATTTTAAGTTTTTATCTAAATGTGGGGTATGTTGACTTTTGGGGCAATAATTCAAAAATGGGTAGAGATATAATCTTGGTAGTAATATTATTTGATTGTAAGGAGAATGTTACGCAAGTGTTCGCATTTTTAGAGTATTTGAACAACTGTGTGAATTTTTAGAAATAAAAGTATTGAAATAAAAATGGATAAATGCTATAAAAAAGTTCCTTGGAAATGTTCTATACACCAACGAATTTTTTGACCAAAGACAATACCTTCCTTACCTAAAGGTGACGGAAAGTAAAAATATATGAATAACAGATGTAATTAGAATATTTTGTGTGTACCTGAAATACTAAATAAAATATATACTTACATAGCCTAATATGGAAATGCCTCAACGGATTTCTTTTAGTTTTGGCGAAATAGTTATTTAAGTATTAAGGGTTCATTTTGATGATAGAAAAAGTTCCTTGACTGGATATAGTGATGATGTAATGAAAATACTTTACTTAAGTAGTTCCATGGGTGTGGTTCACGTAGAACATTTGTTCTTAGTTTTTTATAAAAGTTTTATATAATTTATTTTATTTATTTTTTTATCTTTTGACGAAATCCATGTGCTTTATGTTACACTTACGTTTTAATTTTTTTGCCATGTATCTAAAATTTTCTTAATTCTCATCTCCTGAGAAAGGCTCATGTGGAGCTCGAAACCGGTCGACCCGAGAATTTAAATAAAATTTTGTGACTGCAATCCAGAAATTTTTATTACCTCGTTCATTTTGATCTCCAATACAACCGATATCGGTAGAAAGCACCTTAATGACGAGCTTCTGTGTTTAATTTTATTGTACGAAATAATTACGGAAATTCTTTTGTGATATTTTATGTTCTGTCGTCATATATTTCTTGGGGTAATTTTATCGCATTCCGTCATACCTTTTGCACGTTTGCCTGTCTCAATTTAATTAGTAAATCCATCGAATATGGGCAGCAAGTAAAAGTCTTTCTCAAATATGGCATTTCTCTGTTCGTCTTGTAATTAGTTTCCTATAAAGTATGTCTCTCAGAACCTCCTATATCTTGGCTCAGTCTCACAAGGTTACGTCACGAGTTCGCGGACATCGCGAGATAACCAACACCATCTGGGTGGCCACTAATAACTTACCCGGCATCAGATTACATATTTTATTGGTGTATGGTTGCTTACCAATACGATTTATTGGTTGTGGGTGTCAAGTGCAGTTAGATACAGCATAAAGGTTCTCATATGTTTCATACACAAATGGAAGAGATGAGACATTACTGTGTGAAGCAATAGCTGCAACTAGCTACAGATTATTGTTTTGGTGGTAAATCTTGATATTAAATTTATTCTCAATTTTGAGACATATTTACTGTTGATTGATCAATGGGGTCATTTCAGAAAAAAATTGTCGGTTTTTTTACCTCCCGCTACCTTTGGTAAGGGCGGTATGGGGATCGTGTTAAAAATCACATATCGAGATTTTAGTAAATGGACGGATTTTGTTAACGCTCTAACTCAAATACTATCATTCAGAAAATTCTGAAAACTTGTATTTCTACCCTATTCTAATATGGAAAGACACCATTAAATTTTGATGTAAATCAGATAACCGGAAATGGCACTTTACCCGAAGCTCATAATGGTTTTACCATTAAATGCCATTTTTCGCATTTTTTGTCATCATGAAATTTAAAGATTATTGAATTTTCTACAGGAATACATTAATACTTTTTCTATATATTTTACAGATAAATTTAAAAATCTTTTTTTACCTTCCGTCACCTTTAGGTAAGGAAGGTATTGTCTTTGGTCAAAAAATTCGGTGGTGAGTTTTTAATGAATAAACACGTTTTAGGGTCCCTACGATACGAATATACCATTTTTAAGATTATGTCTGTATGTGTGTGTGTGTGTGTGTCCGTGTGTGTATTATAAAGAAATTAATTTTCAAAAATTAGTCAGCTTTGCTATTTATCATGGAAACAGCTGACATAATTATTCAAAAAAATTTAATTGACAGATGTCAGTTGCAAGTGCAAAACCAAATATGGAAAAAAGTATAGGATCTAAAATTGGTATGTCATAGTGTTGCTCGCAAGTGACACGCAGAGAAAGGCCAAAGAGAAGATGGAAGGACATTACTTAGTGTAGTTTATGTTATAATTTTATTGGATTTATAGAACCTTTTCAAATGAACTTTTGGTATGGAATTTGTAAAAAATAGTATGTGTTTTTACATGATATTATATAGAATCTGTTCCAAGGACCTTTTGGTATGGGATTTGTACAAAATACATGGAATTGACGGAAGGTCTTGTGCTGGCCACAACAGATTTTTTTTCTTTAATCCCGTAGCCCAAGATAAACACAATTCCTTTGTTACACAGTTCATATTTCAAATGAATGTAACTACATGTCAATGTCACTGTCAAAAAACTAATCACTTCAAATACTGACATTTTAAAAAGAAAATAGTAAATAAAGCAATAGTTATATGCAATGGAACAATTTGCAGCATTAGTAAATACGTAGGAATGTATTTAAATTAATAAAAATTAAATAGCGGGAGGGTTTGTGTTGGCCACATCAGATTTTTGTTACAAAATCGTGAAATTCATCTCATAATAATATAAAATAATTTAAAATATGCGACTTTTCATAGATAAATTAGCTAATAAACTCACGCGGTTGTGAAAACGGTCTAAATTTGTGACGTCACTGTTTCATACTCACACAAAGACATTTGTCTGTCACACACACATACACATTTACGCTCCCAATATGAATCAGTAATCTAATTGTGACAGCTGAAAAGGTATGTAAATAAAACATTTGTTTAAATAAATGACAAACCAAACATTCATAGTTCCATAGTAAACCGATAGAGCTCGACTGTCGTATCCGCGAAGCCGTATAGTCATAGCCGTTGAAATATTTTAAATCAAAGGCAACTTTTGACAAACATATCTCTGATTCTAAAGACTTGTAAAGTGTAAAACATACACCTACATATTTAATATGACCTGAACAAAATAAATCAGAAATGTGAAATGACCTTTGGTCATTTACGAGGAACACCCTAGAATGTTTTTTTTTTGTAAGAACAGTAGTGGTAGCACGCACTTTAGAATTCTATCATAGAAAGCAGGCGAATACGATTTTACTTTTAAGAATCTTGGTAGCATGCACTTTAGAATTCTATATTCATTTTTTGATTGGGAAATTATTGGATTTTATACTATTAAAATAAAAAATATTATGACAGTTTTATATAATAAATGTATAAATTATATGAAAATTGGCTTTGAATAGAATTGTGGCACAATAATGACGTTACTTTGACAATTTCGCCTCGAGTCTACCAAATTTTCGCTTCGAAGCGAAAAGCGAAAACAAATGCCTCTTTTGATAGAATACTAAAGTGCGTGCTACCACTACTGGACGAACTAAGAATTTTAGTGCAAAAGAGATTTAAATTTCACATAATAAGCGAGATAAGAACTTTTAAAGTTCTACAATAAAGTAGGTGCCATAGTTTTGCAATTTTAAAAGAATAGTTTATTTAACGTACCGTGTTTAAAATTCACCTACTTAGAATAATATTGTTTTCACTCCGTTCAGGTAAATTTTACTGGAAATAACAAATTTGTTATGCAGATAGTTTCAAACTAAAACTATACAGCCTGTTTTCAACTAGTAAGTAAATTCAACAAATCCTTATAAAGTTTAAATTATGATTAGATTTCCGGTAATTCGTTTACTATGAATTCCACATCACCACAAACTTAGCGCGTGTGGAATATGAGCCATTCCAATACTTGTTGTAGAATATACTATTCTATTTCTGCACTGATTGCTACTCTTGGACAAATACAAATTAAATAAAGTTCTAAGTCGCTACACAATTTACATATTCATACATTCTTCCGGTTGTTGCAAAAACTCTAAAATTACATATTTACCATAATAAGGAAGTTGCCATATGTGTATTCTAAGGTATGCACGTAGTCTTCTGCGGTCAACGTAGGTAAAATATAGCGTGCCAAGCTACATAAAGAACATAATTAAACGCTAATATGCCACGCAAACAACATATGCTCGCATCTTTCTTACGTCTAACTGTTTGCTATGCAACATTGACAAAAATACCGCTGGTCGTTATAGGCGGAGCACAAAGGAGACTTTGAAACACTTTCCTGTAACTATTTCCCTTGTTTATGTAGGAGAGGAATGTGATACGACAGCGAAAGTACGACAGAAGGAATAGAAGAGAGTATACTTGATTGTACTTGACAATGCAGACATGATGAAAAGTAAACTATTAATTGGTTCCTGGAATCAACGCTGTTGCTTTCATTTTTCGTTATTCGGAATATTTCATTTTCGCAATGAGGAGTATACATACACTATTGGACAAAAGTAAAGCAACTTTTATGATAAAATCAAATATTTAAATCAGGGCATCGAACCCGCCAAAAACTGGGTTCGGTTTAGGTTCAGTTTAATTTGTTTTTTGAAAGATGGGTTCGAGTGCGGTTCTGTTTCAAGCATTAATAAAATTAGCGGTTTTGTTCGCGGTTCAGGTTCGAAATAATGTAAAATGAAAGCCGGAATTTACGCAAAACGCAACAAGAAACGAACACAATTTTCACGAGAAGTCAGCCCAGACAGCAACGCAGACGCCTAAGACGTCGATTATCGGCTGTATTTACTTTTCGAACTAAAAATTAACCTGAACCGGAGTTGAACCCCGAACCTGAATTTTAACACTCGGTTCGGTTTCGAGTCAGGTTCAATTAAAAATATATCTGAGGTTCGGTTCTCGGTTTGGGTTCCCTAAAATGTTACGGTTTGGTTCGGTTCAGGTTCGGGTTCGATGCCCTGATTTAAATATTTAAACTAAATTTAGCAACTATAGAAATCTAAATTCAAGTAGTTCAAGAGATCATAGTAGGCTGCTATCATACGTGAAATAAAATTGTTTTCAAATGTCAAATAAGTTACTAAGCAATACGTCAAAACCAAAATGCAGTCGAAACAATGGATTTCTCTTGAGGAAAGTGCTCCCAAGAAGGCAAAAACTGTTTTTTCGGCCAATAGAGTCATGGCTACAGTATTTTGGGATCCCAAAGGTGTGATCTTTATTGATTGTTTACAAAAAGGAAAAACGATAAATGGCCAATATTATGCTGATTTGTTGACACGTTTTGGTGCTGAACTAAAGAGGAAACGACCTCATTTGTTGAAGAAAAAAATCTGTTGTGGCCAGAACAAGACTTCTCGCCATTTCCATATTAATATATATAATTATTGTATTGCACTTCACTTTCGAACCGTCGTTTTATAACTAAAAATTACAGAACTTTACTCAAATATTGTTTTTTATTGTATTTAACATGTCTTCTGCACACATATAATTCTAATTATATCTATTTTTCATTGTATGAAGAAGTTTCTAAATGTCATAGATTCTTCCAATTCGTTAACCAGATTGGCGGTATTTCTCATGGATATATGCACTTTACCACAATTTTACCTATAATTTTAAATATTTAATTAATAAAACAATAAGAAAAATTAAATATACTTCCCAGATAAAGCTATCAGAATGTCACTAAAACTGTTAATATTTGACAATGACATGTGTCATGTTATAAACATTGGAATTTGTCAACTGGTTTCCTTAGTGCCTTGGCCTCTGCGATTAGTTTACTCTATAAATTATAGTGTCTTTATCTCTAAATTTATACAAGATATAATAAAAATTTTAAGTGTATTAGATGGAGAATTTTATGTTCTTGAATATTTAATAAAAAAAACTCCCAAAAAATTATATATAGAAGAATTTTTTTAAGAAACTACTACTTCCGGTTGTTCAATTGTTACCAAAACCTTTTCAGCTCTTCCCAGGAATGTCAGATTGAAGAAACTGCAGTTATATTTTTTAAGTCTTATAGTAGGAATCGTCCCTTAAACATCCATACATACACACACACATACACACACATCCACACACACACACACACAGACATCATTTTAAAAATGTTAAAATCGGATTCTAGGGACCTGAAATCGTGCTTATTCAATAAAATCTGGGTATTCGAATTTTAGCATGAATCCGATACCTCTCTTAGCGAGAGGTAAAAAGGTTGTTCCATTACGATAATGCGCCTACTCATTTGTCCGCTGTTGCTACAACAAAATTAGTCGAATTGCGTTACGAGATGCTACCTCATTCGCCATTTTCACCAGAACTGGCTCTCAGTGATTTCTTCTTATTTCCAAATTTAAAAAGATGGCTCTGTGGAAAGAGATTTCACACCAATGAAGAGGGGATATCCGAGAAAAATGCATATTTTGAAGAATTGCCGAGAGATTACTTTTTGGATGCTTTGAAAAAATTGGAAACTCGATGGGCTAAGTGTGTACAATGAGCCTATTTCACATTTTTCAAAAACTATTTTAAATGAAAGTTTATGCAATGATTTTCTTAGTAATAATTTTTATTTTAATAATTTGTTGTTATTTGTGGAAATAATTAAATAAAAAGATTGGCGTCCTGAAAAACTACCCCCCACTCCTGTGACGTAGAAACACATACATTACATCATTAATAGCCAATAGGAAAATAGTTTTTCCATCACCTACGTTTATTCATATTATTTATATAAATAAACGTAGGCTAAAGTTTGTCACATGTTAATAATAAAATCTTTTAATTTGACATTTGACGCTGACAATTCTCATTGTAATTGAATAATAAAGTAATAATGGCTAATTCAAATTACACTCAAGCTAAGTTGGACAATTTACCGAAGGTCGATAGCTGGATGATGGCTGAATTTATATCAGAACGATTGTTTTACTGCTACCGAAATAAGGGGTGTTAAAGAGTTGAGGTAAAATAAAATATAAAAACTGAATTTACTATATAAATTGATAATATATTTTACTTTAAAGTTCTGGTCGTGATTCTTACATTGAATCTGCTATAGGACATGTAGATCTATCATAAGTGAAGCAACAAAAATACACTGTTATCGGGAAGGTGGATGAAAGTTGAAATGATCTTCACAAACATGAAGACACGATTTTTCTGACAAATTATCAGCTCTTGGACCTACTTCTTCTAGCCACAATTTTCTTTTCTTCGCATCTTTTGTAAAATTTATAAACTCCATAGTAGGTTTGTTCCTAACAGTATTTTTGTAAGAAGGCACAATACAATATCGTAAATTACTCATTTTATTTTGAACTTTTTATTACCTACATATTATACAACTTGAACCAATCTAAAAATTTGACACTTGTTTGATAACTTTGACAATACACTTGACACCTTAGAACCGCTGAAGATGTATGTACTCTGACGTCACATTCTGTTTCAGATCACGTGACTTATTCAAAATTTTATCCAAATTTCAAAAATTAATTGTAAAATATCTAAAAGATATTTCGTGATATTTTAAAATCTGAGGCTCTTTAAAAAACAATATTTTTTAAAATTTAATACTTAGAAGTCATATAAAAATTCTTGCAACAGCCCTATTAAAAAAGGATTATGTTGAAAAATAAAATACTTGTAAAAGTAAAATAACTTTTTTATTGAAAAGTCACTCTTCCGTCAAACCACCCTCGTATAACACAAAATATGTCATTTCGGTAGAAATTGACTTCGTCTGTTCTTGCATTAAGCCACAAATATGTATTTAATACATTGTAATTCCTCAAATATCCAAATCATTAGAGCATTTTTTATATGCCTATAACACAAAACTTACTGATTGCATAATATTATTTTTTTAAAAGGTACCTTAATGCATTTGACGTGAAAAATTTGCCCGTCATCAAATCCCAATTTGGCTTCCTGTTCTCTTTACCATTTTTGGTTAGTTATGAAATTCTGATTAATAGTTCATTAATAACTTAGGACAAATTTGAATTATACCATATAAGTCAAGTTTTGATTCATGATCATGATCATTATCATTACCACACTCTCTTCATTTCGTTTTCAGTCATGACCTGAAAACCTTGACGACTGCGACTTTCACCAAGTGTCTGTTACGTCACGTCGCTGTTAGGTTACGTTGCCCGTGACACTGCTGATATATCGACATCACTGACGAGGGCGGCTGACGTAATGAGTGTGCGAAAGTGACAATCGACGATCTTCCTCCGACATCATGTAGTCTATTCGTCAATATGTCGGGCGTCGCATGTGTTGTGTTATGTCTGCGGTGAAAAATGTTCACCAGTCAAGGGTTCTTTATTATTTTGATACCCGATACACTGATTTGTGATTCGGGGTTTTTATGTGAATATCTATCATAAAGACAAGAAGAATGGATATAGACCAGACTAAATCGATGAACGTGTTTATGATTACAAATTACTTATTTGTACACTGGTTTTTTGAATGTATTCAATGTGTTCCAGACATTTTTTTCAAGAGATTGTTCATAAATAAGGTTTAATGGTGTCAGTTTTTATGCGGATTTGTTTTTCGTACACTTCGCGACATATATACATACAAGGATTATTATTTTTAGATATACGCAAAAATTGGTATCCAGGGAGTTTCAGGATTTATCAAAAAACAAATTTTATAAATAAAGTGTTTCGTTACATCTGCTGATAAATGCCAAAAAATGTATTAATATGAATTCATTTAACTTGATTTTGATAGTTTACAATCTATGTCAAATATAAAACATTAGTAGACTGCTGAATATGTAAGAGAGTAATTTGAAAAGTCCTCAGCCTAATAATAATTTAGACAAATTTTGATTTATTTTCAATATATGGTAGTTTTTTTTTTTTTCGATACAATACAGCAATACACATCGTAGTTCAGCGATTTTATAATTTTTTATACCTTCAATAGGTATTTTTCTAACTTCAAAATAAGAAATAAGCGTTTGTGTTAACATCAGCTCCATAAAGATTTTACAGATTAAATTTGGGACACCAAAATATTTAATAAAAAAAAAACTTTAATGCATATATTGTAGCGAAATATATTTATTATTTTTAATTAAAAGTGGGTTAACATTTAATATCTCTGACCACACTAATAGCCCTTTTAAATTTTCGCATCACAATGAGGTCCTCCACACTATTTTTATTTTTATTATTATTATTATTTCAAATGAAAGTTCGTTTAATTTTGAAACAGTTCGCCTCCTAGTATTAAAATTTCTTTATTGCCATTTGTTCAACTGCATTTGATTTTCAGTGTCAGAATGACGTCACGGCGGAACTCTTTCTCTCGCTCCGTACCAGATTCTCTAGTAGGATGCCAGAGAAATATAGCAATAAATTTTAAATATCTCGTAAAGTAATTATTAAAAAAATATTTTATTTATCGTAATAGCTATTTATTGAGTAGTACTTTAAGTACAAAGTGTGTTAGAGACCTCGGTGCAAATATGGAAGGAGATTTTTTGAAATATAGAGATGTGTGCGAAAATTTTTAATGCACAAATTTCTTTCATGCGCCAAAATATTAAAATCGCGAAATATAGTTAAAATTTAAGTTATAATAAAACACAGTAAGAATACATTAAATTTATAATAAAAAATCAAAAATTAATAAAAATAACTATTTGTTTGTTTGACCTAGAACAAAACTTTGAAAATGTAACTTGCCTCCTTTTTGCATCAGGGCCATCAATTGCCCAGTGAGTTTCTATCGAGCTTAGTTTTGGGCACTTATATGGATTATACTCTTTTTGCGACCGTTAAATTAATTTTGGATTCTTATCATTGGCTAACAGATTTAATATGAAACCAAATCAGGCTAAAATACAATAGAAGTTTATACTCGCAGTCAAATAAATATAGACTGGTGCACAATTTCTTCACTTCTCCCCACCCTGCCCTTGCCAATCATTTTCAACATGACCAACGGAATTGACAACAGTGTAGAAATCTCCCGTGCATATGTATTTGACGGCTAGTATAGTTATTAATATTAAAAGGCAGCAAACGTTTTTGAATACACTCTCAAGTAAATATTTTTAGTTACGGTCGCAATCACAATAAAAATCTGACTTTTTTCACATATACAAATTGCTTGCCTCACAAGGTATTGTTATAGAAATTTTAACATTCTTCTTGTTTTAAATTTCTCCTAAAAAATGTTAGCGAATTTGGATATTAGCTACCAAATTTTGCTTATCACTAGGACTTCGAACTACTTGAACTTTGTAAGTATATATTCTATTAATATTTTTTATGCACAGACGTATCATAATTTGACAATTATACACGAATTTCTTTGACATAAACGTCATTTTATAACCCGCCGGGCTATAATGCAACGTCAAGCAAATTATAACCTATAATATAAACAATTTAAACAGGCAACATGAAAAGTTTTTATTACAAATCAGAAATTTTTATATACTTTATTGAAAAATAAAATATTAATTTTATGACATTTATATGGAAAGCACGGAGATACAGAAAATAAAACTCAAATGACAAAACTAATAAACAAATAATAAACTGTTGTTCGCCGCACTCATAATTTGAAAATTTTCGTCCGTGCATAAAGTTTTGTATGTACCACGAGCGTAACTTACTTTATGGCCTGCGGCGGGATTTTGTGCCCGAGGCGTAAGTCGAGGGTTAAATCACGTCAAAGGCCTCCTTACGCTCTTAATACATAAATAACTATTATTTTCCGCACATATGAAGAATATATACCAATTTTTTAAGAAACTGGTCGCACAGAAAGATTTAGAATTTTTCCAAAAAAAAAACACAACTTCATGATCCGTTTTAGAACTTAATGGCTCCCAATTTCAAAAGTCTTCATAAAATTATGTACTATAGGTTTCGATAAACAATAGTTTTGCAAGTTTTGAAAAATCAAATTTGGAATATTTTGTCGAATGTACAAAATTCTTTTTTTTTTGAACAATTGCTCTGCAGCATCTTTAAAGTTTAATGCCCAAAAATGTTAACAATTTCACGTTTCGGCTAGATTTGAGTATTTGAAGTGTGTACAACATCGTTCAAAACTTTTTCTGGCAATTTTAACATAATATATTATAAAATAACTATTATGTATTTGTTGTTCAGTAAAAACTAGATTAGACCTTATTTAGAAATAAAATTTGGAGCATACAATTTTTATTAAAAAATTGTTACAACTTTATTCCCAAAAAAATGTCTCTTCCTAAAAGTATATCTGTCAAGCGACGAAACCAGTATATTTATTACAATATTTGTTCTCATAAAGTTCTCGTACGGTTTAAGATTTCATAACATACCAGAAAGATTCAATTGGACAAGTATTACACTCCCATGTATTTTGCATAAAATACCACTTCAAACAAAATAAAAAAATAAAGCAAACTTTGTCGCAAAATGTATTTAAATGTCAGTGGTTGGAATGCTTGGATTCAAGATGCTTTCCTATTTTGCTCTCATTCTAAGAACCACACTAGGAAATATTATCTACGCTGAAAATAGCCTGACTGGTTTCTGTACACATTTGAAGAATTTAGTGTTATTTAGCTATTCTAATCCTGTCCATGTATGGTGCACAAGCGAAAGCAAATACCTACTTCGTTCCGATCTCGCGATCTGGAGAAACAGAACCACACGGCATCGCTAAGTACAATGAGGTATTCTGTGGCTCGCACGCAAGTTCAAATGTCAAAACTTCAGTAAACACACAAATTACACCTGTACACTAACAGCTCGCAAATACTCACTCGCAGACGAGGAAAGTGTAAAGAAGAATGCAGGTCTTTGACATTGCTGTGAGCAAATGTGTACCATATATGAGGAAGAGGTTACACGTTGAAGTAGAATTAGAAACAGAAATGCTTGGACTAAGACAAAAATGCAACTTTTACGAATTAAAATTGAATATAATGGTACAATCTTCAATCATCTTATGGGGTCCCGTGGCCGCGTGCCTGAGTGTCTGGTCGCGAACCTGGGGGAATCGGGTTCGATCCCGACCGGCGCCAAATATTTCCAATTTTAAATGGCACAAAAGTGACCCCTGTGGTGCGCTCTCCACATCAGCTATGAGTGCCCGTGAGGTGACGCCTGGTAAGCGCCCACACGGTAAAATATATCGTCATCATTACCGATGTCTACATATGTGTAGATAATGGCACACCCAGAAATGGGTAATATGCCGTGATGATATATTTATTTATTTATTTAATCTTCAATTCTACGATAATAACATTTAGTAAATAACACCAAATAACTTTAAATATGAATGTATAATATAATTTATTTTAATATATAGTCTTGCCTATGCGTCAAACAAAAACATAATTTTAATAACAATTTTGACATATTTAAACAAATGTCACTGTCAGGAAGCAGTTACATTAAAATTAATAATGAAACTGTGTTATGGGAATATAATACTAAAATATTTAATTCTAATGAAATTAAGGTTTGTAAAAATAATATATTTTCCATCTGATTTAAATTTTTTCTATTTTTGCAGCACTATAAATTAATATTAATTTACAACTACACATTTACGAAATGGATCATGTAGACCGAAGAATTTACAAAGATTGCGTTTTAGAGCACCTAGAAATTGATACTGATTTTTATAAAAATGTGTATGTGACGATTTGGAGCTCTAACAGATTTTTGACGAAAAACAATAAAACAATCCAAAATTTCGTATTACAGACTTTTCTATTTATTGGACAACAAATTAGATTTTATTTACAAACGATCAACCGGAAGTGATACTTTACGCTCGCTGCTATTTTAAAAATGGAATTGGTGGGAGGTTATGTGCTGGCCACATCAGATTTTTTAGTATGATTTTTATAAACGACTGTAGAAACTATAAATATTAAAATAAAAAGAACTTCAGTCTTGTATCAGATTGTTTTATTTCTTTGTCAACGTTTCGGAATTATTTATTCCTTCATCAAGACACCACAATAAAAATATAAAATACAATAATCATTTACATAGAAGATAATTAAAATACTTACAAAAATTATAACAGGAAACGGAAAAATAAGGTCATTAAGGAAAGGGAGATAGAAATATTTTTAAAATGATTGTAAATGTCATTAAAATATGTAAAGATGACAACAAAAATAAAAAAATATATCAATTTCCTATATCTACCCCAATTCGGTGTACGCTATGACCAAAAAAACGTATGTCAATTTGAAATTATTTAATTAAATGTCAATTTGACACGAGATATTGTCAAAAATGTTATCAAAAGAAATCAAAGTTTTCCTTCTTGAATCCTAATTTTAGAAATAGAAATGACAATATTCTGTATCCTTCTTTATTATCTTTTCTCCTTAAAATTATATTTCAAGATCAATTTTGACAACTTGTCTTTTGAATTGAATAACGATCAAACATACGTTTCTCTGTTCATAGCCTACTCCGAATTGGGTTTTTTTTTTTGAGTATAAGAATGCTCTAACGAACTGAGAAACAAGATTCGCTGATTTAATAGGATCTTGTATGCTCAGTACAATTTTCACTTCAAATTAAAACTGCGCAAACTTCAGATTGGTTGAACATGTACTTAAATAATTATTAATAGGTCAGCAACTTCACAGCACTCTTATAATGTTTACAGACAAATATACGAGTGGCAATAAAATTCAAGAAAATTGTTATTGAAACATGTTCGGTATTTAATAAACGCGAATTTATCATCAACATTGTATGTAGGTATTCATTTATACACAACACTTACGCTGTGGGATTACAGTGAAGACTAGTAGGAGTCGAGCCATAATAATAAATTCTTGATGAAATCAGAGCTGTCCACATTACCATGTGAAATTATACCAGTACAAATAATCGTCTCGACCACACAGCATCGTCTTAAGAAGTGTCAACAAACCTATAAATTAGCATAGTCCAAGTGTTTATTAGTAATAGGTATGTAGTTTGTAGTTGTAAAAGTTTTCAATGTTAAAGATTGGCTGATGATGGAAGTTTTCCAGCTTCCGAAACGTTCCAATACATTGAATATGTGTTTATAAAAAATACAAATGTTCTTCTTTTTTTTATCTACACCTCGAGAAGGCGGTAACTTTACATAGTATTTCAACTTTATTAGTAATAATCTAACCTCGCAATAGGGTCCTCCACCAAAACAAAGAATTATAAAACGCACAATTTGTAATATAGTACTACTCAATAAATAGCGATTACGATAAAAAAAAATCTGTTGTGTCCAGCACAAGACCTCTCGCCATTTCCATATTAGGCTATATAAGTATTGTATTGCACTTTCCTTTCGAACCGTCGTTTTATAACAACTTTACCCAAATATTGTTTTTGATTATATTTAATATGTCTTCTGCACACATATATAATTCTAATTATATCTATTTTTCATTGAATGAGGAAATTCCTAAATTTCAGAAATTCTTCCAATTCATTAATCAGATTGGCGGTATTTCTGATGGATATATGCATTTTACCTATAATTCAAATATTTAATTATTAAAACAATAAGGAAGATTAAATATACTTCCCAGAAAAAACTATGAGAATGTCACTAAAACTGTTGATTTTTGACACTGGCATATGTTATTTACAAACTATGTTATAAACATTTGAATTTGTTAAATGGTTTCCTTAGTGCCCTAGCCTCTGCGATTAGAATATTATATATATATATTATAATGTCTTTATCTCTAAATCTATACAAGTATAATAAAAATTTTAAATGTATTAGTAATTAGATGGAGCATTTTGATCTTCAATATTTGTCATAACAAAAATTTCCAAAAAAATATATTTAGAAGAATTTTTCTAAGAAACTACTACTTCCGGTTGTCCAATTGTTACCAAAACCTTTTCAGCTCTTCCCAGGAATGTCAGATTGAGGAAACTGCAGTTAAATATTTTTTAAGTCTTATAGTTTTTGAGGAATCGTCCCTCCAACATCCAGACACACATACATACACACATACACACACACACATACATCATTTTAAAAATATTATAATCGGATTCTAGGAACCTTAAATCGTGCTTATTCAATAAAATCTGGATATGCGAATTTTAGCATGAATCCAATACCTCTCTTAGCGAGAGGTAAAAACATCTTTTTAATAATTATTTTACAAGATTTTTGAAATTTGTTGTCAGTGTCACAGTGACGTCACACCGTTGCTATCTTTCTCTCGCAATCTACTATAGAAGGCGTGTTTCTTCGGACTGTGATTCTTGATAAAATTGAACAAAGTGAACATGGTCAAAAAGAAAATTGTTTCTTCGATCGTTATTCGTTATCCCCAACCTTTCATTTTGTGATCACAACACACCATTTTCCTTTCCCTTCTGAATCAGTTGGAATGTGCGAATTTATGTCTACATCAGAATCATCCGAACTACTAGAACTAGAGTCAGTAGATTCAACCTTCATTATTGGTTTCGATTTTTCTAATATTAGATCCTGCAGGTACAAAAAATTAATTAAAGAAACTGGTTTTCATATTTTGCTTCAGATTCCATACCAAAAATATTATTTCTGCTTCAGCACAATCCATCTCTAAACTATTTTCGATTTGGGTATTACTTCAATCAAAACAACTGATTTATCATATGAGGTTTGCTGCTAGTTCGTTCGACGTTGTGTAGGTTTCGCGTCGACCGAGTTAATTTTGTTGTAACCCCATCTTCGCATCATACTTATTTGCTTAAATTACACAGTCAACAATAAATGTTGCGTTAAGTAAATCTTCGGAATCGCGGAAACTCTTCATCATATCAATTATTCAACGTTTAGAAATAGAGATCCGAAATTAAATATGCAAACATTAATTCTCCGCTCGTCATAAACTTCACGTAGAGTGCATGTGTGTTACGTAGCCGTGGGTCTCGCCATCACCATTATGAATAAATGTGTATGTAATGATAATCCTAATGACGCGAGACAAGCAGAACTTTAGTCAGTTCCCCTCATTATTATCTCATCTGCGTGCGTTTTGGCGTAGCTCTTCCTGGTTGTCGCGAAACACGAGAAATCATCTCTCAGCGATATCTGATGAACAGCCCAAAATTATATTTCTTATTTCTGGTACCTTGTTAAAGAGATTCAAAATAAAGGACTTTTGTCGCCTACCCAAAGGAATGTCGAGAAAAGAGAACAAAACACTTTCACTTTCTTCTTTTTATTATTTAATTGGATGTTTCGGAGGTCCAACGACCCCCATCTTCAGCATTTACATTGTTAGGCTAAGTTTTACATTGTTTTACTTATTATGATAAGCTTGTGTTGTCTTACAAAACCTCGCATATTTGAAACAAGAAGGTCTTCACGTACAGCAAGTTTTCTGAGGGATTAAGTCAAAAAGATGTTAAAGATGAAGGTAACAAACGACTTTTTGCCGGTATGTATGTACAGAGAATTTATTTTAAAATGCAACATTATGGTTCATCACTTCCATGGTTACTCACTATTGTCAAAAAATGACAGCAATGTAATATTTGTCCATTTTAAAATGCAACATTATAAATAGTATTGCAGCACAGGAGATTCATCCAGAACACATCACAAATGGTGTCAATTCTTATTACGACCGACTAGAATATTGCCTTAGTGTGAATGGGGGTATTTTTTTGAACCTTTTTTCTACTTGAAAGTTATGAATTTTTGTAAGCTAAAGTTTGTTAAGAAGTGCAACATTCATGTTTTGATTTTTTGTTAATCGTATGTAGGCTAATTTATTGGAAATTAGTTTCGATAATACAAAACTACAAATTCTGTATGTTGCATTTTAAAATGGACAAATATTACATAGCTGTCATTTTTTGAGTAACCATGGAAGTGACTGACCATATGTTGCATGTTAAAATAAATTCCCTGTATATTGCAGTGAAAATTTCGAACATTTTTTTGTTTAAATGAAATAAAGTTGAAGCCTTGTTGATGCTACCCGGCATAATTCCTAAAAATATGAAACACCGATACTGGTTGTTTGCGTATTAGGCTAAGCCAGAGATTTATAAACGTTAATCAAAAAATTTTAATTTTTAATTTTGTTTAGCACACTGATATTCCAAATACATGGGGATCAATTTTAAAATACCTGTATCAATTACTGATAGCAAATTCATATTTACTTGAAAAAAATTAGCCAATTTTAATATTGAACAACAGAGTTAATTAATATGCAATTAAATAAATAAATAAATAAATATATCATCACGGCATATTACCCATTTCTGGGTGTGCCAGTATCTACAACACATGTAGACATCGGTAATGATGACGATATATTTTACCGTGTGGGCGTTTACCAGGCGTCACCTCACGGGCACTCATAGCTGGTGTGGAGAGTGCACCACAGGGGTCACTTTTGTGCCATTTAAAATTGGAAATATTTGGCCTCTGTCGGGATCGAACCCGGTTCCCCAGGTTCGCGGCCAGACACTTAGGCACGCGGCCACGGGACCCCCAGTTCGGATGAATAATACAAATAATACCAACAAAAATTACTAAATGTACCTAATAACAATTATGGAAGAGAGGTAGTAACTATGGGTGATTAAGGGTGATAAGCAGTGTTTTAGCGCTGTGAATCGTTTATGGATTATTTTAGAGAAAAATACTTGTTCATAAATGTTACCTTTTTTATGTATACAATTTTCTAGACAATACATGCATGCCCGGCAATAACATGGACGGCGAACATGCATCTTCTCAGGAAAAAATCTCCTTTTGCTAGAGGGAAAAACCGTCCCAAAAACTGGCAGGGAAGTGATCTGTATAACTCAGAGACGCTTTATCGGTAGCGAAATACCGCAGCCGTACTCTTTATTAACAGATGTTAGAAAAAGTTTAGAAAAAATTGTATACATATTACAAATCTCGAACATTAGAAGAATAAGAGTGAATATAAAAATATATAAAGAAGATATGTGCTTTTGTGTATCATATGTACAATACTTATATATCGTAATATGGAAATGGCGAGAGGTCTTGTGCTGGCTACAACAGATTTTATTTTCTTTAGAATGACCAGCTCACATTTTACAGTTTGATTTCGAGGTTAGAGGTCATATTAGGAAACGATATTAATGAAAAGATTTTTTGCTTTCCATTGTAATATAATTTACTTATATTCACCTGTAATGAACTAAAACAATACATAAATTATTACATTCATATTTGATCAATCAATGCTATTATTTTTTGTGCGTTGTTCCCATTAGTATCTCATCTGCTTGCGTTACATTCCTAGCAATTCATTCAAATCTTGTATTACTTCAGGGTTTGTTACTCTTCCCGGTCTGCAGATGTTTGAGAACAAATTGCTGATTTATTTTTGATTATTGTCGTGCGTTATGACTTTTACTTCTCTTTTATTACTATTGTAAGGAATTGAAAATAACGGTGTATATAAGTGAAGAACATGTGCTTGAAGGATTAATTGCTTGAATACTCTATACAAATCTGTCGTTTTTATGGTATGAATTTTTAAACTGTAATGGAAAAACAACTGTACCTTGAAATAAGCAATTTTGAGAAACTGTTATTTATATTGAAATCGAAGAATGAAAATAGAAATTAAGTTTTACTTTCATGATTCGTAAAGCTTGTAATGAGAAATTCTAATGTAATTATTAACGAGCATAAATACATTTCATTTCATAATACCGTTATTTTTTCTAAGAAATTCTATGAATATCTTTGATTTATAATTTGTAAATCCAGACAGCAAAACTCTTACGAGGCTCACGATTGAAATATTATTAATAAACATGGTTAATATTTTTAAAATTTTTCCTGTAACATAATTTTAAAAAATCTCCAAATTGTTTAAATTGCTGTCAGTGTCTGTTTTTGACAGTTTCCTGATTCACAACACGAAATTAGTGGTTAGTGTTAGTAGTTATGGTTAGTGGTTATAATTAGTAGTTAGAATTTGGAAACCAGAGAATAATTAACGTCTATCTCTGTCGGTAAAATAACAAGCTTCATTCGTAAATTGGGTAGTCCACAAAATTATCACAGATATCACAAACTTTGAAAAAAAGCAAGGCCATAATAATTTGCTAGTAACAAATAAATCGCACAGTTTAGTTGTAGAAAAATAGTTTTTATCTCTCGCTAAGAAAGTTATTGGATTCATGCTAAAAATCACATGTCCAGATATTAGTGAAGCACGATTTGATATCACTAAATTCCGATTTTAACAGTTTTATAATGATGTCCGTGTGTGTGTATGTTTGTGTGTATGTCTGGATGTTGGAGGGACGATTCCTCAAAAACTATAAGACTTAAGACCTGTTTAACTATGAATTCCTCAATCTGACATTCCTGGGAAGAGCTGTAAATGTTTTGGTAACAATTGGACAACCGGACGTAGTAGTTTCGTAAAACAATTCTTCTAAATATAATTTTTTGGAAATTTTTGTTATCACAAACATTGAAGAACATAAAATTATTCATCTAATACACTTAAAAATTTTATTATATCTTGTATAGATTTAGAGATAAAGACACTATAATTTATGGAGTAAACTAATCGCAGAGGCTAAGGCACTAAGGAAACCAGTTGACAAATTCCAATGTTTATAACATAGTTTGTAAATGACACATGTTATTGTCAAATATCAACAGTTTTAGTGACATTCTGATAGCTTTTTCTGGGAAGTATATTTAATCTTTCTTATTGTTTTATTAATTAAATATTTGAAATTATAGGTAAAATTGTGGTAAAATACAATCTAGTTAATGGAGTCGAAAAATCTCTGACATTTAGAAACTTCCTCATACGATGAAAAATAGATATATGTAATTAGAATTATATGTGTGCAGAAGACACGTTAAATACACAGAATAATCGGATGTATTACATCGCAGAGGCTAAACTACACTAAGGAAACCAGTAGACAAATTCAAATGTTTATAACATAGGTTGTAAATGACAGATGACAGTGCCAAAAATCAACAGTGATATTCTGATAGCTTTTTCTGGGAAGTACATTTAATCTTTCTTATTGTTTTATTAATTAAATATTTAAAATTATAGGTAAAATGGATATATCCATCAGAAATACCGCCAATCTGGTTAATGAATTGGAAGAATCTCTGACGTTTAGGAACTTCCTCATACAATGAAAAATAAATATAATTAGAATTATGTATATGTGTGCAGAAGACATGTTAAATACTATAAAAAAACAATATTTGGGTAAAGTGCTGTAATTTTTTGTTTTAAAACGACGGTTCGTTAGCGAAGTGTACTTCGGCTGTGTCCGATGTCGCATTTTAGCATTTGGTTTTAGGATTTAGGTCTTCTTCACATAAATACAACTTCGAATGGCACACTAGTGATAGCTATTGGTTTGTATGGCAACAAAAATGAATTATACAATTCAATTCAATTTGATGCTTGAGAGTAAATGTAAATATTATATTCACAAAATAGAAGCTAAGAAGCTATTCTTTGGCAGTAAACATGACGTTTTATACAAATTATAGCAACGAACATGATTTGTTTAATTAGTGCGCGTCAACTTCAGGGCATAGTGTGCTCCTTCAAAACCCTAAAATCTAATTCCTAAAATCCTAAATAATCACTAGATTTAGGGTATATAAATTTAGGATTTAAATATTAGGGTGATAAAAGTGCTGGCCACACAATTTTTTTATTCTATTTTTTAAACAGTATTTTTAAAAACTGGCTTTGCCAAAATCGCATTTACTAGCGATAATGAGCTACATGGAAAACAAACATCCGAGCGGTTCCCTAAGGACCGGGCCAATCAGTTCGGGCGGCAGGAAGAGGAAATGCGTTACACCACCTTGTTCCAGTGAACCAGCACGAACACGCGTACAGGCCCATTTCCATATATGCAAATGTGCCACAAATCATTTCGGAGCGCGCTTCACAAATCAGTGATGTAGTCATCACGACACGACCAGTTAGTTGCCCGCACACCACACACCGACATAATTTATGTCTATCGTTGGTGTTTGTTTCAGGAGATAATCACTCCGACAACAGATAAAAGTGTAACTGAAATAGATCTGATGATACAGAAAGGCAAAATGTAATGACATATTTCTACAGTACAAGCATCATTTAAGAATTAACACAGATTATTCTTAACAGAGCTATCAAAACGTAAAACTTAACCTTAAAAGAGTGTAAAGGACAAGACACTAACAATCGGTCTTGCAAATAAATATGTCGCGAATTATAGACGCTGTACTATCCGTAGGCATTCTAATCACCAATCAGCAACTACCATAAATGAAAAATTTTTTGTGGCCAGCACAAGACCTCTCACTATTTCCATATTAGGCTACCTATATAAATATTGTTCATGTTTAACATTTCTGGTACACACAAAAACACTTATATTTTTTAATTCATTCTATGAACAAGTTTTCTCTTATTCTTTCAATTCATTGATGAGAATGGCGGTATTTCTGAAGGGTATATGTAATACAAGGTGTGGCAATTAAATAACCACTGTTAATATTTCAAGATAATTAGGCAAACCGTTCGGCAGTAGCCTTTGATTGAAGTTAACTACTTTCTCGTACTCCGCCGGAATTATATTATGTCAATATGAAATTTTGTGTGAAACTTAAAAATCCACTACAGAAATATACGAATTGTTGAAGAATGTTTATGGTGATGAGGGTCTATCTAGTACTCAAATTTTCGAGCAGTTTAGAAGATTTAAAGAAGGAAGAAAAGAAATCGGAGACGAATAGCGCCTTGGCCATACACTGACATTGCTTTTTTCGAAATGCGAGTGATTGCTCACATGGATTGGATGCCTGAGGGGCATTTCGTTAACCAAGCATATTACAAGAAGGTTTTGATAACCCTTCATGCACGCGTGAAAAGAAAAAGGGATGAAATGTGATGGATTCTCCATGAAGACAACGCGCCGGAATAAAACACCCTGTCCGGCTAGACATTTTTGACGAAATACAAAATCACCATGTTGGTACATCAACCGTACTCACTTTTATTCCCAAATTGTAATTCTGCGTTAAAAGGCACCAAATTCGGCCTGCAGGCATTACTTTCAACATTGGAATATTCGCATCAGGCGGTGTAGGGTTCGGGGAGGAGAGTACATTGAAGGTAGCAATATTTGTTTTGTGTAATTTTATACAAGATCAATCTTGTTATTTTGTAGCCACACCTAGTATATGTACCTATAATTATAAATATTTAATTAATAATAATATAAGAAATATTAAATATAGTTCCCAGAAAAAGTTTTCAGTAATGTCTCTGGTTTTTTGACATTGACATTTATCTCACAATTACAAATATTTTAATTTTTGCACTTGTTTTCCATGGGCTGTCCAGATTCATTACTACATTATATTTTTATATATTTATACTTCTTTATCTCTAACTCTATAGAAGATATAATAAAAAATTTAGGGCCGTTTTCATAATCAGCCTCACTTTAAGACTTTAATTTAAATTACTTTAAGACTTTAGCTTTATTTTAAAATAATGTTAGAGTGCTCGCTAAATAACTGCAATTAGATTATGAAAACGAACACAACTTTAATTTTAATTTAAAGTGTTAAAGTGAAGACAAAGTTTATTATGAAAACGGCCCTTAAATGTATTATATGTAGAATTTAAATAATATTTAGAAGATTTTTTTAAAAAAAACTACTACTTCCGATTGTCCAATTGTTACCAAAACATTTTCAGCTCTTCCCAGGAATGTCAGATTGAGGAATTCATAGTTAAACTGTTCTTAAGTCTTACAGTTTTTGAGGAATCGTCCTTCCAGCACACACACACACACACACACACACACACATTTTAGTTCGCACACACAGTTAACTAATTGTTCAGTAATCGATGAAAATCTTGGTCTCTAAAGTTGCTCAGAGATGAAGAATCTGCTAAATTTATTCTATCTAAAGCAATAGATAAAATGTCGTTACAGTTGTAATTATAGTAAGTACAAGTACATATTTACAAGTACCTACTCCACTTATTACAAATATCATTAGTAATATTTACTTGATGTTGGTCACATACTTTTAATCTTTTCCTTAATCTCTCCGATAAGAAATTCAAAATAAACTTCGTATAAGATAACATAAAATAACAACAAACTATAAAACGATTAATGTACCACCTCCAGTAAAAAAAATCTTCAAACTAACTCCTCTTTATCTTTCAGATCACCATGCGGCTCTTACATTTACTCCCCGTATTCTACCTCTTCACAATCATCACCGCTCAAGACCTCCCCTCTGAAGAATCATCCTCCGCCTCACCATCCAGCGATTCCTCGGAGTCCTCCGAATCCGAGGTTGTGTCAGCCCCTGAGATTCCTCCATCGGGAGGCGGGCCCTTGGAGGAATGTGATCCAGAGATGGTGAGCTTCGAACTCGCGGCGGGGTACGTGTTCTCCGCGCCTGGACACGTTCTGGACTCCATTCCCGGGACGCTGATGTTGACGGAGTGTCTGGAGACATGTCAAGGGAATGATAGCTGTCAGTCGGTGAATTATGAAACGGGGTTGTGTGTCCTGTTGAGCTCCAATGCTGATATGCTGCCTGGTAAGTCGATATTGATGTTTTGTTAGTGTTTATACGGTGGTGGTCCTCAATAATTTAAAGGAGTGTCTACTGCACTGTCCAGAGCCGCAAAATAAATAGTAAACTGTCGCACATGGCACTTCTCGAATGAATTAAGTCAGTTAGGTATTGTTATAGTTTGTCTTTTTCAAAAAAACCCAACCAAAACAATACCTAACTGACAATTCCTAATTGGTAGACAGTGGTTTTTATGTAGATTCGAGAAGTGGCCGCTAGAATGGGATCATGCCAAAAAAAAAAAATGTTGCTAATATTTTTATAAAAATAGAATCTATGACACTTATTATCCATATTGCAACATAGAACATCCCAAAATATAATACTTTTCATTCATAATTTACTTAAAAGATATTCGCGCTACGATTTTCTGTGACGTCATGTATCGGCTACTCACACAACGACACTAGTTACACGTAAAATCGTAAGATCAGTATAAACTAACCAAATATTTATAAAGCTGTCAGAGAAAAAGTGCGCTCTATTCAATCTTTTTTGTTTCATAAAAATTTATTTATTTCATTAGAGAAATATTATTTTTAATTGCAGGTTTGTGTGCTTGATATATAATATAATACATAAAAGTGCAATAATTGTATATTTATAATGATAATAATGATAAAACATGGTGAAGAAGAACTGTGCAGTTCCAACTTGTGGAAACAATTTATTAAAAAAAACTATTTATAAACAATCTTAATTTACATTTTGTCCGCCAGGGTGAACTGGAATCGTTCAGATACATGACGTATGCGCTCACGTGTCCTCAATGAGATTTGAAATTGACCCCTATTTTAAAAAATTAAATCTACAAAACAATGCACACAAATGACGTGAAAATATTATTTACATATACTGTGACCGGTAGACTTCCAGGAAAAAAATAAAACAGAAAATGTGGTATGACCCCATTGTTCGCTGGATTACGTCTGGTCCAGTAATGGTAGCACGCACTTTAGAATTCTATCATAGAAAGCAGGCGAATGCGATTTTACTTTTACGAATCTTGGTAGCATGCACTTTAGAATTCTATATTCACTTTTTGTTTCGGGAATTATCGGATTTTATGCTATTAAAATAAAAAATATTATTACACTTGTATAGAAAAAATGTATAAATTATATATAAATTGGCTTTGAATGGAATTTTGGCAAAATAATGACATTATTTTGACTCTTTCGCCTCGAGTCGTACGCTTGCAGGCGAATATTTTGAGACACGCATGCTACCAAATTTTCATTTCGTGGCGAAAAGCGAAAACAAATGCCTCATTTGATAGAATTCTAAAGTGCGTGCTGTCACTACAGGTGCGACAATTCACTTTTTTGCGGCTCTGTCTAGACAGTGCAATATACACTTCCATTATTTAATGTATAAAGTTACATCATAAACTGTTTCATACAATTACTTTTTAACCAAGTTAGATTAGTGTTGAATGCTCTAAATAGAAGAGTAACAAATAACTAAAAACTAGCACTAAAGACAAATAGTTAAAAAATCACTGACTTCAAGGTGACTTTTAAGCTCAGTTGGTAGCACCCCTTTCACACTAGCAGCTGTATTCACAAAAAAAAATTAAACCGGACTAAATTGGAATCATCTCGGTACTAACATCTCTACTTATTCATAGAGAATGTTTAACTATATTCTAGAACTAGATCAGAACTAACTTCAGACTATATTTAGTTGCCCATATTTAAGTTTATAAGTTTATCGATGGACTAACCTTATTTTTTTTACAAATGTCATCTGATCTTTGATTAGCGGTGTTTCGTGTTTATATCGTAAAGTAATAAACCAAATAAATGATGGTATTAATCATGCTGTTCACATGCAACATATTCGAGATGTACTCGAACATCGAAGAAGAAAACCAAAAATATATTTGGATCATTTAAATTTATGCGACAGGGACGGTTAAAGAGAATTTAAACAAATTTATTGAATATGTTTTATAATTATTAGATTTAACAAAGATACTTAACTTATCGAAGAAATTAAACCTCTGCAGAAATCCAAATATTGAGTACAATTAGATATTTAGACTCTGACATTTAAAATATTAAAAATCTGACAAAATAATATTCCTAGAAAAAAGAAGATTGGTAATACAAGTGTAGCAAATTCAAAGAAAAAATTTCATAAAATAAATTCTCATCGAAATAGAACATTTTATGTTAGTTAAAATAATTCAATTAATTCCACTTAAAACTTATAAATTATATATTACATTAATTATACAGGTAATATTTAATTTTATAGCAATTTATTAAAACCATGTAAATTTTTAATAATATCTATTAATATTTTCATAAAAATCCTGATCTTTGATTAGCGGTGTTTCGTGTTTATATCGTAAAGTAATAAACCAAATAAATGATGGTATTAATCATGCTGTTCACATGCAACATATTCGAGATGTACTCGAACATCGAAGAAGAAAACCAAAAATATATTTGGATCATTTAAATTTATGCGACAGGGACGGTTAAAGAGAATTTAAACAAATTTATTGAATATGTTTTATAATTATTAGATTTAACAAAGATACTTAACTTATCGAAGAAATTAAACCTCTGCAGAAATCCAAATATTGAGTACAATTAGATATTTAGACTCTGACATTTAAAATATTAAAAATCTGACAAAATAATATTCCTAGAAAAAAGAAGATTGGTAATACAAGTGTAGCAAATTCAAAGAAAAAATTTCATAAAATAAATTCTCATCGAAATAGAACATTTTATGTTAGTTAAAATAATTCAATTAATTCCACTTAAAACTTATAAATTATATATTACATTAATTATACAGGTAATATTTAATTTTATAGCAATTTATTAAAACCATGTAAATTTTTAATAATATCTATTAATATTTTCATAAAAATCCTGGAAAAAATTCAATGAAAAACTCTAAATTAAATTACTTTTAAAATAAATTGAATGAATAAAAAATATATTCATCGTAAAGTTGAAACATAAATGATGCGAGGAGATTCATGATGAAGCAAATTTAAAACAAGATGACCATAAAAACCAATCAACATTTTTTACTATTATAAAACTTATTCAGAAATTTTAATTTGTTTTTTATTGGCGAAACTGTATTTGATTTTCTTATAGCATACTGTTCGTAAACCATTTAATAATTTAATTCAGTAAGATATTCTGAATGATTATTTTTATATTCTTTGTTTCACTTTTTTTACAAAGATACAGTTAACAGCTTACATGCATTTTATTTGACGCCGCTCATTTAAATTAGATTTTAATCAATATTTATAAATTATGAAATGGATTTATTATATACTATTATCTTATATTATACTTTATACTATCTAAATCCTAAATTTATATGCCCTAAATCTAGTGATTATTTAGGATTTTAGGAATTAAATTTTAGGGTTTTGCAGGAGCACACTATGCCTTGAAGTTGACGCGCACTAATTAAACAAATCACGGTCGGTGTTATAATTTGTACAAACGTCAAAGAATTGCATCTTAGCCGTGTGCCTGAGTGTCTGGTCGCGAACCTGGGGAACCGGGTTCGATCCCGACAGACGCCAAATATTTCCAATTTTAAATAGCACAAAAGTGACCCCTGTGGTGCACTCTCCACGTCAGCTATGAGTGCCCGTGAGGTGACGCCTGGTAAGCGCCCACACGGTAAAATATATCGTCATCATTACCGATGTCTACATGTGTTGTAGATACTGGCACATCCAGAAATGGGTAATATGCCGTGATGATATATTTATTTATTTTAGCTTCTATTTTATGCAATATAATATTAATATTTAATCTGGAGCATCAAATTGAATCGAATTGTATAATTCGTTTTTGTTGTTCTAAAGTATTGCCATACAAACCAATGGATGTCTTTAGTGTGCCATTTGGAGTTGCATTTATGTGAAGAAGACCTAAATCCTAAAATCTAAATATCAAAATGCGACATCGGACACAGTTTATATACAATCTAAATCCTAAATTTAAAGTTCATTTGACTTATTTTTATTCCCAAATTGTAATTCTGCGTTAAAAGGCGCCAATAAATAGTTATATAAAAAGCGGCAGAGCTTATGAACAACCTAACAAAAAAAGCCTGCAGGCATTGCTTCCAACAATGGAATATTAGCATTGGGCGGTGTAGGGTTCAGGAAGGTAGCAATATTTGTTTTGTATTATTTTATACAAGATCAATCTTGTTATTTTGTAGCCACACGTCGTGTGTACCATGAGCCTGTTTCACATTTTTCAAAAACTATTTTAACTAAAAGTTTGTGGAATGATTTTCTTAGTAATAATTTTTATTTTAATAATTTGTTGTTATTTGTGGAAATAATTAAATAAAAAGATTGGCGTCCTGAAAAACTACCCCCCACTCCTGTGACGTAGAAGCACATACATTACATCATTAATAGCCAATAGGATTTTTCCATCACCTACATTTATTCATATTATTTATATAAATAAACGTAGGCTAAAGTTTGTCACATGTTAATAACAAAATCTTTTAATTTGACATTTGATGCTGACATTGCTCATTGTAAATGAATAATAAAGTAATAATGGCTAATTCAAATTACACTCAAGCTAAATCGGACAATTAACCGAAGGTCGATAGCTGGATGATGGCTGAATTTATATCAGAACGATTGTTTTACTGCTACCGAAATAAGGGGTGTTAAAGAGTTGAGGTAAAATAAAATATAAAAACTGAATTTATTATATAAATTGATAATATATTTTACTTTAAAGTTCTGGTCGTGATTCTTATTTGACACTTGTTTGACAACTTTGACAATACACTTAATACCTTAGAACCGCTGAAGATGTATGTACTCTGATGTCACATTCTGTTTTAGATCACGTGACTTATTGAAAATTTTATCCAAATTTCAAAAATTAATTGTAAATTATCTAAAGGATATTTCGTGATATTTTCAAATTTGAGGCTCTTTAAAGAACAATATCTTTTCAAATTTAATACTTAGAAGTCATATAAAAATACTTGCAACAGCCCTATTGAAGGAGTTTAAGTGGTGTCATTTTTAGATTCTTAAATTAGAAATTTGAACCTAGGCCGTCTGAAATATCGGTCATCTAATGCAAACAGTCATGCGACCTTATTTAAACTCCAATTATTCTAAGCAAGCAATATATTTTGTTCTAGTTCGTGCATAAAATAAATCAAGTTTAAATTATCTAGTGATACTTTGAATTAATTATAAATTAATTACAATTCATATCTGATGAGTATTACGTAATGAATCATTAAATTGTATAAGACTAACAACAAAATAGTTTCCATCAAGTTGTAATAGCATAAATTCTTGCAGATTTATCACGGGAAGCAATCATTTACTCCACAATTCCGTAAAACAATAAAACGTTATCCATTTATAATCCCTGCATTAAGACGAACAAACAGTGGTACACGCATTCCAGAACACACATCATGTTGATTAGATATGAAACCAACACGCACACGCACACGCACACAGGCGGGCACAGCACAACTAGTCTGATTATCGGCTCGCTGACAGATCGCCGCACTGATTAAATGTTAATTGCAATTCGACCGAATCTCATTACCCGGCAAGCACAACGGTACACGGGATTCAATTTTCGCATTTGTAAGATGGAAATTGATATGAGTTATACGACGACATCTGGGTGATGGGTGTCGAACTAACATGTGGTGTTTATTTAAATGGAGTAAACGTGGAATTCATGTCATCGTTACGATAACACCTACGTAATCTGAAGCAGAGATGAGATGAGACTTCAAAGCTAATACAGTAATGTCGTGATCATTAATCATATATGTAACTGTATCTAGCCACATCCAAATTGAATTCAATTACAAGCGTGTAATATGTATAAATTTTCAATGGTATTTTTACAATTAGGATTTCTATTTTGTGCAGACACAGGCTGTAGGTGCTGAACGTACCACAACGATCTAAGGTATTTGAATTTTAACCGCTTCCAAACATAATTGGGTCCCAGTGCAAGAGTTAAACTTTCCTATAGGTAATAATACCTGTGCCCGACACAAATTCTGTTTATTAATATCAAAAGAAAATGCAATACATTATAATTATAAAAATGTTTTGATAATTGTGCTCAATTATTGCCAATTATATTCTCTTTTTCTATTACAGTGTTATTATTATTTTTATTCGATTTTGACGTTCTAAACTGTCATTATTAACTCCCGACAGACGCCAAATATTTCCAATTTTAAATGGCACAAAAGTGACCCCTGTGGTGCACTCTCCACACCAGCTATGAGTGCCCGTGAAGTGACGCCTGGTAAGCGCCCACACGGTAAAATATATCGTCATCATTACCGATGTCTACATATGTTGTAGATACTGGCACACCCAGAAATGGGTAATATGCCGTGATGATATATTTATATTTATTTATTATTTATTTTATTCTGCAACAAATAATGCATTTAAAATAACATCAGGCACGAAAATAACACTCATCACAGTATTTATTAGATATTACCAGCCATTTTCATTATTTTTCACGACACAAATGACAGACAATGCTTTTTAAATACATGACTTGACGTCTATCATCGACGATTGTCATGCATGTATAGCCTACTAACTGATTGTCCGAAAGGACGAAACGATCGTTACATAATAAATAATCAAGTGTTGTGTTTCAATAATTATAACTGATTAGTTTTTTATTTTGTCAAAATTAAATATTATAATGGTTTTTATTAATATTTCGTCAAAATTGAATAAAATATTGTATAAACCACGTGAGCCTTACGGGCTCGTTGAGCTAAACTTTCTTCTCATGAATAAACATTAGCTTAGCTCACTTATGATATAAATATCTATTAAATTACTATAATACGAAATATAAGATTTATAAAATTCAACAATGTTTATGTAAATAATTAAAATAATTACCCTAAAGGGGAATCGAACTTCAATCTAAAGTTTAAGAAACAGTTGTGCTAATCAATGCGCCAATAAGCTGACGTTTGAAAATCTTTTCATATTTCATAATAAAAAGTGAAACAATTATTTATTTCATAAAATTTGTAATTTATTGCAATTTGTGTAATAATAATAATAAAGAAATAATATTAAATAATGTACAAGATGTAATGTATGTATGTATGTATGAATATAAAATATATATATATATATATATATAGTGTCCCATTTAAGGTACGAATGCATTGGTATCTCGAGAACCGTAAGAGCTACGAGGTTGGTTAAATTAGACAAAAGTTGCCCCATTAGGAGGCTATTTTAATGGTGTTTTGTTATTTGCGAAAAAATGCTTAGGTCACTAGATACAGGTGAAAATGTAAATTTAGCGATTTTCTTTTTTTGCTTATAATTTTGTTATATGAAATAATACGAGATTCTGGTTTGCACTTTCTTAATTTCTCAATTTTTTTTTATATCTAATCATTTACGAGTTACTGATAGCAATAGATATTTTTTTTAGCTTTACAATGATATAAAACAATAATAATTTATTTTTATAATTAACAGAAAAATTAATAAAAATTGTTATTGATACTAAAATTAAATTGAAAAGAGTAAATCGAAGACTGCTATGGAAACAATAAACAACAAAAAAGTGCAACAATTGAATTTATGAATTTTACTTGACAATAGTAGATTATTACGAGTAATAAAAATTAATTTTTCTCGTTGGGAAAAATATGATATGTTGAGTTATTACATTCGTTGTCAAAGTTCGTTATTACTCGTAAATACCCCACATGTTGAATATCATGGCTTAATTTTCTGCAGGACACTTTTTATTTACAAAAAAAACTGTTTTCCCATGTTAAACGCGTACCTATGTCAATGTTTTCTTGTGATACCGGGTATACAACATTTTATGTACTACAACATTTTATGTACTGAAATCTCTGTTTTAACTATAAACACGGCTATCACGTCAAACGTATATGGACATTGTTATGATAGTGCTAGTTTGCATGTAAAACGTTGGTATTAGCAATATACTCTTCCACGTTTCCTTATTGTACAACAAAATAATTTCTCTTTCTTATCTCGGTCTATTTGCTTCTAAGAGACACTTATTAATCGTGTACCGTTGTTGCAACTCAATTTGCAAATCCTTGAATTTGAATAGCGTCTTATCTAGAACATTTGGCTGTAACAGGCTGTAAATGTCCGGCGTACATCGCTACATTGCACGCAATCCTCGCGAACGTCCAAGTTTCACTCCATTTCACGCCAATCTGATTGGAATGTCTCGGACACGGACTCCTAACAGTTTCCACCTGCCGCAACGCCGGCCGATAGACTTAATGTTCACACCCAGCCAACGAGGAATTTCAACTCGAATTACAGAGTACATCAATGGAAATTGGTTACTGGAAGGGTTTTGCGAGATATCATACATTTACATAATTACCAAAAGAAATCAGTTTCTGTTATTTTTTCTTTTTATTGAAATCAATTTAGGTACCTATGATGCAGAATTCTTCAGGCAATAGATATAACAACGAGTATCTTAACAGGTATTGTGTTGTCCTAATTTACTCAATTATACTTTGGATATTCACTTCCTTGAATCTTTTTATCAAAACAATGCAAATAAATAATCTGAAGAACGTACATTTATCATTAGACATTTGATAGTTTTTAATAAAATGAGTTATTAGAAATTGATAAAGTATACGAATTTTGAACTTCAGGAGCAAAAAAAAAATACATTTCAAACTGATTGGCGTTAGATACAAAAGCAGACATTTGTGCAAGACATGCAAGTGCAAAAGTAGACATTTTCCGTTGGACGAACTAAGTTACGGTTCTTCATTCACGTAATCATGTTGAGAGAATAATAATATACAGTAAAATTTTTGAAAAAAGTCCGATCGAGGCCATCTACGAATTGCATCTATGAATTAAGATTTTATGCTGTCAAATTTAGTAGTGTCGTTTATATAGTTTTTATGAGGTACACAAGATATTATGTACCCTCATAAAAACTAAGTAAAAGACACTACTAAATTTGACAGCACAAATTCTTAATTCATAGATACAATTCGTAGATGGCCTTGATTGGACTTCTCTCAAAAATTTTACTATATTTAACAAATTAGTATTAACTTGGATAGCGAAATTACTATCATATATGTCATTTTTTAAACAAAATATATTTATAATAATTTATCTGGGGTCATTTCAAAAAAAATAATTGTCGATTTTTTTTATAAAATCATGAAATCCATCTCATTTAATAAATATAGTAATAGAAAATAATTTGAAATATGCGACTTTTCATTCATAAATTTGCTAATAAACTTTCGCGGTTTTAAACACGGACTAAATTTGTGACGACACAAATTCATAATCACACAAAGACAATTCACTCTCACACACACGCTTCACAACATGAAACAGTAACCTAACCTAAAAGTGTGACAGCTGACAGCAAAATATACAAGAGAGAAGATTATTATTACTTTCTATTTCTTTAAAAGTACTAGTGCAGTATAAATTATGTAAATAAACCATTTATTTAAATAAATACCAAACCAAATAGTCATAGTTCCAAATTAAACCGGTAGAGCTCGACTGTCGTATCCGTGAATATGTGTCGTCAGCCGTTGAAATATTTGAAATTAAACGCAACTTTTAAAAAATCATATCTCTGAATCTAGAGACTTATAAAATGAAAAATATACACATACATGTTTAATTTGACCTATTTTTTCAAGAAAAAAATAAATCAGAAAATGTGAAATGACCCCATTGCACCAACAAAATTTAAATTTTAATCTACGTTTAGACAAATAAATGCAAATAGAAATTTTAACAGCAATGTATTATAATACATTTGACATTTTATTTCAATGCATTATTGTCAGTGTAAACCATGTTTAATATTTAAGATACGTTGGTGCAATCGGCCACTACTTTATTAAAATAATAAACAGAAAATTTCTATCAAAATGTAAGGTTTGTTGACTTTTAAGGGCTTCGTAGGGTTTTTGCGTTTTACTCAAAATTAATTGTGTCAAATGTCTGCTTTTCATTAAATTACACTAAATACGAAGGTGGTATGGAATTTATTGACCCTAATATAATTGTCTTTGAAATATTGTTTATTGTTTATCTGTCGATCGAAGTGCTAAATTTTAGTGTTAATAATTTAAAAGACTTCAAAGGTGGTAGCAAGATGGGTACCCCTAATGTTGACGTACAAATAAAGGCGAGGGAGAATCAATTCTTCAAAAGCCAGTTTGGTTTAATCAAAATCCAAACAAATTTTTGGCTCGCTTTGTTACAGTTAATGAAACGTGGGTTCAATACTTCGATCCCGAGTCGAAATTTCAAAGTATGGAATAGCGACATCGAGCGACACCTCGCAAATTTAAGTTCCAGTTAAATTATGGCTACTCTATTTTGGGATGTTCAGGGAATTTAAATGATTGATTATATTGGTCGTGGGTAATTTAGCGCAACTTTAATTGCTATAATTCGTGATTGCATAAAGAAAAGAGGAAAATAAAATCTGTTTTATCAGGACAACGCTCTAGTTCATAAAAACCTTGTTTTGTGTCATTTTCAAACCGAATTCACCTGATCTATCGCCTAGTTATTTTTATTTATTTCCCAAGCAAAAGGAAAGTATATGAGGAAAAAAAATTGAAACCGACAAAGCTGTTATGGCAGCAGTTCAAAACTTCTGCGACAGACTTCGATTTTTTTTAAAAAAAAAAGTTGTTACTATGTTAGAACATACATGGAATAAATCTCTGCAAGTACACAATGGTTATGTTGAAAAATATATTTGTTTTATGTCCGGAACATTAAATACTGTGCAAGCCTCGTAATAGTGCAACGTAATTATGCATTTAAGTGCTGATTTAATTTTGGTAGAATTGGGAACACTGACCACCAAATTCACCAACCATAAATCAAGTCTTGATTCTCTGATCAACACTGATCTGTTTACCTTGGAGATCAACAGTTTTAACAAAGCAACAGTGTCAAATTTTGTTGTTCAGAGAATCAAATTTGATTCAGATATGGTGAATTCGGTTGTGAAAGAAACTAAAGTATTATGAATTTGATAAATTACTTTCGTTCATATTGCTCACTTTGGAAATGTGGGGTTATGCCAAAAATAAAGACACAAATTTGATTTAACGTGAAAATTTTTAACTTAAACTAAATAAATGTTTATGATATTCACCACCAAATTCACCAACCGTTAATCAAGTCTTGATTCTCTGATCAACACTGATCTGTAAATCAAGTTCTGGTTTACCTTGGAGATCAACAGTTTTAACAACGCAACAGTGTCAAATTTTGTTGATCAGAGAATCAAATTAGATTCAGGGATGGTGAATTTGGTTGTCAGTGACGTGGTATTAGCAACTGTTTTAATCAACTGTTGGTTTTGTACATTCTTTTTAAATAAATATTTAATGTCCTCACTGGAAACATGGTTCATTTTATCATTTTAAATCACGTAACGAATATTGCCACATTCTTTACTTAGTTACCTTTAACAAGAAAACTATAATCAGCTGCTTAGTGTTCACTTTGTAGCATCACAACACTGAAGCACTAATTTTAAATGCAGTACATTCTTGTCTTCTACTTCATCTTCCATTTCGTTTGTAAAGCAAACAATTCAGTAAGTGTCTGGCATCGCCGTAATTCCAATTCATTTCTCTTGTGATTGAATCACGTCCACGAGGAGTAACGGTGGCATTGTGCCTGTAGCGACTGAGTGTCGACATCGCAAGACACTACAAGGCTTCGGAATCAATGTGTTTCATGTCACCCAGACACAAATGTAAGGGTTTTGTTGTTTGTTATCGCCTAAACACTAGTTGTGTGCAGGTTACCGCTACCCGTACTGTTTGCTTATTACTTAATCTATGGTTTCTTCACAAGTATCGTGCAATGAGTACAGTTAACATTCATTCACTAGGAAGAGATGTGTGTCTTTACGCGAGTTTTTTAATTGAACAAACAATATGCTACGTAAAATAATCGATATAAATATCTACATCATCGTGAATATTATCCGCTGCTGGGGGGCAATTTTTGAAACAAAATTTTATGTTATTATCGACATATTTTGCGAAGAAGACGATGCACATACACCATATGGGCTGTACTTTGTGGATTTGTTTTTATAAATAAAATAAAATAAATAGATCATAACGGATATTACCCATTACTGGGTGTGCCAGTATCTACCATACATGTAGACATCGGTAATGATGACAGTGCACCACAGAGATCATATTTGGGCGATTAAAAGCCTGCACTGGCTGGAATCGCACCCGGGTCACCAAATTCGCAAGCAGATACAATACGCACACGGCCACGCGACCCCATATTTGTTTTCATGCGGTTACTTAATTTTTTATTCTGAACTATCTGAACCCGCGGATTTACCCATGTGGTTCAAAAAATATGAAGAAACAGAAACATTACAATTGCATTAGATTTCACTGTTTTGACCGGTTCCCTACTATTAATACTAAAGCGTAACACGATGAAGTTTTTCTTTTCAAGTGACTTGAAAAGTGTCTTTATAAGTTATCTTGCAAGTATAATTATTGCGTGAATTAAAATATCAAAAGTATATACTTACATGGGGTCCCGTGGCCGCGTGCCTGAGTGTCTGGTCGCGAACCCGGGGGAACCGGGTACGATCCCGACAGATGCCAAATATTTCCAATTTTAAATGACACAAAAGTGACCCCTGTGGTGCACTCTCCACGCCAGCTATGAGTGCCCGTGAGGTGACGCCTGGTACGCGCCCACACGGTAAAATATATCGTCATCATTACCGATGTCTACATGTGTTGTAGATACTGGCACACCCAGAAATGGGTAATATGCCGTGATGATATATTTATATATATTTATTTATATACTTACATTAAATTGACATTGAATTTTCATTATCAAGATTTCAATTACTTCTCTACTCTATTTGCCATTTTTCAATCATTTATAACACCATACTTGTACACATCAAAAATATAAACACAAATGACATTTGGCAGTGACTTGACAGTCAAAACGTATACGAACATTTAAGAAACAGTAGCGCATGTTCCAGTTTTTCGTTGAAAACTTTTCGCTAAAAGTCTTTTTATCTATCTTTCTTGCACTCCTATTATTGTGCGAGAGAGAATACTTTTCAAATCACTTTTAAAGAAAAATTTCGTCATATAATATTCGCTTAATAACCAGTGACCACAATAGTAAATGTGAAAAATTTCTAAGCTATAGTATATAAATTAGGTTTTAACAATTACTTAAGTCTCAGAATTCTGTTGTCGAATATTACAGCAAACTCAGTGTATGTGTTTTTTTAAAAAAATTCTGTACGATGTTGTAAAACTGAATGTAAAAACGAATGTATTTTGTGTACCTACATGAGATGTAATATTTTGTAAGATATTACTTAAACAGAAAGAAAAAAGTGCAAGAGTGCACCGAAATGCTATTTGACAGAGATTTCGAATAATAAGCATTGCTTACTGTATAAAATTTAAATAATAATGTAATGCATGAGTACCCACTTGATACCGTTTTCTTAATAATTATTAAAACAGTAAAATGTAATTAAACGTACGTAAGCAGACAGCTGAGGTTATGATTTACTGCAACAAATATATTGAGGAAAACAGATGGCACTAGGCACTTTTAGATTTGCTATATAAAAATGGAGAGTTCTTGAACGAAAGTTAGTGTTACCGACCAAACCCTATTTCAGGAGAAACTAGTTTGACCTAGGCCAAACTAGTACCTAAAAGGATAAATCAGTCATGAATTTTGTACGTTGGGTTTACATTTATGACTGATTTATCCTAAACAAGATAAAAAAAAATTAAAGTTTTGGCTTCTAATCTATAAGTACATATAAATCTCGTAAATGAATATTTAAAAAAAAAAAATATTGTACAAAGTCCTTCACAATTTTATATTTTTATATAGATATAGTGAAACTAAGATATCAACAAAAGGACACATCAAAAATAATTCTTTATTTTTTAGTTAATTATGCATAGGAACAGAAAAATGTATATTAAATTGTTAAAATAAGTCGAATGGTTTATATGAAAAAGAGATAATGTTATTTATTTTAATTTAATGGGGTCCCGTGGCCGCGTGCCTGAGTGTCTGGTCGGGAACCTGGGGGAACCGGGTTCGATCCCGACAGACGCCAAATATTTCCAATTTTAATTGGCACAAAAGTGACCCCTGTGGTGCACTCTCCACACCAGCTATGAGGTGACGTCTTGTAAGCGCCCACACGGTAAAATATATCGTCATCATAACCGATGTCTACATGTGTTGTATACTAACACACCCAGAAATGGGTAATATGCCGTGATGATATATTTATTTACTTATTTTAATTTAATCTTGTACAACTACAGCAGTTAAAATCTCGGCTTCTTTGAAGTGAAAACATGAATGCTTACGATTTTGTAACATCTCATCTCCATATTCAAAGATTAAGAAAGCAATAAGAAAAACTATACCATCTCCATCTATTTAAGCCAGCTTTCAGTAAACATAAAAATGCAAATCCGATTTTTCTTAACAGAAAAAGTATATAAAAGATTTTAACAATCTAACATTAATGGTCTCTATTTCTAAAGAGTACCTAATAAACTAACTTTAATGTAATTAATAATTTTGAAACAAAAATAAATTAATGCAAAATAAGAAAAATAATATGAATAAAGCCTCATTTCCACCAATTGTCTTAATACGTAAGAGCTATAATTAATAACTAAGCGCAAAGCTTAAAAATGTTTGTCATTTAATACAATTTTCAGCTTTGCAGAAGGCTTAATGCTTAAGAACTAAGAGCAATGCGTAAGAAACTTCTAACTTGAACTGTCAACTGTCAGTCTATTTTATAATTATTAATTTTTTTTATTACCTTCCGTCACCTTTAGGTAAGGAAGGTATTGTCTTTGGTCAAAAAATTCGGTGATGAGTTTTTAATGAATAAGCACGTTTTAGGGTCCCTACAATACGAATTTACTATTTTTAAGATGATGTTTGTATGTATGTATGTATGTATGTATGTATGTGTGTGTCCGTGTGTGTGTATATGTGTGTCCGTGTGTGACAAATTTTTCTCCGACGATAACTCCAATACTACAATTCTAAAAATTATAATTCTTTCGTATTCCTCTTCTGTACATTCATATGAAGAGTTGATTAGATTTTGGTTATAATTGATCCACCGGAAGTACCCTTATTTGAAGTTTTTAACAGTTTTTCTTAAAAAAACGCAGTTAAATATTATTATTTGACATTTTGTTATTATATATATTAAAGAAAATACTCTTCTCTATGCGGTTTGATTATACATTTTCCGTCACATTCAATAGATGTAGAGTTAAAGAATTATAAAGAAATTAATTTTCAAAAATTAGTCAGCTTTGCTATTTATCATGGAAACAGCTGATACATTCAAAAAATTATAATTGACAGATGTCTGTTGCAAGTGCAAAACCAAATATGGAAAGTATAGGATCAAACATTGGTATATGTCATAGTGTTCCTCGTAAGTGGCATGCAGTGAAAGGCCAACGAGAATATGGAAGGACTGTATCGCAGAAGACTTGAGAAAGAAAGGACTGTGTGAAGAAGATGCGTTGGACAAGAATAAGTGGAAGAGAAGAGGAAACAGCGACTCCTAATAAAATAGTGGAAAGCTGAAGCAGAAAGAAGGAAGTGTCAAGTGCATTTTACTTAGTGTATGTTTATTGGATTTATAGAACCTTTTCAAATGAACTTTTGGTATGGAATTTGTAACAAATAGTATGTGTTCGTGTTCTATTTTACATGATATTATATAGAAACTGTTCCACGGTCCTTTTGGTTTGGGATTTGTGCAAAATACATCGAATTGACGGAAGGTCTTGTGCTGGCCACAACAGATTTTTTTTTAGAATGTATGAAGATCCAGAAAATTATGTACAAAACCTATTTAAAAAATATTAGCAATCTGCTAACCAACAAATAATAACAGAAAAAATATGACATTTCTGTTGAATTTGTCACTAAACAAAATAGCTGGAAATGGTATCCGAAAAAATGTCATAATGCATTAAGCCTTTTGCACTATCATTATGCATTAATCATTAAAACATTTGGTGGAAATGAAGCTTAACAATTATTACAATGTCACTTTTGTCTTCAATATAACCTTCTTCACAAAAAAAAAAAAATGAATACAAGTTTTTAATAACAAATTTATAGTGCTGTTCGGGTTCAAATCCCGCTATGGTAGAAAAGTTATTGTTTACAACCATCAAAATTGTTTTATTTCATTAATCTGTTGTCAGTTGAAGGATGTAAAGCATTAATTAAAATAAAAATAGTAATTTGCAGTTATTTTGTAAAACAGAATCACATTTTAATTTGATGTTGAAAATTATGATTGTTAAGTTATATTTTAATGACCACACAAATGATTAAATACATGTATACAGGATTAATGCGCCAATTAAATTTTCAGTATTTCAAAACAAACCACTATAAAAATCTTCATAACATTTGCTTTCTCTCATCTACCTTTTATAGCAGCGGAAGAGTATAAAACTAACATATGTACGACAAGCCCATAAAATATTTAATATTACATCATTTCACTAATTGCTAACAGTACGGAAGAAGATCTCCGTGATAAAATATAATGTAGTAAAGTCACATATGAGTTTAAAAGAAGATTGTCAGTGACATTCTAGGAGTCGTATTAATCATGTAAAATGGCGCCGACCATTTCCGGTCAACTCTGCCTTTTAACGTTCACACGGATATTTACAGTGACGATAATTTGCTTGAACATGTGTCATAAAGATCGCAATGTCCACTTACCGTTATCGGCTCCGCAAATTGCCAAAGAAACCCTCACCTGTAACAAATCAAACAAATTAATAACAAATTGAATCATGAGTGCTATGAAATAAAAAAAAAAAAATGAATAGATTTATTCTACATTAACTGTAGCGAATGTAGCAGGAAGAAGTTGACGGGTGACATAATTTTATGATAAATTTCTTGAGAATATTTCAATTTCATGGTAATCTGTTCACCGTTGAACTAACGTTAACTTACAAACAATACTGGAAATTATGTTATTCTCTCTCCAGGGCAAAATAATTAAAAGCACATTTCAGGATTTCAATTGAATTACATAACTGCAAAATTAAATATAGCTTTAATGCAAAATGTATATAAGAAGAGGAATACAGCAATTTAAATATTAAATTATTATTAAACAGTTAAAAAAATATTTGGATACAGATATTCAAACTAAACAATTCATAGAAGTACTGCTTAAATATATATTTAACTGCAGTTTACTCAATTTGACATTCCTGAGAAGAGCTGATTAGATTTTGGTAACAATTGGACAACCGGAAGTAATAGTTTAAAAAAAAATCTTCTAAATATAATTATGGGGTCCCGTGGCCGCGTGCCTGAGTGTCTGGTCGTGAACCCGGGAGAACCGGGTTCGATCCCGACAGACGCCAAATATTTCCAATTTTAAATGGCATAAAAGTGACCCCTGTGGTGCACTCTCCACACCAGCTATGATTGTCCGTGAGGTGACGCCTGGTAAGCGCCCACACAGTAAAATATATCGTCATCATTACCGATGTCTACATGTGTTGTCACTGGCACACCCAGAAATGGGTAATATACCGTGATGATATATTTATTTATTGTAAATATAATTTTTTGTAAATTTTTGTTATTCCAAATAGTGAAGAACATAAAATTCTCCATTTAATACATTAAAATTTTTTATTATATCTTGTATAGATTTAGAGATAAAAACACTATAATGTAATACATCGCAGAGGCTAAGGCACTAAGGAAACCAGTTGACAAATTCAAATGTTTATAACATAGTTTGTAAATGACAGATGTCAGTGTCAAAAATCAAAAGTTTTAGTGACATTCTGAAAGTTTTATTTGGGTACATTTAATCTTTCTTATTGTTTCATTAAGTAAATATTTAAAATTTTAGGTAAAGTGTATCCATTAGAAATATCGCCAATCTTGTTAATGAATTGGAAGAATCTCTGGCATTTAGGAACTTACTCACACAATGAAAAATGGATATAATTAGAATTGTATATGTGGAAAAGACATGTTAAATACAATAAAAAACAATATTTGGGTAAAGTTCTGTAATATTTTGTTATAAAACGACGGTTCGATAGCGAAGTGCAATACAATACTTATATAACATAGAATGGAAATGGCGAGAGGTATTGTGCTGGCCACAACAGATTTTTATAATAAAGTAACAATGCTTTTCAGTTTGCATTAGAAGAAAATTAAATATATTGGTTTTTAGACTGTAAAGAGGCGTCAGTTACACCACACTGATAAGCTCTAACATGAGCGAAACGCGTCTGTGGTTACTAGCTGTGCACGGCAGACAACTGAAGAATGACCGAGAGGTTGATTCAGATGCTGAAATCTTGTGAAACATGGCGAGTGTTTTTTCTAATTCTTTACATCTATATAAGATCAAAAACAGATGTACAGTTTTATAATAAGTGCAAAAAAATCCTTATGCGTTTTACAAAAGTTATAAGCCAATAACATGTATCACATACAGGTAAATGCAAGTAAAAATTGCTCTATAACAAGCGTAATTCCTGCCTTACCAGTATATTCAAAAATGAGAAAATGGAAACTGCATATACGAGTATAGACTAAATTACAGTAGTAATTAGTAATAAATATTCTCATACGACGACAATTTACAGGAGTTTAATTATGCTAAGATGTTTAATTACAAGTCACTTAAACGCTACATATGTCACGAGAACACAAAAAGACTACGTATGAGAAATTAAATTCATTTATAAAACAAACTGTAAATTCATACCATTTGAAACTTCAATAAATTGTTACTGCCTAACTGTACCTTGAATCCAATTTGTCGATATAATTTACATTTTTACCTTTATTATATATTTTTTATCATTTTTTCAAAAATACTAATCCGCTGTCACATAAACTAATCTTTAAAAGCTATAATTATCCAAGCGTGCTAAAAACAATAAAAGGATATTCTATTTATACATCGGTGACAAAAAAGAAGAGGTCTTCCGATCTCAAGGTCAGATCATTAATTTATCCTGAAGATGATTTTTTGTTGATAAAAACTCAACATTTCACAGTTAATTAAAGTTAACACTGGATTCCGAGTCGCCACAAGAGTACCTGCCAATTTTTTACCGAGTAGCCGAGATATAAATCGTGCATTTGTTTTATTGCTTCCTTGGAAGTTCGCTGAAGATATTAGTTTTATAACAGTCAATAATTTTATAAATAATGTAATTTGGCGTTTTTGCTGATTTTGCGGTTGTTGTAACTGTCAAGAAATGCAAATGTCTAAATAACAACATGTTATTGTTTCATCTAAGATTGAGATTATAATTTTTTGCTATAAATCTATTTATGCGTAATATAGAAGAAAAACTCTAGAACATTGTTCTAATAGTTTATTATTAATAAAAAAAATTCTAAATAAAATTAATATTCTCAATATTTTCATTATTATTTTGTATACAGGGAATTTATTTTAACATGCAACATATGGTCAATCACTTCCATGGTTACTTACTATTGTCAAAAAATGACAGCAATGTAAAATTTGTCCATTTTAAAATGCAACATACAAAATTTGTAGTTTGGTATTATCAAAACTAATTTCCAATAAATTAGCCTTCATACGATTAACAAAAAATCAAAATATGAATGTTACACATCTTAACAAACTTTAGCTTACAAAAATTCATCTTTCATGTAATAAATGTTAAAAAATACCCCCATTCACACTGAGGCAATATTCTAGTCGGTCGTAATAAGAATTGACACCATTTGTGATGTGTTCTGGACGTATCTCATATACTGCAATACTATTTATAATGTTGCATTTTAAAATGGACAGATATTACATTGCTGTCATTTTTTGACAATAGTGAGTAACCATGGAAATGATGAACCATAATGTTGCATTACATACATTTCAACTAATAAAAATATGTTGTGGCAAGCACAAGCCCTCTCGCCATTTTCACATTAGGCTTAGGTTTAATACATATTTAACATTTCTGGTGCACACAAAAACACATATCTATTTTATATATTTTTATATTTATTAATTCATTCTATGAACAAGTTTCCTCTTATTCTTCTAATGTTCGAGATTCTTCACTGATTAGATTGGCAGTATTTCTGAAGGGTATATGTAATACATCTATAATTATAAATATTTAATTATTAATAAAATAGGAAATATTAAATGTACTTCCCAGAAAAAGTCGTCAGTAATGTCACTAGTTTTTTGACACTGACATTTATCTGTAAATTACAAAAAAAAATTAATTTTTCCACTTGTTTTCCATGGGCTGTGAGGTTCATTACATTATATTATTTTACATATTTATATTTCTCTATCTTTAACTCTGTAGAAGATATAATAAAAAATTTAAATGTATCGGATAGAGATTTTATATTCTTTAATGTGTGTAATAACACAAATTTTCAAAATAAATATTTAGATTTTTTTAAAGAAACTGGTACTCGGTTGTCCAATTGTTACCAAAATCTAATCAGCTCTTCCCAGTAATGTCAGAGTGAGGAAAAACGCAGTTAAACATGTCTTAAGTCATATAGTATTTGAGAAACCGTGGCTCCAATATCCACACATATACACACACACATATACACACACACAGACACACACACACACACTCACACACACACACACACATATTTACTAGTGCTGTGAGGATCCGGCAAAACTTGGATCCGAGGACCCGGATCTCAAAATATCCGGTTCCTCGGATATCCGATGTTCGGATATTGAAGCGGATATCCGTAAATTTAATTCGGGTTTGGATCCGGATCCAGATTTGAATCCAGCTCCCTTTTGGATTCGGATCTGGATCCGGATTCGATGTTTTGTTTACGGATCCGGATCCGAATTTTAATTCTGGATCCAATTCTATTAACTATATCAAACAAAAATTTATTGTGGATTATTTCATAATCAGATTTATTTGGTTTTGAAACTCCATGATAATACTTATACATTCAAATATTATCATCGGGTTCAATACTGAGAATATTCGAATCCGAGAACCGATGCGGATTCTGAAATTCCATATCTAAAATCCGATACTCATACTTATATTTCGAACCGGATCCAAAATCCAATACTCAGATTTGGATCCAAAATCCGATTCTCAGATCCGGATCTAAAATCCGATAATCAGATCCGGATCCAAAATCTGAAACTCAGATCCAGATAGTTCAACAATCAATTATCCGGATATCCGGATATTTTTGGATCCGAAACCGAAACTATCCGGATCCGGATCCCATCACTAATATTTACACACAAGGACATCATCGTAACAATGTTATAATCGGATTCTAGGGACCTTAAATCTAAAATCTACTTTCTATGCCTTTAAGTTCATCTTAATATACTTCACATTTTTGGGTATTAACTCAAAAATCGATTGAGATACTTCGGCAATTTTCAAATTTTTTCAACATCGGATACAATTTCCAGAGCTAAATATCTGAAAATGTTATTTTTATTTTATTTATTGTTTGTATAAGAAATCTTTCCAAATGTGGTAGGTAATTGCAGTATCTAGGCGTAAAGTAATGTGTACTAAATAAAATGTTAGTAATTTTAAAACTAATAAAAGCATCGTAAACGTACCATGTGAAATTTTATGCTAATAGTCACGTAATTATGATAATTTCCGTAAAATTACACGGCATTTGATGAGGCGTTGATATTTCCGTGTACACTGATAAATACATCCAGTTTCTAACAAATTCATTCACGATGTAATACATCAAGCCATACGTTTGAAGAAATATCTTATAACGGAATGAAAAATACATGCTTATGGTAATCGCTTACATGTAGTTACACATTTAAATACGTACTCAACAACTTTATTCTTTAATCTCATAGCTTAGAAGTTGTTGGTATTTCTTAACACTTTCATCATTTACATTTCAATGCATTGAACGTGCACATGTGAGCAGGCTATGGTCACAGGGAAGTGAGAATTAAAAAACCGGTAAACGTGGATTCAAAAGGATCAAAGTTGCATTGTAAATAAACGGATAATGCTGACAGCATAACGGACAAGATGACCGAACAATCAAGGATGACGGAGAAAATTGGACAAATGGAATAAGATTTTAGAAAAATTGATATTGCAGTTCGCACTTTATGAAGTCTTCATGAGTTATTATGAACATGAAACAATTTCTGATCGAAATAATCTAAGACTGTGTCCGATGTTGTACTTTTATCACCCTAATATCTAAATCCTAAATTTATATGCCCTAAATCTAGAGATTATTTAGGATTTTAGGAATTAGATTTTAGGAGCACACTGTGCCTTGAAGTTGATGCGCACTAATTAAACAAATCATCTTCGTTGCTATAATTTGTGCAATACTTCAAATTTACTGTCAAAGAATAGCTTCTTAGCTTCTATTTTACGAAATACAATATTAACATTTAGTCTGAAACATCAAATTAAATCGAATTGTATAATTCATTTTTGTTATTTTAAAGTGTTGCCATACAAACCAAAGGATATTATTAGTGTGCCATTCGGAGTTGTATTTATGTGTAATGGCCAGTTGCTAACACTTAAAATTTAAACCTGGTTTTATTCAGTTAGCCAATTCAATTTTGTACTATAAAAAATTATTCTACAGGAATTAACATTAATTTATTTGGTTTACTGAATAAAACCATATTTAAATTTTAAGTGTCAGTGGTGCAACTGGGCATAAGACCTAAATCCTAAATACTAAATGCCAAAATGTTACATAGGACACGGCCTAAGAAAATGATTCAAGTGTTCTTTCAGTCTCACTTGAGTCGTCAAAAATAAAAACTATAGAAACAAGCGCTATTTTCTTATCCATTTTAACAAGTTAAACATCTTCTCTAACCTCAGATTTAAGCGTCAAAATTATATACAGATCTGACGCGTTGGTAAGAGCTTAGATAGTCGGATGAATCTGATATATCTGTGATATCATTGAACAGGTCCGTCAGATAACTCCGATTGACTTTTCGAAAACGCCTAGTTTCGTCCAAAACCCAAGGTTTCCTTTGAAAGTTTCGCCTTATGGAAAATACTCCCATTATTATGTAATTAAAGTTCTCACTTTTGTTTCTTACAGTTAATTATTAAGTATTACAATAAAAAATTGTTGAAAATTTTGCAATAACTTATGAGACATTATTCCTACATTAATAGGCATTTACGAAAATTCTACCGGTAAACAGCTGTTCATCAAGTTACAGCTACCGGGATAGATACTTTAATTTTAAGAACGAAAATGATAAACAGAGTAGATTTATAACCTATGAAATACATTTGAAAGATGAGTCAGATTTGAAATTTGACGTAGCTAAACGTTATCTCATCTCGTCTTCTGTATTAACATAATTAACTTCTAAAATCTACTTCTGATTCTAACTTCGCTTGGCATCTCTACCTTTTTTGAGGTTAGATTCGTCATTTACCGACTGAATTACTCGATCCACAATTCATGGATCCGGTAGATGGATCTGATAGATATGGCATAATTTTCAAACACGGTAACTATTAACCACTTGTGTTTTCGAACGCAGTAAGAATTGCGTAAGAAGTATTTTTATTTTGGAAGTAATTTTTACAAACAAAATGAACAAGAATATAACACAATTTACTCGCTCTTCATAACTGGAAAATTAAATGCATAAAACCAATTTCTATTTTACTACCGCGAGTAAAGTAACAAACTCAACTTCTTAAAACTTGTGAAATGAACACTTCCCAAACTTTTCCATTTTCAGTGCAATATCCATAGCACGTAAGCTGCACTAGCCACATCACATATCCTATCCATTGCAATGGAACCCATTACAATATCTTCCATGCATCGAAACACCAACCAAGCTCAGGTTCGGCTCGGCCTAATGGATAGGATCTGCTAGTAACACATTAGGAGAGACAACTATAAATGTCCCGATGTGGTATCCGAATGGCCTTGATTTGCCGGTATAGCCAGAGCGGTAGAGGAATTATTTAGCGAGCTACAAACTTGGATGGAGTTAACAACTCTTTCCAAGAGGTTTATGCATCCTAGGAATTGAGGCTATTATACTAGTTGACCAATTCGTTACTTAGTTGCATACGCTACTACTTTTATATAAATGAGAAGTAGTCGTTCTTTTTCCAATAATTCTTAAAAATGTTAATTATTTGTAGGGATGTCAAATGTCAAACGTCCCGATTTGATCGAGTAGGTACTACGGAGAAAATTGGACAAATGGAATAAAATTTTATAAAGATTGATTTCTCTCTCAAATTTTGTACTTGTAGTCTTAAATTGCGTTTACGTTATAGTCCAGTCATTTGGTAGAAAAATAAGGGTTTATTCCACAAAAGGTCGAGTATTTTTGATTTTTGGAGATATTGTATATTTAGGGGTCCTAATAAAAAATGCAAGTTTTTTTCTAAATATCTCTTCATTGATTTGCATTAGGCAAAAATAGTTATTATCTAATTTATTGACTATAAAATTCTCTACAACTTTTATCTAAAACATTTTTTTCTATAATTAATAGATAGCGAGCTACAGTGCTTCAAACAGAGCAAATTTTTTGAAAATTACATGAATGCTTCATTTAAATCATATTTTATTATATTTTTTTTACGTTTTTTTACAAATTACTTTTTGACAATCATTAATTATTATTATTATTATTTAACTAATATATATAAATATTAATTATTGTTTAGTTTTTTTTTTTTCATTCTAAAGATTTTTTATAGTCCATCAAATTTATGATTTTACCTTAAAGTAATTAGAACAAAAGCTTTTTAACGGAATCCAGTCCCAGAAAAGTGCGATGAATAACATATCAATATTTTCCCGAAATCGGAGCATGGGAACCTCCCGCCAATTTGGACAAATGGCGGCATATTCAGGTTTATGGCCATTTGCTTAAAACAATTATGAAAATATTTAAATTATTCAAAAAAACAAACAATATTACGTACTTGATACTTAGTCTAATGGGTTTCACTATTTACAACAGTTTACATTCAACGTGGCATCGAAAGAAGTAAGTTATTGATAACTGTTTTATAAAAATTGTTAACGTTTTCCTGCAATTTTTTAGTTTTTCATCCACCACTCTGATCTTGTTAAAGATACGATGATGCGGTTTTAAAATTTAGCATAAAATTCTCTTTCGTATCATGTATTATACTATTTTTGCCGATGAACGATTGGCGAGTTACTACCAACTAAACTCATATGAAATCCCTCTAAAATTTTAAACATCTGAAAATCGGCTCTTTTTTCATTTTCTCATTCAAAATTTCAACAGGCTTACAGATAACCAATATTAAGTATATAATAGGTGTCAAAGTGGTTGATGAAAAATTGAGAAAAGAGCCGATTTTCAGATGTTTAAAATTTTAGAGGAATTTCATGTGAGTTTTAGTTGTTAGTAACTCGCCAATTGTTCATCGGCAATAATCGTGTAATACATGATATTAAAGAGAATTTCATGCTGAATTCAAAACCGCGTCATCATATCTTTAACAAGATCAGAGTGGTGGATGAAAAACTAAAAAATTGCAGGAAAACGTTAACAATTTTTATAAAACAGTTATCGATAACTTACTTCTTTCGATGCCACGTCGAATGTAAACTGTTGTAAATAGTGAAACCTATTAGACTAAGTATCAAGTACGTAATATTGTTTTTGAATAATTTAAATATTTTCATAATTGTTTTAAGCAAATGGCCATTACCGAATGGCACACTCGTGATATCCATTAGTTTGTATGCCAACACTTTGGAACAACTAAAATGGTTTATACAATTCGATTCAATTTGATGCTTGAAAGTAAATGTTAATATTATATTTCATAAAATAGAAGCTATGAAGCTATTCTTTGACAGTAAATTTGACGTTTTGTATAAATTATAGCAACGAATATGATTTGTTTAATTAGTGCGCGTCAACTCCAAGGCATAATGTGCTCCTGCAAAACCCTAAAATCCAATTCCTAAAATCCTAAATAATCACTAGATTTAGGGCATATAAATTTATGATTTACATATTAGGGTGATAAAAGTGCAACATGGGACACAGCCTTAGTATTTCTAATTCAAAAAAGTTCGCTTTCGAATAAATGTCCCTGTTGGTTCTCTCCTGAGTCCATTCCTGCTTGCACCCTAAGCGTAACAGATGCACTAACCCTCTCTGCCATTACACAAGCCCTGGACGATGTCCAGAGAGGCTAGGACGGTCCGACAGCAAACGGCAAGCGATTTCCAAGCCATTAGACAACCACATGAAATCACTTCACATTGCGGGATTAACTAGCGATCACTACCGCTCTACTGCTGCACTACTTGATGGATATAACGTGGGAGTAAAGGAGATGGCATGGTGCTAGTGATAATTTTATGAGTTTACAAGCGATGAAGAAAGACTTCAACAGAGTAATGCACGAAAGTAAAAGTGTGGAAGTTTTCGTACAAATTGTAAAAATGTATTGATAATTGGATTTCAAAAAAATGAAATTTTATTTTTACCTATTGCTGAAGATGGACTAATTTTTGCCCGAAACATAAAATTAATACTATGTAAAAAATGTTGAAATAAGTATATGAAACATTAAGGCCAAATTCACTCGACTTCGAATTGTAGAATTACGAAATCGGCCCTTAATGGAATAAGTATTTTTGAATTAAATATTGAAAAACGCTTTCGGAACGCATTTAAATAAACAATATTAAGGTAACAGTTCTGTGTTATTCATTCGAAAATTAGTAACATATTTAAGTAATTGATTATATATCAACAAAATTGCATTTCATTATCTTTTTACCTTCCGTCACCTTTAGGTAAGGAAGGTCAAAAAATTTGGTGGTGAGTTTTTAATGAATAAGCACGTTTTAGGGTCCCTACAATACGAATTTACTATTTTTAAGATGATGTCTGTATGTATGTGCGTGTGTGTGTCCGTGTGTGTGTATGTATGTCCGTGTGTGACAAATTTTTCTCCGACGATTTCGTTGATTAGATTTTGGTTATAATTGATCCACCGGAAGTACCCTTATTTGAAGTTTTTAACAGTTTTTCTTAAAAAAACGCAGTTTAATATTGTTTTTTGACATTTTGTTATTAAACATATTAAAGAAAATATTCTTCTCTATACAGTTTGATTATACATTTTCCTTCATATTCAATAGATGTAGATTTAAAGCATTATAAAGAAATTAATTTTCAAAAATTAGTCAGCTTTGCTATTTATCATGGAAACAGCTGATGCTGATATATTAAAAAAATTCTAATTGACAGTTGCGAGTGCAAAACCAAATATGGAAAGTGTAGGATCACAAAATTGGTATGTCATAATGCTCCTCGCAAATGACAAGCAGGGAAAGGCCAAAGAGAAGATAGAAGGACTGTATCGCAGAAGACTGAAAGGAATGCCTGTGTCAAGAAGATGTGTTGGACACGAATGAGTGGAAGAAAAGAGGAAACAGCTACCTCTAATAAAATAGGGGAAGCTGAAGAATAAGAAGAAGTGTCAAGTGCATTTTACTTAGTGTATGTTTATGTTATAATTTTATTGAATTTATAGAATAGAAATAGTATATGTTCGTGTTTGATTTTACATGATATTATATAGAATTTGTTGCAAGGACCTTTTGGTATGGGATTTGTACAAAATACATCGAATTGACGGAAGGTTTTGTGCTGGCCACAACAGATTTTTTAGACATTAATATTGTCACATTTACTCCTTTCTTTCAAATGGCTCATTTGTAATCTGATTACTATAGTTGATTGATTTAATTATGGAATGAGTAACATACAATTTATCAAACAAAACTGATTATCTTAGGGTTGTACTACCTGTTGGTAACAGAAATACTACGACACTATTGCTAAGCTACAATTTGGATGTCTCCAACTTCAGTAGCAGTACTAACAGTATTAAAGCAGGTATTCAACATTACGGTTCTCTATAACCAATGGGGACGTTATCTGGATAAGAACTAATTTAAATCTATATGCAGATCAATTATAAAACACTGTAGCCATAACGTTGTATTGCTGCTGTTCAGCGAAGTTATAGTAGATAAAGTACCTATACCTCCTCTGAGATGTCTATATTAGGTAGCCAATTTTATGAAAATGAATCTTAGAACAGTTAATTATTTAGAACAAGTTGCTAATTATGGCAAATAATAACGACTTCCGATGCATATTCTCAAGAGTCCCACGCTTAGAAGGAAGACCTCCTAGTGTGCCCCTATTTCTTCAGACATTCGCCGTCACTAGAGCATGAGCACGGAGCATGTTACCCTACCTCAACTCTTCCACATGTCGCGCGATAAATACACCGATTTATTTTTTCTATCTCACATAAATCTGAGTGTAAATCTATAGTTTACGCGTTTAGCGCGGATTAAAAATGCCTACTTCAAAGCTAAACCTGGTTGAGATATCGCCGCTCGGTCGTCGGCGTAAAACGTAACGGAAAAACTGTAATACCTCACCGTAGACGATTATCTATGCATTGCTTGTGCTGTGCTTTGCAAGTCTGCGTGTTTGTGAGGATCATACACCTGGCATGAGTTTTAAATGTGAGAAACGCTCATGGCACTACTGCGTTATTTATGTATGTATGATGTGTGCTAAGAAGTAGTATGTGATGCCCGACGAATATGGAAATCAGAAGAGGAGATATACTTAACTTACATTTAGTTGTGCGAAACTTATTTTTTTTTATGTTTGTTGACACGAATATGAAAATTACTTTAATGAAGTAAACGAGTAATTGATACAAATTACATCGTTGTTAAGGTAGTCAATTCAACACGCAAACCACTTTTTAAATCTATGTTTAGAAGTTTTGTAACACAAATATTTATGCTACTTGCTGTGTTGTAAACAGTACCTCTAATTTCATTCAAAACACAGTGTTCGAAATTTAATAAATTCAGTTCAAATTCCTCTTACATTTTTACCTCCCGCTACCCTAGGTGTGTGTGTGTGTGTGTGTGTGTGTGTGTGTGTGTGTGTGTGTGTGTGTGTGTGTGTGTGTGTGTGTGTGTGTGTGTGTGTGTGTGTGTGGATCGTGTGGACACGATTACTCAAATACTATCAATCAGAAAATTTTGAAATTTTGTATACCCATTTTATACTAATGTGGGAAGAACTCATTAGTTTTTAGTGCATATCGCATAACCGGAAATATCATTTATACAAGCTTTTAAGAGTTTTCTTGTAAAAAATGCATTAAATATAATATTTTAGCAACTTTTACCAATACAAATTGAATATAATGGCACAATCTTCAATTCTACGATAATAGCATTAGTAAATAACTTGAAATAACTTTAAATATTATATTATAAAATAATTTATTTTTGTACATCACATTGCCTCTGCGTCAAACAAAAACAATACTTTAATATCAATTTTGACATATTTAAACAAATGTCACTGTCACGAAGCAATTACCTACATTAAAATTAATAATGAAACCGTGGTAAGAAAAATTTAGTAGTTTAAATATAATTCTAATGAAATTAAGGTTAGTAAAATTAATATATTTTCCATCATACATAAATATGAGATATACAGGATATTTCGTTTTAAATTTGATGTTCGCAACATTATATATATCAAGCAGCTCTCAATAAGAACGTGATTTCAAAGTGTCATATCATAGTTTGCAACTACACATTTACGAAATGGATCATCTACGGCGAAGAATTTACACAGATTGCGTTTTAGAGCATAAGGAAGTTGGTGCTGATTTTGACAATAATGTATGTGTGACGATTTTTCCTTAAAATATATTAATGATCCAAAACTTCGCAAAGTTGGTATTTGCTTACAGATTTTTCAGGAAAAATATATTAAAATATAATCCAAAATTTCGTATTACAAAGTTTTGTATTTATTGGAATAACAAACGATCAATCGGAAGTGATACTTTACTTAAAGCTCATTGCCATTTTAAACATGGAATTGGCGGGAGGTCATGTGCTGGCCACATCAGATTTTTTTCTTTGGGAAATTACGCACACCTCTTGTCATGGGAACCCTAGAATATTCTCATACAGATATCCATGCCATTGTTTGATCTAGTAGGCCGGCATCGTTTTTGTTTCGCGAACGGAGCTTCAGGGTGTGATCAGTCATAGATACCCGGGTATTAATGAGCATGTTATTGTTCTTCTAACGGTACAGCGGGGAGTCATTTGTTTAAATGACACTCTCTTAGAAAAAAACTAATAATATCAGAGCTTATCGCACGATAGAGATGCATGTATTCTCACCGGGTAATTATATATTCTAGAATTGTCGGTCGTTCACATTCAAGACGAGGAATTGTTCGATAGATTCTTAGCAAGATTTTTTGCTGTGCATAGAATTTGAAATAACACACGTAGTGTATTACAGGAATTTCTATTACATGTTGATATTGATACAATTGGAATTAATGCTGGAACCTTGTATCTAGATAATGGTAGACCATTAAAAACGATTTTGCAAATCATTACTTCTATTTTAGTGAAAAAATTGTTTATCTTTTCTACATTCGGTACGCTCCTTAGACAAGATTTCTAATGATATTGACAAACAAAAGTAAAAAAATATATACACACCTTATTCGCAAAAAAACTGAGACTTTAATAGAAATTATATACCCAAAACTATCCATTAGCTCTGAAAACTTTTAAAACGATAAAATTTAATTATTTATAGTGTTTTTATTGTTTTATTCACGGTACTCTTATTCCTATTCCATTTGAATAAACTAATTATAAATGTATTCCCTTGAAGAGCTTTATTACCTCTCGCTAAGAGAGATATTGGATTCATGCAAAAATTCGCACATTCAGATTTTAGTGAATAAGCACCTTTTAAGATCCCTACTTTTCCGATTTTAACAAATTCACGTTGATCTCTCTCTCTCTCTCTCTGTGTGTGTGTGTGTGTGTGTGTGTGTGTGAGTGTGTGTGTATGTGTGTGTAACAACTGAACAATCGAAACTAGTAGTTTCTTTTTCTAAATATTATTTTTTTAGAAATTTATGTTATTACAAATATTAAAGAATATAAAATTCTCTATTTAATACATTGAACATTTTTATTATATCTCCTATAGATTTAGAGATAGAGAATTGCAAATATATAAATAATCCGTTGTAATGAATCTCACAGCCCAAATAACTCTATGGAAACTAGTTGAAAAATTAAAATGTTTGTAATTGACAGAAAAATGTCAGTATGAAAAATCTAGATACATTACTGAAGGCTTTTTCTAGGAAGTACATTTAATATTTCTTATTTTATTACTAATTAAATATTGAAAATTATAAATACATATATTACATATACGCATCTGATATATTGGCAATCTCAACAATGAATTAGAAGAGTAGGAGGAAACTTATTTATAGAATGATTTAAAAAATATAAAAATATATTAAAAATAGATGTAATTAGAATTTTTGTGTGTGTACCAAAAATGTTATATATAACATGTACTTATATAGCCTAATATGGAAATGGCGAGAGAACAAATATTATCCAATCAAACAACAAGATCAAACTGCACCTACCTTCTTATCACCATTTTCTTACGTGAAATGAAGTACATTTGGACATCTTTTTCAATGACACTCATTTTTAGTCAAGACAATGTGACAGAAATATTGAAAAATAACAAAATGATGACAGATGTTAATTGACAGTCGTAATTATCGCCAGAATCAAGCTGTCGTCCACGAACATAATATTCTTCTCACAATGCACGAAACAAATTTAGGAAGTCTTTAATTCAAGTGGCAAAAAAAATCAATTTTCAACATGAAATACCATCTTCTTTACAAAATAAAATTACCAAATAAATTAAATAATCACTATTTAATTGTATTTTAACTGTTTCTGGCGTTATTTTACTTTAGTAAGTAAATAATATAAGAACGAATTGATAACTGAAACATAAGTAAAAAAAATCTGTTGTGTCCAGCACAAGACCTCTCGCCATTTCCATATTAGGCTATATATGTATTATATTGCACTTCGCTATATTCGAACCGTCGTTTTATAACAAAATATTACAGAACTTTACCTAAATATTGTTTTTTATTGTATTTAACATGTCTTCTGCACACATATAATTCTAATTATATCTATTTTATATCATTTTCATGTCAGAGATTGTTCGAATTCATTAACGAGATTGGCGGTATTTATGATGGATATATGCATTTTAGCACAATTTTACCTATTATTTCAAATATTTAATTAATAAAACAATAAGAAAAATTAAATATACTTCCCAGAAAAAGCTATCAGAATGTCACTAAAAATGTTAATATTTGACAATGACATGTGTCTTGTTATATACATTGGAATTTGTCAACTGGTTTCCTTAGTGCCTTGGCCTGTGCGATTAGTTTACTCTATAAATTATAGTGTCTTTATCTCTAAATCTATACAAGATATAACAACATTTTTAAGTTTATTAGATGGAGAATTTTATGTTCTTCAATATTTAATAAAAAAAAAACTCCCAAAAAATTATATTTAAAAGAATTTTTCTAAGAAACTACTACTTCCGGTTGTTCAATTGTTACCAAAACCTTTTCAGCTCTTTCCAGGAATGTCAGATTGAGGAAACTGTAGTTAAATATTTTTTAAGTCTAGTTTTTGAGGAATCGTGTCTACAACATCCAGACATACATGCACACACACACACACACACACACACACACACACACACACACACACACACATACATACACACACACACATCATTTTAAAAATGTTATAATCTGACCTTAAATCGTGCTTATTCAATAAAATCTGGATATGCGAATTTTAGCATGTATCCAATACCTCTCTTAGCGAGAGGTAAAAATGTATTTTATGAATGACATTAGAAAATCGCTGAGAACTGCTAGATTGCAAAAACAAATCCAGCAGACCTTGTATCATATACAAAATAATAGGAAAAATAATATTTGAAATTTAAAGTTTTCCTCCACCAAGCCTTGTTCAGGAGTAAATTATGCTAATCCCCATCGCGATACCGTGTCAGCGTCCAATAAGTTAAGAGACTGTCCAGTGTCTCGCATCCAACGAAAAGTGAGACCGCATCCACTCACAGATTTGCATGTGAAGTGAGTGAGGTGAGATCTGGAGTTACATAATGTTACACCTGTCTTGAGGAACATATGTTAATGTTCTGCGATGCCGTTAAATTATCGGCTGGCCATTATTAATCTTACACCGAGACATTTGCAGGAAGAGAAGACACCGAAGGCGAGTAAATTATTTTGCTTTTGTGTGCAATAAGATTCTATCTGGCAATTCGCGTGTGAATGTGAAAGAATCATTAACAACAACAACGGAGTAAACACTGCTTTATCAAGAGATAAATAATATACAAATAAACTGGTAAAATCTAATGAAATCATTCTTTTTATCCACAAAAATATCTTGTTTGTATCCCAATATACAGACCAACAGGCCTATTCTACTAAAAAATATGTATCGTTATGAGTCGTTACTAGGCGATAAGTCGTTATGATAACGATTTTTGCCAAAACCCTATTCTGTTAATTTATTTATCGTTACGAATCGTTACATATCGTTATTTCACATCGTTTAATAACGTCAAGTTCACATGTATCGTTGAAGTCGTAAAGTTAGACATATTTTGAGAACAAAAGTAAAAATGGCTGAAGAAGATATTTTGTTAATTGTAGCTGAGAAAGAGATTCTGCAAAGATGAGTATTTATTCACTTCTGTACACTAGTTATATATATTATACTTTTTAGTAGTAGTAGTAGTAGTAAAAATTTAGATTTAGATAATATTTAGTGGACGAAGGACTCCAGGCTGTTCTGCATGTTGATAAGGGTAGAAAAAAGAAAAATCCAAGGTTTTTTCGTTGCAGAATGTAAATAATAAATAAATAATTTTCAAATATATTCTGCAACGAAAAAACTTTTTCTTTTTTCTACCCTTAGATAATATTATTTAATATGTTGATATATAATATAATATAGAATATAGATGTATATAGATATCTATGTATTTAAAATTATATATTTGTATAGGGATGTCAGATTATATAATCCTACACTGCGTGATACATCAGATCCTTTTACCCGGTCCCACAGAATTTAAATGACTTGTAAGTCTTCTCCATATTTCTTCCAATTCTTCAGTGGACAATTTATTAATTCTTAATGAACTGTTATTTTCCAGTTCTTCAACATATATTTCATACTGTCTTTGAGTTGTCCTCGAAGCCCTTTTCTTTATATCCATTGTCAAATTCAATTAAATAAACAAACAATGAATCGATATGTAAAATTAAAATTGAAAAACATATAAAAATTTATTCTGTCAAAATATACATGAAGTTAGATATTATCGTTATAATCCTGATAACGATAATTTATAACGATATGATTAGTAGAATAGGTTTTTGGAATTTGTCGTTATTAAAGTCGTTTAACCAAATGCTTAGCGACAGTCGTTCAGTAACGACATCGTTATACATTTTTTTAGTAGAATAGGCCTGCAAGAATATTTTGCACTATATTAAATTACGATTTATGTAAAACTAATAGAATACAATGTTTCTATTGGTGATTGGTCTACTTTTTACATATTTTCCGTTTCCGTTAAACAAAGTCAGATCAATTACATAATTGCACGATTGTCAACATCTTGGAAGCGTGTGCTTCTGAGTAAAAATAGCAATGTACTATTTTGTTTGTAACAGTATTACATACGTGTTGCAATGTATACAATTTTATTTATTGATATTGATACACTCGATTAGATCTGTGTCGATGCAGATTGCTATATTTATTACAATAACTGGAACAGGTATACTGTTTAATTATACTTGCTCTACAATGTAAGATGGCGGACGCTTTATCATATACGATCGATTTTAAACCGCTGTAGAGCTAAGAATATCTTAGATTTAAAATTTGTCTAAAATAATACTTATGCTTTTTGAATTTCACCAAACTAAGCATTCGCTAGTAGATATTAAATTTTTATTATGATAATATATTTGAAAACTGATATAAACAACTAATTTATATAATTTATGGCATTTATCAATTCTGTTGTCGATTTATCTTTCGCATATTTAGTAAATATAATGTTTTGTAACCGAAAGAAAATGCCTATAAAAAACTATTTTACATCACAGATTTTTCGAAATAATATGTTTTTTTTTTTCTAACTTGCGCATATATCACTATTTCTTCGTCATAACTATGAAAATATTCAACAAATTTATACAATACTCATTTAAGTGTCAACAAGATTTATTCATGATCTTGTTATTTCACTTTCAGAAATAATGGTAAAAAATCTGTTGTGGCCAGCACAAGACCTTCCGTTAATTTGATTCCATACAGAAAGTTCCTTCCTATAAATCCAATAAAATTATCACATGAATATACATTATGTATACTCATATACATATAAATACTCTAAAAATGCGTACACTTATGTAACATTCTCTTTACAATCAAATAATATTACTACCAAGTTTATATCTCTACCCATTTTTGAATTATTGCCTCAAAAGTCAATATACCCCACATTTAGATAAAAACTTCAAAATTTTCAAAAATCTAATTTTTATGTATCTGGATACTTCTCAATGCGCTGATTCCAAATTTTGAAACCGCAGGTCGATATCTCTTTTCGTTCTTGAGATATTTGGATTCAAAGTTTTGCCCATTTTTGGGTAATAACCCAAAAATGGGTTGAGATATGAATTTGACGACAACACCATTCGATTCTACAGGCAAAATTACATAAGAACACCAATTTTCAGAATTTTTGAACACCGCATACAAGCTCTAAAGCAAAATAACTGAAAATGGCCAAAAATCGCAAAAATCTAGGGTGTACCCCTTAGGATTTTTTCAGATTTTTGCTATATTCAGGGGTTTTCAAACTTTTATTCATAAAAAATGAACCGGTTGGACAAAAATGATGAAAACTGCTATACTTATGTATTTTTGCCCGTAGAATCGAATGGTGTTGTCGCCAAATTCATATCTCGACCCATTTTTGGGTATTAACCCAAAAATGGGCGGTTTTGAACAAAACTTTAAATCTAAATATCTCGAGAACGAAACGAGATATCGACCTGCGGTTTCAAAATTTGGAATCAGCGCATTGAGAAGTATCTAGAGACATAAAAATTAGATTTTTGAAAATTTTGAAGTTTTTATCTAAATGTGGGGTATATTGACTTTTGGGGCAATTATTCAAAAATGGGTAAAGATATAAACTTGGTAGTAATATAATTTGATTGTTAAGAGAATGTTACGTAAGTGTTCGCATTTTTAGAGTATTTGAACAACTGTGTGAATTTTTAGAAATAAAAGTATTGAAATAAAAATGGATAAATGCTATAAAAAAGTTCCTTGGAAAAGATTCTATATATTCAATAAAATTATAACACGAACACATACTATTTTTTACAAATTTCATATCAAAAGTAACTTTGAAAAGATTCTATAAATCCTTCATTGCTACGGTAAAGTTTACTCACTCTTTGTATTGTGGAATTTAGGTGTATAATGTAAAGTTCCATAGCACAGAAGTTATTCCAGAGTTAATGAATTGTCGTGTATGGTTTCCTCAACTTCAAAAGAGATTATTAATAATTTTAGTTGTGTATACGCTGTTCAAGTCACTAATCTACATTTGTGAAGTTTCTGCTGGATAATTGTAATTTAGTGGCTTTGAGAATCACAACGGCAGAGATTCGAAATTTAATTGAATTCAGTTGGAAACTTAGATACGAATTTACTGCCATATTATAATGAGTATTAATCGCAAAAACTAATAAAAAACCATTACAAGATAAAATTTTATATATTCATTCCACAATCGAAGCAATCTGTTATGCTTAAACCCCATTTGTTTTTTCTGACACCAACGATTAACTTTATAATAATTTTTAACTGGTTTGGAATTGTCCTGATTAGACTTTAATGGCGCCTGTCTGTCATTATTTATTTAATCTGTCATCGATCAAGTTTTTATTACTTATATTTACGCACATGTATTGTTTTTGTGAATAATTTTTAAGATAATTATATGGTCAAGCCATTTATGTCATATATACAACACATGATATTTCTATACATATAAAATATGTTTGTTGAACTTAAATTGAGTAATTATTCAAATAAGAAAGATGATATATGAAATTGCTATCTTCGTGATAATAACAGTCTTTATAGGTGCATAAATTGTGTACATTTCGATGAAGAATATAAATTATTACCCATCTACTTTAAAAAAATTACTTGGTGGTCTTATATGAACGTATAATCAATAGTCATACAACAAGAGGTTCGAAAATAATAGAAATTTAGTTGAGAGGTAACACAATGAGTCCGCAAACCGTATATTTAAATGTTTTCTAAGCTCGAGTTATAACTAAAAAAGAAAAATCCCTTAACCTTAACTAAGATCTAATCATCAGTAGAAGAAAACGCAGTTAAATATCATTTTCGACATTTTATGTGATTATCAATAGAAAGAATATCTTATTCTCTATACGGCTCGATTATACATTTTCCTTTATATTCAATAGATATGGAGTAATAGAGAGATTAACTTTTAAAAATCAGTCAGCTTTGCCAAAACTATGAAAACAGCAGATATATTCAAAAAATTCTAATGGAAAGTATAGGATCTAAAAGTGATATAAGTGACAGAGTGTCTCTCGCAAGTGACTTGCATTTGCGGCCTCGCCTCAAGATAGGAACTTAATAATAAGAATAATGCCGGGAGTACGAGAAAGGCCAAAGAGAAGTCGGAAGGACTGTATAGCAGAAGATTTGAGACAGGAATAACTGTGTCAAGAAGATGCATTTGACAGGAATGAGTAGAAGAGAAGAGTAAGAAACAGTGACCCTTAATAAAATAAAGAAAAGTTGAAGAAGGAGAAAGTGTTAAGTGCAATACATAATGTACGTTCGTATTATAGTTGTATTGGATTTTAGAAACTTTTCAAAGGAACTTTCGGTATGGAATTTGTAAAAAATAGTGTGTTCGTGTTACAATTTTACAGGATATATAAAATCTTTTTCAATGAACTTTTGATATGGGATTTGTACAAAATACATCGAATTGACGGAAGGTTTTGTGCTGGCCACAACAGATTTTTTAGCTATAAATTAACCTTAAGACTTCATTTTATTTTTTAATTATCGGGTTATATACGTTAAGTATATACAACGAATTAACCAACTAATTTTTACGAAATAATGTTTGTTTATTTATATCCATGGATTACATATGATTCATTTGTTTGCGACAGCAATTGTCTGATGTTATACAATGTAAGTTATACATAAAAATTGAGCTATCTGATTAGTCCATTTTCCGTTGGGTTGTATAGTCCATTATATTTCGCTGTACAAGTAAATATTGAATATTAAAATTTTGCGTGAAATATGTGTATTTTGTATTAATTAAAAAGCAGGTCCATTTACATAAAATCGATGTTTATAAAACTATATCATTATGGCATATTACCCATTATTGGGTGTGCCAATCTGCTTTGTGTGCAGATATCACTAATTATGACATATTCGTACCATGCGGGCGTTTACCAGGCGTCACCAGACTCATTGCTGTCGTGGAGAGTGCACCACAGATCATTTTACGTCAATTAAAATTCGTAATAACTTTATGGGGTCCCGTGGCCGCGTGCCTGAGTGTCTGGTCGCGAACCTGGAGGAACCGGGTTCGATCCCGACAGACGCCAAATATTTCCAATTTTAAATGGCACAAAAGTAACCTCTGTGGTGCACTCTCCACACCAGCTATGAGTGCCCGTGAGGTGACGCCTGGTAAGCGCCCACACGGTAAAATATATCGTCATCATTACCGATGTCTACATGTGTTGTAGATACTGGCACACCCAGAAATGGGTAATATGCCGTGATGATATATTTATTTTATTTATTTTATTTATCATTACCGATATCTACATGTGTTGTAGATACTGGCACACCCAGAAATGGGTAATATGCCGTGATGATATACCGTGAGTATTTTTTAACGTGAAACATTGGGTTTGTGAAATCCATGGTTACGACTTGACATTTGATTGACAGCAATGTATTTGTGTGTCCCATTTAAAATGAAACATAGGGAACGAATTTGACATTTGACAAGACGTCAATAGAGGTTAATTTTGTTTAAATAATTGTACCTGCTTTCTAAATTAAATTTAGTTATAAAAAAAATATTGTGTGCACCTTGTGCCCTAGTGATATTCTGACTTGGCTAAATTTCTTACAATATTTAAATATAATACTTTTGTCAAATTCATTCCCTATGTTTTATTTTAAATGAGACAGACAAATACATTGCTGTCAATCAAATGTCACATTGACAAGATGTCATTAGAGGTTAATTGTGTTTAAATAATTATACATGTTTTCTAAAAATGAAATGTAGTTTTAGAAAAAATATTGTATGCACCTTGTACCCGAAATATGTTTAGTGCTCTCGAGTTGTTTTCTGACTGAATTAAATTTCTTACAATATTTAAATATAATACTTCTGTTAAATTCGTTCCCTATGTTTCATTTTAAATGGGACACGCAAATACATTGCTATCAATCAAATGTCATAACCATGGATATGACACACCCAAATGTTTCACGTTAAAAAATACTCAGGGTATTTATTTTATTTTATTTAATAACTTTTGGCGTCGGTCGGGATCAAACCCGGATCTTCAGATTTGCAACGACAGAAATTTTTATAGACAGTCGGTATTTCTCATTTATGATAATGGATTACGAAAGTGAAACAAATTTTATTTGAGCATAAAACAAAAATAAAGCAATAAACTCCATATGATATCATAGGAGAGATCATTCACTCCCAAATTATTTGACTTATTTTAATTTAAATCTAATTCGGCAATTACTTCTTCCAAATTCCAATTCCATTCTTCGAATTTTCGATAAATTAGTCGCATTAAATCTTCCATCTCCTCACATTAAAATACTCCGAAGCTTCCAATTCCAATGGAGAATTTTTCCACGTAAGTTTCGCTCCTGCACGTCCGCACTACAGTTGCTCTGATTCTTAATTTGTTTTGACAACAAAATCATTGGCGTGATAGAATGAAAATCGATGCAGCTTGAGATTACAACTGTTTTTACGGCACCGTTTCTACAAAACCGTTCGAGGTGCAACAGACTGTTCAGCTCTGCATAAGACGCATTGTAGTTTTTGCTATTGATTAGTAATTACTGAACAATAAAAGAGAAAAACAGAAGCAGCATTTTTCCTGACACAGAATTCCTGAAACAGTAAATTACATTACAGTCTTAAGTAGTCTACGTTTTTAATGACTTTTTGTTTGTCGTTTCATTAGCATGAACTATGCATTTTGTGGAGTTTGATTTGATTTAAGACTGTGACTTATTAAACTCTTTAGTGCCGCCCCATGATACTTTAAGATTCATTTTATATTTTATTTAATTTGGTTGATTCTTAGGTCAACGTTTCTTTGCTGGATTATAGAAATTATAATGGCATATGTTTTTGATAGTTGAGGTAGGTACAATGAAATCTCGGTTTTTTTTTTTCATTCTATTCACTCTTATTCCTCTAATGTCCGAGATTTTTCCAATTCATTGATTGATTCATAATTATAAATATTTAATTAATAGAAAAATAAGAGATATTAAATATACTTCACAGAAAAAGTCTTCAGTAATGAGTCTGGCTTTTTGACACACATTTATCTGTCAATTACAAACATTTTAATTTTTCCACTTGGTTTCCATGTGCGAGATACATTTACAACTTTTTATTTTATTAATATATATGTCTGTCTTTAACTCCATAGAAGATATTATAATAAAACAATTTAAATGTATCGGATAGAGATTTTTATATTCTTTAATATTAGTAATAACAGAAATTTTCAAAAAATAATATTTAGAAGATTTTTTGAAAGAAACTATTACTTCCGATTATCCATAAATAAAATAAATAAATAAATATATCATCACGGCATATTACCCATTTCAGAATGTGCCATAATCTGCTTTATCGCAGACATCGGTAATGATCATGACATATTTGTACCGTGCGTGCGCTTACCAGGCGTCACCTCACGGGCACTCATTGCTGGCGTGGAGAGTGCACCACAAGGGTCACTTTGGGGTATCCATTTGTTACCAAAACCTAATCAGCTCTTTCTGGGAATGGCAGATTGAGGAAACTGTAGTTAAATATTTTTTAAGTCTTATAATATTTTAGAAACCGTGGTTCCAACATCCACACACACATACACACACGCATACACACACACACACACACACAATCGGATTATAGAAACCTTAAAACGTGCTTATCCACTAAAATCTGGATATGCGATTTTTGGCATGATTAGCGAGAGGTAGAAAATGCATAATATTAATAACACTGAGATAAATCTAAACTGGATTATAGATCTTCAAACCATCAGCATATATGAGACATTTTGAAAGTGATAACGTTTAGAAACAGAACAAAAAGGAAAGGACCCAATATAGAGCACTGTGGTACTCCAGAAGTGGCAATGAATTTATATAATTCGTATCCTCTAAATTGTACAAATTGTATCATATTACCTAAATATGGAACTATACACGGTATTATAACTATATTTTTATGAAAGCAATCCGACTGCAATTTTTTGATTAGTACAATGTGGTTTAGATCTATTTTAAGAAAAGTAACAATCCAAAATTCAAATAAATATATAAATATATCATCACGGCGTATTGCCCATTTCTGAGTGTACCAATCTGCGTTGTACACAGATTTCGGTAAAGATGATGACATATTTGTACTGTGCGGGAGTTTACCAGGCGTCACCTCACAGGCACTCATTGCTGGCGTGGAGAATGCATCTCAGTGGTCACTTTTGTGCCATTTAAAATTCGAAATATTTGGTGTCAATATTAATACAAAATAAAAAGTTGTATTTTGTACAATTTATATAATAAATAAATACGCTAACTAAAACAGAACTTAGGGCTTCTATTATTTTTTAATTGAACTATAAACAAAAATAATAACACGACGTTTCGACAGCAGATATTTATGTAGCTAACGTAATTTTATGTTGTTATTTTTGTTTTTAGTTTAGTTAAGTAATCAAAGATAATGGAAGTCGAAATTGCTGTTTTATTTAATAACGAGACATTATCTTATAAATTCAAAATTAATGAGAATTCATACTTTCTTTACAAAGTCTCCGTACGATAACAATATGTATTCTTATTCAATGAAGAATTTTTCGGTCTTACTGAATCCGGTTTAAGTCCGGTAACTGTGGAGGTTATACTTAATATTATACATCAATCATTCTTTTATAAGACATGAATTATTTTGCGGTTTGTTACTATATATGAAATTAAAATTGTCTAATGAACCCAAGTTTTCGGCGTTTTGCTTAAAATTTTCTTTTGAAATATCAACGTATCTTTTGCTATTCAAGAATGTTGTAAAATTTCTTTCTTCCGCTTACTAAATATACCTCCTAACCATGAAACTATAATACTGCCACCACTATTCAGTGGTATAGCTGTTGTTTTTTACATGTAATTCTTTATTGTTTCCTAAATAAAAAATAAATATATCATCACGGCATATTACCCATTTCTGAGTGTGCCACAATCTGCTTTATCGCAGATGTCGGTAATGATGATGACATATTTGTACCGTGTGGAGGCTTACCAGGCGTCACCTAACAGGCTCTCATTGTTGGCGTGGGGGTCACTTTTGTGCCATTTAAAATTCGGAATATTATTTCCTTCAAAAATATATATGATCAGTATATGATAAAGGTAGACACGTTGCTGGAAAACGTAATACAGAAATAAGAAAAGAAAATTTAAAAGCAACAATATAAGAGGAATATCCGTTTATTGGAACTGTCAGTAGCGTTTGCTGTGTATCAAAATTTATGTGAATGTGGTTTAGTATTCTCTATAAACTATAGTATCCTTATAAAACTTTCAGAGTAATACCCAGCACCATTAAAATAAAATAAAGTAAACTGAAATTGCTGAGTTACAACTGAGGAAATTGACAAAAACCGAAAATAATTAGCGAACATCTTGTAGACTGGTGTACTACACAATATTGTGCAGTGAAATGTAAAATGGAGCCACTTGTCAAATAGCCTGACACTAATTACTCAAATAATGTCTTTGAAATCCCCAAAACAGCAAAAAATGTGATAGAAATCAGAGGAGAAATGTTGAGCATTCAACGTCGGATGACAAAAAACAAGACAATAATTTTCCACACAATTGCCTAGCATCATGAGCGATAATTTCGTAATTTAAACACTAGTCTCACATTAATTTAACAGCAAATAGTTGTTTCCGGTTCCGAAAGACAGCGCTGACAGCGGCGCGCTGCGGCTTCAGCAAAAACTAAACGAATTTGGCAAAACAATTGAAATAAGGGACAAAAAGACGGCCAAAATGAAACTGGAACGTTTTTGTCGGTGAGGGTTTATAATTTATAACGGATTTTATGTAAAAACGGAACAGATGTTGGGCGAAAACTCACGCCAAATAATGACGCGAGGGAACAATTACTTATAACGAATTTCATAAATCGATCTTCGTACGAGCAAACAAATTTCCGTACCAAGATTTCAATTTTCTTTTACTATTATTTATTAATATTTTTTAGCCGTTTATTATTGCTGTTAATTTCAGATATCTATATAAAATCTACTGTGGCCAGCACAATACCTCTCGCCGTTTCCATTTTATGTTATACAGGCTGTCTCTTAAAAAGGGGGACATGGCTTAACCACAGATTCCTAAGGCTAAAATAAGACGATTTAACTAAACTTGCTTCTACCGGAAAGTGTACCATTTAGCCAGAATTCTGCTTCAAAGTTCTTCGAAAAAAAATTAATTTTGCTCATAATAACAGAACGCTTTATACGATTTGGATGAAATTTGGTATGACAATATGGTTATAAGTCATCTTTTAAGGTGATACTTGTTATTATTAGTGAAGCACTAGTGTATGAAATTTAGGTGTCCCAACATTGATTAGACCGTAACTTTTTAATGGCCACGCCGATAACATAAATTTTTTTTTTTTTTTCAGAAAGATACATTCAATAGTAAACTTTTTTCTCTCTGTTTAATTTGTGATATCTGTTACGATTCAAACAGAAAAATATAAAACCTGAGTGACTCCATCGTGAATTTTTTAAAAATAAATTTAATCTAGCAGTCTATCTAAATGTCAAACAACGAATTTCTAATGACAGTAACAATTGTTTATGGGTTGTCAAAAAATTCCTTCGCAATATTCAGAAGCTAGTAACATCTGTTTGTTCGGCCTAATAGTATTTTACTACCATTATTATATTATTGGGACACCTACCTTTCATACACTAGTGGTTCACTAATAATAACAAGTATTATCTTAAAAGATGACTTATAACCATATAAACTGTCATACTAAATTTCATCCAAATCAAATAAAGCGTCCGGTTATTATAAGCAAAATTAATTTTTTTTCGAAGAACTTTGAAGCAGATTTCTGGCTAAATGGTTCACTTTCCGGTAGAAGCAAGTTTACTGAAATTGTCTTTTTTTAGCCTCAGGAATCTGTGGTTAAGCCATGTCCCCCTATTTAAGAGACATCCTGTATATTGCACTTCGCTATAGAACCGTCGTTTTATAACAAAAAATTACAGAACTTTACCCAAATACTGTTTTTATTGTATTTAACATGTCTTCTGCACACATATATAATTCTAATTATATCTATTTTTCATTGTATGAGGAAGTTCCTAAATGTCAAAGATTCTTCCAATTCATTAAACAGATTGGCGGTATTTCTGATGGATATATGCATTTTACCTATAATTTCTGAGAAATTGATTATAAATATCTCATTAAATATGTTTTATTAAGACAAATGTTTTAAGCAATGTTTAAACGGTCTACATTTGTAGATCGCGCGAGTAAACTCGCTACAAAAGCCCACGTTGCTAACGAAGGATTAAGTCTACATGCACTACAAAGTGCGTGAAATTGTGTTGGGTTCAAAATTGATTATAATGTATGTACCTTTAGGCTTGCTTCGTTGTAAATTAATAATAAATTATTATTTGAATGCTTGTTTATTGTATTAATATAAACTAAGATTTATAAGTGAAATATATGTTTTATATCGTATGTTTTTGTGATTGATTGTAAATACCTATTGTAACAAATGAAATAATCACAGACCTAAATAATTAACCTAATTTGCCACGTTACAATTACAACATTAATAAATGTCGGAACAAATTGTTGCTGGTGACCTGAATATTAATACATTTCGATTTTATTATAATAATTATTAGTCAATATACGTTTATTACCCTCAATCAAATATAAAATCCTATACACAATAATTAATTAGGTTCATAATAATCTGTGTTATTACACATATCAATTTTGTAAATCGAAATTTTGACATCAATATTAATTACTCATTTGACGTTTCATTTTGATATATTGTCAATTTAAGGAACTCTCCTATTTTCAAATATTTAAAAAATATGGAAATTTATACAGATTTGTACATTGATATACAAAAATATGTATGAGTTATTGGCATGATCTTCAATATTTATTCAATAAAGTAGCCTTTGATTTATTTACTTTTAAATTTACAGGGTCAAAGCGAACAATAATTGAGGAGTGTTCATTCAAAAGTTGATATGTCCATTTTTTGACAAAAATGAGTTATACATGTGTTCGCCTTAAATCTGGTCATCCGAATCTATTGCCATGCTCGGTTTCAAGAAAACTGGAACATGTCCCATATAAACTTAACAATAAAAATTGAGTTTCAATCAAAAGTTAATATGTCCACTGGACATGTTAACTATTGGTTGAAACTTTTTATGTTTTGACCAAATCTTAACATGTCCTTTGAATAAGTAAGTAATACAGTTTTATTAATTTCAAACGAAGCTATAAATGTCCACTATATAATGTTCATATAAAATTGAATATGAAGATTTATACAGAATTGTAGGAAGAGTAATGAGGTTAGGGAAAGAATGGAAAATATATAATATCAAAAAACTACAATATATATATATATATATATATATATATATATATATATATATATATATATATATATATATATAAATGACTGGCCTAAAGGACCCTAAAAGGATTCATATAAAGAAATGTACGGGAGAGAATAGAGAATACATTCAACTTAAAGGACATGAATACTAGTATAATAATATAAAAAAACACTAATTACAAGTTTTTTCTAATTCATGAAAGTTTAAATTAAACTTAATTTCTTAATAATTTAACAAAAAAATCAAAACATAATTCAACATTTCCCAATTTTTCCATGCAAAAGTTAACATGTCCCAATTTTTTCATGCAAAAGTTAACATGTCCAAATATTTTTTGCAAATTTAAGCTAATTGAAAAAATATACTAATATTATATTATCGGATATTTAATAACATTTACTAACTGAATTATATATGAAGTAATCGAATTAAAAAAACATATAGCAGGGACAGTAAGTTCCTCGCGTTTTTCTCAAAACTGTTTATGATGGACATATTAAGTTTTGAATGAACACTCCTCAATTTAGTATGTAAGTGAAACACATTGCATACATATAAAGGCAAACGAACCTATACTGTAACAGAATGGTTAATTTTTAACAATTGGTTAATTTTTTTAACCAATCAAGTAGGTAGATATATAACAAACATTTGGATTTCTAGTTGTCAAGTCTACATCTATTGGATAATCATTTTAACCAATTGTTAAAAATTAACAACTTTGTTTTGTTACAGAATAAAGGCTGGTTTATGACTTAAGAATTTACCTTAGCATTAGCATTATGACTTTACATTAATAATTCAAATATAGACAAATGCGTGCTGTGGTACATGTAGCTATAACCTTAACCTTAGCGTTATGCCGTTAACCTAAAATATGAAAATTTCTAATTTTCAAGTCATAATGCTATTGCCAATCAATCAGAAGAGTATATGTTCGTGGACGACAGCTTGATTCTGTAGATATTTACAATAGTCAATTGACATCTGTCATCATTTTGTTATTTTGGAATATTTCTGTCACATTGTCTTGACTAAAAATAATTGTCATTGAAAACTAAATCCAACTAATACAGTTAATTGAACAATGTAAATATATTTATGATAAAATAGACGTGCCGATTTTACAAGAAGTGACATTACCGGCCTGTTCTTATTAGTTTGCCCTAAGAAGTACAAAAACCGGACAACGTAATGTAAAGTTTAATGCAAAATCATAATGCTAATGTTAATTTTAAGTACCTTTTTTAAATGCATTTCATGCCCAGATAAATAAACAATAATCAACTTTTAAAAAAAGAGCTTAAATATCAAATTGATGTCATTTTAGATTAAATTGAATATAGATACAACATTCTGGCCACTCTGTAGGTTGTATAAATTACATCTGTGTATTTTTAGTAGTTTGAAAACAGTCATAAAATGTTGCAAGTAGCCAATTTTGTAGTCTAGAAGCAAGAAGCTTTTATTCTTGCTTAGCACATTAACAACTAAACATTATTCATTATATAGCTGCAACATTAATTTCAAAGAGTGCATTAAAGTCACAATTTATAATAATATAACGATCACCTTCTCCATAAATATGCTAATCATCACTAAACATCGATTAGTTCCAATCAATCAATATCGCGCATAATAAAACGAAATTGCTTTCATTAGACGATATCTATAAAAATAATAAATCCAATTAACGCATTGGAGCCCACACAGGAATAAATGCAAAGCAGAAAATAAATTACTGGGAAAATATAAACCATAATTAAATTTAATTAATCCTTGCAACACCTCTGCAGCAATCTTGATCCACAAATTCCTCGCTGGGCGACGCAGTGCTGTTCCATATGTAAGAGGCAGTGTGCTTTTGCAATGGGAGGGTAGGTACACGTAGACCAAGTAGAGCAACTGATGCCAGATAAGCTAATACATATTTTTAACAACGTGAGATTACCAAGGTGGACGATGCTTTACTTTCAAAGCGGTGGGATATCTAATGAGAGAATTTATAGTCCAGGAACATTGTAAAATTAATTGACTACACCTTGAAATAATAAAGATTTTTGAATTATATATATATATATATATATATATATATATATATATATATATATATATATATAAAAGGAAAAAAAACTTTTCGTGGGTGTGCAGTGTTTTTATTGGGCTAAATAATTTTAGTTGATTCTTTCTAAATCAGCCAAGCTTTCGCCTAATGATTTGAGGCTTCATCAGGACTGTTTTAGTTGAAGTTACGATAAAAGTTGTACTCAAATACAAAAACATGATAATATTAACCAATTGTTATTTGTAGTTTACAGGTTTAAATGTTAAAAATTTTAAAAGTTACTTTTTTAAAATTTGTCACATGTTACAAACATGTTGTCGTTGACAAGTTAAAATGTTCTTGTATATGAGTACATCTTTTATCGTAACTTCAACTAAAACAGTCCTGATGAAGCCTTAAATCATTAGGCGAAATCTTGGCTGATTTAAAAAGAATCAACTAAAATTATTTAGCCCAATAAAAACACTGCACACCCACGAAAAGTTTTTTTTCCTTAACTATTCGGACCAGTGACGAGTACCATAACCATATATATATATATCATCAATTGCTGGTGTCCAATTTATTCACTTCACAGATTTCCGATGGGTTTACCAGATGGGTTCACCCGAATAGTTTTCGAAGGTATTGTGGAAAGAACCACTGAAATCCCTTTTGTCCTATAAGAAATTGCAGCTACAACACATAAAGAAGTCAAACACACGAACCTATTTTTACCTCCCGCTACTCTTGGTAAGGGAGGTAAGGGATTGTGCCATCGAGATTTTAGTAAATGACCACGTTTTAAGAACCCTCGAACCCAATTTTAACATTTTCACTATGATGTCTGTACGTATATATGTGTGTGTGTGTGTGTGTGTGTGTGTGTGTGTATGTGTATGGATTTTGTCTACGCTGTAACTCAAATACTATTATTCAGAAAATCCTGACACCTTGTATTTCAACCCTATTCTACTATGAAAAGAAACCATTAGGTATATTTTGGTGTAAATCGGATAACCAGAAATGGCACTTTACTTGAAGCTCATAATAGTTTTTCTACAAAAAGTACAATTAAATATCAGTTTTTCGCATTTTATGTCATTTTAAAAAATAAAGATCAATTCAAATTAATAATGGTGACATTTTAAAAAGAAAATAGTAAATAAAGCAATAGTTATATGCAAAGGAACTTAATATAGTTTGCAGCATTAGCAAATATGTATAAATATATATTTAAATTAATAAAAAATTAAACAGCGGGAGGTAGTGTTGGCTACACTAGATTTTTTCAAATTATAACGACGGTTTGACTGATTAGTTGAATGAAAATTTGTATATTCGTGATTAAAAAAAATTAATTGGTAATTATCTTTAAGCAAAAAATTTAAAAAATAATATAAAAGAAATCCAAAATGTACTTGATTGAAAAAATGCTTCAAACACAGTTACATTATTATATGATACTACAATATACGTATCTGTGTTTGCCATTACCATAATAAATATGAATCAAATTTTAGGTACTGTAAAATACTCGAGTATGTGTATGTAAATTTGGAGAAAGGCTTGACGATAGTACTTACCTACACAACAAGACTATCTTCGAGGTACAAAATATTTAAAAAAAAAAAAAATTCTGACTTATCGCACATATAGTGCTCAAATTCACATAATATGTACTATTGTGTGAGTTGTGGTATGTTGTTTTCGTAATTTTGTTCAGAGTGTATACTTAAAATTGGTAGGAAAAATCTCAATCGTGATAGGTGGAGTTAGCAATACATTCCACGAATGACTACAATTGATTTAGGCGACCTATTTCAAATCTAATACTTAAACAATAATAAACAACGGAAATATTCCACATTTTGAAAATTCATTCTACAGAGTGGTCAATTATTTTTAGTAACTTGTTAAAAATGTTATCCAAATAGATTCAAATTTAAAATAAAATAAATAAATATATCATCACGGCATATTACCCATTTCTGGGTGTGCCAGTATCTACAACACATGTAGACATCGGTAATGATGACGATATATTTTACCGTGTGGGCTCTTACCAGGCGTCACCTCACGGGCACTCATAGCTGGTGTGGAGAGTGCACCACAGGGGTTACTTTTGTGCCATTCAAATTTGACAACTATAAATCTAATTTTTTGTTATTTACCGACGTATTTGATTGGCAAAATTTTTTAACATGTTTAATTAACTACTGGGTTACAGAATAGGGATAAATAAATTATTGCTTAGAAGAACATAAAGTAAAATGCAAGCACTGGAATTGAAATATTGAGTGTCGAAGATATCACGATATTAAACAGAAAAAGGTAAAGAAACTTTTAACGACCAAAATAAAACAAAAGTATGGATGAGGACGACCAAGAAATGATTAAGTAAAGAAGAAAGTGACTAAAAAGGATCTACAGTACAAGAACTGAAAATTTGTGCAAGAGACAGATAAAAGTTCGTTCATGAAATTAGGAAATTTGACATTTTATTTCTAATAATAACATGATTGTGCATTGAACTCTAAAACAGTGTTTCAAAGTGTTTTGTCATTTTAATGCGTAGAATAGAACCCTGAAGAAGAATTTAATAAAACCTTGAAAATAAGAGTAGATATTTTCATAAAATTAAAACAAATTTTATCGCTTTCATTTTCACCTTGTAAAAGTCAACCCTAAATTAATTCCAAATCCATAAATAAAATATGATACATAGCTTTCATGTCACAAATTTCCAACTTTTAACATATTTTAATTAAATTAAAACTTGAACCAATGAGCGAATACCCTACATTGACAAGTTATTCATTACTCCCTTGTATGTTTTTATCCCCCTCCCCCAACGTAGTCGCTGTATGAAGCCAATAACCCTCACCCTAGCTGCGGTGGCGTGAAATTATGTCAAAAATGTTCCGGGGTTGATAAGTGGTCCATGTCACGAAATTGACAAAACCGCATGTCAAATTCTGTTACAAATATTTGCAAACAAATTGGAAAGTTATAGGGAAAACATATAGCCCCAGGCAAGTGATTGCTTCTAGTGATGCTAAATGTAAATTTCAACCTAATGTAATATTTATAATTTTTTATTAGATGAAATATTGCTTGGGTAGAAAAAATCTAGCAATAAATTGTTTTAGAACTAAACAAATCTTAGTAAATTATAGGTTATAAGAAACATTATAGTTCTATTATTGCTGATACCGACTGTGAATAGTTTTTTTATGGCTGTACTTTTAAATTTATTACTATAATCATACACTTTTGTTGTTTTTTTTTTCATTCCACGCAAAATGTATCAATTAAGTTTTCAAAATTGATTTCATAAAAACATTATACATACACTGTTTTATGTAATTTAAATACCAGTTTGTAGTTTTCATATTTTAGTAAACTGAATACATTACATAGCATATTGTATAATATTAAACAATTTAAAAGCAAATTATGGAAAATAATGCGTGGGAAAATATCCGATACGTACACAATTTCGCCGAATTTATTTTTTATTATTTTATTTATATTTTAAAATAAAAAAGTCTTTTATAAAACTGACGATTTTATATCGTCATTATTACCGATGTCTGTAGATACTGGCACACCCAGAAATGGGTAATATGCCGTGATGATATATTTATTTATTTTTATTTACGATTTAATATACAAGTTCTCTCTGAAATAGGGGGATATGGCTTAGGCCTGTTCTACAACTGAGTCGTTTGTCGGTTGTCGCTTGTCGTTAGTCGTTTGACGTTAGCAGCACCCGACATTGCTTTCTACAATAGTCGGAAGCTGTCGTAGCGAACTGTCACTTTTAAGTGAGGTTATGGATACTATATCTTTTCTAATTTATTTTAATTTAATTGTAATATAGCTTCAAATAATAAAACTACGACCGATGCAAAAGAGAAGAAAAAAAAAATACAAGATGATGGTGGGTAAAACCTCATATTACCGTTTACGTTAGGCAAAATTTTGATGCGCACAGGAAATTATTTTCATATTTCAAATCAAATGATCACGAAGACTTTTTTAAATTTACGAGAATGTCTGTACAACAATTTGATCAGTTGCATGATATTCTGAAAACCTTTGCCAACTGATATTAAACTTGCTGCTAAGGTTAGGTAGTTAATTTGAAACAAATTGGACGTAGTTATGCAAATAGGAACCAATCCACAACAAGTGAGTTTTGAGTAAATTACGTTTTAAGTGTAAAGCTTGAGACTGATTTATACAATTACACGTATTTTTGCAGTTTATACAGTTATGTTGTTCGAATGTCTCAATATCACGACTTTCTGTCTATATAAAGAATTTTAAAATTTCATCAGTGAATTTTGAAAAAAAAAAATAAAATGTGGCATGGTTCCATTTTGCAAAAAACAATATAAGCCCAAAAACAAAAGTAAATTTGGTTTCCATATACTTTATTTGAAAAATAATCTTTATTCTATAAAAATATGAACAATATTCATATACAAATGAAATATAATGTACAGTATATGGTATAATTATTACAAACTCTAAGTAATTGAAACATATTACTCATCTTCTATAGAAAAATCGATTTTAACTCCAAATCCGTCAATATAATCTACTTCGTCCGTATCAGTAAACAGTTCATTATAAAATGAAAGACAATCATTTGGTATAAGGTATATCATTTAGTTTAGATATCAGAATCCGTTGAAGATTCGTTCAAACCATCTGGTTGATAATCATTTGGATACGCATCGGAGTCATCAAACAGAACATCAATAAATTTCAAAAGTTCAGAACTCAAACTAGGAGGCGGTGAATAAATGAGCTTGATCTAAATCAATGCAGAATATTTTTGAATCAATTTCTCAAAATTAACACATTTAATTTTAACCATATACCTATAGAACAAGAACGGAGATTTAGATTTACATCCCCATCTGAATCAAAACAATATATTAGTAATAAAAATACTCAAAAAACCACAATAACCCGTTTACTATTCTAAAACCAGAATGTATACTGATAAAACAATCTACTTGCACAGAGTATCACTGGATCCTAAAAGGAACCATCTCTCATAACATTAATTCCTAAATTTGCAAAAAAGAACCAAGCTATCTGGTTCTGTTTTGTAAAACTATATATATTCATTTTAAGATTGTGGTTTGGTTCAGTACGATTTTCTATTAACACGTAACAGTTATGGCTTGGTTCTATTTTCCACAACATAAAATGCACATTTAACAATCTAAATTTGACCCAAACTCAATTTGTGCTTCATTGTGGGATGGTTCCTTTTTGCATAACTACGTCCAATTATGATTATTATTTGTCCCCAAATATTTTTTTTCTTTTTGAATCGTTGTATAATTTATTTATTTTGCCCTACAGACTACTGTTTTCTTGTACATAATATATTATTATTACATCCAACGTCATATCATTCATTTTCAATTTTCTGTTGACGTGACCTTCCATGTCGTTGTCGGAAAACATGGGAAATGACCAACAGGCCTTAACCACAGATTCATGAGGCTAAAATAAGACGATTTAACTAAATTTGCTTCTACCGGAAAGTGTACCGTTTAGCCAGTATTCTGCTTCAAAGATCTTCGAAAAAAAAAATTAATTTTAACTGGCACAAAAGTGACCCCTGTTGTGCACTCTCCACACCAGCTATGAGTGCCCGTGGGGTGATGCCTGGTAAGCGCCCACAAAGTAAAATATATCGTCATCATTACCGATGTCTACATATGTTATAGATACTGGCACACCCACAAATGGGTAAAATGCCGTGATGATATATTTATTATTTATTTATAATAACATAACGCTTTATTCGATTTGGATGAAATTTGGTATGACAGTTCGTATGGTTATAAGTCATCTTTTAAGATGATGCTTGTTATTATTAGTGAACCACTGGTATATGAAACTTAGGTGTCCCAACATTGATTAGACCGTAACTTTTTAATGGCCACGCCGATAACGTAAAATTATTTTTTTTTTTTTTCAGAAAGATACATTCAATAGCAAACTTTTCTCTCTCTGTTTAATTTGTGATATCTGTTACGCCCGTAAGGGCGAGTGAGTTAATTCCTTCGAGTGAATAAACATTTTTAGCTCACTTGGTTTGTACAATATTTTATTCAATTTTGACGAAATAATAATAAAAACCATTAAAATATTTAATTTTGACAAAACAAAAAACTAATCTGTTACTAGACTGTGCATGACAATCGTTGATGATAGATGTCAAGTCATCTATTTAAAAAGCTTTATTGTCTGTCATTTGTGCCGTGAAAAATAATGAAAATAGCTGATAATGTCTGATAAATATATGGTAAGTGTTAATTTCGTGCTTGATATTTTTGTAAATGCATTATTTGTTGCAGAGTGAATTAAAAAAAATGTGAGAGTGATTTAAAAAATTTTAATTCACTTGTGAAAAAAGTGTTACTTATAATTGTTACTATGGAGTTAATAATGACAGTTTAAAACGTCAAAATTGAATAAAATAAATATAATCTAGCAGTCTATCCAAATGCCAAACATCTAATTTTTAATACGTATACTTGACATCGTTTTTTTTAATTTTATATTTGTATTTCATATTAAAACGTAAAATTTATTATTGAAAATAAATATGGCAACGTTGCCTAGACAGGGAAATTTAATTTCCCTATCGATTTTGCGGCTGGGAAGTAATAGATTACATGACGATTTCAGGAAAACAATATTGATAAGGGACACAACCGTTGGTGGAGGTACTGACGCCAAAAACACGTGTGTTTCATTTAGTACTCTTCATAAAATCTCAATCAGTCACCTGCCATACACTCATGCAACTCTATTTTAATATTTTCTTTTATTATTTAAGATTTACTGTCGATATGAAAGTGAAATTGTCTTCCTTATTGTTTGTTTATCATTCCATCTTGACTCAAGTCTCGCTTTGTGATTTTTGTTGAATTTCCAATATGACAAGTTAATTCCTGTCTGAATTTATTTGGCGGATGGACGTGTCGACATCTCCCGGTAATGGGACGTGCCATTTGCACGTGTTTGGCACGAGAGCGTTTTATATGCAGATGCGAGGAGCTGAGGTAACAACGTAGGGCGTTAATGGGAACAGTGCACAGCAGAGGCCACAGCTTCAGCCCGATGGAATTTGCATTAGATTTTTGTTCTGTTTTGAATGTTAACGCAAGCGGGGGCGTGATTGGTGATTCCTGAAGGTCATGTCAAGGAGACAGCGATGCTGCTGATTTTGCTAATAAATTATTCAGTGTTTGTTCATTGCTAGACACTTCGTTTCGCTACAAAGTGGTTGCTGTTGTTGTTTTATCTTACATTAGATAAACCAAGATTTTCTCAAGAATATGCACAAGGATTTACTAAGTCACCCCGTTTCTATTAAATTATTTTATTCAATTTTGATTTATCAAGATGTCATATTGAGATGTTAACCGTCAAAACATGACAGCAATAGGCATTTACGAAAATGCTACCAGTAGGTACCGCACCTACCGACTGCGTTCGAAAACACAAGTGGTTAATAGTTACCGTGTTCGAAAATTGTACCATATCTACCAGATCCATCTACCGGATCCATGATTTGTGGATCGAGTAATTCAGCCGGTAAATGCGGTAAATGAAGAATCTAACCTCATAAAAAGATAGAGATGCCAAGCGAAGTTGGAATCGGACGTATTACGTCACATTTCAAATCCGTTTTATCTTTCAACTGCTTTTCATAGGTTATAAATCTACCCTGATTACCACTTGCGTTCTTAAAATATCTATCCCTGTAGCTGTAGCCTGATGAGCAGCTGTTTACCGATATGTACCGGTAACAGTTCACCGGTAGAATTATCGTAAATGCCTAATGCTAATATAATAATTGTCCATTTTAAAATACAACATAATACAAAATTTGTAGTTATGTACATACAGGGTGATGTGAGGAATGATAGTTTGTAATAGATAATGACAGATAATGAAAAAAAAAATTAATTAATTAACTAGGGTGCTGGGCATTATTGTCATAGCAATTGTTCGAAGTTATTCCCTTCATTTTCGATGCACCACTCGTAGAAAAACTTCTCGTCCCGGATGATGTCTTTGGGGAAACCACCTCAAGGGCACTCATAGCTGGCATGGAGAGTGCACACAGGACTCACTTTTGTGCCATTTAAAATTGGAAATATTTGGCGTCAGTGACAGACACGATTGAAAACAATTACTATGACACTAATGAACAGCACCCTAGTTAATTAATTTTTTATGTTCTGTATTTATTAATTTAAACCCAACGTTTCGGCACCATAAACTGGTGCCTTCTTCAGGGGATACATTGACATTAATTTTTTAATTAACAAAAATAACAAGTAACCAAGGTAACACGAAATATTCATAAATGTTACCTTTTTTATGTATACAATTTTCTAGACAATATAAATAAATATAAATAAAGACGGCGAACATGCATCTTCTCAGGAAAAAAATCTCCTTTTGCCAGAGGAAAAACCGTCCCAAAAACTGGCAGAGAAGTGATCTGTATAACTCAGAGACGCTTTATCGGTTGGGTTTAAATTAATAAATACAGAACATAAACTAAAAAAAAGGTAGTATTTTTCCAATTAATTTTTATAAGTTTATTGCTACTAAAATAATTTCAAACTTTATTCGTTATCTCCGTAAATAAACAACTTTTACTAATTTTTTTTTCATTATCTGTCATTACCTATCACAAACTATCATTCCTCACATTTATGCGTATAGGTCAAAAATCACCCTGTATTATCAATATTAATTTCCAATAAATTAGCGTACAGAAACTACTACTATTGTCCATTTGTTACCAAAATCTTTTCAGCTCTTAACATTAATGTCAAAATAAGGAATACGTCGTTAAATTGGTCTTTATTCTTATAGTTTTTAGGGAATCATCCCTCCAACATCCACACATATACACAAACACACAACACACACACACACACACACACACACACACACACACACACACATCATCGTAAAATGTTAAAGTTAGTATTGACCTTAAATCGTGCTTATTCAATAAAATCTGGATATGCGATTTTCAACATGAATCCAATATCTCTCTTAGCGAGAGGTAAAAATGAGGTCATTCAAAAAAAAATAATATTTTTTGTTGTATAAAATCGTTTTAAAGTATGGTATTTTTAAAAAGTTGCAAAAACCAGCCATGTTTTGTCGTCACAACGTTACGAACGAAGTTCAGACTCATTTCAAACAAACATTTTATATGGACACATAATTTCTAAAAGAAAAATATATATAAACTATAAATTAAGGATTACATATCTAAATATGCTATATTATATTAATATAATATCATTCTATTTATTTTTATAAATATAATTTTCATTTGGCGAGAAATTATCTACGTTACATCAGATGTTTCTTTCACTTTTGAATCTTTGAATTAGACGGTAGGAGGTTATAAACGCATATGAGACATTGAATATATTCCAGAATATTATTTTATTCTTTATTTTGGCACGAAACAACGTTCCATCGACATGTTTACTTTCATAAAGTTTAGGTTATCTTTAAATGTCACTTTGACGTTTAAGACAATGTGAAAATCAAAATGGTCGTGCTTCTCACTCTGTGACGTCATTTGACAAGGGACGAAGCGGGGGTCTTCAGCCGCATTTTAAAGAATGTCATTTTCAATTATAATTTTTTCATGATTAAAGATCGATTTGAGGAAAAATAAAAAATACGGGTCTATTATTTGTCACTACTCTATCGATTAAAATTATAAAAAAAGTCGTGCATGACCTCATTCTGTTCTTTTAATGTTTTAACATATAAATCATGGTGTTCTTATTTGTTACTGATTTCGGTCGAAAAATAAAAACGAAGCTTGTGTTTTTCGCTTGTAGTACAATTCTTTGATGCATGTCTTGTCTCTAGTTCATTCGCGATTTCATCTTGAGTTGTCTCGTCTTCGTTCACTTTCCCGCGGAGCGTCATGGCGTCACGCGTCACTCGTTGATCGAATTTAAATTTATTATCGCATTGCGTGCACTGCACGCCCGCTTGCACTTATTCCATCACGTTTAACATGCATTTCTTCACTTTTGTTTTGTACTTGCTGCCAATATTTTATTGACGGCTGCAATTCAATAACTAATGTAACCAGAACACATAAAAGCGCTGTGATTTTTACTGCAGCTTCGTTTCAAATTTAAATTAACAGCTAATTGAAAAACGACGGACTCAGAGTAAAATGTGTTCCATTAAAGTCAAGGTTGAAAAATGGGTTGTTTTATTTCATTTTGTCTGCTTTACGAAACATGGATCTAATCAATTCACAATCACTCGGCAATATTGCTTCTTTCTATTCCAAATTTTTATTCGAATCCAATAAAATTAAATCTGCAATCGTTGCCGATTTTCCGTTTTCAACACGAGAAAAGAACTATGGGCTATCCAGCCAATCAAGCGGTTTACGTCATTGTTTAGGGAATTTTGTTATTTTCTCTATAGTTTTAAATATATTTTATGCACGGACGTATCATAATTTGACAATTATACACGAATTTCTTTGACATAAACGTCATTTTATAGTCCGCGGGCCTCATTATAGCCCGCCGAGCTATAATGAAACGTCAAACCAAATTATAACCTACAATATAAACAATTTAAACAGATAACATGAAAAGTTTTTATTACAAATTGAAAATTTTATATTCTTTAATGAAAAATGAAAATTAATTTTGTGATATTTATATGGAAAACACGGAGATACACAAAATAAAATTCATATAACATAACTAATAAAGAAACAATAAACTATTGTTCTCCGCTTTCATAGCAGCACTAGATACTGGATGTACGAGGACAAATTCTTTTCGATACAATTTTTCTAACACTCATAATTTGAAAATTTTCGTCCGTGCATAAAGTTTTGTATTTACCACGAGCGTAACTTGCTTTTATGGCCTTTGACGTGTTTTTATCCCTCGGCTTACGCCTCGGGCTAAAAGCCTCCTTACGCTCTTAATACATAAATAACTATTGTTACCGGTATTTTGTTAGTTTTTTTATTATTATGTATTTGAAACCTTTAATAGAAATAGTTATATTTGGAAATATTATTATTAAGTAAAATTTTGTTCATTTTTGCAAAATGACGTTTGATTATATGTTCTTATTCCTGGTAGTTCTGAAAATGTGTATTACTAAATATAATATAATTTGAAAATTAAATCTGTATGTACAGCGTGTAGCAAACGCTATACAGAATGTACAGAACCAGTGAGAAATTGTATGGTATTTCACATAATACTAGATAGTTTGTTGTAGTGATTCTGTCGAGACGAGAAATTTCTCGATTCTCGTCTCGTACTCGAGATTTCTCATCACGACGAAATGTAAAAAATCTTTTACGAGACGACATATGTTTCTCGAGATCTCGATTCTCGAAAACTGTTTCAAGATTTCTCGGTTGTTAATTTTCTCATTAGTTATAAGGTTATATCTCTACCCATTTTTGAATTATTGCCCCAAAAGTCAATATACCCCACATTTAGATAAAAACTTCAAAATTTTCAAAAATCTAATTTTTATGTATCTAGATACTTCACAATGCGCTGATTCCAAATTTTGAAACCGCAGGTCGATATCTCTTTTCGTTCTCGAGATATTTAGTTTCAAAGTTTTGCTCAAAACTGCCCATTTTTGGGTAATAACCCAAAAATGGGTCGAGATATGAATTTGGCGACAACACCATTCGATTCTACGGGCAAAATTACATAAATACACCAATTTTCAAAATTTTTGAACATTGCATCCAAACTCTAAAGCAAAATAACTGAAAATGGCCAAAAATCGTAAAAATCTAAGGTGTACCCCTTACGATTTTTTCAGATTTTGGTCATTTTCAGGGGTTTTCAAGCTTTTATTCATAAAAAATGAACCGGTTGGAGAAAAATTATGAAAATTGCTATACTTATGTATTTTTGTCCGTAGAATCGAATGGTGTTGTCGCCAAATTCATATCTTCACCCATTTTTGGGTTAATACCCAAAAATGGGCAGTTTTGAACAAAACTTTAAATCTAAATATCTCGAGAACAAAACGAGATATCAACCTGCGGTTTCAAAATTTGGAATCAGCGCTTTGAGAAGTATCTAGATACATAAAAATTAGATTTTTGAAAATTTTGAAGTTTTTATCTAAATGTGGGGTATATTGACTTTTGGGGCAATAATTCAAAAATGGGTAGAGATATAAACTTGGTAGTAATATTACCTAAAGGTGACGGAAGGTAAAAATAAACCAAATGAGTGATAAAAAGGAACTTCAGTGCCGAGGTGCATATTAAATTAAAGGAATATTTATTTTTATAGGTTATTATCACATACCTATCAGTTGCTATCAGTCAAACAAACGAATTTATGTTCAGTGTTGCGAACATCCGGATATTGAAATTATCGTAATGGACACTAGAAATTATGTGTATTATCACAAACTTCTTCATCGTAATTATTTAAATTTTGTTCTACTTGCAGGCATAAAAAAATTTTGTTCGATCACTATCTTTGTCAGTTTTAGCCCACCCTAGATACAACTATTATAAATCTAAAATACATGTTGACCTAAAATTTGATATCTCACTATATTTAAAAATACATTCTGAAAACTAAAATATGAAGAAACAAGTTTTACGTCGAGGTTAGAATTTATCGTTCTGTGGAAAAGTTTATCTAAAATTGTTTTTTCAACAGAAAGGCTAAAATTTTATATTTAAATCATTAATAAAATACTACGTATCTATGGTGAAACAAGCATTAGCATTAAATTTATTATCTTTTATACTTTATTTCACAACTGTGTAAATCAAATAGATAAATAAGTAGACATTTATGTTATTTAAACTGATTATAGCAAAATCTTAAAAGATACAATTATAATTCTAGTAAGAAAAATATCATATGACCAGTTACAACATTACCGGAAACTATAAGTTCTCTTGAATTGTATCTACTACTGTTAATTACAAAATAATTTTAAATTAAATAATAAATACAGCAAGTTTGTATTGGCCATATGTTAATTTCCATAATGACATCTTTATACTTACAATTTATTTGACACATATAATCATTACTTCTCCAAATACGGATTCAATTAAGTTATCCAGGATTTAAGTACAACGTTACGTAAAATGTTACAACTGAAAATCACCTATTACTACACAAATACAAGAGGCAGTAAAAGATGACATTAACGTCAAAATATAATATAGCGCTCGCCGCTTAATAGGCAAATGAAAAATTTTATGAGGTGATGTGGAAACAGTGTAGGGAAACCATAAAATTTGTTTCTAAAAAATAATTACTTCTCCTTGACCAAGGCTCGCATGTATAAATGCACATGCTGAGTAATATATCACATTTATAAAATCTCAGCATCATTCATGAGAAACTGGTTTCGGGAAGATTATTTTCCAAGATTATTAAACGAACTACTCATTAAACTAAAGTTTATTTATTTTTAGTACAAATAAGGAAGAGCTACCAAAATCATTAGGAGTCATTAAGAAATTTTTAATCTATTATGAAGATCATAAATAATAGCTTGTACAATTCTTGTTTATTTTCACTATGTTAAACAGAAAATAAACATTTACTTAACATTATTGTCAATAAACGTAACAAGCTGTTATTTACCTAAATTGCCAATTGAAGCTGTATGTATCTGCTACGTTTTTTATACTGAACTTTAACAAAGAAGGAAAGTATGTATCATATGAATATATTGTGATGTTAGAAAATAGGTACCTACAAAACCGATTAAATTAGTTAAAACTAACCCATCGTCAAAAATGCAATGGACTTTTTGGGTTTATAACCGTCTTCAATTACTATGTTTACATGCAGTTTTTAAAAGGTTTTTTGGTTTGAAAATGCTATGTATACAGTGTCAAAACTGTTTTGATTTATCTCAAACTAAACCTAAAATTTGTGGATTTGACTGGAAAATTAGTTTCAAAACTATTAAAATTCACTAAATTAAGTATTTGAGTTACGTGAAGATATTAATTAAAATATAACAAATAATACACCAGCTATGAGTGCCCGTAAGGTGACGCCTGGTAAGCGCCCACACGGTAAAATATATCGTCATCATTACCGATGCCTACATGTGTTGTAGATACTGGCACACCCAGAAATGGGTAATATGCCGTTATGATATATTTGTTTTATTTATTTATATAAACAGTTCCACGTAATTTTTATTGAAAACTGAAACCATTTTCAGAACAGCATGTAAGTACTTTTTGACCAAAAAATATAAATATTGATAAAACCTGATGATGGAAATCTAGCGTTCTTAAAATCGATCGCAACATAAGAATAAAATAAAATAAATACAAGATTATCCAAAAAGATGTTACCACTTATATGGTACTACATAATTTTAAATTTTCTATTGTTGCAGACTACAGTATGTCCACGGATCGAGTTCCAAAGAGGAAAAACTTTTATTTTTTATTTTACAAAAAAATGTATTCTTGATAAAAGTTTTTCGATGTCCCAAAACGGCCAATTCAGTTTTAACATCTTAAAATTTTCTTTTAGTTTCAGATAAAAATCGAAAATTGTTCGTTTTAGTTGAAAATTATTCTAATTCCCAAAAAATAAGTTGTTGTCATGGTATTTGTTAACACAACCTCTATTTGAGATATAAATATCCGGAAACTTTTGATTAAATTCTTCGACAACTCGACTGATCGCTTTATTACCTTTGCCATAGCATTGAATTAGATAAATTCGTTCGTCTTTTGACAACATTTTTAACGATTATGGTTGATTTTTATAACTGACAGTTAATGAAAATAAATAATAATTTTCAACTAAAACGACCATTTTTCGATTTTTATCTGAAACTAAAAGAAAATTTGAAAATGTTGAAACTGAATTGGCCGTTTCGAGACATCCAAAAACTTTCATCAAGATTACATTTTTTTTTTTTGTAAAATAAAAAAGTTTTTCCTCTTTGGAACTCGATCCGTGGACATACGGTAGTTATGGCCACCCGACATAATTCGGAAGAGAGAAGTAAGGTAGCAGAAGTGTTTGGGTCACCATTTCAGCAATGGTTTCATAAGGATCCTCCAAACCGTTTAACTATCCGTCGACTACTTGAGAAATTTGTGCGCACTTTTTTCTTGCTATTGAGGATGACCCAAACACTTCCATCCAAGCTGCTACCTTCCTTCTCTCTTCCAAATTAAGTCGGGTGGCTGTATCTAGTCTGCAACAAGAAGAAAATTTAAATTATGTACCTAGTAACATATAAGTGCGGTAACATCTTTTTAGACAATCATGTATATTGATTATTTCCAAACTATTGTATAATCGTGTGTATTAATCTGGACACTATCAACAGATAGGTAGTCCTACATAGCCACTTTATTGTTTTTGTTTTCCAGAAAAAAATGTTACTTAGATTAGCAGATGTAAATGAAAATTCAAGAATAATATTCTGCACAATGAAAAAATATTGATACCAATAAATAAAATTAATATATATATATATAGATCAGACTTTAACTCATTAAATAAAACGTATCAGTTTCTTGTCTCCTGTTGCAATTTTTTTGTGGAACAAATAAATTTATTCTTCAAATTGAGAAATTTATTCTTTGTCACTGATATATTTTGACAACACAATACTAAATTATAATGGCAACATTTTCAATATATCGTACAATGTATCGTTCTAAAATTGAGTTAAATCATAGTCACACATAATGGTTTCAATAATTATAATTCAAAATATCGATTTGAAGTCTGCAAAGCTATCTATCATTTTGCTTGCATTGTATATTGTGTTAGTTGCCAATACATCAATGCCAAAATGCACAGACCCTCACATCGTGTTCGCTATATTCATTCGTCAAGAATTTTATTTCTTTTTTGAATTTTCATTGATTTCTTGTATTATGAATAAAATTACATCCACACGAACATAATTCACGCCAGGAGATACGATTTTTATGAGAGAAGACGTAGCTTGTTTTTTGTTCGATAGTTTCATACTGATAAATTCAACCGCTATTTTTTAACCAATCATGCAAAACACAATATGGTAAAGAGTTATTGCGTAAATGGTTGTAAATCCGAATGGAGTCCATTCTTACATATTTCTTTCGTCTGGTCGTTTAAAAATTTTACTTTTTTAAAAATAGGCAAAACAGAAGACATTTCATAAGACACTTGCTAAATATTAGTACTTTAAATCGAATAATTACAGTAGATATAAGAGCAAAACAAAAATTTAAAAAACAAGTCACTTATGAAATGTAACATGGGTTACTTATTGTTACCTCCCGCTACCCTAGGTAAGGGAGGTATAGGGATCGTGCTAAAAATCGTTTTGTTATCCCCAGAATCCGATTTTAACATTTTTACAATGATGTCTGTAGGTATGTATGTGTGTGTCTGTGTCTGTGTGTATGTGTCTGTGTGTGTGTGTGTGTGTGTGTGTGTGTGTGTGTGTGTGTGTGTGTGTGTGTGGGTGTGTGTGTGTGTGTGTGGATCTTGTGGACACGATTACTCAAATACTATCAATCAGAAAAAAATGAAATTTTGCATGCCCATTCTATACTAATGTGGGAAGAGCTCCTTAGTTTTTAGTGTATATCAGATAACCGGAAGTATTATTATACAAGATTTTAACAGTTTTTCTTGTAAAAAATTCATTGAATATATTTTTTTAGCAACTTTTACTAATTAATATTGAACATAATGGTACAATTTTCAATTCTACAATAATAACATTTAGTAAATAACTCTAAATAACTTTAAAATTAAATATATAATATAATTTATTTTCATATATCATTTGGCTATGCGTCAAAAAAAAAACATAATTTTAATAACAATTTTGACATATTTAAACAAATGTCACTGACAGGAAGAAATTACATTAAAATTAATAATGAAACCGTGTTAAGGAGAATATAAGAATAAAATATTTAATTCTAATGAAATTAAGGTTTGTAATATATAATATATTTTCCATCATACATAAATGTTAGATGTACAAGATGATCTGATTTAAATTTGCTAATTGCTATTTTTGCAGCGCTATAAATTAATATTAATATACAACTACACGGGGAAGGATTTACAAAGATTGCATTTTAGAGCACCTAGAAGTTGATGCTGTTTTTATAAGAAACTGTGTGTGACGATTTTTCTTTAAAGTCTATTAAAATATGATCCAAAACTTCTGAAATTTGGTATTTAAAACTCATATATAATTTGAAACAATATATTAGATTTTAACCATATATGATAAATCGGATGTAGTACATAATTTGGAGCTCTAACAGATTTTTGGGGAAAAACAATAAAACAAAATCCAAAATTTCGTATTACAGACTTTTCTATTTATTGGACAACAAATTAGATTTTATGTACGATTAACCGGAAGTGATACTTTACTTAAAGCTCACTGCTATTTTAAACAAGGAATTGGCGGGAGGTCGTGTGCTGGCCACATTAGATTTTTAAACTTAAAGGCGGGAACTTATAAAATGGGCACCTGTATATTTATTATTTACGTACAAGTAAAAAAATTCTTACACTAGAAAAATGTAGGCAAAAATTGTCAAAGAGGTAGAATGTTTCAAAAAAGAGAAAAAAAACTGCTATTAAAAGCAAGATGTAATAAATATATAGAATACAAGTATTTATCTTATTTGCAGTAAGAAAACTTCCGTGTTAAGAATTATGCAATCGCACAATAGTAATTTGTATCCATTGAAGAACGAAACAGCAAAGTTGAAACATCTCAATTTTCTCCGTCGAAAAGATCGAAATCGCGGCTCAAGTCTTTATTCCTTCCTTTAGTTGTGAGCAAATCAAGTGATCACGTTGATTTAGTATTGCTTGTAGTAAATGAATATCAAGTAAACATTAAATATTCCCATCGCATTGGCAACAAGTAAGGAATTCGTGTCCGCATAACAATTTATTCCGAACGCGATTCGATATCTCACGCTCTAGCTCGACGCACCACAATCACTGTTAGACAAGTCGTGAATTAGAAAATACGATTCTCCCGGCATTTTTCACATCTTTAACCGCTGATATCTATTCCCGTTATTCCATTATTCAAAAATATCACTTCGCAAGTAAGGATAGAATATAAATTTTACATAACCAGCGACATGCTTGGAATGAAATCGAAGGTACCTGATGTACAGTGTGTTTAGAAAAATACCTAATTCGCAATAGCCTATGAACACAGAAACGTATGTCTGATCATTATTCAAAACAAAAGACAAGTTGTCGAAACTGATCGTGAAATGTAATTTTAAGAAGAAAAGATAATAAAGAAGGGTACAGAATATTGTCACCGTTTTCCAAAATAAGGGTTCAAGAAGAAAAGCTTCGATTTCTTTAGATATTTTTCACAATATCTCGGGTCAAATTGACATAAGTTTTTTTTTGTTCATAGCCTACTTCGAATTAGAATTTTCTTTTTTAGTTGAGGCACTTCTTAAATCTAGGAAATTCCTAGCTAGGCAACGGTTTAGGAAACATTTTAGTCCAGTCATTTGGTAGAAAAATAAGGGTTTATTCCACAAAAGGTCGGGTATTTTTGATTTTTGGATATATTGTATATATAGGGGTCCTAATAAAAAATGCAAGTTTTCCCCCTCGGGGGCCTTCGGGAAGCACCGCCAACTTGAGAAAAAAGGCGCAAAAAAGCGGTTTTTTCTAAATATCTCTACACTGATTTGCATTAGGCAAAAATAGTTATTATCTAACTTGTTGATGACTATAAAATTTCATGCTGAATTCAAATTTTAAAACCGCGTCATCATATCTTTAACAAGATTAGAGTGGTGGATGAAAAACTAAAAAATTGCAGAAAAACGTTAACAATTTTTATAAAACAGTTATCGATAACTTACTTCTTTCGATGCCACGTCGAATGTAAACTGTTGTAAATAGTGAAACCTATTAGACTAATGCCCATATTCATAAACACTCGTAAAGTTTCAAAACGGCTCGTTATAATTTTTGACAAATAGAATCAGACTTGACAAATAAAATTTTGATTTTTCTTTCAATGTCGACTGTTTTTATTGGATAAATATTATAACGAACCGTTTAAAATTTTTACGGGTGTTTATGAATATGGGCATAAGTATCAAGTACGTAATATTGTTTGTTTTTTTTTGAATAATTTAAATATTTTCATAATTGTTTTAAGCAAATGGCCATAAACTTGAATATGCCGCCTTTTGTCCAAATTGGCGGGAGGTTCCCATGCTCCGATTTCGGGAAAATATTGATATGTTATTCAGCGCACTTTTCTGGGACTGGATTCTGTTAAAAAGCTTTTGTTGTAATTACTTTAAGGTAAAATCATAAATTTGCTGGACTATAAAAAATCTTTAGAATGAAAAAAAAACTATAAACAATAATTAATATTTATATATATATATATATATATATTAGTTTAATAATAATTAATGATTGTCAAAAAGTAATTTGTAAAAAAACGTAAAAAAAATATAATAAAATATGATTTAAATGAAGCATTCATGTAATTTTCAAAAAATTTGCTCTGTTTGAAGCACTGTAGCTCGCTATCTATTAATTATAGAAAAAAATGTTTTAGATAAAAGAGAATTTTATAGTCAACAAATTAGATAATAACTGAAAGATTTTTGTAAACGAGCGTGAAGCTGTCAAAATTTTTTAAATTTTTTTCTCAGATAATAACTATTTTTGCCTAATGCAAATAAGTGAAGAGATATTTAGAAAAAAACCGCTTTTTTGCGCCTTTTTTCTCAAGTTGCCGGTGCCTCCCGAAGGTCCCCGAGGGGGAAAACTTGCATGTTTTGTTGAGACCTCTAAATATATAACATATCCAAAAATCAAAAATACCCGACCTTTTGCAGGGTAAATCTACCTAATGACTGGACTATTTGTGAAATCGGCCGTCTGTAAACTAAGGTATACTCATTACCCTAATATCTAAATTCCTAAATTTATATGCCGTAAATGCCGTCATTATTTAGGATTTGAGGAATTAGATTTTAGGGTTTTGTAGGAGCTCCATCCAAATTACAGTCAAATAATAGCTTCTTAGCTCCTATTTTATGAAATATAATATTAAAATTTAATCTGAAGCGTCAAATTAAATCAAATTAGGATTCAAGATACCTTTATCTATGATGTGAATATTAATTTGTTTAACTAATATATGTACTACCTATCCTTTGCAATTTAAGTTTTATAATATTAAAAATTCCTTTCATACCAAAATGTTTTCAATTTATGACCAACTTTTGCAACATACATTATTAGATTATGGCGTACAAGACTTCAAAACGCGATATAATCCATCGATCGCATACAACCTCAAATTTAATATTGAGCTCTTCTCTAATTCTCTGTTGTTTTGTTGCAGGCGCTTTGACGAAATCTCAGCTACCCGTGTTCACGAACTACGCGCAGAAGAACTGCCTGGGCGTGAAGCCATGCGAGAAGGCGTGGTGCATCGACCGTGTACAGGGCTACAAACTTCAGGGCTACACCAAGTCCAAACAGCAGGTCGCCTCCAGGCTCGAGTGCTTCGAGATGTGTCTTGGCGAGAATGAATTCACGTGCAGGTAGGAAATATATTCTAAATCCTAGTCTTTAATTTATATTTAACTTTTAACACCACTTTCTAGTGAAGTAGTAAATAAAGCCACGAAAAATTGAATCTACATTCAAACTATTCAGAAAATATTGTAAACAATTTGTTTTCTATAAAATTGAAGAGCCTGTTTTTGTAAACTTACACGTCTGCACGCTTACCAGACTTAGCGAGACTCCCTATAACATCTCTTGGTTTCTTCGATTGACTAGCTGAAATTGTAGGTTCGAACAAGCAAAGATTTGTTATTATTAAATAGTGTTGGTTTATTATATTTACGAAGATCTACATTTATTATAGAGTGAAGACTAAGTTACGTACAGGTCCTAGTTCTAACGTCTAATACAACTTTATGAGTTGACGATCTTAAAGCAACTGTTCTAACATACTATATTCAAACATAGAGCATAGTTCCGTCAATCGGCCGTCGTTCGCTCGCGCTCCTGTACTACCAAAGGCGTGGAAGGGTAAAAATCATGATTTAGGGATTTAAGCAAGGGAACAAAGAATGTCCTCTGAAAGTTATTTGAAATAAACAATTCCAAGTACGGATGTAGCGAATGCAGATTGGGCATGAACTAAAAACTTAACCTATAACTACTCGCGCCCATTTTTGTAACACAAGTACTCGCATGGTATATTTTATACACCAGTAACAAAATGTAGTTATAGAGCAATGAAATAAAACAAGATTTTATTTAATATATTCTCAACATATTTTGTAATTATTTAAGTATCAAATATGATAAAAAAAAAACATATTCAGACTACCTTATGTTAAAATGATAAACAAAATGAAAGCAACCTAGAGATAAAAATAATAAAATTGCTTATGTACAAAAATTAACAATAAATATTTTTGCAGACTTTTCTATTCGCTGATACTTAATTATTGTCATTATAGTTAGTATCATATTCAGGGCAAGTAATCTTCGTAATTGCATGTTCCTTGCATACATATTTTTTACATGAATTGCATGAAATTGTTGTTACCCGATTTTCTTTATACCTTAGATGAACCTACTATTCGTAAATACTTGAACCAGTGTTTTTCCTTGTAAAAATGTTGTTAAAATAAATTGAAAAACAGAAAAACAAACATACTGTTGTAAAGAGAAAAAAACACTCTATCGAATGGTAGAGTAAAATTAATAGGTTCCCATTTAAAAAAATTACACGGACATGCGTAACTCAAAAACAATTGAAGAAAAAAAAATTCAAGTATTCTCAAATGTAGATCAAAATTTCTTAAAAAACTGTTGTATTGAACATAATTTCCTAAAATGAATATTAACGACAATAAATCGCCGTCTCCATACTTTTAACTAACCCTGTATATAAAGAACTGCTGTGTATGTTGTAGATGCATTTCGTTTAACAGGTTATGATAATCATCTTGTGAATATTTTTTTATATATTGGACGAACCTACCAGCCACGACGTAATTTCAAAAAAAAAAAATTGACGCAAAGGACAGTAGTTTGTTTTTTGTTTATTTCAAATTCAAAACAATGTTCTAAGGTTGTTTCTCCTCAATTATATACCATTACTGTCAATTGAAGACCATACTCTAGCGATTTAACAAAAAAAATTGTTCGGAAACTTACAACTGCCACTATATGTAGGTGCGTTCGGCAAATGAGTTCTGTTCACTCTTTTCACTCTGTACACTCCTAGCACCGTTCGGTAATTACATGGAGTGAGAAGCGTCTTAAAATGGAGCGTTCGGCAAATGCAGAATGGAATCAAGTGGAGTGAAAAGTGTTAACTCCAAAAGTCCAACCTCGATATGCAAGCATACATGGAGTTTTTTTGTTTTGTTTGACATCTGTCAGATCATTTTGTATTTTTATGTTGAAATATTTTATTATACACAATTATTTTATATTTATAATATTGTTTTGTAATATAACAAGGCACAGTATGTCGGAACGGTAAGAATTCTGTACCATATCTAATATATACTTTCTTCAGAATCATTAAAGAATAATACCAAACTGAATAACTACTGTATAGTTCATTATTTATTTTTTTTTAGCAGTGCAGTATATCAGATTGTCAAAAAAGGAGGTTATTACATTCGTGCACCAAAATTTTAATTCTACTCGTTCGGTTAATCACAAATAAAGGAGTGTACCTTGTTCCCTCGATCTACTCCAACTTCAGCTCTACTCCCACTCCACTCCAACACCGTTCCGTAAATAGTCCAACTCCATATGATTTACCGAACGCACCTTATATATGACGAAGTATTTTCTAAATGTCAAAAAAATGTTACTTATGCGATACGGGTAGGAAAACAAAACTAATAAAAGTTATATGATCCCAACATTACTCAACAAATTATGCTATCTTGTAAAGCACAAAAATGAAATTTTATCTGTGTGATATGCAATAGATAAAAAATATGTTCCAACAAGTAATCCTCTGAAATTGATTACTGGAAGGATAATAGACAATAGATATTGTAGCTCATTTTTCAAGTGTAATTTCTTCAAGACAGGTGCAATTGAAACCATGAATAATGTTCGCTTAGACGAATAAAGCTATCAAAAACAATTACACTACACTGTTCGGTAAACACTTAAACATCCAAATTACTCATCTGGCAACGGCCATACATTATAATCTCGAGAGAAAAATCGCAGCTCCTTGCGATATGAAAGATATCGGCAACTATTCATTATCATTTCTTTTCAATCTCCCTTCGCATGATGAGCAAATATTACTCTCCAATGTGTTCTTTGAAAAGCTTCGTCGACGGTAAAAAGAGAAGACGCAGATAGCAGAAGGAGCAAATAAAGCAAAATTACATTGGATCGCTAGCAATATGCTAACAGCAGTCATATTGCATCTCCGAGAAATGGACACTGAAATTAACCGCAACGATCGGCATAGCACTTATCAAATCTAGAGACATTGGAATGAAACAAAACTATGCTAATTAACTGGATAAACTACTACGTCAATTCAAAGACTTCTGTCGCCATTCGTTTTAATTATAAATTGATTAATAAACGACGACAACTCAAATGCGAGTTCCTTCGTGCTACACACACGGCATTCGGAGTATGTTTTACACATGGGTTTTGTTTTCTTTTATTTTGCCATGTATCCATATGGTTTTTCTTTTATTTTAGCGGGAGTATCGATGTACTAATTGAAATAAAAACATACTTGCTCATGTCGAATGCTGGCAAGACTTCAACATTAATTTGGATTGTATTGTCCATTCAAGAAATTTATTTCGAATGTCAACATTAAGATGGATGAGAAATTCTTATGGTTTTATAATATATAGGATGTTAAAAAATAAGTATTATAAATTATTAGGGCATATAGTACTGACCAAAATGAGTTAAAAAAGCTTAATCAATATGGGTTCGATTTTCAATTTAGGCCATCCAGCGAATCAAGTGGTTTACGTCATCGTTTAGGGATTTTTGAAATTTTCTTTATTTTTTTAAATATATTTTATTAACGGTATTTTATTGGTTTTTTTATTACTATTATGTATTTGACACCTTTAATAGAAATAATTATATTTGGATATATTATTATTAAGTAAAATTTTGTAAATTTTTGCAAAATGACGTTTGATTATATTTTTTTAATATTGGTAATTCTGAACATGTATATTACTAAATATTATATGTTTATATTATACTTTTCAACCTGTATTGTGATTTAATTTTGTTTTTGGTTTCGTTGTTCATTGACAAAATGTCAAATGCTCTGTCATTTCAAATTCAAGAGCTTGTAGTTAATTTATTGACTTATATTGAAAATGAAAAAATAGATTGGTGGGCACTTACTTTCACTGAATTGTAATATTGAGGTAATATTTCGTTCTATTTGTCAGTAATAATTTGAAAATTAAATCTATATGTACAGCTTGTGGCAAACGCTGTACGCAATGTACAGAAACTGAGAAATTGTATGGTATGCAGTATTCTGTATTTTCTTAAGGGTCTCACATAATACTAGATAGTTTGTTGCATATACTACAAGAATGAAGTAATTATAACGGCGTAAGCAGTATCGTTCAGAATATTTTAAATAAAATTGGATTTCGCTGGAAAAAAAAAATATACCAGACGTGTTACGTTTTTAAGAAAGATTTGGATTTATGAAGGCAGCCCCCGTTTCACAGATCATATTTTAATCTGTTTTACATGGTCATGTAAACTTTTTAACATATAACGTCATTGTTCCTAGTGATATTGTATTTATGACGTAAACCACTTGATTCGCTGGATGGCCCATAGTTTCCGAGAATGAATGAAAAATGAGTTTTTTCGGTGTTTACCTTTGCTATCTCGAAAACTGTAAGAGTTACGACTTTGATTAAAAGAGACATTTTGTTTACCTTTCAGAGGTCATCTTGGATGTATTTTTATTTTTCAAAAAAAATCAAATAATTGTACTGAGACAAAAGTTGTGGCGCACTTGGTCAATACTTAGTTTTCAAATAACTTCATAACTATTAGAAAGTGAAAAAAATGTTTCATTTAAATGTTATTGTTTTCTTATAGTTAATTTACTGGCATTGACAAAATTTTGTTCAACCACTATCTTAGTAAGTTTTTCTTCGATTCTAATACAAAATGGCCGCTTTCACAAAAACAGTTGAAGATCGGATCCGTGTTCATTAAACTTTTTTTACTCATTTTGGTCAGTACTATATGCCCTCATAAATTGTGGTACTAATTTTTTAAGACCCTGTAAATACGCATATAACATTTTATGAACTAACTATAATAGATAAAAATTCTTAAGCTACAAGATAATGAAGAAAAACTTAGGGGTCTATTCAGAACTCAATATTTGTGTTGTCGTTATGGTCTTTATGGTTGTTATATACTGTAAAGATTGTTAAAATCAGATTTGGTATTCTCAGAACTGAAGGTGGTTACCATCAACAATTGTTACGTGTTTTGACAGTCTTTATCATAACGACTGCTAAAACTATGTATTTATGGGGTCTATTCAGAACTCAATATTTGTGTTGTCGTTATGGTCTTTATGGTTGTTATATACTGTAAAGATTGTTAAAATCAGATTTGGTATTCTCAGAACTGAAGGTGGTTACCATCAACAATTGTTACGTGTTTTGACAGTCTTTATCATAACGACTGCTAAAACTATGTATTTATGGGGTCTATTCAGAACTCAATATTTGTGTTGTCGTTATGGTCTTTATGGTTGTTATATACTGTAAAGATTGTTAAAATCAGATTTGGTATTCTCAGAACTGAAGGTGGTTACCGTCAACAATTGTTACGTGTTTTGACAGTCTTTATCGTAACGACTGCTAAAACTATGTATTTATGTTTGTTAACACGTTGTTATGTCTAATATTTGACATGTGACAGATTATTACATCAATCAAATATTATTAATAATGGCCTTTCTGCTAAATATTAGCAGAATGCAGTTCATTATTCGCTTGGATCCTGCTTCGACTTAAATAATGATAATAAGAACGATAAAAACCGTCGTGGACGAAAGTTACTTTTGACGTAAATTCGCGAAAACCTTGTTATTTATTCTGGTGCTAATGTGTGCTTTTTCTTCAATCAAAATTTAAAAAAATCTTTCCATAACTTTTCAGTCACGTTGGGATCAATGGTAGGTATTAACATACCCGTTCTAAATAATTTAGAAGTTTTCAAATATGACACAAATGTCATATTCTTCTTTAGTTGTTTTGGCAGAATGTTTGCATTTTATAAATATAATTGGCAACACATTATTAAAAGAATAAAGCGTTGACATATAAGGTTAGGTTAAGTTCATATATGCATAATGAAGTTAGCTATTGTCAAATAATCTTGTTCATTCACAAATATTATTTTGTAAAGATTGTCAATAATACCGACGTGGGTTCTGAATTGACAAATTCATAAAAGTTGTTACAAATATCTTTATGATAACAATTTTTATATCCGTAACAACCTTTATGACTGTGTTTCTCTGAATAGGCCACTTATTTTGGTCGAAATTTTCATTTTCAAATAGTTTTCATTTAACAGCGCCATAAGCAAGAGAAATATCATACTTATAAATTTGTAAATAAATACTTAATTTTATAAGAATCAACTTTAATTTATCAATACAGTTTTAAATAATTACTTACTCTGATTATAAATATAAGTACATACTTTTGCCAAATAAGTATTTTCTTATTTTATTAATACGGATATACCTAAGTATTTCTTATAAAACTGTCAGTATTAGCATTTATTAATACCATCCAGCACTAGAAATGATTTATGAGTGAAATAATAAATACTCCTATCCAAGTTGCATTTCAAAATCTTTGTTGACAAAAATGAGGTGATAAGCATGAATACAAACATCCAAATAATGATCGGGATTTGAACTCAGTACGCAAAACAACAATGCTACTATTTGGCATCATCTCACTGGATAATAACAGTAACAAAAGTAAATAAATTATTGCACTATTCTTGACAATAAAAGCGTGAGTGTAATATGTAAGGTGGTAGTGAGAAGTCCATCGACTTGTTGTGTCACCATCAAATTTACTATAACTTGTGCGAGGAAATCGCAACAAAGAAGTATGATAGTGGTTATGCGAGGGTGGGCGAACAAGCAACTCTTGCAAGCCATTGTTTGCTCACCTCATTTGCATGTGGCGGACTTGTAACTCTTGCACTTATCGGCCGTGCTCGGTTCAAACCCAGCGACCCATTCTGTTTTCAACACGCGCTCAATTACAGCAGTAAATTCAGAAGTTGGTTCTGTCGGGATACAAAGTGCACATTTGTTCACAAGTGCCAACCCACCAACAGAGAAGAATAGAGAGATACGGTCCACAATGGGAGCGACAAGGATGGAGGTGTAATGAGTGTGTTTACTTGGTGCCATGGTCGCGATGTGTCGCCAGAACGTTGCTCCATCTCTATTTTTCACTTGTTGACGAATGAAGACTAAGTTATATGCTCCCGGAACTTGCAAGAGTTGCAGCGTAAGCGCACTTTCGAAGAATGGGGGACTTGTTTGTAATCACTGAACGAACTATTGCTGATTTATAACCGTTTTATAGATTTTTCTTTCCGGAGAGAAAATTCATCAACAATTTTTCCTATTACCCGCAGTTCGCCGCCAAGGTGAACTTTATAAAGAAACAAAAAGAAACTTTGTAGTTCTTCTAGACGGATTCGATTCAAAGGTTGTTAACACTCTTGCAGACACAAACAAAACATAAGAGGTCCAAAATTTGACACCATCAGATTAAAACGAGAAATTTAAACACGACATATTTATAATATTTATTTACTATACATATATATTTATATTTATTGTCTGAGGGTCATATTTATGTTCATTATAACTTACGAGGTCTTGCAATTAAATAACAAGATTGATCTTAGAACATTGACAATATATAAAATTACACAAAACAAATATTGCCACCTTCAATGTACTCTCCTCCCCGAACCCTACACCGCCCTAAGCGAATATTCCATTGTTAGAAGCAATGCCTGCAGACCTTTTTTGTTAGGTTGTTCATAAGCTCTGTCGCTTTTCCTATAACTACATCTCGGCCCTGAATTTGGTGCCTTTTAACGCAGAATAATAATAATAATAATAATAATATACTTTATTGAGAAATAAATCCGATGGCGAGGTTCAGCCAAGGCTGATCTTCCACCTAACCAGATTACAATATAATACAAACAGCTACATATGTAAAAATTACTTAGCATAGTAATACAAAAATCACTCCAAAAAATGGAGAAATGAAAAGAAAAACATAAACATAGAGAAATAGTTTTGCTTTATAATAATTGAAATTGCAATAGAAGAAAATTTATTTTATAACCAGATAATTAAGGTTTGTAATAAATTTGTACATGTTTTTTGAAAGCACTATAATTTAGAGATTTTAAATTACTAGAAATACTGTTATACAATGTAGGAGCTAAATAAGAAAATGAACTTTTAAATTTCGTTTTATTAAATAATGGCAGTGAATACAAATCATTGCCACGTAAGTTGTAATTATTTTCTTTTGATACGAGCTTGTCACACAAATATTTTGGACATTTCGTAGTTCTTATTTTATGTATTAGACAGAGAAAAAGAATTTTTAAATAATCTTCAATTACATTTAAATTAGCTGCAACACGATACTGAGAGATATGCTGAAATTTCCGAACGCCGAATACATATCTTAAACAACTATTTTGAAAAAGGTTTATTTTGCGCTTATCTCCTTGACTCAAGTTAGGTATATAAACACAAGCACAATATTCTAACACAGGAAATATCAACGAGTTGACAAGACGAAGTTTAATTTTGAGCTTTAGTTTAGCAGAAATTAATTTTTTTGATAAGTGTTCTCAAAACGTGAGATTCTGATCAAAATGCATACCCAAACTCTTGACCACACTACTCCGTGGTAACATTGTACCATTAAGAACAACGCTAGGTGTCTCATTTGTGCCATATACTAGTAGTGAAGATTTACTTGCATTAATTAACAGCCCGAATTACAATTTCGGAATAAAATCAAGTCACGTAGCACTAAATCAAATGAGTACAGTTGATGTACCAACATGATTTTGTATTTCGTCAAAAATGTCTTACCGGACAGGGCGTTTTGTTTCGGCGCGTTGTCTTCATGGAAAATCCATGAGCCGTTTTCTCACATTTCAGCCATTTTTCTTCTCACCCATCCAATCCATGTGAACAATCACTCGCATTTCGAAATAAACAATGTCAGTGCACGGCTGAGGCGCTAATCGTCTCCGATCTCTTTTCCTCCTTCTTTAAATCTTCTAAAAAGCTCGAAAACTTGAGTACTAGATAAACCCTCATCACCATAAACATTCTTCAACACTTCGTATATTTCTGTAGCGGATTTTTTAAGTTTCACACAGAATTTCATATTGACACTAACATAATTTCGGTAGAGTACGAGAAAGCAGTTAACTTGAATCAATCAGTGGATGGAAGGAAAATGAGAAATTAGCCTGCAATGTTGCCAAATTTACAGGGAAGCCGGAAAAAAATAAATCTCTGATTAGAGACCGTGTTTTGAAAAAAAAATCTGTTGTGGCCAGCACAAGACCTTCCGTCAATTCGATGTATTTTGTACAAATCCCATACCAAAGGTCCTTGGAACAGATTCTATATAATATCATGTAAAATCGAATACGAACACATACTATTTTTTACAAATTCCATACCAAAAGTTCATTTGAAAAGGTTCTCTAAATCCAATAAAATTATAACATAAACTACACTAAGTAATGTCCTTCCATCTTATCTTTGGCCTTTCTCTGCATGTCACTTGCAGGTAACACTATGACATACCAATTTTAGAACCTACACTTTTCATATTTGGTTTTGCACTTGCGACTGACATCTGTCAATTAAATTTTTTTGAATAATTATGTCAGTTGTTTCCATGATAAATAACAAAGCTGACTAATTTTTGAAAATTAATTTCTTTATAATGCTTTAAATTTACATCTATTGAATATGAAGGAAAATGTATAATTAAACCGTATAGAGAAGAGTATTTTCTTTAATATACATAATAACAAAATGTCAAAAAATAACATTTAACTGCGTTTTTTAAAGAAAAACTGTTAAAAACTTCAAATAAGGGTACTTCCGGTGGATCAATTATAACCAAAATCTAATCAACTCTTCATATGGTTGTACAGAAGAGGAATACGAAAGAATTATAATTTTTAGAATTGTAGTATTGGAGTTATCGTCGGAGAAAAATTTGTCACACACGGACACACATACACACACACGCACACACGGACACACGCACACACGCACACACACACACACACACATACATACAGACATCATCTTAAAAATAGTAAATTTGTATTGTAGGGACCCTAAAACGTGCTTAGTCATTAAAAACTCACCACCGAATTTTTTGACCAAAGACAATACCTTCCTTACCTAAAGGTGACGGAAGGTAAAAAAATGATCTATCGATTTTAATTATGATGCGTGGATTTTGATCATATCGAATTAGATTCTAAAATGAAAGATTGAAGACGGAGCTAAATAGAGTATTCCTCCATAATGAATTTTGTCTTGCACGAGATTCAATCCGGATACGCGTCTCATGTGAGCATTTGTATCTGTTGTTAAGAACGCTTCATTGCTTCTCTGACATGATGAATGCAAAAGCGAATTGTCCGTCAAGATCTCCAGCTACTTGCGGATGATATATTTACTCTAGTTTCGCCGTTGAAACATTGTAAGTGGCGAGATTTAGTTTCTTTGCGTTCCTATCTTCCTACACAACGCTTCAAGTGCTAGATGGACGATCAGTCGTGTAATTGCACTTGACTTGCATATATCTACGCGTTCAATCAGTCAATCACAACTGCTGTCCGGCATAATGTTACGTGTCAATTATAATACTGGATGGAGCTAGGTTTAATTAGTGCCCGCTTTGGCGTTGACTGATGCTTTCTCGATTTTTCACCCGAGGAATATTGATATTTCCTTACTACTAACAATAAATTATCTACAGACCGACAATATCTTTCATAGCAAATATTCCACCAGTTATTGATGATGGTGAAATTATATCGACTTTATATTAATGAAAATTCTCGAATAATAATTATGAAGATATTAATAAAAAAAAAAAAACTGTCAACAACATTTTGTAATTTTGAGAATAGTAATTTTAAGGTATAACAACTGTTTTTTCCCTCAAATTGGCTTTATTTCCATTTATTTAAATGTTGTATTGAAGCTACGTCTGAAACATAAATACAGAATGTTTTTATATTTATAAATAAATAAATATAAATATATCATCACGGCATATTACCCATTTCTGGGTGTGCCAGTATCTACAACACATGCAGACATCGGTAATGATGACGATATATTTTACCGTGTGGGCGCATACTAGGCGTCACCTCACGGGCACTCATAGCTGGTGTAGAGAGTGCACCACAGGGGCCACTTTTGTGCCATTTAAAATTGGAAATATTTGGCGTTTGTCGGGATCGAACCCGGTTCCCCCGGGTTCGCGACCAGACACTCAGGCACGCGGCCACGGGTGAGTTAGGTCTTCGATGAGCCTTTTTCTTACCTTTGAGGGATCATCTTAGATGTGCTTTTGTTTTTCAGAAAAAAAATCAGATAAATGTACTAAGTTGGCTAATATTTAAATTTCAAATAACTTTGTAACTATTAAAAATTGAAAAAAGTGTTTCATATTAAATTTTGTTTTTACCTGCCACTACCCTTGGTAAGGGAGGTAGAGGGATCGTGATAAAAATCGCATAACCAGATTTTAGTAAATAAGTACGTTTTAAGGTCCATAAAATCAGATTTACATTTTCACAACGAGGTCTGTGTTTGTGTGTGTGTGTGTGTGTGCGTGTGTGTATGTATATGTATGTGCGCTCTAACTTAAATACTAACAATCGTAAAATTTTGATTTACCTGTTATCATAAAAATTAAAGATTATTAAATTTTCTACAGGAATGCATTCATACTTCTTCTGTATCCTTTACAGATAAATTTATAAAATAATCAATTTTATAAACCCCAAAACTTGTATTTTAAAAATAAACACAATTCCTGAGTTACACAGTTCAGATATCAAATTGACACATAAATGTCACTGTCAAAAAACACATTAACAACTATAACATTTTAAGGAGAAAATAGTAAATAAAACAGTAGTTGTATTTATAAGAATGCGAACGAACATAATGTAGTTTCCAACATCAATAAAAATTTAGGTATGTATTACTTAAAGTTAAATGGCGAGAGGTGCTGTGCTGGCCACATCAGATTTTTTTATAATCTATTTACTGGCAGACAAAATTTTCTTCGATCACTATCTTTGCCAGTTTTTCTTCGATTCTAATACAAAATGACCTCTTTCTCGGAAACAATTGAAGATGAGACGTATGTTGATTACGCTTTTTACTCATTTTGGTCAGTACTATAAGTGTACACTTAAATTTTGGTCCATAAGTAAACTCCAGCATATATTTCTTGAAGTCTTACTAAATAAAAATAAAGTCTGGTTTCTAGTGTATCGTACTTTAAGTTTGATGGTGGTTTTTTAAAATTTTAAAGTTGTTTTGATGAAATTAGAATGATGAACTAGTCAAAAATAAAAAAAAATTAATAAGAATGCAATTTCTTGAAATAAAATGTGGTAAAACAATTATAGAAGATGGAATTAGCTTTATACAAGATACTGATCGTAAACAGTACAATTATATTTTAATATTATCCAATACTTTAAATCCGTCTATTTGGAAAGACAATCTATAAAATTTTCTATTCAGATTATAGGTTCTGTCATATTTACAATCATTTTCTGATAGCGTATAAACACGAAAACCATACATAGAATATAATTTTCCACATTTATAAAATATAAAATAACTTTGTACAATGTACTTTGTCTAGAAATTTGTTTCCATCCTTCCCTAGTAATGTTTTATACACATCAGCGACTAGTAACTAGTATCAACTGATGATATTACAATATAATATCCCGCATGTGAAGTTTGTTACATCATGCAAAACCAACATTATAATTGTATATTTCTATGTCACACCAATAACTCAAGATTTGCGTGTAAGAATGTACGTCATTACTACCAGCAAAGCAGCAAACATACGACGGAATGCGAAATTCATTCATAAATAAGAAAACACCATAGGCGTAGTTACAGGGAGCAAAGCTTTTGATTTTGATATTTCTATTTTGTGACAAGATGTAATTTTCATAAAATTACAACTTCTTTCTTTTTGCAGACTGCGATTTAGTTTATTTATTTATTTAAAATATTTTGCTAATATTGAAATATTTATTAAAAGCATGCTAAAATCGTATATTGAGATTTTAATAAATAAACACATTTTAGGTCCTAATAATTCGATATATTTGTGTGTGTGTGTGTGTGTGTGTGTGTGTGTGTGTGTGTGTGTATGCGTATTTCACCTTAAACCACTGCACCATGCAAAAATGTGAGGCGTAAAGACTTAAATCTAAATCTAAGTCGAATTAATTAATTAACATTACAATAAATAGCGGAAAATTTGTTTTGAGCAGTTGCGGTATGAAAATTTAACGATATGGAGAAGACAGGAATAAATTATAGCAAAGAAGAAAAAATTCATTGCAGTGTCCAATATTCAATAGATTACACCTGAAAATTAATATTTATAGTAGTGTTTTTGGTTATTCTGAGTGAGAAAAAGACTTGCTCAGGTATGCTAAACATGATTTTTTCTACAATCTTGAAATATAACCACAAAAAGTACTTTTTATATTTTTGAAAAACAACAGTATATATGTTTATAATTAAATTCAATGTTTACTACAAAAAATTATGGTTCCTTCATGTAGAATGGCAGATACTTATTGTACAATTTGTAACTCCATCAAAATTTAAGGCTCCTGACGTAGATTATTAGAGGCTTGTATTTTGTTCACTTGTGAAGAATAGTATATTACATCCGAGGTGGGAGATGTTTCATTACAACCGAGGGCTTATGTATATTACCGAGAGGCGAAGCCTCGAGGTGAGATAATGCGCGAGGCTGTTATGAAACTCCCACCGAGGTTATGTATACTATTTTATTCACAATCATCCTCATTTTAAATCAATAATTTTCAAAATAAATCATTGAATTATAACCTTTAATTTTATTAATATTTTGACAGCTGTCTTAAAATTTGTTTAGCCTACTTAATTATGGGGATCTACGGCAATGTTGCTAGGCAACCCCTACATAAACATTTCCAACCCAAGAGATGGAAATGTAATCCGTTATTTCCAACCCAATAGATTGTCATTAAAGTTAGGAATGACGTATTTTCCAACCTCCAAAAGGTTAGGAATCTGTATATTACTATAATGATTGTGAATAAAGTTATTTACTTTGCTCACTTGTGAAGAAAGTTATTTACTTTGCACGCTTGTGATTCAACATGCTACTTTGCTCACTATTTTAAGTTGAATAATAATGAATTTTGCTAACGATTGCGGAAAAAAAAATTGTCGTCATATAGAGCAATTCAATTCTGTTGTGTATTTGTCGCTGAATTCTAACATTTTTGACGAAATCAAGATCAAATTCGTCCTCATAGAAATGCATTAATGATAATGGATCCTACATTCCATATTTGATTTTGTCAAATACTATGTCACTACGAACTCAAATCTGTCAATAATTTTTTTCTTAAGCATGACATTTTAAAAAAACATCCGTACTTTCTATCCAACCTGTATCATAGTGAAGTGCAATTTACATTGTATGCTCCTGAAATAATTTTACTGAAAATATAAATCTGTTGGAGCAAATTTTATGGAATTTATATAAAATATGTGCACATTAATTTTTTTATTTTGTTGAAGGCATCCATAAATTTTAAAGCGTAACTACGCCTATGGGAACTAACTCTTAATGAAATGGGAAAGATTTTTTATGCTGGATTATAAATTGATATGTTAAGCCAGTATGTAAAACTTGCTAAGATAAATCAAGAAAATGAGAGTATTACGCATTTAAGTATCTACTTTGCAACATATTAAACATGAAACGACCAAAGAGAAAGTAAAAGTTTGATTGTACTGTGTTGGAAATATGCATATTAAAATGTTTTGATTTATAGTGATAATTATATTATTAACATTCTAACATATTTTAGTTTATTGCAGTAATATGAACATCAAGTCTTATTTTTTGCATATTTTATCCTTTTGTGTTTAAGTATGTATATTCATAATTAGTCCAATTTATAGGTAGAATTAATAAAATTTATGTCCATGCGTCTCGTGAAATTACAGGTAACAAGGTATTAGTAAAAAGTACAAGGTAAACTCACAAGTTTAGTGGCAATAAACACGGTTTACAACCTAAAAATAATTTCCGATCGCCCTCAGTCCAGCCAGAAGTATCATGTAAACATAGCCAAGTTAATGATCTCCTTTTTATGTGCGCTATCGAGTTTTTCACTGAAATTAGTTCAGATTTTTTTGTTTACACAAGCGAACTCGGCTTGTAATTTTAATTAACTTTGTTAGTTATCCAATACATTTTTCGCTCTTCTCAACCAAGTTGCTGAAGCATAGGGCCGGTCGACTTCATTAGGTTTTTGCATTGGAGAATTTTGGATTATACCAAATAGCAAAAATTTTTAGTTCAAAAAAATGCGCCTCTTGTGCCTTCTTCAGGAGCTACAATATTTTACCGAACAAAAAAAAGAATTTATTTTGTCTGTTAAAGAACATTTTAAACATTACCTATGTTCAAAAGTTATTTTCTCCTGGTTCTAAATTTTACGAGAACTGTAATTTTGATAATTTCTACAGGAATTCATAGTGAAAGGTAACATTTTCGCTCTGGTTAAAATTGCCAGTTTCACAAACAAAACTGAAAGAAAATGTGCTGTCAAATGACAAATTTATGATTGAAATCAATAATCCGATTGAATAATGTGGCTAGCACATTACCTTCTGTCAATGTATTTTGTACAAATCCCTTACCGATAATTCCTTCGAAAAAATTCTATATATCCAATAAAATTGTAACACAAACATAACTATTTTCTACAAATTCCATACCGAAAATTCCTTGGAAAAGATTGTATATATCCAATAAAATTATAACACGAACATATACTATGTACATTGCACTTGACACTGACTTCTGTCAATTAGAATATATATAAATAAATATCAAACAATGCGTTTTTTTCAATAAAAACTGTTAAGAACTTCTAATAAAGGTACTCCGGTTCGGTTGTTCAATTATAACCAAAATTTAATCAGCTCTTCATATGGATACACAAACGCACGTGCACACACACACACGCACACACACACACACACACACACACACACATCGTATTCTAAGAACCGTAAGACGAGCTTATTCATTAAATACCATCAATTTTTTTAACCAAAGACAATACTTTCCTTACCTAAAGGTGACGGAAGGTAAAACTAATAATAAATAAATAAATATATCATCACGGCATATTACCCATTTCTGGGTGTGCCACTATCTACAACAGATGTAGACATCGGTAATGATGACGATATATTTTACCGTGTGGGCCCTTACCACGCGTAACTTCACGGGCACTTATAGCTGGTGTAGAGAGTGCACCACAGGGGTCACTTTTGTGCCATTTAAAATTGGAAATATTTGGCATCTGTCGGGATCGAACCCGGTTTCCCCAGGTACGCGACCAGACACTCAGACACGCGGCCACGGGACCCCATAAAAAAATTTAAAAAATAATTAAAATTAAATAAAATAAATAATTAAAGTAACCATTTGCATATTTAAATTAATGATTTTTGACAAAACATTTATTATTTATTTCGGATTATTTAAAATGCTAAAATAAGATTAGTAAATTATACTAAATTATTAGACATAGTAGGACCTAATAAAATAATATCTAATTATAATTAGACAAAATTTCAATTATATTTGGTGGAATAAAATATTTGCGGAGCAAAATATCTAAGAGTACCTTGTCGCAACCTGCTGAGCGTGAAGTTCTACCAATACACTACTTTGTCTCCTTTGACAAGAGCGTCATTTTTCGTACATATTCGACTTCAAAGCCTGACTAATTCCTAAATATCAATCAAGTGTGCTGAGGTATAATTAAAACAGGCCCGAGCGTGAACGTATGAGCGCATGAGGAGCGTGACAGAGTACAGAGATGAGATATGGAATCGTTCAGTGTCGACGAGGGTTTCATAAATAAATCATGCGTGGCAAGTTGCAGACGTACACAAGCGTGGGCTCAAAGACATTCAGCTAAATTAACAATTTACTTCTACAAATATGTCATGAATAAATTGCTCATGGGTGATCTAGTTTTCTTCACCCCAAGCGGGAGGAATTCTTATTACGATGCTTGATGATGATGGAACATTACATACATTCAGGAAATATTGTTAAGCATGAATATTAAGCATGAATAATTGTTCTTGCAAGTCTTCTTCAGAATCAAAACTTTTTATTTTTATTAAAAAGAAAAAAGTATATACCGGGAAACTGGACCATAGAAAATGCCCAAAAGTAGCCTATTCATTTTAGACAAAAATGCTTCAAATGTTGTAGAGAATTAAATTCTGTTTCTAAATCAATAATCACATTTTCTTTTGCACGTTTCATAACAGGGATAATTGAATTTAAAATGTTATCAAAGTTACTTCTTTAGTGTTAGCCATGATATTGAAATAAAATCTCAAACAAATTTTATGACATTTTACCTGTCAGAAATTATAAAAGATAGTTTTCGTCAAAATAATACTACTTAATTATTTGTATCTTCTCTTCCTCTATACAGGGTGTCTCTCAAATAGGGGGACATGGCTTAACCATATATTCCTGAGGCTAAAATAAGAATATTTAACTAAACTTGCTTCTACCAGAAAGTGTACCGTTTAGCCAGAATTCTGCTTCAAAGTTCTTCAAAAAAAATTAATTTTGCTTATAATAACAGAACGCTTTATTCGATTTGGATGAAATTTGGTATGACAGTTTATAAGTCATCTTTTAAGATGATACTTGTTATTATTAGTGAACCACTAGTGAGTGAAACTTAGGTGTCCCAACATTGATTAGACTGTAACTTCTTAATGGCAACGCCGGTAACGTATTTTTTTTTTTTTTTTCAGAAAGATACATTCAATAGTAGACTTTTCTCTCTCTCTCTCTCTCTGTTTATTTTGTGATATCTGTTATGGTACCGTTCAGACAGAAAAAAATAAAACCTGAGTGACTGCATCGTGAATTTTTTTAAAATAAATTTAATCTAGCAGTCTCTCCAACCTCAGGATTCTGTGGTTAAGCCATGTCCCCCTATTTGAGAGACATCCTGTATTTTATAATTCCTGAAAGGTGAAATATCATAAATTTTGTTTGAGATTTTATTTCAATACCATGGCTAATGTTATAAAGAAGTAACTTTTATAAAATTTTAACTCAATTTGTTCGGTTAACAAACAGGCAGACATTATTTTGTAACCATTTATTACAAGGAATAGCGCTTTTTTCTCTTATATAAAATACCTTTATTTTCACGATAACAACAGTAATATGTATGTTATTGAAGTGGAGGGTTAAGCATAAAATTATTAAAATAATATATCATTGCATTTAAAAAAAAAAATCAGCAATTATTCTGACATCAAGTTTAAATAAGGAAAAATAAATTAGGTAAAGCCTCGTTCACAGCTCCGAAAATAATAAAAAAAACAATAAAATTTAATATGAAACATATCTCTCAATTTCTAATAGCTACGAAGTTATTTGAAAATTAAATAAAATAAAAAAATATATAAACAATGGATTCTGAAAGTGTTTACAGCTTTCGAAAATAAAATTAAACATGAGGCATAAACACAAGAACTTGCAAATGTTAAATATTTTACACAAAAATAAGCACATGCATGAAAACTGTCATTTGAGCTGTTAATTTAAGTTGTAGCAGAAGGATTTCAATTTAAATATAATTTTTAAAACTGCCTTAAGTCAAAAGTTGGAATAAATTACCTAGTTTATCCCGATAGTTTCAACCCGCTTGAAAATGGGTTGATTCGACCCGATTGAATTTAGCGGGTTGAAATGATCGGAATAAACGCATTTTCAACCGGGTTGAAATTTTCAACTCGACCCTATATTACAAATGGGTTGAGCTTATTCGACCGGATTGAATGTTACGGGATAAACGCTGAACCCGATCGAAACTTCGAAGGTAACTTCATTCATGTATAATTCACTATTTGTCAGCTGCATTTGGACTGTCAAACCGTTGTTTCGTGTGTGTTTAAAAGTGAAATAATTAATTAATAATTAAATAATGAAATTTTTCATTCGTGATCTTTTAATTTTACAAACATTATAAGGTACAAATAAAGTGGGTGTAGTTTTTTGATACCTACATTAATAAATAGCAATTAAGCATGAAATTTATTTGAATAAAAGCGTAAAGTATCTTACATAACGTTTTCGTGTAAGAGCTTTTCTTTTGTGGCACTTTTGATAAAATAATGCACTTGTGGACAATAACATATGCACAGTTTGTGAATAAAAAGTATATAATGTTATTACTTTTTCTTGTTCCATTTTCGATTATTTACGCAAAAATCAAGTAAACATAACCAACGAAAATGACATTTGATAAATACACCTGAAAACGTTTTCGATCGGGTTCAAATAGGATCCACTCAACCCGCTAGAACAAAAGTGAGATAAACGGTAGAGAGTTAACCTTGAAATTCAACCGGATCGAATTTCAACCGGGTTGAAACTATCGGGATAAACTTAGTAAATGATTGCTTACAGTGCTTTGAAAGTATGAAGTTGTTATTATTGCTTATTAATTATAAATATATTAAATGACAGTTGATGTTTTATTTTTGAAGCTGTGAACACCAACCATAAAGTCTTATTTATAAATTTTATTTTATTTATATTTCTTATTTTCGTAGCTGTGAATGGATCTTAAAGGTGTTGAAACGAAACTACATCATTTTTCAATTAATATGGCGTCTGCCGGTGTAAAATGATTTGTTAAAGTAATAAAGCATAATCAAAACATGTTTTATGAATCCTCCACATCATCAACAAATTTCCTCATGTACTAATCTCGTCTTTTCAAATTCCAATTACTTTGTACATGTAGCAAAATGTAGCTCGAGGAAGGTAAGGCTGAAACAATCTTCCAAAATATACAAAAGCGCATTTCATCTCGCTGTACAGCCTCATTATATCGTTAATTAAACCAAAAGTACAACCATGGAAGTTCACTAGACTCATTCGACTAACGAGTAACACATAATATTTACATTTCATAACATCTCCGGCTACAATAAGGAGCATAGAAACTTAGCAACAGGCTGGTACTTTCCACAAAGATGCATATTTTTTGAAAATCGTAAGTATGGTATAGTCTATAGTGACAATATTGAAGTACTTAATACATATTTACACTTTGACTAGAGTAAATAATTAAATTATACGTGTACTTGTAAATTTTTAACTCACAAGTGTTTATTTTAGTCTCGTTATATTGAAATAATAAGGGGTTGATTACAACAAAGAATATTTTGATTATAGACTGATTACAAGAAGGAATCCGGCAATATTTAAATACTAGCATTTTTCGAAGAATCAAATATACTTATGATTAACAATTCTGAAATCCTAGTGAAATCATTTTGTTTTTTTCTGCCAATATTGAACTTCCGATTTACTATCAAAATTTAATGATAAAAAAAAGGAAAAGAAATATACCAAACGGATAATTTGCTGGCATTGCTATCTTGCAAATTAAAAATATAAAATTGTTGATTACAACAAACGATTTTCATTATAACCTAATAATATAGATTAGTTCAAGAATGAATGTAACAAAGGTAATCAATATTTTGAAACTAGTATTTTGAAGAATCAAAAGTATAGTTTAAACTTTAAAGCGTGTATTAATGACACAAAAATGTTATATAATATAATACTTTTATTTGTAATTCAATGGCGTATTTTTAAAGAAATAAATATTGCATTTACAATTTATTAATTGTTAATCGAATTTTATTTAGTTTTCACATATGAATTCAAACTTCGCGCGCTATCATTGGCAGAATATGGCGGCGCTAGCTATATTGGGCACACTTTTAATTTCGATTTTTAATAAAACATAACATAAATTTGACTTTTATATTTACTTAATAGCCTAATGGCTATTTATATACTTTTATTTGAAATCTTCACTAAAGTGTACAAAAATCGTCATTAACAGCCCGATTCACAAAAAAGTTTAAGCTAATCCTCATATTTGGATTAGTGAATTCTATTCTATTCCGGTATTTAAAATTTAATTTTCATGATATTATCTATAAAGGTACTAGGAATAGATTAGACTATATTTTAAGTTATAAACTGTCAAAATAAGAGTAGAATTCGCTAATCCAAAAATGAGGATTAGCTTAAACCTTTTTGTGAATCGGGCTGTAAAATCTCAGAAATCGACATTAAAGTAATCCATTATACGCCTATGCAATTGCAGTGTTACCAACCAAAATTTAATATGCACCTCGGCACTGAAATTCCTTTTTATCACTCTTTCGGTAAATTCCAAATTCGTGATAAACAATAAAACTTCAGTACTTTGACATAAAAATATTAGTACACATTATCAAAATATTTTTTTTCAATTAGGCCTATTCTAAAGATCTCTGGTTAAAAATTTAACTACCAGTTAAATAATATTAAATCAGATTATTGACAGAAATTGTAAATTTGTCATTTGACAGTTCATTTCGTTTCGGTTTTATTTATTTAACTGGTAATTAAAATTTTAACCAATCATGGTAAGACTGGCCCTTAGTGATACTCCCCTATTTAGATAAAAAGCGCTATCATTATAAAAGTGCGCTCGTAATACAGGCCATTGTCTTTAAAAATATAAGCAAAAATTCCTGATGGAACTTCCTGTTTCATTTGAAGTTGAGGATAAAAATAATAATTAAATAAAAGGGCTCGTAAAAATGAAATTCCCACATAGCAACTATAAAAGAAAATGAAACATTTTCGCTATTCATTGCTAGACAGAAATCTCCTCAATAAAAGTTTCAAATAGCATTTTAAAGGCATGTGACATAAATGAACAATAAAGTTATTTTCCCAGTCCGAGTCCCACACTCACACTGCACTGGCACATAGAACGGGTGCGAGGCATTAAACGTAACACAAACCAGCGACATAACAATTACTGGCGCTAAGCTAGCCGGCTATCGTAATCGCAGCCCAGGGAATAAAAATGACAAGATCTTTAACTTCCAATAATGTCGCAGTAAATATCAAATAAAACATAATTTAGTGTTCACCATCGACTTTATACAACTTTGTGGAATTGAGAAACTGGAGATTATAGCCAATAGTCATACGAAACCAATGAGGAAATAATGTAGTGAAGTCTTGCTGGAATTCTATACATTCATTCATGCGAATGTCTCTGTTTGGAATGTACATTCAGCCTTTACTCACATTTACATAAAATCACTAATAGTTAACAGGAAACTCATTAAATTTGCGTCTTATAGACACATTGTTTACATTTCTAAATACTTTCCATTTCTCTACTCCATACAAGAGTTTTTTTACCTTCCGCTACCTTAGGTAAGGGAGGTATAGGGATCATGCTAAAAATCGCATAAAGATATCTTAGTGAATAAGCACATTTTGATGTCCCCAGAATCCGATTTTAACATTTTTACAATGATCAATCAGAAAATTTTGAAATTTTATATACTCATACTAATGTAAGAAGAGCTTATTAGTTTTTAATGTATATCGAATAACCGGAAGTAATTCACTGAATATAATTATTCAGCAACTTTTACTAATAAAAATTTAATATAATAGCAAAATCCTCAATTTTATGATAATAGCATTTAGTAAGGATCTTTAAATCACTTTAAATATAAAATAATGTATTTTTGGACATCATCTTGCAAAATGTAATTGCTTCCTGACAGTGACATTTGTTTAAATATGTCAAAATTGTTATTAAAGTATTATGTTTTTGTTTGACGCATAGGCAAGATGATGTATAAAAATAAATTATTATATAAATTTATATTTAAAGTTATTTACATTCGAGTGCGTGTAAAATACTTCACGCACGAGAATTGTATCAAATTTTTTGGCCGACGATAATGAAAATAACTTTTTTTAATGAGATAGGTTGTACTTCTGAAAAGGGTTAGTTTAAAGTATTGGGGTTAAGTCAATTTCCAAATTTGATTTTACTTACCTTCATTAGAGTACTTCTTCTAACGAAAATTTATTTGTAATAATAGACGTTGTTTATGACTGATAATATGTTTATTTGCTCATGCTTTCTTCGTAATAAATAATAGGTAGGTGTCGATATTTGACATTTCAGCAATGTTCGCCTCGCGTATTTGACAGGTATATCGATCTGTGACTATGTCGGTAAAGGCGGATTTTTACAATAATGACAGATGTCGTTGCCGTGATTTTGGTTTATAAATTAATTTTAAATATAGGAAATGTTAAAGTAAAAAAATAACTTAAGTAGGTAGTTCTTTTTTACATGAACTTTATTATAGTAAAGATGATTTCTTTTCTAAATGCCCATAAACGTCCAGTGTATTTTGATTATTTTACCGCATAGTTAGACAAGTTACAACACAGTAAGCGTAAAATGTAGGTTACACTTGCTGTGTATACAATTTTAAAGTTCCCATTACACTTCAGGAGGGCAAAACGTTGTTTACTAAATTCTATTATCTGAGGAGTGAAGGATGGAAGATTTAACTCTCTCTCACTGCAAATAATTGTTTTATTTTCAAACGAGGTAGTGAAACGTTGTATGGTAATGTAATGTTACAATTTGAATGTGCTGTTATCTATTATCACGTAGTAAGATATTCAATTTATTTGACGTATTTAGATAAAATCAAAAACTGTAAAACCATCCCGGGCCCTTACGTCACAAATTTGGCAGCGTTTCAAACGTAGTAAAATGTGTTCATGCATTTAAAAAAAAATGGAAACATATTTAAACATTTAGTTAGTGTTTTCATGAATGTATTGTAATATATTTTAGTGTACTAGTGTTATTTTTCATTATTTTGATTATGGTGGAAACCCCTATTGGAGCAGGAAGAAATAAACAATTCACAGTGAACCACACTCATATTTCAAGCGAATAAACAAACACGATGAAATCATAGAATCAGGGATGAATGATCTCGTCCATAAAGGCACAATCATAAATAAGCTACATGTGTTAGTCGATCAGAACAGTACGCAGAGGAAATCTCAATGTTCGCAATGCAAACCGCGCTCATAAACTCTCATATTATTTTATCACGCCAGTCAGCCATAACACTAAAAGCTGATTCAATCGAAGCCGACATTACCAGCTCGCGTACTTTAAACCGATTTAAAATAATGCACTCGAGAACTTTACGAATCGAAGCGAAAAAGGAGAAAGAGAAACTTATGGAATAAATTGAAAACTTTCAAAGGAATATCAGGTTATATAAAGTTACTTATGGGACCTGTTAGAAGTAAGTCTGCTCTAGTGTTTTACTTATGAAGCTACACACTCATAATATTCAATATAAACGAGACCTTTAAAATGTTAGGTTTCACTCATAACAAACATAATAGACATCTCTACTCATATATCCACATTCCTATGTCTGATACACATGTAGCGGAATTCTATTTACAATATATTTCAAAGTTAGAATCATAGAATATACGGTATGTTGTTATGTCTGGATTTGAAATTCCTTGATTGAATGCACCTGTCGTCTAGAGTATGAATCAAATAAATTTTAGAATATTAAATATTGTTTAATACTGCGCATGAAATATGTTTCGTACTTGGATACAGAATTGGTAATCTTCTGTTTTGTTCACTCTAGTTATTCCTGTGAGAACAAAATTTATAACATTTAATATAATTCTTTTTTTATTGCTTTAAATTGTGAATTTTCTATTGCCTCGATCTCACACATAAGAAACATTAGCTTTGTTCGATGACATGTACTAGGCCGCCCTAGTGTTAACTTTCTTACACTAACATGTTTTATGAGAAACGGGCAGCTTCTGGCAGGATGTTCGATGACAAAAATTTTAGGAACTAGTGCTCACGTTTCTGACCTGACTCGCGAGGTGGTGTAGAAAGTGCAGAGTAGGAGTGGGGGTAACTAAATGTTGTTCGGTAGACATTTTAATTCTATCCTATCTACACATCTGTTTATTAACCTAAAATTTTACACACTGAGAAAATAAAATAATGGATTCAGATATAGTATATTATCTTTGTTTTGTTATTTAAAGAATTAATTAATATATCTGTCTCTGAATCTGATGATGAATCAAGTGATGATTGATCTTCGTCAGAATCGTTTATTAATTCAAACATTATGCTCTTTAAAACAGACATTTCTGCAGTCACTTCTTTGCAGCTTTATGATATGACTGTGTTTATAAACAACCTAACCTTTTACACCTTTGGCTACGCTTGGCTTGATTACTCACAACTGAGCAAACTTGCCCAAATATACACTAGTGTGTTTTATGAAACCACAAGAATTAGACTGAACTAGTGTACACTACACTGCACTGCACTATTCTGTTCTGCACTTCAAGCACTTCTCATCGAACAGAGCTAATAATTCAACAACAAACTTGGTACTCAATCGATGCAGTTTTTCACTCTGAATATTTTTCTTCGTTGCACTTTTGTTTTAAAATCAAGAAGTAAATAGATATCGGCAAATCAAAATTTTAGCATTGAATTTCCCATGTTGGGAAAAAAGTAGACATCCGGTATAAAACACTAACAAAAAAATCTGTTTTGGCCAGCACAAGACCTCTCGTCATTTCCATACTAGGCTATATAAGTACACATATTGTATTTAATAAACAAAAAATTCTAATCACATCTATTATTCAAATATTTTTATATTTTTAAATTCGCTCTATAAATAAGTTTCCTCCTACAATTCTAAATGTTCGAGATTCATCAAATTCAATGTCGAGATTGGCGGTATTTCTGATGAGTATATGTAATTTATGTATCTATAATTTTAAATATTTAATTAATAATAAAATAAGAAATATTATATGGACTTCTCAGAAAAAGACTTCAGTAATAGATTTGGATTTTTAACACTGACATTTTTCTGGCAATTACAAACATTTTAATTTTTCAACTGGTTTCCATGGAGTTATTTGGGCTGTGAAATTAATTAAAACGGATTATTTTATATATTTATAATTCTCTATCTCTAAATCTATAGACGATATAATAAAAATGTCCAATGTATCAGATAGAGAATTTTATATTCTTTAATCTTTGTAATAACATAAAATAATATTTTTTTTACTACTTCCGGTTGACCAATGGGGTCATGCCAAAAAAAAATGTTGCTGATATTTTTATAAAAATAGAATCTATGACACTTATTATCCATATTGCAACATAGAACATCTCAAAATATAATACTTTTCATTCATAATTTACTTAAAAGATATTCGCGGTACGATTTTCTGTGACGGCTACTCACACAACGACACTAGTCACACGTACATGAAGGTCACAATGTCAAACTTCAAACGCGAAATTAAACGTAAGATCAGTGTAAACTAACCAAATATTTATAAAGCTGTCAGAGGAAAAGTGCGCTCTATTCAATCTTTTTTGTTTCATAAAGATTTATTTATTTCATTAGAGAGATATTATTTTTAATTGCAGGTTTGTGTGCTTGATATATTATTTAATACATAAAAGTGCAATCATTGTATATTTATAATGATAAAACATGGTGAAGAAGAACTGTGCAGTTCCAACTTTTGGAAACAATTTATTTTAAAAAAACCAAAAAAACTATTTATAAACAATCTTAATTTACATTTTGTCCGCCAGGGTGAACTGGAATCGTTCAGATACATGACGAATGCGCTCACGTGTCCTCATTGAGATTTGAAATTGACCCCTATTTTAAAAAAATTATATCTACAAAACAATGCACACCAATGACGTGAAAATATTATTTACATATACTGTGACCGGTAGACTTCCAGGAAAAAAATAAAACAGAAAATGTGGCATGACCCCATTGTTACCAAAACCGTTTCAGCTCATACCAGATTGTCTTATAGAATTTGAGAAACCGTCCTTCCAACATCCAAGTACACACGCATCTACACATACGCATCTACACACGCATATACATACACACAAACACACCACAAAAACATCATTGTAAAAATGTTAAAATAGAATTGTGGGGTCCTTAAAACGAGCTTATTCACTAAAATCTGGTTATGTTGATTTTATAAAGAATTCAATACCCCTCTTAGCGAAAGGTAAAAATGACAATATTTGAAAAAAATTAAACAGTTTTTCGGCTTTTTCCTTGTTAAATGCCTGGTCGTGTTCACTCATCTTTGAAAATTCAAATTTTCAAAGTTTTATTATTTCTATTATTACTTGTTTATTAGAAAATTCTTCGATAATTTCCTGGTGTGTACTGTGAATATTATATTCCTGCTGTAAGCTTGTTATAGTTTATGATCTGTTCAGAATTCCTCCATCCAATATCAGCGAAAATATCAATAGTCCGATATTTCATTTTGAATAATTTTGCTACAATTCCATAGTTTAAAATCTATGAAATGGTCGAATGCGCGTGCACACTAACTCTTCAATCCTTTATCGTTATGAGTTGTAGCATTCCGAGTGTCTCTGTTTCCTTTATCCGTGATTTAAATTCTCAAACAACTATTTACGCCCACGGAACAGCGGAGAACATTTCTCCACGTACTTTTCAGCTTTTCCTTTCTGTACGCATCGAAAGGAATTCTTTACAAGATACCATCAAGATAGAATCAAAAGCGGGAAGAGGAATATCTAAAGGCTATAAAATGGTTAAATTATCAATAAATACACGCATCAACCAAGTTTTTTTTTTTTCAGTGATTGGTGATGCATTCAATATTTTTCACCACGAAGAGTAGAAATAACACAAATTAAAAATTTGTGAGAAAGAAATTGCTGTGTTTGAGATTCACAAGCTTGACAAAGTTGAGTTTACACAAATCTTATTTTTGAAAAAAAAAATTGAAATTTTGTCTAATTTTATTTAGATATTATTTTATTCTCCAATTTGTCTAATAATTTTGTATAATTTGCAAATCTTACTCTAGCATTTTAACTTATCCGAAATACCGAAATAGATAAAAAATAATTTGTAAAAAATCGTTAATTTAAAAATATGCAAATGGTTACTTTAATTACTTATTTACTTATACTTAGTACGATATAAATGTAATAATTTCATCTAATTTTGAATTTAATTTTACTATAATTTGTTACTACAAATTTATAAAATTTAACGAAATCAACTTAGATATTTTAATGAAACATATTAGTAGGCTGAGAAATAAGGAATTTATTTAGTTAATTTAACTACAATTTAGATGTTTTTTTTTGTGTACCAGTACAGCGAAGAACGCTCGGAAAAACCCAAAAAAATGTCTGGTCGGCTTCTTAAAACTTTTCTACCTTACCAATGTTTTAATATTTATTATTATATTAATGCAACTGCGGCAGCAATTATTATTATTTTTAAAATTATGTCTGTGTGTGTGTGTGTATGTATGTGTGTGTGTGTGTGTGTGTGTGCGCGCGCGCGTGTTTGTGTGTGGATGTGTGTATGTATGTTTGTCTGGATGTTGGAGGGACGATTCCTGAAAAACTATAAGACTTAAAAAATATTTAACTGCAGTTTCCTCAATCTGATATTCCTAGGAAGATCTGAAAAGGTTTTGGTAACAATTGGACAACCGGAAGTAGTAGTTTCTTAGAAATTTTTTTCTAAATATAATTTTCTGGAAATGTTTGTTATTACAAATATTAAAGAACAAAATTCTCCATCTAATACACTTAAAAAATTTATTATATCTTGCATAGATTTAGAGATAAAAACACTATAATATATAGAATATTCTAATCGCAGAGGCTAAGGCAAATGTTTATAACATAGTTTGTAAATGACATATCTCAGTGTCAAAAATCAACAGTTTTAGTCACATTCTGATAGTTTTTTCTGGGAAGTATATTTAATCTTTCTTATTGTTTTATTAATGAAATATTTGAAATTATAGGTAAAATGCATATATCTATCAGAAATACCGACAATCTGGTTAATGAAATGGAAGAATCACTGACAAATAGGAACTTCCTCATACAATGAAAAATAGATATAATTAGAATTATATGTGTGTAGAAGACATGTTAAATATAATCAAAAACAATATTTGGGTAAAGTTCTGTAATTTTTTGTTATAAATCGACGGTTCGAAAGCGAAGTGCAATACAATACTTATATAGCCTTATATGGAAATGGCTAGACGTCTTGTGCTGGCCACAACAGATTTTTTAATATGTTATATACATAATTTTTAGTATTAGAAATTTAATAGTTATAAAATAGACTTAACAGTTGTCAGTTGACAGTTCAGGTTAAAAGTTTGCAATCTTTTATTCTTACGCATTGCTCTTAGTTCTTAAGTATAGCGCTTATTTATTAATTATAGCTTTTACACATGAATGTTATGAATTTGTTATTTGATATAGATAAAAAGTTTTATTATGTCATGATATTAACATCATAATTATTAACTATTTTTACTCAACGAGGTTAAAAAAGTATACTATTTCGCTTCTTTTAATATAGAATCCCTTTTTAATGCCGGTCACTCTCATGCTTTAAATATCCCTACCAGAGTTTGCTGGTCAACCAGCAAGACAGATTGTCGCGATAATTACTAAAGTTTGGTTATGGTCTCACTCCCTCTCGAATAATACCCTCCTACCCTAACTGACCCCGGTATTTATCGACATCAATGCGTCCGTAAGAAAATTCAACCCTCACATTCGCGGAAATTTACTGTGTCCACTACAAGGTTCTTGTTAAGATTTTTGGGATGGCAGTAAATTTTCGAAATTATAGCTTAATGTGGACATTACTGGATAAAGGATAATGGTAACGCTTTTGGGTAGTGTAATAATTTGCGGACGAATTCAAGCGAATTATTTGAAATTTGTTGGTTGATGCATCATTAATTCGAATAATTATGACTGGATATTATTTTATGCTTGTTCGAACACATACATAATTGTCATCACATGTCATGTACAGAAATCATAGCGATTATAAAAGAGATTTTTAAAATATAATGTAACTAAAACTATTGAAATTCGGCCAATATTCTGAACTAAGTTGCAACGCATGAATTTGATTCCAAACTAGAAACATACTTAAATTGTTAATAGTATATTATACGCCAAGGTTGAGAAGATAATATTATTATTGACCCAGCGCCATTATTGTAACCCGAGGGCGCACCCCGAGGGATACAAGGCGCCTGGTCAATAATGATCTTCTCAACCGTGGTTTATATACTATTTTTTTCACTACTAGCACATAAATCCTATTTGAATTTTTTTTTTATTGATAATAACAATCATTTTGACATTAATAATTACTTTACTTATTTGTTAATATTCACAAAAACAAAGTAGGCTGAATTTCTTTTTATCTGACGTTTCGCTCATTTCGCTGGTTTGATAACCTCACTTATGGGCCTTGATTTGTATTTGATTTAATTATTTAATAAAAACACTTTATGCTGTCACAGTCAGCAGCCTTATTAGTTTATTATTATTTTTAAATAAATCTATGGAAATGTATTTACCTACAAATACTAAAAAATAATGATTTATTCATTCCTACATCTACACTACACACGTTTCACATTTTCACCAAAACAGCACAGTGGCCAGGCGAGGCGGCAGCGTAGGTCAATTTAAAATTAAGCGGCAAATTTAAATTATATACTTAACACCTTTCTTGAGCTTAATGAGTTAAATAATATTTGGATTTGGAGGCTTGAGTTTGATTGAAAAGTAACAGTTTTCATTATAGACCAAGGTTAATAATAAATTATTATTGACCTAGGTTACCATGGTTACAAGCAAGCGGTAGTGAAAAACAATTTCTCATGTCAAATAAAGGTAAATAATAGTGGGTTCCTAGGCTAGTAGTGAAAAAAAAATATTTCAGGACAATACTAATAATATTAATAATAACAACGTTTTAGATTTATGGGGTCCCATGGCCGCGTGCCTGAGTGTCTGGTCGCGAACCTGGGGAAACCGGGTTCGATCTCGACAGACGCCAAATATTTCCAATTTTAAATGGCACAAAAAAGTGACCCCTGTGGTGCACTCTCCACACCAGCTATGCGTGCCCGTGAGGTAACGCTTGGTAAGCGCCCACACGGTAAAATATATCGTCATCATTACCGATGTCTACATGTGATGTAGATACTGGCACACCCAGTAATGGGTAATATGCCGTGATGATTATTTTATTTAATTTTGCTTTGAAACAATTTAAAACTTTTACATACCCTTATTATAATTCTATTTGTATTTGGCAGTTTGTAGCTGTTGTAAAGTGCTTAACTCGCCGATGGCAACAAAAACATCCCCGCAATCAATACGGTTGAAGGGAAACTTTGCTACATCACCTGAAGTTCGCATTTTTCATTGGCGAACACCGCACCCACTGCAGCCAACTTAAAAACTTTTATCAACAAGTTGGAGAAGGAATTTAATTTAACATCGGTTCGAACCGGAAGACAAAGTAATGAAATATACCATTTTCCGTTGCAAAGAGAATTTTGACATTTTATTATTAATCCGACGTGTTTGCGTGCTCATTCCACTGGAATTTTTACCGGTTACCGGTTCACGGGTCGAGAATATTAAAATGCGTCAAGTTAAATTTCATCTGGCAGAACTGGAGCCAATATTATGAAGGTGATAATATTTCCCGACATATAAAATCTACGTAATTAAATTTATTTTAATAGGTACAGATATTTTTTAAAAAATTTGTTGTGGCTATCACCAGACATTTCACCATTTCCAAATTAGGCTATATAAGTATTGGACATATTTCATATTTCTGATACACACAAAAAAACACATATCTTCTTTGTATATTTTTATATTTTTTAATTCATTCTATTCACTCTTATTCTTCTAATGTTCGAGATTCTTCCAATTCATTGATGAGATTGGCGGTATTTCTGCAGGTTATATGTAATATATGTATTTATAATTATAAATATTTAATTAATAATAAAATAAGAAATATTTAATGTACTTCCCAGAAAAAGCCTTCAGTAATGTCTCTGGCTTTTTGACACACATTTAACTGTCAATTACAAACATTTATTATTATAATTCTTTCGTATTCCTCTTCTGTACATCCATATGAAGAGTTGTTTAGATTTTGGTTATAATTGATCCACCGAAGTACCATTATTTGAGGTTTTTCTTAAAAAAACGCAGTTAAATATTGTTTTTTGACATTTTGTTATTATACATATTAAAGAAAATATTCTTCTCTATACAGTTTGATTACACATTTTCCTTCATATTCAATAGATGTAGATTTAAAGCATTATAAAGAAATTAATTTTCAAAAATTAGTCAGCTTTACTATTTATCATGGAAACAGCTGATGCTGATATATCAGTTGCAAGTGCAAAACCAAATATGAAAAGTGTAGGATCACAAAATTGGTATGTCATAGTGCTCCTCGCAAGTGACACGCAGAGAAAGGCCAAAGAGAAGATGGAAGGACTGTATCGCAAAAGACTGAAAGGAATGCCTGTGTCAAGAAGATGTGTTGGACAGGAATGATTGGAAGAAAAGAGAAAACAGCTACCTCTAATAAAATAGGGGAAGCTGAAGAATAAGAAGAAGTGTCAAGTGTATTTTATTTAGTGTATGTTATAATTTTATTGGATTTATAGAACAGAAATAGTATGTGTTCGTGTTTGATTTTACATGATATTATATAGAATCTGTTCCAAGGACCTTTTGGTATGGGATTTGTACAAAATACATCGAATTGACGGAAGGTTTTGTGCTGGCCACAACAGATTTAAACACTAAATTAAGTATTTGAGTTACGTGAAGATATAAATTAAAATATAAATATTAATACACCTTAGATTTTTTAAATTTGAAAGGTTTATCAAAAATTTGAACACAAAACAGGGTAAAAACAAAAACTGGATCAACATATTTCCATTAAAAGAAACATCTTATTTATTAATGTCGATCAAAGTAGCACTTTTATCGGAGTGTGCTCTAATCACCACTACCGACAATAAAATTAAATCTTGCTCATCATTGCGATTGCTCCTAATCAAAACACTATTTATATCATTAAAAGCAATCTCGCAAACTAATAAAACCATGAAAGTGTACTAAAAGCATCATATAACAATTTCTTAAGCAGCTCCTCTAAAACAAACAAAAGTCATAATAACACGTTTGGCCGGATGTAAAAAACAAGAGTTTAATTGAAGGCAGTAGCTCATAGATGTCACTAGCAGAGCACTGTAGCACAAATTAGATCGTTACAGATCTGAATGTCTTCTTGTTATGTTAACCGGGATATGATAATGATTCAAGGCTGAGTGAAAATAAAACTGTTCTCCTGGCCTTGGAGGAAATTGTATTCGTTGCGTGTAAACAGCAAGAATTGCCTTTATCTGAATAATTGCAACGAGTTATAAATTATTGTGTCTATTCTGGCCATTAATTTCTACGTGTCTTTTTTATACCTCCCGCCATATGCAATAGCAGACGAGTACCATTGCTTGTTACATGCATAGTGCTTGCTATCTTATCTTCAGATAACCAACTATGAATGGTAAATTTTATATTGTTTTGCAGACATAGATTAATATGTTTAATGTTTATAAAAAAAAAAAATCGAAACCTATGATCCAACTGTTGGTAGTTTTATTTTAGTAGAGTTTAATAATTCGAAAATATAATATCTTCAATAAAATTAAAAACTTCCAGAAAAGTGGTACTCGGATCGTTCGCAGTAGACTTCTGAAAAAAGGCATAAGTTTCTCCAATTTTCTACTATAGCTACTTAGATATTAGATAACTTTTTGTATTGAAGTGTGTTTCACATGAAAAAAAATCTGTTGTTGCCAGCCCAAGACCTCTCGCCATTTCCATATTAGGCTATATAAGTATTGTATTGCACTTCGCTTTCGAACCGTCGTTTTATAACAAAATATCACAGAACTTTACCCAAATATTGTTTTTTATTGTATTTAACATGTCTTCTGCCCACATATAATTCTAATTATATCTATTTTTCATTGTATGAGGAAATTTCTAAATGTCAGAGATTCTTCCAATTGATTAACCAGATTGGCGGTATTTCTGATGGATATATGCATTTTACCACAATTTTACCTATAATTTCAAATATTTAATTAAAAAAACAATAAGAAAGATTAAACATACTTCCCAGAAAAAGCTATCAGAATGTCACTAAATGTTGATTATTGATACTAACATGTGTCATTTACAAACTATGTTATAAACATTGGAATTTGTCAACTGGTTTCCTTAGTGCCTTAGCCTCTGCTTATAGTGTCTTTATCTCTAAATCTACACAAGAAATAATAAAAATTTTAAGTGTATTACATGGAGAATTTTATGTTCTTCAATATTTAATAAAAAAAACTCCCAAAAAATTATATTTCGAAGAATTTTTCTAAGAAACTACTACTTCCGGTTGTTCAATTGTTACCAAAACCTTTTCAGTTCTTCCCAGGAATGTCAGATTGAGGAAACTGCAGTTAAATATTTTTTAAGTCTTATAGTTTTTGAGGAATCGTGTCTACAACATTCAGACACACACACACACACACACACACACACACATCCACACACACACACACCATTTTAAAAATGTTAGAATCGGATTCTAGGGACCCTAAATCGTGCTTATTCAATAAAATCTGGATATACAAATTTTAGCATGAATCCAATACCTCTCTTAGCGAGAGGTAAAATTCTCATTTCAAAATCGTTAATTGTATGACTAATAATTCTTTTCAGTATACTGATATAATAAGCATAAAAAAGAATCCAGTTTGAAATTTTATTTTGAACTCAAATTGATGAATTTTTTTTATAAAAATGAAGAAAGAAATAGTATATTTTATTTGGAAAATAGATGTCATTAGGTACCTAATTTAAGCTGTTTTTAAAACTAAAAACGTTTTGAAAACGGTTTCGAAGTATATTATTTTTGTATTTTTAAATCTACGAATATATTTAAAAGGTAGGTAACTGTACTACTTCATTGACGAAGAAATTTGTTAGTCAATTTTTCGTAATTGGATTAAATAAACTAACGCAATTCTGATAATATTATTTTTTTATTCAAAAAAAACATTCCGTTAACGTTATTTACGAAAATAATGGAAAATTCATTTTTTACTTGACCACGTCAATTTTATCATAGATGGTAATTCAAAGTTATTAAATTACCGTGAAAATAACGAAAATGCTTGAAAGCCTCTGGCATTCAATTATTTGGCGCCAACCAATTTTTTGTTCATTTAGTGGTAATTGAATTAAAATGAGTAAATTACATCCATTTAACAAAGAATTTAAATCGTTTTATAAATCACATCGTTGCATGCGATAAGCGATAAACACAAATTCGACTTTAATATTTCGAAATCACGAAAAGTGAAGGTACTAAAGAGGAGGATACATTAATCATAACAAACCGAAATGATAGTAATTAAAACTTACAAATTAGCAACAAACACCATAACTTAAATCAATTTAACAACGTTAAGTTCATAATGCTTCGCAGTTAAAGCAAAACAAAGTAAAAAATAGCATATCTAATCCGAAACAAACGTGCGGAAAAAACAAAAACAACCGCGATCTGATATAAGGGGAACAGCCTCGGACGTACTTGGAAGGAAAATGAGAAGACAGCGGCGCCAAACAGTTTCAGCGAGAACTATTTGCTTTATTACTCATCAACAAACAAGCGCTCTACTACACCAACTAATATGAATACACTGAAGGCTTATCTTAGAAGATAAATTAAATGATTCCCATCCTGTTATTTCTAATAAGAAAAAAATATATCTGGTTGTTAAGAATCAGAAGAAAATAGCACAGCATTATAACGTCTAAATAATGATGATGATTGAAGGACAATTATATAAATAATCGATCTTTTGAATCGATTCTCTCACTTTAGATTTTTCCATGTAGGTGTATATTCTCAACTATGAGTAATTTTTTTTTATTCACAATCATTATAGTAATATACAGATTCCTAACCTTTTGGAGGTTGGAAAATACGTCATTCCTAACTTTAATGACAATCTCTTGGGTTGGAAATAACAGATTCCACTTCCATCTCTTGGGTTGGAAATGTTTATGTAGGGGTTACCTAGCAACATTGCCGTAGATCCCCATAATTAAGTAGGCTAAACAAATTTTAAGGCAGCTGTCAAAATATTAATAAAATTAAAGGTTATAATTCATTGATTAATTTTGAAAATTATTGATTTAAAAGGAGGAGTGAATAAAATAGTATACATAACCTCGGTGGGAGTTTCATAACAGCCTCGCGCATTATCTCACCTCGATACATAAGCCCTCGGCTGTAATGAAACATCTCCCACCTCGGATGTAATATACTATTATTTACATGCATTTCCGAAGTCCCCTGCATCTATAGGTAAATTTCTAGGATGACTTTTTAATTGTCATCTATTAACATCTTCCACTTTCCAATTTTATTTATAAGCATCTACCAGAGCGATTTTGGTATTTTTTTTCTGAAAACTTACTATAAATGTACAAAACTTAAAGTCTCCGTTTTCGATTCAATCTCTTATCTATTTGCCTCCAAAATTCTCATTGTTTATTTCCTTCTATAAACAAATAATGTTAGTACATATTTCAATTTTCAGTCATATAAAAATAAAAGTTCAGAATTAATTAGTACCTGAAGAATCAATCCAAAGATTTGGATTTTTAAAATCATTCATAATATTCCATTACACTGGATCGCCCATTTAAAGAGTGTATTAAAATTTATGTGAAGTCTTAAAAATTCAATAGATATTTCAGTTTTATTTTAAATAAATTAGGGCTAGACTTTTGTTGAATCAATTTTTAATTATCTTTATCTACTTCTACATATCCCTGATACCAAACCGTTGTCAGGTGTAGGATTTCCTTTCTTTGATGTTATTTTTTAATGAATTCCTTCCTCTTCTATGTAACCTTTGCAATCTTTTACATTTTTGCCAATTTTATTTCCCATTTCTGCCATTCTTCCTTCTCTAGATTTTATTCTACTCCGTTTTTCTTACTAGACTGATCACATTATCGGTCGGTACCACCTCAGTAGCTTCTTTTCTCTCTTGTTTACTAAATGTACTTAGGCTGTGTCCGATATTGCACTTTTATCACCCTAATATCCAAATACTAAATTTATATGCCGTAAATCTAGTAATTATTTAGGATTTTAGGAATTAGATTATATGGTTTTGCAGGAGCACACTATGCCTTGAAGTTGACGCGCACTAATTAAACAATTCATGTTTGTTGCTACAATTTATACAAATGTCAAATTAGTGTCAAAGAATATCTTCCTAGCTTCTATTTTATTAAATATAATATTAACATTTACTCTCAAGCATCAAATTGAATCGAATTGTATAATTCATTTTAGTTGTTGTAAAGTGTTGTCTTACAAACCAATGGATATCACTAGTGTGCCATTCGAGTTGTATTTATGTGAACAAGACCTAAATCCTAAATACAAAATGCCAAAATGCGACAACGGACACAGCCATAGTCCCATTTTGTTTTTTCTACAATGTTCCTGAGATATTTCATCTCCGTTGCGTATTAGTACTTCGATGGACCGGAAGTATAAGAAAAAAGAATTAATCGGTCATAAAATTGTCATTCTAGCCAAAATGCTTAAAACATGATGAATTATTATGTAATTTCATTTGGTCGTTTTGTTTCAAATGGTTGATTGGTTCAGTACTTTTCAGTATCAAAATTATTAACGACCTTTGTTATAAGGAGGCCATCGAACCTGCCAAACACTGGGTTCGGTTCAGGTTTAGGTGTGCGATTCTGGTTCAAACATTAAGAAAGATTGCGATTTGGTTCCGGATTCATGTTCAGTTCGACTTAATAAAAACTGAATTATGTTTCATTTTTATAAATGACAATCTTTATATAGAAATAATTTGAAACGCGTGCTATTAGAACTGAAAATGAACCTGAACTGGCGCTGAAACTTGACCAGAATTTTAATACCCGGTTTGGTTTGAAATATATATCTGAGGTTCGGTCACAGAATAGACATTCATACAGAAGCGACACTCCTGGTCTACACCATTGTTGTTACGATTTGATGTTTATGACCTTGAACTTTAAATTTGTTGGCAAATTTACGCGCGAAATTTAAATTGTTTGAATGGTAAAAGAAAAATTAGAACACAAAAGTACTAAAATTTTAATTTTATTATCGAATTAAAAAGATATCAGATAAAATAAACACATAATTATGTTTTTATTAAACAAATATGTGAATTTTACAAATTCAATACAATGCAGAATTTTCTATATCTTTGATGTGGGAAACACAAACGTCAGACTCGATGAATATGTCCCAAATATCCTTCTCCATAAATCTTCTCTTCCTCAGGCCTTGAGCCACATTGCACACCTATATTTATTAAATGAATATACATTTTGCATGATATGGAAATCGTTTTGCATTACTTACATTTAAGGATCTTTTGGAAACGAAAAAAACTTACATTTCACTTTCTCCATTTTTTAAATCTACTTATACAGTTTTTATACGAACAAACAAGTCCTCCTGATTCTACCTTCTTCGTTTTTTCCATTTTATTAGAAACTAACACCACTTCTAAAATTCACAAACAGTTTACGAAATGACATATGTCAAAAGTGAGTGGTTTGCTTGAATTAGCCATAACCCTAAAATACATGGGCGTGACAAGCTGAGACAACAGCTTTTCCAGAATACGTGAAATATAATGTTTTTCCTTATGATAATAATTTTTCCTGTCGTTTGTTGAAAAAATAACATATTTGTTTTTATTAGAAATCAATTTGTATTTCTCAATATACTTTTATTATTAACCCCTAACGGAAAATGTTCTCGTCGAGATAATGAAAAGAACAAAGATTCGTAAGAAACGAAGATATGCCGAAACAATCCGATTTTATACGATTAGCCCTTTAAATTTGTTGGCATACTCTTTCTCTCTCTAATTTTCGTTTCTCTCTCTGACTGTCGCTTCTGTATGAATGTCTATTCTGTGGTTCGGTTCTGGGTTCGCTAAAGTGTTACGGTTTGGTTCGGGTCAGGTTCGTGTTCGATGCCATGGTTATAAATATTTCGTTTCCATTAATTTTTGTGGTGATTATGGTCCTCTTTCCATTGTTTGACGACGGCTGACAGCCTGCCCATGACATTGGCGGCTCTTCCGCTATGACTGGACGCGACCTTCGCGTTCTCCACATCGCGCGTGGCCTTGATCCTTGCTGCTGCACTTGTTTCTGCTCAATGCTCTCTGCACGTGATATCAACAGCTTACTATTTATAACAAACTACTCATGCATTCACTCAGTGCTTGTTTACTAACGCAGGATAAGGTCAGAGCACTCGGCAAATTCTCTTTTCTTTACGAGAAACATACTAGGAATAGGAAATGAAAATAATGCGTTTGTTAAATTTTTACAAATAAAAATAAATGTTGGAAATTACAAGAAAAAGGACCTGTGTTTATATGACATCTTTTACACAAAATGACTTAAAAAGGAAATTAGTAATATGACCGAAAATGTCAATTAGAGTACCTTTTTTCTTTAGCACTGAATTTAATTTAAAATTAAGTTTAACAAATCCCATACCAAAAGTTCATTGGAAAAGATTCTATTTTTCCTTGCTTTGTATAGTGGTAACGTACATATATAATAAAAATTCTGTTGTGGAGCACAAGACCTTCCGTTAATTTGATGTATTTTGTACAAATCCCATACCAAAAGTTCATTGGAAAAGATTCTATTTTTCCAGTAAAATTGTAACACGTACATAATACAATTTTTTTAAAATTCCATACAGAAAGTTCCTTGGAGAATATTCTATAAATCCAATAAAATTATCACATGAATATACATTATGTATCCTAATATATAAATACTCTAAAAATGTGTACACTTACGTAAAATTCTCTTTACAATCAAATAATAGTACTACCAAGTTTATATCTGTGCCCATTTTTGAATTATTGCCCCAAAAGTCAATATACCCCACATTTAGATAAAAAAAAAACATCAAAAAATCTAATTGTATCTAGATACCTCTCAATGCGCTGATTGCAAATTTTGAAACCGCAGGTCGATATCTCTTTTCATTCTCGAGATATTTAGATTCAAATTTTTGCTCAATACTGCCCATTTTTGGGTAATAACTCAAAAATGGGACGAGATATGAATTTGGCGATAACACCATTCGATTTTACGGGCAAAATTACATACGTACACCAATTTTCAGAATTTTTGAACACCGCATACAATCTCTAAAGCAAAATAACTGAAATTGACCAAAAATCGCAAAAATCTAAGGACATATTCAGGGGTTTTCAAGCTTTTATTCATAAAAAATGAAAATTGCTGTACTCATATATTTTTGTCCGTAGAATCGAATGGTGATGTCGCCAAATTCATATCTCGACCCATTTTTGGGTTAATACCCAAAAATGGGTAGTTTTGACCAAAACTTCAAATCTAAATATCTAGAGAACGAAAAGAGATATCGACTGCGATACATAAAAATTAGATTTTTGTAAATTTTGAAGTTTTTATCTAAATGTGGGGTATATTGACTTTTGGGGCAATAATTCAAAAATGGTAGTAATATTATTTAATTGTAAAGAGAACGTTACCTAAGTGTACGCATTTTTTAAATAACTACCTATATTATTTGTTTATATAAATAACGTAACATAGGTACTTAACGCTTTTCATTTTGTATTTAAAAAATATTAAATATATTTGGGTTTTAGACAGATATTTTTCTAAAATATATTGAAATCATTGTCGTACGGAGACTTTTTTGTATGACTGTACGTATATATTGAAATACAAATACGCTGTGAAATGTTTAAATATATCAACAAAAAATAGAAAAATAGATAATTTTGATCTCATAAAATTACAGATTGAATTCTCCGATACAATGTAGCTCGAAACTGAATACCTGATTATTCATATCTCCATTTAAGTAATAATACCCTTCGTTACAATTAATATTTTGTTTAACGAGATAAAACCAGTATTTAATAAGTCGTAAGACCATATCAAGAAAGTCAGCCCACTGTTTGATTGCTGCTGGTAAAACAATAAAAAGATTGAATTATATACTCATAACTCGAGTGAACACCATTTTAATGATAACTCCAAACGTGATATTACAGTTCTTATCCTCTTAATTGGACAACGTAATCAACTCAATGCTTAATCAGATTTGTGATAGGTACTTTTATTGTACCACTTATCGCTCGCTGTGAAATAGCAATGGGAAAAATCCAAGGGGCTAAATTGTAAACTACATATTGATCAGGGTATTCGTATTAAGTAATTAAATGATAGTAATTATAAACTTGTTATTGTGTACTGTCGAAGGAGGGTATTTTTTAGTAATTACTGATTTTTTCAAAATTATAGATGTTAAAATTTGTACTTTTGTATTTATTTCAGTCTAAAGATCAAGTTTTATAATATTGTTGTATTAATTAAATTTATTATTGAATAAAAAAAACTGAAACGGAAATTAATATCTGAAAGCGAAGGCCTTAAAAAATGTAAATGGTGTCTGAGATTTTAAATTTCATATTATCTTTACTTTTTATAAAAACCAATTTAACACCAATCATAACAAACCTCACATGTTAATGTGAAGTGTTACTATTTTTCATTATCCATTATCGGACTAACACCTATATATGAATCCTATCCCCTCATGCATTATTTGCTAGAATTCGTCTAATATTCCATATTTCGGTAAGGTGTACTTTCTTACCTGTTCCACAATAATTATTTTTATTTGAAATCGTCAGTAAAGTGCACAAAAATATCCATTAAAAGTTCAGAAGTCGACCCTAAAGAAATCCATTATACGACGATTTCAATAAGCAAATACAATGTTGCCAACCTTGTAATAATTATTGTGTAGGTGAACGATATATAATTTGTAGGTAAAATGACAAAAAATATGTGCAAGAAGAACGAACTAAATAAGTAACTACCAAGTTTATATCTCTACCCATTTTTGAATTATTGCCTCAAAAGTAAATATATCCCACATTTAGATAAAAACTTAAATATTTTCAAAAATCTAATTTTTATGTATCTGCATACTTCTCTATTCCAAATTTTGAAACCGCAGGTCGATATCCCTTCTCATTCTCGAAATATTTCGATTTTGCTCGAAACTGTCCATTTTTGGGTAATAACACAAAAATGGGTCGAGATATGAATTTGGCGACAACACCATTCGATTCTACGGGCAAAATTACATAAGTACACCAATTTTTAGAATTTTTGAACACCACATACAATCTCTAAAGCAAAATAACTGAAAATGGCCAAAAATCACAAAAATCTAATCCCCTTACGATTTTTTCAGATTCTGTCCATTTTCAGGGGTTTTTAAGCTTTTATTCATAAAAAATGAACCGGTTGGACAAAAATTATGAAAATTGCTATACTTATGTGTTTTTGTTCGTAGAATCGCATGGTGATGACGCCAAATTCATATCTCGACACATTTTTGGGTTAATACCCAAAATTGGGCAGTTTTGAGCAAAACTTTAAATCTAAATATCTCGAGAATGAAACGAGATATCGACCTGCGGTTTCAAAATCAGCGCATCGAGAAGTATCTAGATACAGTAAAATTATTGAAAGAAGTCCGATCAAGGCCATCTACGAATTGTATCTATGAATTAAGATTTTGTGCTATCAAATATAATAGTGTCTTTTAATTAGTTTTTATGAGGGTACATAATATCTTGTGTATCTCATAAAAACTATGTAAATGACACTACTAAATTTGATAGCATAAAATCTTAATTCATAGATGCAATTCGTAGATGACCTTGATCGGACTTTCAAAAATTTTACTGTACATAAAAATTAGATTTTTGAAAATTTTGAAGTTTTTATCTAAATGTGGAATATATTGACTTTTGGGGCAATAATTCAAAAATGGGTCCACACATATATATATATATATATATATATATATATATATATATATATATAATACACACACACCATGAAAATTATAGGGACATTAAATCGTGCTTATTCACTAAAATCTGGATACGCGATTTTGCATGAATGCAGAACCTCTCTTAGCGAGAGGTAAAAATTGTGCAGTGGGAAAAAGCTTATAATAAACTAAATTAAAAGTTTTTCTATTTCATTCAATAAAATGACACTTCCTGGATTTATTAAGTAATACATTCTTCTGGTTTCTTATACTTTAAATCTGCAAATGACTAGTTTACGCCTTCTAGATTGTGGGAATCATGTCAATAAACGAAAGAAACTATATATTTTTTGCTAATATATGCAAAATAACAGCTTTTCTTTTAATTTATTTAGTAATAATCTTTCATTTACTTAAATGCCTCTGCAATGTCTACATCCTGTATTACTTTACAAAGCATAAATCTCGAGCAATAAAGAGTTCAAGATCAGTCATTATATATTTACGCTCTGGAAATGAAGACCAAAACATATACTCAGCTACAGTTATTAGAGCTATGTTATGTAGGTAAGTACGGTCGCAATAAAGATCTCATATAATTTCCCCGTCTTACTAACTAGCAATAATGCTACTGTAAACAAATAATTAACTCTTCTCTTCTAAAAGAAAAAGAAGAATGATGGCGCTTTGATCAGCAACTATGTACTCCGTCATTATCAACTTATCGGAATAACCTGATTTCTTCCTAACTGATATTTTTTAACATACTCTGCCCGCGAGATCAAGTTATTAAGATCATATCAGTGACGCAACTGAAGACATAAATTGAGGATCGTAAATATTTATATGTATTGGTGGATCAATTGACTTGAAAACGTAGTGGAGTGTGAAACGGATGACAACTGAGGCGTTAAATGCCGGAAACTCTAGGGCAGTTATATTGGTATGAATCGAAGACAGCTGTGGCAAACTAGCGAATAATTGGTGTAAAATTGCAGAGAAAGCCGATATTGTCATAGTTTGCAGTAACATTTATTTAACTTTTTCACAAATTATAAAAGCTATTTTATGAAATATAATATAATGGTATATTGTTTAAAACAATCAAAAAATATTACTACCAACTTTAACTTTATATCTCTACCCATTTTTAAATTATTGCCCCAAAAGTCAATATACCCCACATTTAGATAAAAACTTCAAAATTTTCAAAAATCTAATTTTTATGTATCTAGAAACTTCTCAAAGCGCTGACTCCAAATTTTGAAACCGCAGGTCGATATATTAAAGTTTTGCCCAAAACTGCACATTTTTTGGTATTAACCCAAAAATGGGTAGAGATATGAATTTGGCGACAACACCATTGGATTCTACGGGCAAAATTACATAAGTATAGCAATTTTCATAATTTTTGTCCAACCGGTTCATTTTTTATTAATAAATGCTTGAAAACCCCTGAAAATGAACAAAATCTGAAAAAATCGTAAGGGGTACCCCTTACGATTTTTGCGATTTTTGGCCATTTTCAGTTATTTTGCTTTAGAGATTGTATGCGGTGTTCAAAAATTCTGAAAACTGGTGTACTTATGTAATTTTGCCCGTAGAATCGAATGGTGTTATCGTCAAATTCATATCTCGACCCATTTTTGGGTTATTACCCAAAAATGGGCAGTTTTGTGCAGAACTTTGAATCAAAATATATCGAGAACGAAACGAGATATCGACCTGTGGTTTCAAAATCAGCGCACAAAGAAGTATCTAGATACATAAAAATTAGATTTTTGAAAATTTTGAAGTTTTTATCCAAATGTGGGGTATATTGACTTTTGGGGCAATAATTCAAAATTGGGTAGAGATATAACCTTGGTAGTAATATTATTTGATTGTAAAGTGAATGTTACGTAAGTGTACACATTTTAGAGTATTTATAAACATAATGTATATTCATGTGATAATTTTATTGGATTTATAGAATATTTTCAATGGAACTTTTTGTATGGAATTTGTAAAAAAAAATTGTATTATGTTCGTGTTACAATTTTACTGGATATATAGAATATTTTCCAATGAACTTTTGGTATGGGATTTGTACAAAATACATCAAATTAACGGAAGGTCTTGTGCTGGCCACAACAGATTTTTTATTATATATGTACGTTACCACTATACAAAGCAACAAGATAACATTCTCCTGCGAACCTGCGATGGTCCCAACTAATTAATTTTTATTACTCGAATTTTATTTTTCGAATAAATGATCTGTAGTCAATCAGGGGCTTTTATTTTTACCGGGCATCTTAGTGATTTGTGAAAATGGACTTTTATTTTGATGCGCTGTAGCTCGCTATTTATTGGTTGGAGAAAAATAAATGTTTTAAACAAGAATTATAAAGAATTTTGTTCTCAAAATAACTGTTTTTGCCCTAATAGTGATAAGTAGATATTTCTACATGTCATTTCTTCAGGATAATGGCGCTACCTACAGTGCGCCAAGATTGAGTTTTTATTTTTGAAGACCCCTAAATATAAAACTTATCCGAAACTCAAAAATACCCAACTTTTTGTAGGATAAAGTTTTATTTCTATATCCTATTACAGGGCTAGAACAATTTATCCCAATTTAGAGGGGGGTCCCACAAAGGACATTTTGGGATCTTTTGTGGTAATTCTTAGGGCCTTAAAAAATATCCCCCGTGGGAATTATCCGTCTAACAATCAATTCCGGCTTCAGACAAATTTTGACACAAATTGACTATACTATTACTACTTATTACATTTAATTGTAAGCCCTACTTCAAAATTGTGAATATAAAATGACCGTTTCTTATCTCTTTATGGTTTAGCATTTGTTGAAGGCAAAAATTAGTAACGATCGTTCGTATTGCGTTGGGTTTTGTTGTGTGCATTACAATTCGGTAGCGAAGTGCGTAATAGGCCATCTCGAGATAAAATCGCGCCATCTAGCGTAGTGTAGTGCCCCGCAGTAGAAAAGGCACGATCTGCCGACGTCGTGGAACAGTACCCGCTGGAATTTTAAGTGGAGTCATTCCAACAAATGATGTTTTGTTCCTTTATACGTCTGCAGCAGTAATTGAGAATTTTATGCATTTTTCTGCTTTTAATGTTGTACGAGTGGTCTTCTTTGCCGGATATTACTTCCTGCTTCGGGAAGATTATCACAAAGCAATATTAAATGCACAGGAAAGATGGAACAAGCTATTTTTTTTAAAATGAATGAGCACTAACAACAATATAAACGTACGCAGAGACAATGTTTTAGAAACATTTTTTAGCTAGAAGGCATATTAGTTTTCATCCAAGTTAAATATGGCATTGTTTTCACTAAGTCTGTGCCCGATGTTGCACGTTTATCACCCTAAATTTATATGCCCTAAATGACAACGTAATTTGCGATTTTAGGAATTATATTTTAGGGTTTTGTTCGATTGTATAATTTGTGCAAAATTTCAAATTTACTGTCAAAGAATAACTTATTAGCTTCCAGTTTATAAAATATAACATCTAATTTGAAGCACCAAATGCGATATCAGACACAGCCTAAGGTTCTACATCCTAAATTTATATGCCCTAAATCTAGTGGTCTGGTTATTTAATTTGTACAAAACGTCAAATTTGCTGTCAAAGAAAAACTTCTTAGCTTTTATTTTATGAAATATAATATTAACATTTACTCTCAAGCTTCAAATTGAATCGAATTCAAATTCACTGTCAAAGAATAACTTATTAGCTTCCAGTTTATAAAATATAACATCTAATTTGAAGCACCAAATGCGATATCAGACACAGCCTAAGGTTCTACATCCTAAATTTATATGCCCTAAATCTAGTGGTCTGGTTATTTAATTTGTACAAAACGTCAAATTTGCTGTCAAAGAAAAACTTCTTAGCTTTTATTTTATGAAATATAATATTAACATTTACTCTCAAGCTTCAAATTGAATCGAATTGTATAATTTATTTTTGTTGTTCTAAAGTGTTGCCATACAAACCAATGGATATCACTAGTGTGTCATTCGGAGTTGTATTTATGTGAAGAAGACTTAATTTCTAAATACTAAATGACAAAATGCAATATCGGAAACAACCTACTTAGCAAACAAAGATCTATAATTCTGGATATTATTGGTCAAATAAAATAAGTGTAAAACACTTTTTTATAAATTTTAACCTAACTTCTAAATAACTGTCGTAGATATATATATATATATATATATATATATATATATATATATATAAATTTTAAAACGGGTCATGGGGCTATAACATAGAAAAACAGTTTTTTAGACACCAAAAGTTTCTGTATTAATTTATTTAAAAAAGAATTAAAGCATATTGTAAAGAAAAAAATTACGATTTTTTTGATAACAAACACATTACATTTCTGTTTCATATAAAACCAGAAAATAAATTTCGAAATTTGCATAATTAAGAAAAAATATCATTAGCCGTGAAACTGAAAGAAACAAAAAAAAACAATTGTTGACGCAAGACGCTCATTAATATAGTTTTTTTGTACATTATTTGTTAAATTATTATTATTTTCCTTTTATTAAGAAGAAATCATGGATAATTTGTATACTTATTAAATGGTTTTAATTGTTCCCTTGTAGTTAGCAGTTTTTCTTGTTTTTATTACTTATTACATGTAGATCATCTTTAATTTGTAAATACCTATTACAATAAATAATAGATGTTTCTTAAATAAATATCCTAGTGTTTTCTTTATTTTGTGTTATTTTGTATTAGTTCATAAATTAATAATTGTCCCCTATTAAGTTAATAAAAAATGACAATGTTTTCTTACTGTCAGTTTCATGGCTAATGATATTTTTTCATAATTGTACAAATTTTTAAATTTATTTTCTGGCTTTATATGAAACAGAAATGTAATGTGTATAATATGCACTAATTATTTTATCAATAAATTAATATAAAAACTTTTGGTGTCTAAAAAACTGATTTTCTATGTTATAGCCCTATGACCCGTTTTAAAATTTACACCCTGTATATGAAAAGCAACAATAAATTAAATTTCAAGAATATTATTGAAACTGTCATGGTTACCAACCTTGATCACGAAAACTGTACTCGTACAAAGGTCCTTGTAATAATTGTCTGTTAATATTCAGTGTGTTCAAAAAAATCCTAATTCGAAGTAGGCTATGAACAAAAAAACCATGTCAATTTGAAAGTATTTAATTAAATGAAAATTTGACACGAGATTTTGTCAAAAATGTTATCTAAAGAAATCAAAGCTTTACTTCTTGTATTCTTATTTTCGAAATAGAAATAAATTAGAAAACGATGAATGACAATATTCTGAATTAGGTTTCACGAACAATTTTGACAACATGGCTTTTGAATTGAATAATGATCAAATATACATTTCTGTGTTAATAGCCCACTCTTCTGAACACACTATACTACTGATATTTATAACTAAGTTGCAGTGCCAGAGCTAAATTATTAAAATAGAAAAAATCTGTAGCATGAACTTAAATACATTTTAGATTACCTACACTTGTGACTAAAATGAGTATATTGCAACAGTATAACTCGTATTTAGTTTTAAAATTGTTACATTATTTCCATTTAGACTATTATAAATTTTGTTTGTTTTACAATCAGGAAAACTTGAACTAAGTCTTATACTTGTCTATTTGTAGTACGTACATACATACATCACGAACAACTATACAAATATTATCGTTCTCCGGCAGTTTCGATTATGAGCAAAGTAACATGAAGTAACATTTACAGAAGGAGAAACAGTCAAACAGGTTCTGACATCAAATGTGCACCTGCACTAAGAAAATGAATTCTCTGGAAATACGTAATAGAGACAACTCCGTCAGGTAATATTCGTTTCAATTAAGCGACTCCACCAAAAGGCGAACGCAATTAAATGAATATATTAGAAACAAGTTTTTCAATCTATTATTTAAATTGCAGATGGTTCATTTTTACTCGTTTTAAAATAAGTGTCAATTGTAATTGAAATTTATGATCTCCTTATTCAAAGGATATATATAGCTATCACTTATTATTCAATTAACTCTCTGATAATAATGATTAATATCATTCAATTGCCCCGTAGTCTAGTAATTTGAAATGACAATCACGAATTATATTCCTGGACACAATTGGATATATTAATTCGTTTATGAATTATTAACGTGGAATATATAAATATGAAAACTTACCAATATAACATAAAGTGTTAACAGATGAATAGAATAAATTCCTTACCTGAAACAAAAAGAAATACATTAATCTTTCAAAAAACAATAAAAATAAAATTGATTTTTTTTTGTCACCGGGAGTAGAAATGGAATCTCAAAGATTACTAATTTCTTAAAATCACTGAATTGTCCAATGTGATAATCGCATTTGCTGTTGATGCTAAAAAAACTGCTTATACTGATAGTACAGTCGTTGAGCATAAAAATAAGCCTTTATCATACAAAAAGTCGGATATTTTTCATTTTTGGATAGGTATGTTTTATATTTAAAATATCTCCTCATGAGTAGGTAATGGAGCAAAAATAGTTATTATCAGTTTTGAAAAATCAATATTCGACTGTGTTAGGATGGAGGTAGATACAGGAAAGTAAGAATTTTTCGGACTTGCAGTCAATTAATAAAATTTATTCACGCCGACGTTTCGACTATACAATAGTCTTCTTCAGGGCTAGAATGATCTAGTCGAAAAAAGAAACCACATGTGGATAACCGGACATACAACACGGACAATTAAAAAAAATAAATAAATAAATAAATAAATACGAATAAATTGTCTTGGATGAATACAATACATATCAGTTTTATATAAGACATAATTACCTATAACTTACTTAGATGTAAAACCTTTTTGCTATAACCAATAAATTGCGAGCTACAGCTTTTAAAATAATTAGATTTTATGAAATTTTATTGAATTCAATTTTTGCAATTAATTTCCCCGTACGAAATAACACTGATTTTATGTCTGCATATCTCTACAGCTTTTTTATATCTCATGCTAAAAACTGCATATCCAGATTTTAATGTATAAAGTCGTTTGAAAGTCACTACAATCCGATTATAGCATTTTTAGGATGTGTGTGTATGTGTGTGTTTGTGTGTGTGTTTGTGTGTGTGTGTTTGTGTGTGTGTGTTTGTGTGTGTGTGTGTTTGTGTGTGTGTGTTTGTGTGTGGATGTGTGTGGATGTGTGTGGATGTGTGTGTGTGTGTGTGTGTGTGTGTGTCTGTGTGTGTGGATATTGGAAGGACGATTCCTGAAAAACCATAATACTTAAGACCTGTTTAACTACGTATTCTTCAATCTGACATTAATGGGAAGAGCTGAAAAGGATTTGATAACAATAGAACAACCGGAAGTAGTAGTTACTTAAAAAAAATCTTCTAAATATTATTTTTATGGCTGCAATTTTGAAAAATTTTGTTACTACAAATATTGAAGTACCTACTTACAATTCTACATCTAATATACTTTTAAAAAAAATATTATATCTTCTATAGATTTAGAGATAAAGAAAATATAATATGTAGAATAATCTGTTGCAATAAATCGCACAGTCCGTACTACACCAAGGAAAACAGTTGTCAAATTGAAATATTTGTAATTAACAGATAAATGTCAGTGTCAAAAATCAATAATTTTACTGACATTACTGAAAGCTTTTTCTGGGCAATCATTTAATATTTATTATTGAATTACTAATTAAATACCTACTTAAAATTGTAGGTATGTATGTATATTAATAGTAATAGTACATATATCCTTAAAAAATATCGCCAATCCCGTTAATGAATTGGAACGATCTTGTACATTTTAGAGGAATATAGGACAAGATTCCTTATAGAATGAAAGAATAGATATAATTAGAATTATTTGTGTGTACAAGAAATGTTAAATTCGATACCTATGTAACAAAACGGAAATAGCGAGAGGTATTGTGCTGGCCACAACAGATTTTTTTCACATATTTCAATGATTGTAGCTCCTTATCTATTGGCTATAGAAAAAATGTTTTAGATCGAAATTGTAGGTAATTTTGTCTTCTACAAAACTGATTTTTCTCTAATATCTACCCGTAAAGACATATTTTTACAAGATGGCGGTGCTTCCGGAAGTGCACTAGTCAAAAAAGTATAAAACATATCCAAAAATAAAAAATACTCCACCTTTTGTAGGGTATATCTACCCCAGTATTGATCTATGACTAATATATACATATTCTTTATTGAATATAGAATAATACTTGTTATCTGTATGTCATGTTGGAGAATTAACGACTTTCCAAATTTTTAAATAATTTGTTAACACCTCTGTCAAAAAACAAGCAAACTTTTCACACCCAACAACTCCCTCCATCTATCAAACTAGTCAGAACTAGTAGCTAGTGCTGGTATAATTTGCTCGCACCTCTAAGTGAGTGGTGGCTATTTATCAGCACCTCAGCGTCAACCGAATAATTAATTACTTGGCAGGTAGCATTTGTTTCGGGGCTGAACAGTAGCTCCAGCAGCCTGTAATGAGCTGGACACGCTGCCATCTACACGTAGCAAGATGAAAGAAGATGAACACGAGGAATGGTAATGAGACAAGCGTGATTGGAATGAAAATTAATGTAGTGACATCTATAATGAGGAAGGTTAAGTTGACGTGACCAGCTGACTTGTTCGAAGTTATGAGCTGGAGTTATGTGGAGCTAATTATTAAGTATTAATACTCAAATATCCCACTAATATAATGACAAGCATAAATTTTATTCCTTTATAAGGTTATATAAATATTAAATGGTTTTATAAAGTTTTGAAACTGCTAGTGACATCTGTTATAATACATCAAAATTATCAACCTAATCAGCTATTAAAATGAGTACAAGATAAAACTTTTTACCTCTCGCTAAAAAAAGGTATTGTAATAATGCTAAAAGTCGCATATCCAGATTTTAGTGGATAAGCACGTTTTAAGGTCCCTATAATTCGATTATTATAACATTTTTACGATGATGTCCGTGTGTGTGTGTGTGTGTGGATGGATGTGTGGTTGTTGGAACCAGAGTTTCTCAAATACTATAAGACTTTAAAAATATTTAACTGCAGTTTCCTCAATCTGACATTCCTGGGAAAAGCTGATTAGGTTTTGGTAATAATTGGACAACCGGAACTAGTAGTTTCTTAAAAAAAATCTTTTAAATATTATTTTTTTGGAAATTTATGTTATTACAATTTTAAAGAATTTAAAATTCTCTATACATTGAACATTTTTAAAATAACCCATTGTATAATAAATCAATCAGCCTTTGGAACCTGTTGAAAATTAAAATGTTTGTAATTGACATAAATGTCAGTGTCAAAAATCCAGACCTTACTTAATTTTTTTTCTGGGAAGTACATTCTTCTTATTTTATCATTAATTAAATATTTAAAATTATAGATAGATATAAAATTCGTACATGAACAACTCGAAATGTAATAGTAAACATCTAAAATTGGTATAAAAAGAAAGGGGACGCACTATTGATTTCTAGTTACCTGTGAAATAAAAAGCTTAAAATCTTATTACTATTTTTATTTTTTAGGGTTTAGAAGTAAGCAAAGAATTTCTATGAAGAATTTTTTAATCGAATTAATAATACAAAGTAGGCCATTTGTAAACACTTTTTCAATCATTCTGTTGTTATATATATATATATATATATATATATATATATATATATATATATACATACAGGCTGTCTCTTAAATAAGGGGACATGGCTTAACCACAGATTCCTGAGGCTAAAATAAGACGATTTAACCAAACTTGCTTCTACCGGAAAGTGTACCATTTAGCCAGAAATCTGCTTCAAAGTTCTTCGAAAAAAAATGAATTTTGCTTATAATAACCGGACGCTTTATTCGATTTGGATGAAATTTAGTATGACAGTTTATATAGGTATAAGTCATCTTTTAAGATGATTCTTGTTATTATTAGTGGACCATTAGTGTATGAAACGTAGGTGTCCCAACATTGATTAGACCATAACTTTTTAATGGCCACGCCGATAACATGAAATTATTTTTTTTTCAGAAAGATACATTCAATAGTAAACTTTTCTCTCTCTGTTTAATTTTTGATATCTGTTACGGTTCAGACAGAAAAAAATAAAGTTTGAGTGACTGCATCGTGAATTTTTTAAAATAAATTTAATCTAGCAGTCTATCCAAATGTCAAACAAGTAATTTTTAATGACAGTAACAAGTTGTCAATCTTCACAACTTGTTTAGGAGTAAGCTGAGATATGTAATCGTCTTATTTATAATAATGGTAGTAAAATATTATTAGGCCGAACAAACGGATGTTACTAATTTTAGAATATTGCGAAGAAAATTTTTGACAACCCGTAAAACAATTGTTACTGTCATTAAAAATTAATTGTTTGACATTTGGATAGACTGCTAGACTAAATTTATTTTAAAAATTTAGCAGTGCAGTCACTCAAAATTTATTTTTTTCTGCCTGCCTGAACCGTAACAGATATCAAAAATTAAATAGAGAGAGAAAAGTTTACTATTGAATGAATCTTCCGAAAAAAAATAATTTCACGTTTTCGGCATTGCCATTAAAAAGTTACGGTCTAATTAATGTTGGGACACCTAAGTTTCATACACTAGTGGTTCACTAATAATAACAAGTATCACCTTAAAAGATTACCTATAACCATATAAACTGTCATACCAAATTTCATCCAAATCAAATAAAGCGTCCGATTATTATAAGCAAAATTAATTTTTTTTTCGAAGAACTTTGAAGCAGAATTCTGGCTAAATGGTACACTTTCCGGTAGAAGCAAGTTTGGTTAAATCGTCTTATTTTAGCCTCAGGAATCTGTGGTTAAGCCATGTCCCCCTATTTAAGAGACACGCTGTATATAATGATGATGGTTGCATTGGAATATTCTATTGTTGTAATCATTAAAAATCGAGTACCGAACTAAGGTATTCATTACCTTAGGTTTAACTGGTGCATATAATTATGATTACAAATTATCAATTAATATGATAAATATTTCAAATTTGTAAAAGCAAGCGTCTATTATCAAATATAAACATCTCTATTTCAAAGAATTCCTTCCAAGAAAAACTAACGTATCTCAATTTGATTGTAAAGCGGAAAAAAATTGTTTTGCAGCATCATTGTTCTAGCTACAATAGCCTGCGTAAACGGCAAGGAAAATAGCAGTACACCAATGAAAAAAAATCACAATAAGATGTGACCGAATAAAAGACAATACAGGCAAAAAAAATAATAGAAGAAACGGACATACAAATTGATATCGTAAAACGGGCAATGAAAACAATGGACGAAGCAACTTGAAAGAAATACATCGAACGTGACGAAAATAATTAACAATAACAGTTTCTTTTTTAAAAATTTTGAGAATAGGGAGACTGCAACCACGAAGAATTGAGAAAGGTGTGGTTAGAAAATGGGAAGGTGAAATGAGTAAATACCAAATTGAATGTGGTTGTGGATAAATAAGAAGAGATATAATTGGTAATTGGATTAGGATGAGGAAATGATGCCAGCTTTATTACACGTTTCTAATATAACTTTAACAGAAAAAAAGTAAAAGCAATTTTACCATTTGTGGTAGTGAAGTGAGTTTTCTTGATGGGTAAAAAGCAAAATGACCGTTTTAATGTTAGGTATAATTGTTCATTACCTTAAAACAGTAATATAAAACAAATAATAATTAAGGAAATAAAAAATGATTGATGTATTAAAGTTTCCTATTACAAGCGCTTTGAAAGGCAAGACAAAACTATTAATTCTAATCCTTTGAAATTTTTCATTACATTTAAAAATCTTTTGTGGGCAGGACAATATCTCTCGCCAATTTCATTTTATTTAACATAAGCGTCGTCCATATCGTGCAATGACATTTGATTATAATTAGGGTGACCATATTTTTTTTAGAAAAAAAAAGTACAAAATATACTAGAGGCAGAAGTGAAAATAAAATGAGAAATTTATTTCATTTTAGTTCAATTTTGATGTAAAAAGTAATTAATAATAAGCACATATAAGTCCCATGGGGTCCCGTGGCCGCGTGCCTGAGTGTCTGGTCGCGAACCTGGGGGAACCGGGTTCGATCCCGACAGACGCCAAATATTTCCAATTTTAAATGGCACAAAAGTGACCCCTGTGGTGCACTCTCCACGCCAGCAATGAGTGCCCGTGAGGTGACGCCTGGTAAGCGCCCACACGGTAAAATATATCGTCATCATTACCGATGTCTACATGTGTTGTAGATACTGGCACACCCAGAAATGGGTAATATGCCGTGATGATATATTTATTTTATTTATTTTTACATATAAGTCAAGTAAAACATAATGTTTCATAAAATATAACAAAATAATACAAAAATTGACTGTTACAAAAAAAATCCTATGACGTTCCGCATCATGTTTGTACCAGTCTTTTTGGATACCAGTACTTTTGGGAATTTAAAATCTCCTTTAAAATTTGAGGACTGCTCTGGAGTAAATAGAACATTTCAGTATTTCAGCATTTGATGCGCTTGTCCCAAACAAAAAGTGAACTCTAGATTGAAATAAAACTTTTGTCGAGACACTGACATGTTAAAACAATTTTTTTTTGTTGATTTAAAATTTTAAACAAGTCAGAAATGAATAAAATACTTAAATAATTAATGTTAGATCTAATATTTAGTGATAAGGAGGAAGAACGAAAAATACTTTATTCGATCGACGCCGAATCTGACCAGTGTAAGACGCAACATATACCTATATATTTACAAATACATAGCTAATTACGTTAAGTTTGCCTCGATCAAACTATTGTTCTAAAAAAAACGTACATTTACGTGTACTTAATGAACCTTTTAAGTACAGTAGGACATCATTCAAAAAGAAAGTATTGTCCTAAATAAGTACATATGGTCAGCCTAATTATAATTCCATTAAAAATTATTTTCTGACCGTATTACGCTATTTTCTCAAGCAAAATTATATCATAAAATTATTAAATAAATTATTCTTGATTTAAAAAACTGAAGTTTATGTATTGTTATTTTTTTATTTCTAAAAAAATAAAAGATTTAGTGAAGAAGTAAATGTAATAAAAGGAGAATTTAATGTAATATTTAAACGTAATATTTATTTTATATTTAAGGAAATTTATTTGAATCAAAGGATTCAGCTTCTCTATTTGTATTGTTTATGCTGTTTTGCCATTTATATTTTTTTTCTTGTTCACAAAGGTGAAAACGATATTTATTTTAAAATATATTTATCGTAAAAGATATTTCATTAAAAATTTAATTATTCTGTATTATCTCAAAGTGATATTAATATTAAATTTCCACATAATTTCCAATGTCAACGTTAATAAATACAATTGACACATGTCATAAATTTTTAAAATTAGTCATTTATTTCTAGTGCAAATATGATATCAAAAAATAACTAACATTTCGCTGCCTAAGTAAATAATTCCTAGGTGGACATAGTTTTGTTTGATGAAAACCAAAATGGATATTACCGTTGATATTAGGCAAAATTTTAGTGCGCACAGAAAATAATTATTTTCATATTTCAAGTCAAGTGATCACGAAGACTTTTTTAAATTTACGAGAATGTCTATACAACAATTTGATCAGTTGCATGATATTCTGAAACTACGATTACAGAAAACCTTTGCCAACTGATATTAAACTTGCTGTTAAGGTTAGGTAGTTAATTTGAAACAAATTATGATTATTATTTGTCCCCAAATATTTTTTTTTCTTTTTAAATCGTTGTATAATTTATTTACTTTGCCATACATACATTTATTCATTTTATTTTATTATATGTAGGTTACTAAAACATATTTATCATATTAATTTAAATAAAATATAATAAAGCACACAAAGTGACATACAAAATTAACAGTTATATAAATTTTAAACAATAAAAACATATACAAAAAAAGTTAATAGTCAAAATCACATTGTTCTAGTTTATGCAGAGTGCCCATTTTATAAGTTCCCGCTTTAAAGTTTAAAAATAAGAAAAGAGAACACATTTCATAAGCCACTTGGAAAATATTAGTACTTTAAAACGAATAATCACAGTAGGTATAAGAGCAAAACAAAAATTTTAATCCAAGTCATTTTATGAAATTTAACATGGGTTGCCTATTTTAAAACTTTAAGGCGGGAACTTATAAAATGGGCATCCTGTATTTGGCGTATATCAGAAAAAGTTCTCTCGCTGTACATAGAACTTCCAGGACTAGATAAATATCGTTGAACAATTAAACTTAATTTGGGTTAAAGCAGGGTATGATCCTTCCACCATAAAATTGGATCCCATTTTCTGTTTATTAATGGCTGCAAAAGGGCGATTTTACTGACAAATTCTGAACGATTTGGCTGCCGGAATTCTAGCTATCCGGCTAAATAAGAGGCCGGAACAGTAATCCGTTCCATCACTATTCATAAGCCGAGTTAATTATAATAGAATACATTTCTAATAGAACGTTAACAAATAAAACAGAAGCAGTCTTTCCATTTGTGGTTTAAATGTTGAATAGACCTACTATTGCTTGAGGAGCAAAACGAGTGTTTTAATGTATATTACAGTAGGAATCTAAAACAAATGATGATTAGAGAAATAAACGCTAGTAGAAAAAGCCGGTGGCATCTTCTCCAGATGTTCTGAATTTAAAGCATGTGTCCCGCCTCCTCCCGCCTCTATATAACGCGCAAACAAGCAATCGGCAGCCGCACAATCCTTTATAATTATAATCAAGAGTGCGTACCCCGGCCGATAGTAATTTACGTTTCCCGCGCGAAAAAATTCGAATATCTGAAGCGCAATCCAAGGTGGCGCCGTAGAAAAAATAAAAAAGCACGCATCGCGCACGCGGTCTTATAAAGCCATTACAATATAATTGCCTGGTTGCACAGTCCATTTAAAACAGTGCCATTAAAGTCTTTATATATAATCCGTTAATTATAGTGGTGGAAACGCATCATTCATAGCGGGTGTCTCGGCGAGAAAAACTCTAGCATTAACATATATAATTTATCAAAGGAAGGTAAAAATGGCGATACGTGTCATAGCCGGCAAGGAAATTGCTTTATTACCAGCATTCATAGGAAACACCGCGGGAGCAGCGAAGCATCTTGTGCTTGACTTTACCGAGGCACAGGGCCGTAACTAGGGTGGGGCGAGCGGGGCACTTGCCCCGGACGCAGATGTTTCTAGGGCGCAGAAATAATTTTTTCATTTGTTAATTCTCAAAAAAAAAAATAATAATAATAATAAATAAATACCGTGAGTATTTTTTAAAGTGAAACATTGGGTTTGCCATAGCCATGGTTACGACTTGATATTTGATTGACAGCAATGTATTTGCCCGTTCCATTTAAAATGAAACATAGGGAACGAATCTGACAGAAGTATTATATCTAAATATTGCAAGAAATTTAGCGGAGTCAGAAAACTACTCGAGAGAACTAAACATATTTCGGGCACAAGATGCACACAGTATTTTGTCTACATCTAAATTTAATTTTTAGAAAAGAGGTACAATTATTTAAACAAAATTAACCTCTAATGATATTTTGTCAATATGACAGCTAACCGTTGAATTTCCCTATAAGTTATGATTTGACATTTGATTGACAGCAATGTATTTGTCTGTTTCATTTAAAATGGGGAATGAATTTGACAGAAGTATTATATTTAAATATTGTAAGAAATTTAGCCGAGTCAGAAAACCACTCGGGCACAAGTTGCACACTATATTTTTTCTACAACTAATCTTAATTTAGAATGCAGGTATAATTATTTAAACAAAATTAACCTCTATTGATGTCTTATCAAATGTCAAATTCGTTCTCTATGTTTCATTTTAAACGAAACGGGCAAATACATTGCTGTCAATCAAATGTCAAGTCGTAACCATGGATATGACAAAGCCAATGTTTCACGTTAAAAAATACTCACGGTAAATATAAATCAAGCACACTCTTAGAATGTACACTTTGCGAATTAATATTGTATTTCTATGCACTGTATTGCATTGACTTTCAAAATTCGCGCGTAAGGCGCCCCACCGCTTGACAGTACGGTTCTTCGACCATATAACTATAGACACGTAACATGGACATTTTTTGTGAAGCAAATAGCCTGTGTTTTGAGGAAAGGGAATCGTGGACTTATAAATTATGCAGGTTGCAAACTTACGGTAAAATTGCAAGATACAACGAGTACTCAACCATTTTGTTTATGTCATTTGAGAATAGTTCTGTGTATTTAATTGTAAAGTTGTGTTTTCTATTTTAGTGTTTGTTTATAGTTATTTAATATTTTTCATAATCTTCAATATTATTTACTTGCGCTTTTTTTGACTATTTTATAGTTTTTTAATTTATTATAAAAACAATTCTAATAATGAAAATAAAAATCATTGTCCACTCATGGGCTCGTGTGTAGCTTCTCCAGAAATAATTAAAAAGGATTCTTCTATTACTTTTCATTTGTAAATCATAAAATGTAAAATAAAAGGATATTTTTACCATACATATATACTTTTTCGAGATTTTTGTTACAGAACTGTACTTTTACATAATCCATTTTAAACTACTAATAATTTTCTCATATTTCGCAAAAAAAAATTGTTTACCTATTTAATGATTAATTATAAATGTTGTCATTACATTAGATCTGATCAGAATTAATTTAAAAGAATATTAGTATTAAAAACTATGGCCGTTAGTATGAACATATTATTAAGGGTAGATAGCGAGAATATGATTAGCATTGTTTTATCTCTCTCAATCGTTAATGGATTATTTTTATTTTAGAGAAAAATACTTCGAATAAAAATTAGAGAAAAATTAATTGCACGCGTTTTTCATTTGAAGAAATAATCCATAAACGACTGAAAAAGATAAAACAATGCTAATCAAATGCTCGTTAGTCACACTTAATCATCGTTCATACTAACGGTCTTTATTTTTTATTATTATTTATTAAATAGTTTAACAAAAATTCAATAAAACTAGTAACAAAATAAATTTCATTTTTAAATGCATTGTAATTGAATAATATTTACATGTTTCAAATAAATATTTTGCACTAGGCAACCAACATTACTACCTATAGGAGCACAGTCCCGTTTAGACGCATGCATCGACCTTTAAACTAATGGACCGAGTGTCTCCTATTCTTTTATTGTTAGAATAATGCTCCAACATAAAAGGATAGAAATATATATTCTGTCCTTCAACAGTACGGAAGTTCTCAGTTAAAGGATACTGCGCATACGTTCCTACTCATTGTACATCTTTTTCAGCCATATGTAAACCTATATACATCGCTCTCTATCACTAAATAGTTGTCAAAATCTACATTTGACGTTTCGTAACTGTTTGTCTATTATTTGCTTTTTTGTAGAACATTTACAATTATTTCTGTCAATATATACGTGTATGTGTTGTGAGGTGTGTATGCGACAAAATAATGAGGAAACGGTGTATTTCATGCAGTCAGCAGTACCTACGCGGTCCAGCTGTGTCCTTTCATATGTAAGGTCTTGTTAATTATTAATTGTCCCCTATAATATAATATGTATGTAATGTATTAAAAATATATAATGAATCTAATTATGCACAAAAAAATTAACTCTATACTCTTAGCGATTACGCACCAAGTATAACAAGTTAGGGACAAATCATTTTTTTTATTTTGCAGCGTTTTCTTAACTTCCGTACTGTTGAAGGATAGAGATACTGTGTCTGCACCGTTATGGCGGGACAAGTGTTTTGCTCGTACGCTGCGTCTATTAGTTTAAAGGTCGATGGACGCATGTATAAATAAATGTAATATTTAATACATGGTTAATAGAAAACATTTTATTTAATTAACTTTTTAATAATAATTTCCAAAAAATGGGGGGGAGGGCGCAATTTTATATTCCGCCCCAGGCGCAAGAATAGTTCGTTACGGCCCTGGAAGCATCTTGTGCTTGACTTTACCGAGGCACTCATTTCCAATTCACCAGAGCCATTGCATTGTCCTGTTAAGGTAATCATCTAGACGTATGCTAATCATTTATCAATTTAAATATTAATTCTGTCGGCGAAATGCAACGCCCGATAAAAACTTTGATTAAGCACGATTCCATGCGAACGTATTAGGGAAAAGTTTTTATTCAGTCATCAGCGCTTTCTGTTTGGACAAGCGACATGATTAACTACCATTGGAAGCAGAGCCTGCTATCGCAGGTACAAGACGTGTCTAACTGAAACATGGTTATTGGTTATTATGTCGTTTATTTATACCACAATATAAGTTTAACGTCATTGCAGTTTGTATAAATAAACAAAAAAATTGCGTGTGCTTAAGACCGCACATCCAAAGTGAAAACTTCTATTTTATTGTTACATTTCATTAAATTAATGATAGCTCATGAACATCATAACAACTATCTTATGTTTCATGTGTTACCTACTTGTTATTTCAATTACTATAAAATTGCTTACTTTGATTTGGTTTTATATTCTTTTAAACATGATATAAATTATTCAACATTACCTGCATATAGTGGTGTGCCGCCAAAAAATTCCCGTCCGGAATTCGGTTTTTCCCCGAGAAAATTCCTAACGATTTGCGGGAAGAAATTTTGTTACGTATTTTCTCGGATTTCTTTGAGAAAAAATAGGCGAAGGCCTATCCCATTCTGAAATGGACTATACCTATACGCACAGTACTGATTCTTCTGATTCTGTCTAATTACATATTTGTTTACATTTTAAATTATTTGTTCTTGTATTACCAATGTACACTTTTTCAATATTAATAAATTAAGAGAAATTTCTCAAAAAAAAAAATCCGGGGAAATTTTTCCGTAACTTTAAATTTCGGGAATTGACCCATCTCTACCTGCATACACGAACACAATCACTCTTCAGTAATATTTTTCACGGCTTAGTACACGGTTCTGCCGCTTTTTAAATGTTTCTCAGGGTTCAGAAACTTAAATGGTTGACATTTGGATCGTAGAGCAGTTCCTTCTCTTGACTGCTCCCGTAAGCTTTATAAACTTAATTTTTTAAGTGTGCTGGACTTACATTCATATTTTTTATAAGATGTTAAAATGCTGTGAGCATTCTAACCAAATACTAACAAAATTTTGAAGAAAGAATTTTAATTTTCTTGGAACAAGGGTGGGAAACAACTCAAATTTTGTTTTGGAAGACCTAAGTATAAGTAACAAGTACCGTGTTAGTACCTATTTTAGTACTTAAGTGTAAATACAAATAGTTGCATTTAAGTTCAGATAAATTTAAAAATAATTTTTCTTTTTTTAATCCCGAAGCCTAAGATAAACAAAATTCCTTTGTTACACAGTTTATTTTTCAAATGAATGTAACTGACAGGTTCAAACACGGTTCCCCAGATTCGCGACCCGACACTCAGGCGCTACGAGACCCCTTGTCTTGACCTTTCTAATATATTATATTTTGTGACAAATGTAGCTACGTAAAATTATTCAATTTTATATCATAGAAAATGTTTTAAAATCGCTTTAATTAATTTTTTATGTAAATCTAGCACGAAGCACAAAAGGATTCCAAACACAAGTGAAGAACAGTAAGAAATTTTTTTAATGAAATGGAAACTGACTATGTTTTTCGGAGTGGCACAACAAATTCTTTCATTTTCCATTTCAATATTTCGTAACATTTGACAATATTTTTTTTTTAGGTTACAGTACTATAACATTTATATGTTTTTGGCGTTTCACTATGCTCTATAAATACTTTACAGTCAATATTTTGGCGCTGTAAGATTTATAGAAATTTCTATAAGACTATAGCCCTTATAGTACTGTAACCTAGTTACAGAATAGCTATTTTCTTATATACTATAACGTCGGTTGTTTATAGAGCCTATAGAGCTTATAGAACGTTATAGAATAGTACCATTAATGTCTTTCATGTTATTTTTCTATGTTTTTTATGTTTTTCATGTTATCTACTATTATTTTATATGTTCTGGATTGTGTGACTATGTTATTACTTATTTTGTTGTTAATCAGTGGAAGCCTTTAATTGGGCAACTGTTGGCTTCCCAAATATTTCAAATAAATAAATAAATAATTATAAATAAATAAAATAACAGTTGCCAGTTCAGGTTAGAAGTTTGTAATCTTTTGTTCTTACGTATTGCTATTGGTTCTTAAGCATTAATCCTGATACAAAGCTGCAAATGGTAGTACACATTGCCATATGATTTGACATTTTTATGCATTGCGCTTAGTTATTAATTAAAGCTCTTACGCATTAGCACAATCGGTGGAAATGAGGCTTTACAGGTGACACATTAACCAAACAGTAGATTGAAACTATGCAACCTCAAAACCAACATGATGTCTCTGATATCTTGAAGTGCAGACAGTTGGACGTACCGCGATGTTCGTAGAGATTAGTTAAATTAATTGGATAAAAGTAAAAGCAGATAAATAGTGTATTAAATGCGGAACTGTTCGCTGGTAATTTGCATGTGAAATGGAGGTTTATGGAGACAATAATTCTCGACGTTGTTGCGGTGTTTGTAGTTTTTCGACCACATCCATTCGTATTGTCATGCTCCCGTCAGGTACCCATGTCAACACGCTAGAACATAAGCTAACCCATCTCTAACATACGTTGCATACGCATAAAGTAACATTACTTTTGTGTGTCGTGCAGTGGCGGTTCGTAAGAATTTATAGTAGGAGGGCTGTAACCAAGTATTTAGGAAATAAATGCGCCGCAGGCGGTTTTTTTCTTTTTCATTCAAGGTCAAATGCCTTATAATTGAAAGTTACTTTCTTTCAAGGGATATGCAAATGTATATTTTCCCCTTTCATGTACAGAAATAAATACAATCTATTATTTTAGATAAAATATCACGATTTTTTTCTCGTTTTCATTATGTTTATTTATTTCTCGTCTATAAGCTTCACTTAGTTGCGTTTTAATATTAATTGTTCCTAACATGCCAAGATTGCACACACTTTTTAAATGTTCAGCACATTTCTCATGTTTTTTAATTCTTTCATTTAAATGTTTAATCTGCTACTCCTGTTTTTATCCACAATGAATCGCCGCCAAACAAAAATGAAAAGCAAAAGAAAGCGTTTTTCTCTATACATCCACTCAGCCAAATATTTTTGTTATATACATTAGAGTTAAATTTTCGCACATAATTCTGTGCTCTACTTATTGAGGACTGAGAAATATTTAAATCTGGTGTAAGACGACCTAAATTTTTAATTTCAAGTTTTTCCTGCCGTCCCAATTGAGAAAATTTTATGTTTTGCAAATATTTAACAGTGTTCTTCTCAGCGTTCATTTTTTTGATGATTAATTCTTAAAAGCTAGTATTAAAAAGAAAGAAACTGACAATAATGATAACTTTAACATTACACTTTATGTATGTGTAGTAAAAGCGTACTAAAGCGCAGACCGTCTACAATACAGAACAGTAAACTCTATACGTAACGTAGCTTGGGCTGGAATCGTAGCAGCCCAAACGCCAAACTGCACGAGAATCACTCATAACCCCCACCACTTTATCCTCACTAGGTAGCCCTCTCTACATGAATTGTCCTGTTCGCTGCGGGCTGAATTGAATCCAGCCCGGACGTTTAATATACTAGCCCGCATAGCACACCGACTTATTGAAAAATACAATTATTGTTTAAAAATAAATTACTATTGAACAGTATTTTATTACAAACCAAAAATAGTTGTTTTATATATTATATAAATATTTAAGAGAGATAATAAAATTGCAGCTTTTATTTTATACTGGAGGGGCTGCAGCCCTGCAGCCCTTATGGACGAGCCGCCCCTGGTGTCGTGTTGCATTATGTTTACGTGTGGTTGTGGCGTCGCGCTGACAACCTCGGAATGCGATTCGCGATTGTTTATTGGCAGGCCGATTGTAACATTTGACTGTGACATCAATTACACCGAAGCGGCCATTAATCCTAGCATGCCATGGACGGAGATCGAGCCACACGTTTTATATTTAAATTTGTTTATTCTAGCATTGATACGTGTCGCTGTCTGGCGATTGATCGGTTTTCGTCCGACGACGGAAACGGAGACTTCAATTGAAATAAAATGGCGGCGGTGGCGACTAAGGATTTGCATAAACGGGAAATTAAAGAATTAAAAATGCCAATGACAGTCGCCTATTCAGTGGTCACAACCAGATCGCAGATAGCTGATAGCAAACGCACAACAAATGCCATGCGCATATTTGGATAGATATTTTAAATATTTTCTAGCCACTGACAAGTTGCTTCTTTCTATATATGTTTCCAGTCTGCTTCTATTTTTATAAATTCCCTGCATCTTCTAAGATATTTATTTTATAAGATGTTCAGATCTTGCTTGATTTAAATTTGATTCTCAGTTACAATGTGAAATACAAACAATAAAATAATAATATTATAAATTGTTTTTGTTTTGTTATAAAACAAAACCTCATTCACAGCTCTTAACATGTTCACTGTTTTTGTTTTTTGCATAGACATATAGACCAATTATAAAAATTATATAAAATACTTTTTGTGAATAAGGTATTCCGGTGAAATGGAATTAATGCAAAATAATAACTTTTTTCTATAGTTTCCATCTTCGTATAGTAGAAAAATATAATAAAAAGTTATAATTCATAATTTAATGTTACAAAATTGGAATTTTTACAGCTCTAGAAACGCCCTTGAAATTTGTGACGTCAAGTTGATAATCTGTTGCTCATTTCAAAGTAAATATTTTCGTTTAAAAACACAGATGGTGCCAGTAGTTAACACGCGCGGGTATATTTCTTGTTTGACATTTGGTCCACTTTATAATTATTAATCCTATTTTTACCATAAACAAACACAGGACAAACACCGAAATACAAGCTGCTACTATATTATAGTTTTCAACCTGTATTGTGATTTCATTTTGTTTTTGATTTCGTTGTTGAGTGACAAAATGTCAAATGCTCTGTCATGTCAAATTGAAGAGCTTGTAGTTAATTTACTGACTTATTTTGAAAATGAAAAATAAATTGGTGGGCTCTTACTTTCACTGAATTGTATATTGAGATAATATTTCGTTCTCTTTGTTAATAATAATTTGAAAATTAAATCTATATGTACAGCGTGTGGCAAACGCTATACGCAATGTACCTACAGAAACAGTGAGAAATTGTATGGTATGCAGTTTTCTGTATTTTTTTAAGGATCTCACATAATACTAGATAGTTTGTTGCATATACTACAAAAATGAAGTATTTATAACGGCGTAAGCAGTATCGTTCAGAATATTTTAAATAAAATTGGATTTCGCTGGAAAAAAATGATACCAGACGTGTTACCTTTTTAAGAAAGATTTGGATTTATGAAGGCAACCCACAGATCATATTTTAATCCGTTTTACATGCTCATATGAACTTTTTAACATATGACGTCATTGTTTCTAGTGAAATCGTATTTATGAAGTAAACCGCTTGATTCTCTGGATGGCCCATATAGCTAGCTACTATTTTTGTTTAATGAATTGAATATAGTAACGCATCTTCATGTCAACTATTTTATGTTAAAACAACGACAAATCAAAGACAAAAGTTTGAAATTTGCAAACTTTTATATTTGTGTTTATGATTAAGTATGCTTAGAATAAAGACTAAAACAATTTATAGTATGTTTATAAATTGATTCTGTTCTAATATTTACATTTTCCAACTATTCAATTGAAGTTGTGCTCGTACATCGATTTCTTTATCTCTGAAGAAGGAAATTGCTGTTAGAATTCAGTGACAAGCGGAAGTCATCGACGTGTTCTGTTTCGGTTGTTTAGTTTCGTGTCGTCGCACAAGGCTTGCTGGCGCTAGGCGGTTCCGTGCGCCAAACTGTTGACAGATCCCCACTTTGATTGTCGTCGGTGAATGTCTTTGACTGATTTCCTACACGGTGATGTCGTCAGCTGATTTGTTTCTGATGTTTACCAACTGAATTTGTAAATTTATTTGTTTCCTGCTGCACCTAGAAACTGTCACGAAGTTTTGTTCCGAGTATTTGTCAATGAATCGGATTTCTTTGATTTAGAATTTGTGTTGCTTTGAAAGTTTTGTTAGTAACATCCAATAAATAATAATAATAAATAAATAAATATATCGTCACGGCATTTTACCCATTGTTGGGTATGCCAATCTGCTTTTTACAAATTTTGGTAATGATCTATACCGTGCTGGCATTTACCAGGCGTCACCTCACTGTAACTCATTGCTGTCGTATAGGGTGCACCACACAGGGGTCAATTTTGTGTTGTTTAAAATTCTATTTTTTTGCGTCGACCGGGATCGAACTTGATTCCCCAGATTCGCAAACAGACAAGACACGTGGCCACGAAACCCCATGATAATATTCTAAAAATTCACACAGTTGTTCAAATACTTTAAAAATGCGTACACTTACGTAACATTCTCTTTACAATCAAATATTAATACTACCAAGTTTATATCTCTACCCACTTTTGAATTATTGCCCCAAAAGTCAATATACCCCACATTTAGATAAAAACTTCAATATTTTCAAAAATCTAATTTTTATGTATCTAGATACTTCTTAGTGAGCTGATTCCAAATTTTGAAACCGCAGGTCGATATCTCATTTCGTTCCCGAAATATTTAGATTTAAAGTTTTGCTCAAAACTGCCCATGTTTGGGTATTAACCCAAAAATGGGTCGAGATATGAATTTGGCTACATCACCATTCGATTCTACGGACAAAAATACATAAGTATAGCAATTTTCATAATTTTTGTCCAACCGGTTCATTGTTTATGAATAAAAGCCTGAAAACCCTTAAAAATGGCCAAAATCTGAAAAAATCTTAAGGGGTATCCCTTACGATTTTTGCGATTTTTGGCCATTTTCAGTTATTTTGCTTTAGAGATTGTATGCGGTGTTCAAAAATTCTGAAAATTGGTGTACTTATATAATTTTGCCCGTAGAATCGAATGGTGTTGTCGCCAAATTCATATCTCGGCCCATTTTTGGGTTAATACCCAAAAATGGGCAGTTTTGAGCAAAACTTTGAATGTAAATATCTCGAGAATTAAAAGAGATATCGACCTGCGGTTTCAAAATTAGGAATCAGCGCGTATCTAGATACATAAAAGTTAGATTTTTAAAAATTTTGAAGTTTTATCCAAATGTGGGGTATATTGACTTTTGGGGCAATAATTCAAAAATGGGAAACTTGGTAGTAATATTATTTGATTGTAAAGAGAATGTAACGTAAGTGTATACATAATGTATATTCATGTGCTAATTTTATTGGATTTATAGAATATTTTCCAAGGAACTTTCTGTATGGAATTTGTAAAAAATTGTATTATGTTCGTGTTACAATTTTACTGGATATATAGAATCTTTTCAATGAACTTTTGGTATGGGATTTGTACAAAATACATCAAATTAACGGAAGGTTTTGTGCTGGCCACAACAGATTTTTTTTGCAGCGAAGGATAATATTCATTTATTTATTTAATTATATAGGATATAGAGAGTGCGAAAAAATGGAAACAGACTTTCCATGTTACTTTGTTGTATGATGGTTTTTCTCTACATGTATAAATAACTAGGTATCTTTTATATAATTTGAATTATTAAAACATCCGTCCAATCACCAGGAAGTATTGTTTTACTGTTTCCCTGTTTCGTATAATTATAAAACTTAAGGAGTGTAAAATGCTGAATTACGCCTGAAAGGATAGTGAAAAACAATTTTAAGAATGTTGAAAGTCAAATACAAGGTGTTCTCACACTTGGAACAAAGAAAGGTTAAAATATAATGATTTCATAAGCATAAGTGCAAATGAACTCGGAATTTACATTATATTCAGCACTTTTACAACAAATAACATATATAGAATATTATCATAACTAAAATTGATTAAATATATCGATTATTGATTAATTAATATTGATTGATCTTAGATTAGGAAAGTATGGACTTTACTACAATCCAATTGAAGTACCAAATGAAATATGTGGGTCATTAGATCAATTCGTCGTATGAGTGGTCTTGCAGAAATCATCGGACGCATTCATCCGGATAATCTCGTCTATAAATCTCAATATTGTTAGTGGAGTGTGCCACGACAAGCGTAGAGATTAGCCTCCCACAACCAGGTCGCGTGCTTGCTTACCAGCGCCAATGCCGAATAAAGTTTTACGAGAAAGTCGCGCGGTTAAATGTGCGAATGAAATTGGAAGTTGATAAAGCGATTTCGTTTTTATGTTGCGATTTCTTTGTGTCGGTTATGTGTGCGGTGACTGCTATGTAGGCTCGTCGATGCGGTAATAAAGATTACGAGATTCGATCCTCGATTAAAAGAGTGTTTGTAAATATCTCGTGCTTCGACTCCACACATAAAATGCTGGATTACATTGTGGTTGTTCTTTAATTGACTTGGATCAGTGCCAGTCAAAATGTGGTGCGCCACATACATTTTACATTTCGTGTCACTGCTGCCAGATATATCAAAAACAGAATATATCATCTACTACTTAGTCTTAAAAGTGCTCATTTCCAGAATAGGATGCCATATATAATTTCGATAACACTCAAACATCATGAACCTTCAAATAGGGTGATGGTCGGTTGCACCAACTAACTTAAATTATAAGCGTTCGTGTCAAATAAATTATTATGCATTGCTGTCATCTAGAAGTTTATTCAAAATATTCCATCATTTCCAGCTATAATATCCCGAGGACATTGATAATTACGAAATAATTTTATCACAGTTACCGAAAGCGCGTTGCCTGGTAACAGTCTGACGTCGAAGGCGGAGGGTGTTACTTAAAAGCAAAGTGCTTGAGGAAGTTGTGATAAAATAATGTATTTATTAATGATCGAGAGGTATTCGGTGAGAAATTTTTTTGCAATTTTGATATTTTCTAATTTTAAATTTTTTTATAATACAGTGTTTTATTGTGAGTTCTTTTCAAATTAAAACAATCTTTAATTATCTGTCAAAATAATTGTCTTTGGATAATTATCAGAAGTAATATCACAAGACCTCCTGATTTTATCGATAAATTTTTATTTTGCACGAATTTTTTTGTACGAAAGCAAACTGCATGGTAAATCCCGACTCCGATGGAGGAGGGGTTTTACCTAATGTTGTTTAGTGATTTTGCTTAAAAGCAAAAAAATGAGTGCTTAAAAATAAAAGTTTATCTGAGAAAATCTGAGAGGTCGTATGGTATTTGGTGAGATAAATTCCAAAGACAACGCAAAATGAAACTTGACACATTAATTGTCACACTGACAGTTACAAACAATAACAACTATTTATTTACTTGGTAGCGGAAAATTATCGGGGGTAACGAGGTTTTATCAGTATAATACTGTTCCCACTGGTTGAATTTTTAAGTGTTTTGCTTCATGATTGGTTAAAAACTAGTCGTTGGAATTAATCAATGTAAGTTTGTTTTGATTGGTTACTTTCCAACACGTGATCAGAAATACAGAGATTCAGTTGGGTAATTTTTTAACCAAGAAATTTTCATAATAATGGCAAGCTAAATATTGTTTACAATCCATACACACCATCAAAATGCAAGTAAAAATTGCTAATAAAATAAGTGGAATTTCTGCTATTCGCTCCATAAAGGAGTTAAGTGAACTGTTCTATTTTATTAGTTAAGAGTAAGTTGTGTTGCCTTGAATATTGGGTCAATATCTTTGACATCCTTATCGGAATGTGTTCTCAACTGTCATTTAGAATTAATGTAGTTTAGTGTGACAAGTTTACGACTTTTAATTAATGTCACACCTGTGAAGAAATGTTGGAGATTACTGTTTAATTTCTACATTAGTGTATTTCTTCTTGTACATACATTTTAGTACAACTGTTTATTGTGCTCCGTTGATATAAAACGCTTGTTCGTCCGTTACATGATCGGCATTTCGCTCAGCAAGAAAGAAATATTGTCCTTCTATATCATATACCTTCCAAAGTGGATTACCTAGTGACAACCTTTATTTCTCTAACATGTGCAACGTTGGATTCATTATCCCCAATGATGTGATGGCCATTACAGGATAAGAGTGTCTTTGTGATCGATTTATAGTTAGGGATCTTAATTCATGAACAATTTATGATGAATAATAGAACTTATATGTTACGAAAAAATTATGGAATGTTTTTGGATTTTAAAATTTATTACCTCTCGCTAAGAGAGGAATTGGAATTATGCTAAAGATCGCATATTCAGATTTTAGTGGATTAGCACGTTTTAAGATCCCTATAATCCGATTATGACATTTTTACGATGATCTCCGTGTGTGTATGTGTGTGTGTATGTGTGTGGATGTGTGTGTGGATGTTGGACCCTCGGTTTCTCAAATACTATAAGACTTAACTAATATTTAACTGCAGTTTCCTCAATCTGATATTCCTGCGAAGAGCTGATTAGATTTTGTAACAATTGGATATCCGATATATTTAAAAATTTTATTATATCTTCTGTGGAGTTAAAGTTAGAGACATAAGATAATAAGTTGTAAATGTATCTCGCAGCCCATGGAAAACAAGTGGAAAAATAAAAATGTTTGTAATTGACAGATAAATGTGAATATCAAAAAGCCAGAGACATTACTGAAGACTTTTTCTGGGAAGAACATTTAATATTTCTTATTTTATTATTAATTAAATATTTACAATTATACAGGGTGTCTCAATAAGCTTGCTCACTATTGGTAACTTTTTTATTTGAAGAGATACGAGGTTGGTTAAATTATCAAAACTGTGCCATTTTATATTAGAAAATTGGTTATGTAGACAAAATAAAAATTGTGACAGCGGTTCCCAAAATTTGGGACAGAATATATATTTTTTAAATGGAACTATATATTTTTTATTATCTTATTGGAAAGAGTATTTTTTTCTCTTTCCAAAGGTAATGTTGTTTATGTACATTTTTTTCAAATAAACGAGTTATTTACATTTAAAGATAAAAATTATCTTTTAGTTTGGGTCAAGTAAACTATGGAAACAATTGTCTTTTATAAAATTATTATTTTATTAATTTATTTTACAGTAATAAAACAAAGAAAATATTCATATTGAAAGCCATTATTTCTTTCGCACATTTAAACTTTTGGAAAGAGAGCCGACCGTTCTACGTAATGTCTAGATATAACTTTCCATATAGCACGATCATATCTAACTTTTCTTCATTTGTAAAGTTATTAAACATTATTAAACACAGAGAACTTTACGGGAGAAATTATTAAACGTCAAACAAACAAAGAATCAATTGTTTCCATGACTTACTTGACTAAAAAACTAATAAAATAGTTTACAAAATTTAAATTTTTAACCGTAAATAACTCTTTTATTTGAAAAAATTGTACATAAACAACATTACCTTATTGGTAAGAGAAAAAAATACTCTTTCCAATAAGATAATAAAAAATATATGGTTCCATTTAAAAAATATATATATATATATATATATATATATATATATATATATATATATATATATATATATATATATATGTACAGGGTGTCTCTTAAATAGGGGGACATGGCTTAACCACAGATTCCTGAGGCTAAAATAAGACGATTTAACCAAACTTGCTTCTACCGGAAAGTGTACCATTTAGCCAGAATTCTGCTTCAAAGTTCTCCGAAAAAAAATTAATTTTGCTTATAATATTCGGACGCTTTATTCGATTTGGATGAAATTTGATATGACAGTTTATATGGTTATAAGTCATCTTTTAAGGTGATACTTGTTATTATTAGTAAACCACTAGTGTATGAAACTTAGGTCTCCCAACATTAATTAGACCGTAACTTTTTAATGGCAATGCCGAAAACGTGAAATTATTTTTCTTCAGAAAGATACATTCAATAGTAAACTTTTGTCTCTCTGTGTAATTTGTGATATCTGTTACGGTTCACACAGAAAAAAATAAAATCTGAGTGTCTGCACTGGTAAATTTTTAAAATAAATTTAATCTAGCAGTCTATCCAAATGTCAAACAAGTAATTTTTAATGACAGTAACGAGTTGTCAATCTTTACAACTTGTTTAGGAGTAAGCTAAGATATGTAATCGTCTTATTTATAATAATGGTAGTAAAATACTATTAGACCGAACACACGGATGTTACTAATTTTAGAATATTGCGAAGAAAATTTTTGACAACCCGTAAAACAATTGTTACTGTCATTAAAAATTACTTGTTTGACATTTGGATAGACTGCTAGATTAAATTTATTTTAAAAATTTAACAGTGCAGACACTAAGATTTTATTTTTTTCTGTGTAAACCGTAACAGATATCACAAATTACACAGAGAGACAAAAGTTTACTATTGAATGTATCTTTCTGAAGAAAAATAATTTCACGTTTTCGGCATTGCCACTAAAAAGTTACGGTCTAATTAATGTTGGGAGACCTAAGTTTCATACACTAGTGGTTCACTAATAATAACAAGTATCACCTTAAAAGATGACCTATAACCATATAAACTGTCATACCAAATTTCATCCAAATCGAATAAAGCGTCCGATTATTATAAGCAAAATAAAATTTTTTTCGAAGAACTTTGAAGCAGATTTCTGGCTAAATGGTACACTTTCCGGTAGAAGCAAGTTTGGTTAAATCGTCTTATTTTAGCCTCAGGAATCTGTGGTTAAGCCATGTCCCCCTATTTAAGAGACACCCTGTATATATATATATATATATATATATATATATATATATATATATATATATATATATATATTGTCCCAAATTTTGAGAATCGTTGACACAAATTTTATTTTGTCTACATGACCAATTTTCTAATATAAAATGGCACAATTTTGCTCATTTAACCAACCTCGTTCCTCTTCAAATAAAAAAGTTACCAATAGTGAGCAAGCTTATTGAGACACCCTGTAGATACATATATTACATACATCGTTCAAAAATACCGTCAATCTCATCAATGAATTGGAAGATATGTGTTTTTGTGTGTATCAGAAATGTCAAATATGTACAATACTTATATAGCCTAATATGGAAAAGGCGAGAGGTCTTGTGCTGGCTACAACAGATTTTTATATACAAAAAACTGTTTCCCATGATGAACGTCTATGTCAAGGATTGCTTATTGGTACACCCAGTATGTTGTAATATTGAATAACTTAACACATTTTTTTTTTATAATGTATCTAGTGTACCTTTCTCATGAATCTGTAATTAATGTTTTTCCATAGAAACCGTTTAACTTAATAATTTTGTGAGCTCTAAAATTGTTGCAGAGACTAGCCACTTTTCGGTGTTAATTAAAAAGTGACTGATCAGGTTAAAACCCAATTTGTCCGAACTGAAGGGTAATTATCTCGAACGAGTTGACCGACAAAATTTTAACAAAGAATTTATCGATCACTTAAAATTATAGTTACTTTATAAAATTAGATTTCATTTGCCGTCTCATTTTAACTCATCGAAAGTTTTGTGAAAAAATTCAGCTAAATGGTTACTCGGGGATTGTTTTAGAATTTTATTTAAAATATGTTCAAAGTACAGGAACGATAAACCTTTTCACTATTATATGTATATGTATCTAATATCTCTCTTAGGGCCGGTTTTTCAATCGCTTGTTAAAGAGTTTGTTAACTACCTAGCAGATTAAATTTATCCATTAGATAAACTCCATGGTAATGAAAATGCGTTTTTCAATACGAATTTATCTGTCCGGTAAGTGACAGACACTTTTGGTTGTCAACTGTAAGGTTGGCAATAATTATAAGCTGATATTTGCTGTGTTCGTAACGATTCATGTGTCATTTTGAACATAATTTCCACACATTTTGTTTCGAATATGATTGACAGTTATAGTTGTTGACAGAACTGAATCTGTGACTTTCAAGCAAATTTAAAGTTTGCTTTAGTTTGTAGCAATATGTGGTAAGAATACATGAATTGAAGATTGGAAAAAACTATTTTTCTACTGACTGTCATATAATTATGGATTTTATTTTATTACATGTATGCATCTTTCGGGCTTCAAGCATCAAACAGTTGTAAATTTGTACTGAGATTTTGCCTACAAATGTACACATACTCATATGTTTTGTTTCTTAAAAAATATACTGCCTCATTGGTCATTAATTAGAAAAGGTAGCGAATTTCAGTATTTTATAAGAGCAGGTTTGGTTCATGTCTTCTTGGCAATTCTTAATTTCGAAGTGATTAGTAGAACATTGCGTTATACATTCTATTTTTAACACTACATAATATATTTTATATAATTTATTAGGAATAAACAATAACTTTGTTGTATATTGACACAACATTGTTGTGATCAACGTTTTGCTTGTTATTAATTCTTCTTATTCTTGTAATCAAAATAAAATATTATAAAGTGGATTATGTATTATAATTTAATTAAATTTATACATTTTTTAATAAGCCGTGAAAAGTACTCTGCCACATTCATTGGTATACAAGACATTTTTAGAACAAATGTTTATACCATTGGAAATATCAGTATTCTCTGAATACATAGCAGTATTTTTTTTGCTAAATTTGAACCTTTCAAAATATTTATCGTCACTAGAAGTCAACGAGATCTGGTCGACGTCTTTCAATATGTGGTTTTCGATTCACTACCATTATAACAAACGAAATCTTCCAATTTTTCCTTGTCCTTGTCTTTATTATCGAAAAACGCATTTACATAAGTCTATTGCATACATATTTCTATAATTTTCTACGAATATTATTTAACTGTCAATGTCAATATGTCAGAACAGCTGAATTTATCCTACTGGTAAAATTTTATCGGTAGGTCAAAGTGTCTGTTACGTTATCCTCTTGTTTAGCTAAGACTTATCTTGTTGGTAACGCTAACTGAAATAGGTGTTTACCATGAGGATGAATTTTACAGAGACTTAACTAACACTTGCCAGTATATTGAAAAACCGGCCCTTAGCAAGAGGTAATTAATCACTTCCAACAAGCCGAATAACCAATCGACTAAATTCATTAGGATTAAATCTATCCCCAAATAATAGAAATCAAATATCCCGTAATCATCATGAAAAATTCAGGTAGTAAAGCAATTAATTAATGCCGATAAACATCACTTAGGCTCATTACCCGCCATCAACATCAGTCTGCATTATCCAGTGACCAAATCACCGCATTAAGCATTAACTCAACATAATCGCGCCGGTCAATCAAGCTGAATCATATTTAGCGGCGCTACGCTGACGATGGGCGCATAGTTGTTTACTCTGAGTGCGTCAGCAAGCACCACAAACAGACACTCCGAAGCGGAGAAAAATCGCAACACGTGGATAAACATGTGAGACGTGAAATGTTCATGCATCGCTGCAGATGACAAGCGATAAAAGTGTGACAGAAAAAGAATAGATTTGCAATGAACAAATGAAAAGAGCAAACGAAGAAATGCTCGTCTCGCAAAAACAACACGGGTTAGACGTTCGTGACGTAATAAGACCGAACAAACAGAAATACGTATTTTTATCTGAAAAACAGGGAAGAATATTTCCATTTGTATTTCAGCAATACCTAGTTAAATTTAAATGAAAATTCTGTTGTGGCCAGCACAAAACATCTCGCATGTCTACTCGTATATTAGGCTACTCTAAAAATTCTAATTACATCTATTCTTTTTCTCCTAATGTTTTAAATGTTCTATATGAGGTGCGTTCGGTAAATCATACGGAGTTGGAGTATTTACGGAGCGGTGTTGGAGTGGAGTGGGAGTAGAGCTGGAGTTGGAGTAGATCGAGGGAACAAGGTATACTCCTTTATTTGTGATTAACCGAACGAGTAGAGTTAAAATTTTGGTGCACGAATATAATAACCTCCTTTTTGACAATCTGGTATACTGCACTGCTAAAATAAATAAATAATGAACCATATAGAAGTTATTCAGTTTGGTATTATTCTTTAATGATTCTGAAGAAAGTATATATTAGAAAAGGTACAGAATTCTTACCATTCCGACATATTGTGCCTAGTTATATTACAAAACAATATTATAAATATAAAATAATTGTGTATAATAAAATATTTCAACATAAAAATACAAAATGATCTGACAGATGTCAAATAAAACAAAAAAACTCCATGTATGCTTGCATATCGAGGTTGGGCTTATGGAGTTCACATTTTTCACTCCACTTGACTCCATTCTGCATTTGCCGAACGCTCCATTTTAAGACGCTTATCACTCTATGTAATTACCGAACGGTGCTAGGAGTGTACAGAGTGAAAAGAGTGAACAGAACTCATTTGCCGAACGCACCTATGGTATACAAGGTGTGGCAATTGAATAACAAGCTTGATCTCAGAACATTGACAATGTATAAAATTACACAAAACAAATATTGCCACCTTCAATGTATTCTCCTCCCCGAACCCCACACCGCCCGATGCGAATATTCCATTTTTGGAAGCAATGCCTGCAGACCTTTTTTGTTAAATTGTTCATAAGTTCTGCCGCTTTTTCTATAACTACATCTCGGCCCCAAAGTTTGTGCCTTTTAACGCAGAATTACAATTTGGGAATAAAAGCAAGGCACATGGCACTAGGTCAAGTGAGTACGGTTGATGACCCAACACAATGATTTTGTATTTCGTCAAAAATGTCTTGCCGGACAGGGCGTTTTGTTCCGGCGCGTTGTCTTTATGGAGAGTCCATCACATTTCAGCTCTTTTTCTTCTCACCCATGCATGAAGGGTTATCAAAACCTTCGAAATGTCCCTCAGGCACCAAATCCATGTGAACAATCACTCGCATTTCGAAAAAAAACAGTCAGTGTACGGCCGAGGCGCTAATCGTCTTCGATCTCTTTTCCTCCATTTTTAAATCTAAATTGCTCGATAACTTAAGTACTAGATAGATCCTCATCACCATAAACATTCTTCAATAATTCGTACGTTTTTGTAGCGGATTTTTTAAGTTTCACACAGAATTTCATATTGGCACTAACATAATTGTGGAGTCCCGTGGCCGCGTGCTTCAGTATCTGGTCGCGAACCTGGGGAACCAGGTTCGATCCCGACAGACGCCAAATATTTCCAATTTTAAATGGCACAAAAGTGACCCCTGTGGTGCACTCTCCACGCCAGCTATGAGTGCCCGTGAGGTGATGCCTGGTAAGCGCCCACACGGTAAAATATATCGTCATCATTACCGATGTCTACATGTGTTGTAGATACTGGCACACCCAGAAATGGGTAATATGCCGTGATGATATATTTTATTTATTTATTTATAATTCCGCCGGAGTACGAGAAAGTAGTTAACTTCTATCAAAGGCTACTGCCTAACGGTTTGCCTAATTATCTTAAAATTTTAACAGTGGATGGAGGGAAGATGACAAATTAATATTACATAGCCAATGTTGCCAAATTTACAGGGAAGCCGGAAAAAAATAAATCTAGTTTTTGATTACCACACCTCATTTATTTTAATTATCGATAGTGTTATTTAGATATTAACCAATATTTCTTAAAAATCCTTAATACAGAATGTACATGACTGAAAGATTTCAAACCTTCGCTATTTTGAGAAATGCGTTTCTTCCTAGTTAAGGTTTGACAGTTTTAGAGAACATTCCTTTCAAATTAATTATGGAGCTTTATGCAGTACAAGAGTACGTAAGAAACATTAAAATTTTATGGGAAAATGACTGTAATCCTACTCAAGTTACGTCGTTTGCAGGAAATAAAGTTATGTCGTTCGCAGGAAATGAACATTCGTCGCACATCTTTACGGACTATTTGAAAAAAGGATTTACATTTGTGGTTATAGTAACCTTAACATACACGAGAAATACAGTTGAAAGACCATAAACACTCCTAACCGTACAGTAATTTGATATTGGAGTATAATACTGAACATAAAATCGTTTCATAATGTACACGGTACACAGCTCTGTAATGAAATTTCGAGAAGTGCTCTTTAAAATGCCAGAGTACTATTAAACTTCTCTGCTGTTTGTGTATAATTTTTTTAGACCAAGAACTGCTAAATTTTTAACTATTAAGAATTATTTAATTCATTAGGTTAACTTTTTAATTTTCGGTGCGTATTATATTGATTAAGTAGGTACATAATATAGAAGAACTCCGATCATCCGAATTCCAGCTATCCGAATCGGTTTTAGTTACATACATTTGTAACGTTTTCCACAAGTGGAAACAGTAAAACAACTGACTTTGACGAAATGTTCAGGAAAAACTGATATTATACTTTTTTTGCCTTTCGTCACCTTTAGGTAAGGAAGATGTCGTCTTTCGTCAAAAAATTCGTTGGTGATTTTTTAATGAATAAGCACATTTTAGGGTCCCTAGAATTTTACTAGTTTTACGATGATGTCTCTCTCTCTCTCTCTCTCTCTCTCTCTCTCTGTGTGTGTGTGTGTGTGTGTTTGTGTGTCTGTGACAAATTTTTCTCCGACGATAACTCCAATACTACAATTCTAAAAATTATAATTCTTCCGTATTCCTCTTGTTTTCATCCATATGAAGAGCTGTTTAGATTTTGGTTATAAATGTTCAACCGGAAGTAACAATTGTTTTATGGGTTGTCAAAAATTTTCTTCGCAATATTCTAAAACTAGTAACATCCGTTTGTTCGGCCTAATAGTATTTTACTACCATTATTATAAATAAGACGATTACATATCTCAGCTTACTCCTAAACAAGTTGCGAAGTTTGACAACTCGTTACTGTCATTAAAAATTACTTGTTTGACATTTGGATAGACTGCTAGATTAAATTTATTTTAAAAATTTAGCAGTGCAGACACTCAGATTTTATTTTTTTCTGTGTGAACCGTAACAGATATCACAAATTACACAGAGAGAGAAAAGTTTACTATTGTATGTATCTTCCTGAAAAAAAAAATAGTTTTATACACTAATAATAACAAGTATCACCTTAAAAGATGACTTATAACCATATAAACTGTCATAACAAATTTCATCCAAATTGAATATAGCGTCCGATTATTATAAGCAAAATTAATTTTTTTTTTCGAAAAACTTTGAAGAAGATTTCTGGCTAAATGGTACACTTTCCGGTAGAAGCAAGTTTGGTTAAATCGTATTATTTTAGCCTCAGGAATCTGTGGTTAAGCCATGTCCTCCTATTTAAGAGACATTTACTGTATATCAGTAAAATTTGTTTAAGTGTAGGTTTTATTGATTTATTTTCTGTTTTTATTTACAGAATTTTGACTTCTTATATTTTGGTAACAAAAGGAAATAGCATATGTGATTAGATAACATTGTTTACTCAAACTACCATGCATAATATTTACTGTTATTAGATTTTCTTTACCAAAATTCATATTGTAATATAAATACTTCACTAATGAGTTAAATCCCACATGAATAATCCTTTTCCATCTGTGAAATGCATTTATGCTTGCTAGAGATGCACTAGTTCAATTTCTTCGTTGAGTATTTGATCTTTTTCGCACAAAGCTTAAAAGCCATGCCCTGCCTTCGTATGTGGATGTGTAAAAATGTTTGTTAGCACGTGAACGCTCTGCATCTTCTCGGTGCAAATTACTGAGGGTGGTACAATTCGCATAGCGCCGCGCCTCGCCTGCCGCCTGCTGCTGTATGTGCGTTCCGTGTCCGTGCTTTACATTCTGGCCCCGGGAATGCAATGAAACCGCGGTTACAAATTGCTACATGCTTTTCCCATTTTATCCAAGGATCGAATGTATTACGCCAGTGCTAGTGACGGGGAAATGCTTGTACTTGTGCAAATTCACGCTTTGTTTGGGGAGGAATTCAAATATTGCTCTTCTTTTGAAGACGCAGCGATTATTTAAAAATGCACTCGACGGTAAACTGAATAAAGGATTTCACCTTTAATTTCATCCGCAATGCATTTTGACAAACGCTTCAAGCCAAAAGTTTTTAAAAGTTAAGTGCTTTTTCAAAGATTTGCTAACTTTCTATATCCATATTGTATTTATTGTAGCCTCGAAGTTTAAATCTTTAACAAATGGCAAATGTTATGACTTGGTAGAGTCCGTGCATTTAGAGAAAGAACATATCAGCGCAGTAAAAATTATATCACCTAACCTACAAATGTTGACTGTGGCAATAATAAACAACAAAAATCGTAGCAATAATAAACAACAAAAATTGAAATCAATAAAACTGAAACCAATTTATTGCACAAAACAAAATTATGGGGTCCCGTGGCCGCGTGCCTGAGTGTCTGGTCGCGAACCTGGGGGAATCGGATTCGATCCCGACCGGCGTCAAATATTTCGAATTTTAAATGGCACAAAAGTGACCCCTGGTGCACTCTCCACGCCAGCTATGAGTGCCTGTGAGGTGACGCCTGGTAAGCGCCCACACGGTAAAATATATCGTCATCATTACCAATGTCTACATGTGTTGTAGATACTGGCACACCCAGAAATGGGTAATATGCCGTGATGATATATTTATTTTAACAAAATTACAATTACAAAAATTATATTTAAAAAATACCTGTACACCATACCGCTACTTTTTGTTAAGTTAAAACATCGTAATATTCCTATTTACTGTCACATCATTTGGAACCCTATTTACGAAGTTCATCAAGATCTGATTGAATCTGTTCAAAAAAAATTTCTCAAATACCTTTATTACAAGGCACATAATAACTACCCTGATTATTCTGTAAATTATAAACAGTTGTTACATATGTTTAATTTCAAGAATCTCTTTGAACGCCGTGAAAATGCCCTAATAATACATCTATTTAAACAGCTGCGTTGACGATCCTTGTACTCTTTCCTCTCTCCAATTTCATATTCCCTCTTTTCGTACCAGAAGTAGCTTTACTTTTTATTTACCGGGTGCTAGAACTAATTATTTAATGCTGTCGCCTATATATCGTACGTGCAATCTTTATAATTGTAAATTTTCGAGGATTGATATTTTTCATTTGGAATTTAAAAATTTCATTAATATGTTAAGTAATATGTCATAAGCATTTTGTTTATTTTTGTTGGGCTCGCCCGAACTAATTTTGCTCTTTGCGCATGTTTTTACTTTACTTATTACAATTTTACTACATACACCATAACAAAAAATATAAAATGTACACTTTATATTCCTCAATAAATAGCGATTAAGATAAAAACATTTTTTTAATACTTTGCGAGATATTTAATTTTTTTTCAGTTTCACAGTGACGTCACGGTATTGCTATCTCTCTCGTGCACCTTACTATAGAAACTGCGACAAAGATAGCACCGATTTCGCTAAAAATCAAATACAGTTAAACTAAAAACAATTATGACTTTTTAATAATACGTATTGATTCAAAATTAAACAAACTATCATTTAAAATAACAAAAAAATAAGAGTGGAGGACCCCATTGATATTGTTGCAATATGATCAAATATAATTGATTAAGGCCCAGTATTTTAATATCTTATTAAACTGTCTGTCAATTTAACTAACTGTTAAAACGAAAAATATAAAATCATTAGGAAATTACATGTTTAGATTTATATTAGTTTTATTTCATTACATCTAAAATAAGTGTGTCATAGACGATACAAATAAAAATGGATTCATAAATTTTAGTGCACTGTGACAATTATGTATAAACAAAAATGGAGAACAATTTTAGCAAAATTTATAAATTTATGTTTGTTGTTTTTTGTCTCAAAGTAATTGTTTTACACTTTCAATTGTATCGTCTATGGCACACTAATTCTCGTTGTAGACATCGGTAATGATGACGATATATTTTACCGTGTGGGCGCTTACCAGGCGTCACCTCACGGGCACTCATAGCTGGCGTGGAGAGTGCCATTTAAAATTGGAAATATATGGCGTCAGTCGGGATCGAACCCGGTTCCCTCAGGTTCGCGACCAGACACTCAGGCACGCGGCCACGGGACCCCATTCATTGATCTAATATTTGCAAACCCTTAAATGATATTTTAATTTTTTTAAAACGCATGTTTAGATTTGTATCAGTTTTAGACCCAATATTTTCATCTCTGGTTAAACTGGCGGCTAAGTTAACTATCGGTTATAAGAATAATGTGGCATCGAATTTTTTTACAATTTAGGTTATAATATCGATGCTGTTTTTCTTTTAACTGACAGTTAAATTAACAAGCTGTTTAACTGGAGATGAAAATACTGGGTCTAAAACTGATACAAATCTAAACATGCGTTTTAAAAAAATTAAAATATCATTTAAGGGTTTGCAAATATTAGATCAATGAATAGGGTCCCGTGGCCGCGTGTCTGAGTGTCTGGTCGCGAACCTGAGGGAACCGGGTTCGATCCTGACTGACGCCAAATATTTCCAATTTGAAATGGCACAAAAGTGACCCCTGTGGTGCACTCTCCACGCCAGCTATGAGTGCCCGTGAGGTGACGCCTGGTAAGCGCCCACACGGTAATATATATCGTCATCATTACCGATGTCTACATGTGTTTTAGATACCGGCACACCCAGAAATGGGTAATATGCCGTGATGATATATTTATTTATATTTTAGATCAATGAATTCAGAATAAAGTTCTCTATCGAATAAGCAAATAAAAAATATATATGATTCTATTTCAAGTAAAGTTCTAAGTGGCTATTCATCTTTCAAAAAAAATAAGATCAAAATGTTGGCGTTATCCATATTCGTAACCGATTCTTGTTAAAAATAATGATAACCCGAATAACGGAATTATAATGCTCTATAATACCTCCGTTTTCTCTGAGCATTCTGGCCGAAAAACTGTTAGAAAAACCCCAATGAATTAAAATTATTGGCACATCAAGAGAAAGAAACTCCGCCGTAACACTATAAACAGGCACAATTCCTCGTGTGGCCTACCATTATCATTCATATTCTTTCCGATCACGTGACTCATGTCCAAGTTTAGAGCCGCGAAGAAGTAAAAACCTCTGTGATTGATCAAGACAGCCATGAGGCGATGTTCAACTGGTTTCCAGCTCCGCGAAAACCGCAAATGGAAGCCATAATGAAGCGGCTGTCAGATATGAGACGAATTTGCTAAATGCGGAGAAGTGACAGCGCATAGAAATGGAGAGTAAACAGAAACGCTTATTAATTAATTAGAGTTCTTCACATTCGTTTCATACGTGAAATTTTTCTTGGAAATGTTAGTAGGGTAGAAAAATGTGAAACATCTGGTTTTTGTGGTTATAAGGTGGCTAAATAGGTAAAACAAATTACCTACTGATACCATCTTTTTATTGACAAACTTCTGCATATATAGGACTAGCCTTATTTTATATATGGATACACCAGTTTCTTCTTTTCAAAAGTTCCGAAAGATAACATCTTAAATTCCAATTCTTTAACGGCTTTTTTTTAATACATTAAGCAACTTTGCTTTAAAGTTCTTTAAATAATTATTATCTGCAGCCGGATTATAAAAACAAATTTTATTTTAGACAACCACTTTGAAATAAAATTCTTGAAAATGCTTATTTGTTTGTGGTCGTTTAAAAATTAGCGATCATAACTTGCTGGAAAGTAATATCGTATTGCTCACACAATATTTCTCACCTTTGATACTCATGAAATACTATTCCTAGACCATATTTGCCATCAAATGAGTATGGACTTCTTTGCACCATGTTACTTGCTCTACGGTGTTGCCTTTTCTTCACAACCTAGCATTTTTAACATTGCCAGTAAATTGGCAACAGTGTAAAAATCCCAGTCCATACTTATCTGACAGCAACTATTTATAGTTATTTAAAATCTTCCGTGGCCGCGTGCCTGAGTGTCTGGTCGCAAATCTGGAGAACCGGGTTCGATCCCAACCGACGCCAAATATTTCGCCTGGTAAGCGCCCGCATGGTACAAATATGTCATCATCATTACCGATACCTGGGATAAAGCAGATTGTGGCACACTCAGAAATGGGTAATATGCCGTGATGATGATGATATATTTAAAATCTTACAAAAAATTGTTACTAGGATAACGTATAGTCCGGGACACAAAAGATAAACTTTGGAAAATATGTTAGCACAAATTACTGTCTAATATATGTGCTCCATTTAAATCCACACGAAATACAATTAAGTAATTTAAATTTACTTTCCGTATATCAAATATAACATATAACAGTTGCCCAAAAAGTTTTAAAGCTACGCAGCCTTTCTTATATTAGAAGTTGATACTGAGTTCTATGGTATATCACTATATGAGCATTTCGTTCTCTTACCCCACAGGTCCGAGGGGTTCGATCCCGACCGACGCCAAATATTTCCAATTTTAAATGGCACAAAAGTGACCCGGGTGGTGCATTCTCCATGCTATCAATGAGTGCCCGTGAGGTGACGCCTGACAAGCGCACCCACGGTACAAATATGTCATCATCATTACCGATATCTGCGATAAAGCAGATTGTGGCACACTCAGAAATGGGTAATATGCCGTGATGATATATTTATTTTATTTATTTATTACACCAATCAAAACGGTATGGGGTCAGGTGGCCGCGTGCCTGAGTGTCTGGTCGCGAACCTGGGGGAACCGGGTTCGATCCCGACAGACGCCAAATATGTCCAATTTTAAATGGCACAAAAGTGACCCCTGTGGGGCACTCTCCACGCCAGCTATGAGTGCCCGTAAGGTGACGCCTGGTAAGCGCCCACACGGTAAAATATATCGTCGTCATTACCGATGTCTACATGTGTTGTAGATACTGACACACCCAGAAATGGGTAATATGTTGTGATGTTATATTTATTTTTTTATTCGCTACCGAAAATCGGTCACATTAATATGTTCTTTGTATGAATGTTATGATGATTTTGGGCAAGGCGAAAGGGGAATGTTTTTAAAGAGTTAAGTGATTCAGTGGAGCTCTTACTTTCATCCCTTTTCTTATTATTTTCGGGTTTTTGCTAACCCACTAAGTGGGAAACGCGTGATTTTATGTATGTATGTACCTATGGTATATATCCGTTCTGGTACACATTTCACATTTCAGTAACAGTATCATTTCTCTTGTTTGGTCTTTCCAGGCATATAACCATTTACTTTCTTCGTAATTTTCCCAAAAAGCACTCACGATATGGTTGTAATAAAGTCATTTAACAAAAAAACAGAAACAATTTCCTGTCCCTTGCTCTATGGTATTGCCTCTTCTTCATAACCTAGCCAGTAAATTGGCAACAGAGTCTATATTCATTTTACCCTGTATGTATTTTTCATTTTATAAATCGATAACTTTCATAAAAGATCTAACAACTATAATAGTTTATGATTCCCAATCAAAACGGTATTAGAACTTATAACCAATTATTTGTGGCGTACATCCATTCTGGTACACATTTCAGTAATAGTATCATTTCTCTTAACTGGTCTTTCCAGGAATATAACCATTTACTTTCTCCATTATTTACCCAAAAAACACTCACAACAGATATGGTTGCAATAAAGCCATTTAGCAGAAAGCAAAAACAATTTCTTTTTCAGAGTGTGGGAACAATTTTTCTTTTCAGCAGAACACATTCTCCATTCTACCGATATCAATTGGTATTGGTGCTCGCCCATGCAATGTGCAAATCCGCGTTTGGGAGATTTGAGATAGTATTTTTGTGCGTGTTGCAGCGTCCACTTGCTACTGGTGTCGTGCATTATTCATGCAAGACGCTATAGCTTGTATCGTGCAGGAGGAATCTAACACGATGTTGAATGTTGTCTCTTGTTGTGTATGTCTATTATCTTGTATCAATAGCTACTAGATTTACTTACTTACTCGTGTAGCTAGCCAAGCTGCATTGTATTACAAACTGTGTATATTATCAAATTCCGTGAACATCCAGGAAATTTTTTAAAGGAATTTACCAAAAGCAGGAAGAGATTAAAGATTAAACACAGAAAAGAACTACAAAGAAATTCTATTTCTTTCTAATTTGATTGATAGAGTAGTGTGTTAAATTTTGAGTACATTTGTAAAAATAAATGGCTGGAAGCAAGAAAAATGAGCCTGGTTCACATTTTTTCAAAATATTTTAAATGGGGTCTCGTGGCCGCGTGCCTGAGTGTCTGGTCGCGATCCTGAGGAACCGAGTCGATCCCGACCGACGCCAAATATTTCGAATTTTAAATGGCACAAAAGTGACCCTTGTGGTGCACCCTCTACGCCAGCAATGAGTACCCGTGAGGTGACGCCAGGTAAACGCCCGCACGGTACAAATATAATGATGATATATATCATCATTACCGATGTGACAAACCAAATTGACACACCTAGAAATGGGTAAAAAGCCGTGACGATATATTTATTTTATTTATTTATTTTAAATAAAAGTTTATGAAGTATTTTTCATAATAACATAAAAAAATGATAATTTATTATTTTAGTAAATAATTTAAAAAAAAGGTTGGCGCCAGAAATAGTCATGAAAAACAACCCCCAGTCTTGTGTCGGCGAAGTATACGTAGAGCACATCATTCATAGCCAATAGGAAAACTGATTACTTTATTTAAATAAAAGTAGGCGATAGTTTGTCATATGTTAAACTGTATATACTCGTCTCGTCACATTATGTTTCAGATCACCTGACTTTTTCAAAATATTACACATATTTCTATATTTAATTGTAAAATATCTAAAGGATATTTCGTGATATTTTCAAATTTGAGGCTCTTTAAACAACAATATCTTTTAAAATTTAGTATTAGAAGTCTTATAAAAATTCTTCTAATATAATTTAAAATTGGGGATGATTGTAAGACAGTTACAACGCGCCAAAGCAAACAATATCCCTGAAAGGGCATAACCTGAGGTCGCTATACATACTCGTATGTTTCTACGTTACACTAATAGTAAAAAGTATATTTGACGTTATGCATTGTAAAATCAGTTAAGTTTTTATAAACAAATAGCTACATTCCGTTTTTCTTTAAAAACACTGGCCAGAGTAGTATTAACAAAGACTGTTTTCACAAAACTGACATAATAATAAAAAAAAAAATCGCGTATTCCAGTCAGCGTAAATGATTTTGACAGTGTGTGTACATTCACAATCACAATTCTGTTGTCCTGACTAGATATGGATTTACCGCTACATTTTTTCTGGGGCAAATGTTTGCTTCGAGGAACTGTACTTTGTTTAACCTTAGTTACCCAATTAGGCATCCACTCACATATGATTCCTCTCCCTATATAATAATCCGAGTTCTCTCCCTTATTCCTCAGAGCTGTTTTGACCTCGGGCATGGTTTACATGCTGAGTAATCTTAACTTCTCTATCTTATTATTGTGTACTTTCTGTTGATGATGAGAACGTAGTTCTCGAAATACGTATATAGTTTTTTTTTTTTTTTAATTATTGTTAAGGTTAAGATATTTTTCTTTTCTTAGCAATTCAGACACGTCGATCGCAAATCTATCACTCTAGCTACAGCTATCGTATGAACTTAATGATAGTTGGTGTTACATTGTTGCATCCTCTATTGAATTTGCGATCGTTGGATTAAATCACATCCTGGGATATTTTTCCCTTATAAAAATGCCCCTTTGTTCTCGGGGTTCTTTAGTCTGCCGCCAATGATGGAAATCCTAGCACCGTGCGTAAAGTTTGATCGTGCGATCAGGATCTAGAGTGCGGTGTTTTTTTCTGTAAACAGGAACGTGCCGCGTTCGATCGTTGTTGCCGCACTTCCTGGTAATTTGGGAGATTATCTCCCCTAATATCTGGTATTATGCCGGCGTGAAACACCGGACGACAGCGATAAAAGTCTAAAGGAAATATGTGCGTTAATGTTTCAATCTTTCTTCATTCAATCAAAATAAAATAACGCATTGATATACATACAAATTATACCCTGTCGGAACTTTTATGCTCTGCTAGGAATGCAAAGAAAACGTTTAGATTTATCTTGGTTACACATTTATATTCACAGTCGAACCTCTATAATTCGAAACTCAAAGGACCCCGAAATTACTTCGAGTTATAGAGATTTCGAGTTAGTTAGTTTAAAACAAAAAATGGGTTGTTGAACAAAAAAGTTATTTTTTAAAATAACTTATTAATTAAAATTTTCTTATCTTGTTGAGCAAACTAAATATTTCACCTGTAAAAAAAAAGTTGAATTGTTTCAAATGACAACTGCACGCGAAGTTAAGCCCAGTGGCGTCTCGATCTTTTCAGTGTATAATATAATGCGAAAAAAAATATTTTGTGGCTAAAAATTCGAGTTACAGAGACTACAATGTTACTGGTTTCGAATTATGGAGATTTTCGAGTTACAAAAATTCGAGTTAGAGAGATTAAAATAAATTGTAAATATATAAATGTGCCGGGAACACAAGTAAATTTCGACTTAAAGAGTTTCGAGTTATGGAGGTTGGAGTTATAGAGGTTCAACTGTATGTGCAAAAAATGAAAAATGTGACCCTGTAGCTGTAAGTATATAGGATATCTAGTTACGAGTTGTATTCATTTACATAAAAATAATATTAATTCTAAATTCTAACCTTTTTTGCACAAATAAAAATAATAAAAGCCCCAAGTGTATGCTATAAATACGAGTCAAAAGAATCATCCGTCATAGTTTGTAACATAATAAGTACTTGTGTTGGTTTCTGATTCAACAGTAAACTACAATGTATCTGCTTTTTCTCTTGTATATTCTGATGATTTAATGAACGTTAATACATCTATGGTGACACAAGGTTCTTGCCGCTTCACATTATCGTTTTTTTGCAAATGTAACGATTCTAAAATTTCTACTTCATGATGGATATAAAAGAAAGTGATATATTTCTCCTTGTAGGGATTATATAGCTTGCATTAATGCTTCATTCATAGATACTGGCTATTTTCAATTACGTTCTCAACAAACAAATGGCTGTTTGGGTAAACAGAATATTACGATTAATTTGAATAAATATTACTTCATGTTAATGATTCCAATTTGAGATTTTAGTGTATTGATAAAAAAATTGGTTAATTTTTGATAACTGGAAAATCGATAGTACTCAGTAATTTACTTGAAACCATGAACAATGTTAATAGAACATTATTAGTAAATTATTTGTTACATTTACATCCTTCATTAGCTTTGTTCATAGAACGGTCTAAAACGGTCAGCAACAGTCAGAGGCATATTGGGGATTAGTTGGCAACGGTCAAAATAATATCCAACTCTACTGGCAATTTAAAGTTTAAGACAGCGCATTTATATTTTTCAGAAGTTTTGATATTTCCACATGTTCGAGTTTGTTTCTTTTAAATTATATATGAAATACATTGAAAATAAATTTATATTTACTATTTTAGTGTAAGTATGTTATTTCAAAATAATAAGATACCTATACTATTAAAATTCACTTAATTAGATGATGGATTCGAATAAATCCAGTGGAAATGATACTTCAAGTGAAGGTGACGATTTCGAAATAATGGTTATTAGAAAAAAAAATCTGTTGTGGCCAGCACAAGACCTTCCGTCAATTCCATGTATTTTGTACAAAACCCATACCAAAAGGTCCTTGGAACAGATTCTATATAATATCATGTAAAATCGAACACGAACACATACTGTTTTTTACAAATTCCATACTAAAAGTTCATTTGAAAAGGTTCTTTAAATCCAATAAAATTATAACATAAACTACACTAAGTAATGTCCTTCCATCTTCTCTTTGGCCTTTCTCTGCATGTCACTTGCGAGTAACAATATGACATACCAATTTTAGATCCTATACTTTTCATATTTGGTTTTGCACTTGCAACTGACATCTGTCAATTAATTTTTTTTGAATAATTATCTCAGCTGTTTCCATAATAAATTGCAAAGCAGACTAATTTTTGAAAATTAATTTCTTTATAATGCTTTAAATTTACATCTATTTAATATGAAGGAAAATGTATAATTAAACCGTATAGAGAAGAGTATTTTCTTTAATATACATAATAACAAAATGTCAAAAAGTAATATTTAACTGCGTTTTTTTAAGAAAAACTGTTAAAAACTTCAAAAAAGGGTACTTCCGGTGGATCGATTATAACCAAAATCTAATCAACTCTTCATATGGATGTACAGAAGAGGAATACGAAAGAATTATAATTTTTAGAATTGTAGTATTGGAGTTATCGTCGGAGAAAAATTTGTCACACACGGACACACATACACACACACACACACGGACACACGCACACACACACACACACACACACACACATACATACATACATACATACAGACATCATCTTAAAAATAGTAAATTTGTATTGTAGGGACCCTAAAACGTGCTTAGTCATTAAAAACTCACCACCGAATTTTTTGACCAAAGACAATACCTTCCTTACCTAAAGGTGACGGAAGGTAAAAAACAGCCTCATTGTTTATTCTTTATAAATTCAGGACAATTAAAGATTAAAGAACATTGGAAAGTTTTTCGTCTAAAGTGAGTTGCCGTGTCGAACATTCATATTATTAATTTGATAATTGATCCAATGAGAAAGGAAGTAAATCACCATGTGACTTTCTTTGTCCCAATTGATTTCAGTGTAATTTTAATAGAGCCCGCTTCCGTCACATTAATTAAATGTAAATTTTGTAGACTTTAATTGTATCTCCTAATCTTATTCCTCCTCCCGCTGATTGAAATCGTTCTTTGCGTAACCTTCTGCAGATAATTAAGCCAATTTCTCGTCTTTAATCAGAGGAACTCTGAGACAATTTCATAATTTGCGTGGCCACTCGTGTGTGTCTTAACACTCCGGTCTGCACTGCCGCGGTTTCGTGTTCGTGCCTTCGTTACGTGCCCGAGGATTTTAAATTTTTATCTCAGGGCAGCTACTCCAACGGCATATTTAAGAGGCTAAATGCTTGCGCCACAGAATTTTCGATTCCGGAAATATCTTTATCTAAATTTAAAATTTGCGCCGTGGTTACGATTATGTGTATCCGGTACAGTGCTTCTCAACACTCAAGTGCTTGCTACAGCTACAGCAATAACTCTTCAGAGTTATTTAGAAGTACGAAATATTAATTATAATAAGTAACCCCATCTGTTAATTAGACGTTGAAGGGTCTCGTTAAAATCAAGGATAGCGTTTTATTTTATCTCAAGTTGCAAAGAACTAAATGACAAATTGAAATTTGATTATTTAATTCTAGAATGTCAGACAAAAATCAATATTTGATTACTTTCTCTCCATTTTGTTAATTTCATTTCGTTAGGAATCTTTTTGGAAATTTTCAAACATTTACAAGAGTACACAACTTTGTATTTGCATTTATCAACAACTAAAAATAAAACTGCACAATATGTAGGAGTAATCTTATTTAATATTAAAAGAAAAAGTATTATTTGAAGGTACCACAACTTTTGTAGATGACGATAAACAAATATGTGTCCAACGAGAAAAGGTTTTACAAAATGGAAATAATATATCATAATATGGACTGGATATATTACAACAGATTATTTATTTATTTATTTATTTATTTATTGAAACTAAACAGGCACAAGGGCCTAATTACATAGTTTCATTATAAACTAACTTATACACTAAATTAACTTACTCTGAAAAATACTTTCAAATACTTAACTAATGTAACTATATTATCTGTATATATATCTACATTATTGTTATTAATATTATTACAAATTAGGCAACATCTTATTAAAGGGGAATTTTTCCTAATTTCTAATTTATATCTTTTAATATAAATTATATATTTTGGTTTCGAAAAAATATACACTGGAACATAAAAAGGTAATTTTGATAGTAAGTTAGGACACTGAATAATATTCTGAACTATTTTACAAATAAAAATAATATCTGAAATGTTTCGTCTGGTTTCTAATTTCAAGAAGTTAAAAATGCTTAGTAGTGTGGTATATGGCATGAAAGTTGGATAAGTTCTAAATTTCTTAAAAGACAGATATCTTTTGAACTTTTTCAACTATTTCCTTGAGATATAGCTCAGATGGATTCCAAATTACACTAGCATATTCTAGTTTAGATCTTACTAATGCATTAAAAAGAAAAACAAGTGGTTGAGTTGATCTGAAAAGATACGAGTTTCTTATTATATGACCTAATGATTTTACTGCACTGTTTACTATTATATCTATGTGATTATTAAATTTTAAATTTTCTTGGAAGTTTATTCCTAAATCTTTAATGTCGGGTTTTTTGTATATTACTCGATTATTTATTAAATAATTATAATTGCTATTAGTTTTCTTTGTGGAATATTTAACATGGTAACATTTATCTAAATTCAATAGCAAGTTATTCCGTACGCTCCACTCGTAAACATTATCTAAATCTTTTTGTAATAATTCGGCGTCATTTTGATCGTTTAGTGCTCGAAAAATTTTGAAGTCATCAGCAAAAAGAAGTTTGTTTGAACTTTTTACACATGTAGGTAGATCGTTTATATAAAGAAGAAATAGTAGGGGTCCTAAGTTGGACCCTTGCGGTACACCTGATAGAACCTTAATTTTTTCAGAATAATGACTTTGGTAGGTTACGAATTGATACCTTGAGTGTAAATATGATTTCAATAGTGACATTGTATTGTTGGTATGATTATTATCTTTTTATTTCTAAATCTATAGAAGACATAATAGCTTTTTGAATTTGTCAACTGGTTTTCTTGGTGTAGTTTAGCCTACTCGACTTATTAAATCCCGTTATAATAACATTTTTAAATGTATCAGATGTAGAATTTTATGTTCTTCAATATTAGTAATATCAGTGATTTTCAAAAAATAATATTTACAAGAATTTTTTTACCACCAACAAAATCACTGTATAACTATTTGTTGAAAATTATTTTTCTCTCCATTATTTTGCTAATAATTTGCCTTCTTTTCAGATCTGTGAACTACAACAACAACACCGGCGACTGCGAACTCTCTGACATGGACCGTATGACAGTCGCTGGACTCACTGCCTTCGTCGCTGCTGAGGGCTTCGACTACATGGAGAACAACTGCGTGGAAGAGCCCACCAAGCTCTGCGAATTTAAGAAACTGAACGGACGCATCCTCAAGACGGTGGACTCCGTGTACCAAGACGTCGGTTCTTTGGATGAGTGCAGAGAATTGTGCTTGAACAGCCCCTACAGGTGCCATTCGTATGATTATGGTGATACTGGTGACATGGTGTGCAGGTTGAGTCATCATTCTAGAGCTACCTTAAGCGACATTCAGGTAAGAAGGAATTTTAATGTTTAAATAAATAAAAACATTTTCTACAATAGAGACTCCAACACTGCAATAGGGCTATTGCAAGAATTTTTATGTGACTTCTAAGTACTAAATTTTAAAAGATATTGTTCTTTAAAGAGCCTCAAATTTGGAAATCACTCAATAAGTTCGTAGGATGACATATAGATACTGTCATTATTGACAAATCCATATGATTTTTAGGAAGTACCAACTTTCAAACGATAAGTTTCACAATTTTATGATAATCTGACGTTTAGTTCACAAGTTACAGTGGTTTTCGTGGGTACCGCGTTTTCTCAGAGTCGATCAAAAACAACAACGCGTTGACGATTCAGAGCGCTGTTTAGAGCTGTTTCAGTACAATAAAAAGAATTTTTTCATGCGGTATGTGACAATGGATGAAACATGGATCCATCACTTTACTCCAGAATCAAATCGGCAGTCAGCAGTAAAGAGATTTAGCTCCAATGAAGAAGTGATTGCCGAAACTGAAGGGTATTTGAGGCCAAAGATAAATCGTTCTATAAAAAAAGGCATCGAAATGTTAGAGAAGTGTTGGAATGAATGTATCGCTCTTGAAGGAAACTATGTTGATGATTGAAGTCGAATTTTGCCTAAAAGTTGTTGTTTTATTAGTCATCCTACGAACTTATTGAGTGATGTGTTAGCTGTCACATACACTGCTCAACATTTGAATTGGTACACTTACAAGAACATATATAAATAACAATTTACTATTTTTTGAGCAACACCTTCTTGCTTAATTGATAGTATATGATTCTGGAAACACTTTTAGGGCGAAGAATTAATAGAATAAAACTTATATAACGAATTTCAAATATTTTAATAGAAAAATAACATAAGCATTCCCATAGCATAGTCACCCATTCTGAATTAAAACTTACTCGCAAAAATTCTCTTAAAACTTGATAAAGTATAAGCGTCCGCGAGCTCATTAATTGCACTTATGACAGATAAACAACAATTGAATCGCAAATGTTATTCGATAGGCATTTGTTTGGTTTCCGAAATACAGCCCTGATCATGTAGGAAGTCATGCCAAACGCCTAAGAAGGGTTCTTTACTTTTACTGCATATTATATAAGTGTACCAGTTCAAATGTTGAGCAGTGTATTTTACAATTAAATATATGTAATATTTTTAAAAAATATATTATCTGAAAGAGAACATGCAGTTTAACATATGAACTATCGCCTACTTTTATTTATATAAATAACGTAAACTGTTTTTGTCCTCCTGAACTTTAAAAATAATGACACGTCGTTGACGACGAATTATTTTTGCTACTATAAAAAATACTGCATAAACTTTCATTTAAAACACTTTTTGAAAAATGTGACACAGACTCATTCCGAAAATTTTATTATAATGACTCTTCAACTTTGTATTTCGTCACTTCCTAGAAATGTAAACAGTAGCATTTGTAAATAATTATAAGCTTTATGTTAGCAAAAAGAGGAAGTATCCTTGAAGCGTAAATTCTTTTTTTTTTCCTACTAATTATCCTCTTAATACAATTAGAAACCTCTTCTAAAACATGTTAATAGTAGCAAATAGTTATAATATAATAATACCAAAGTGGCAAGTATTTCTAGTTTTGTGTTTTTGTAATGCATTTACTAGAAAGATGTTTTTACAACCTGCAAGACACTTAAGTATCCATCATACCTTATAGACTAGACAAAAACGTCTCTAGTTCTTTTCCGCATTCTCTCACTTTGTTTTCGTTTTCTCGCGTTTTCCATTGATTTGCACGCGAGGTAAATTAAAAGCCAGAAAGCGCCGAAGATTCCACACAAGATAATAGATCTTATTTTTCCGGTGGCAAGACAGTTATCTTGCAGGCACGCGGCCAAGACTTCAAGTAGACATATTATAGTACCATAATATAAGAATAGTCCTAATTTATCTAACAGTATAGTGTGGTTTGCTCCCCGTTATAGGTCAAATGAACATCACTAGGTACTTAAGAGAAATATTTAGGCTGTGTCCGATATTGCACTTTTATACCCAAATCATTCAAGCAGCCAATGCACGTCATTAATAAAAATTGAATAAAAGAAACTAGATGTGTGACGTTATGTACTGTTACGTTTGCAGAGGTTTTAGAATCTTTATGAAAGGAGTTATACAGATTTCAATCTGTATTATCGACATGCTAATGAACTGTCACGTCAACAAAATAAATATTATTTTAGTCACTGTCCATTTCTATTTAAATTATTTTATAATACTAACCTTATTTATACTTATGTATGCCATATAAAGGCAATAAATGCCGAATTTCAAAGAAATATACCGAATTCTTCTGATTGATTAGAAGTGCTACCTTTGGGAGATTCACAAATTTTGTGTTTGCTTTAACGGTCAAGTTGCGTCGTTGCGTTGCGTTTACCATTACTTTATTATAAATAGGTCTTTACAACGCACAAAAATGTTTCAAACACGATACAAATATTTTTCAAATTGTCAAATAATAACTTTGACAGTATAAACATGCAAATTATCAATGTTGCCAACTATAGCAACAATTAAACGAATAATATGACGTTGATGTACATTATTTATATATTATTCATGTCATATACGATAAGTAATGAACTCTACTATTCATCTTAACAATAATTATATAAGGCTATACACTTTTTGACGGTTAAAAATGATTGAAATTTTATTTCATTTTTCACTATTAGTGATTTTAATGCATTAAGGTTTTTATACTAAATGATGACGTGCATTGGCTGCTTGAATGATTTGGGTATATCACCCTAATATCTAAATCCTAAATTTATGTGCCCTAAATCTAGTGATTATTTAGGATTTTAGGAATTAGATTTTAGGGTTTTGCAGGAGCACACTACGCCTTGAAGTTGACGCGCACTAATTAAACAAATCATGTTCGTTGCTATAATTTGTACAAAACGTCAAATTTACTGTCAAAGAATAGCTTCTTAGCTTTTATTTTATAAAATATAATATTAACATTTAATCTGAAGCATCAAATTAAATAGAATTGTATAATTCATTTTTATTGTTGTAAAGTGTTGCCATACAAACCAATGGATATCACTAGTGTGCCATTCGGAGTTGTATTTTTGTGAAGAAGACCTAAATCCTAAATATTAAATGCCAAAAAGCGACAACGGACTCAGGCTTAGATATTAGAGATTTACAAGGCTTAACTTAAAATAAAACCGTAACGTTTTGGATGTTATTAAAATTAAAAGAGTTCTTATGCCCGGTTTCACCATTGCCGAATAAATTCACAAATAGTTATCTGCCGAATTAATTTTATTCATTGAATAGTCAAAGTTTTGTTTCACCAACTAAATTTGTTGAATAGATAGTTACTCATAGAATATTATTTTTTCTCTCCATTATTTTGCGCTGAGTATACAACTAATAAATTCATCTCCCTGGCAAAACTGTCAACAATAGTAATTTACGTAACAAGACCTGAAAGTGATACTTTACTGGGTGAGCAAGCGTATTCCAGAGCGAGCCGTATGCGAGCTTTGGAAGCTTGTGAGCCCAGTATAGACACTTTCAGGTCATGTTGGATACAATATTTTTTTCTGTCTACCTATACGAAAAGTGAAATTTTACGTACTTATTATCGGACGAAAAATGACACTTTTCTGAACCTTATCACTTTTCGTCCGCAAACCTTTTTCGTACGCTAAGCCTACTACGATTTTATGATTATTGCAATTGTGTGTACCACCGGAGTTGTAAATAACAAATATCAAACGAGCAAATAAAAATATTATTTTAATGATAAATTTAATTTAAATATGTGCGCAATTAATAATGAAATTAACTATACTAAAAATTATTAATTTTGACATGACTAATTGTTAATCTAAGATGCCGGTGGATAGAGTTGTTTTCGAGGTTATTTTATTGGATTTGTTTATTTTCACCTGTCAAATAGTGTTGATGTGTCTGTGAGTGTAGTGTATCTTCCTTCAAACTAAAACAGAGCTAAGAATTAAAATTTTGTGAAAATGGCAGAAGATATATATTATCCAATCATTATTCATATAATAAATAATAAGATTTTACGAATTTAAAAAAACGTGTATTTATTTCTAGATCTATTATGTAAAGTAAGGTAGACAGAAAAATGTAATATGTACCTCGGCAAAAATGCATATTATAGCCTCACTTGTTTGCTTTACCTCGGCTTCGCCTCGGAAAGCAAACTCAAGCTCTGCTGTAATATGCAATTTTTTGTCCTAGGTACATAAATAACTATTTTGTGATCCTGAAAAAAGAATAAAAAAGTATTATTTTATTTTTTACTGCGAGCAAAGAAGAAATAAATAAACAACTGATCTCCATGGAAACATTTAGCTTTACCGGTCCCGGGATCGGTAAAGTACTTTCCGATCCCTTATAGACAACTTTCCGAGCTAGCTCAGCAAAGAAGGACTTTCCGGTCTAAATAGTGATCAGAAAGAGCTCATTTTCTGGGCGATCGCGAAAAAAAATAATTTTTTGATTTGTATTTTTGAAATCAATCGAAAACGAATGAAAATATAAACAAGAAGAGGAAATGAAGTAAAAACTATCCAAAGGAAGAAAAAAAAGTTTAATAATTATTGTTTTGTAGTGGGAGAATATTTACATATAGAAAATAGCAAAACTGATGATGTGTTGTTGCACGAAAAAATAGAAAAATGGTGTAATTTTGCACAAAAATATGATCGCACAGAAAAAACTGGTATATCCTTACATTTAGGCTCCAAATGGTGCCCAATCATATCTAGAATTTCATAAACGCATTGTTTTAATAATCGGAATTTGATTCAAAAATATACTTCGTCAAATTGATTATATATTATATGGATCATTTCCTTTTCACCGGAATAACAATTTCTTCGTAAGATGTCAATAATGATAAGGATGACATTCTAATATTTAAAGAAATATTAATAACAAATAAAGATAACCTATTTTCTATATTTATGCATTATAGATTAGTACCTATTGTAAAATCACCTTACTGAACAATTATAAAATCATAACACGCACTAGTATGTATAGTTGTAATGCCTGAAATAGCTAAAGAAAAAAAGTTTTAAGATTGGTGTGAATATAATGAGTGCTACTTTGTTCCAAAGATTTTCATATATTTCATAAATATTCAGAAATGGACTAATTTCTAAAGCTAAAGCGTATAAACAGAAGTGAAGAATCCTCTTTAAAAATATAAACTAAATACTGTAGTTGCAATGCGAACAGTTGCACAAAACGGGAATATTCATTATTACATTTCTCATTATTATTAACTACAACTCCAGATTTGAAGGCAACTTGCAACTAAAGTTGACTATTGTTTAACTTTGGTTGAACTGGAAACTACTAAATTACATTAGTAACTGTGGTCGAAGTTATTGTTGTTGTCAACCAAAGTTGCCTAATATAATTTCGGCTTAAGAAAAAAAATATTTAAGCTCAGAGATCAGATTCAAATGAAATGTATAAACTTTCTAAGGTCCTTCGATATTTTCTTATAAATTTAATCGCCACTAACAAAATCATCTAACATTTGACTTTGTTTCTTTTTCAGGATCCCTACCTCGAAGTCCCCGAAGCCGCTACCTACGAACTGAGCTCTTGCTACAACGTCTCCATCGATTGCCGCTCCGGTGACATGGTCGCTCGCATCCAAACCAGCAAACTTTTCAACGGCAAAATCTACGCAAAAGGAAGTCCCAACTCTTGTGTTCAAGACGTTCAAAACAGCCTAGACTTCGAACTCCACATGCCATATGACAACCTTGAATGCAATGTTAGAAAGAACGGTCTCGGAAGATACGTTAACGACGTCGTCATTCAGCACCACGATAAGATTGTTACGAGCTCCGATCTAGGTCTAGCTGTTACTTGTCAATACGACCTGACTAACAAGAGTGTGACGAACGAAGTTGATTTGGGAGTACATGGCGATATCCAACCTGCCTTGTCAGAAGAAGTTACAGTTGATTCTCCGAACGTAGCCATGAAGATTACAGACAGGAGCGGAGGAGATGTTATGCCAAGCGCAGAAGTTGGAGATCCTCTTGCCCTGAGATTCGAAATCCTCGACCCCAACAGCCCGTACGAAATCTTCGTCAGAGAACTCGTTGCTATGGATGGTGTTGACTCTAGTGAGATTGTTCTGATTGATTCTGATGGCTGTCCTACTGATCACTTCATCATGGGCCCGCTGTACAAGTCTGCTAACTCCGGCAAGGTACGTTCACAATGAAATCACGTAGGTAACGAACTCATTACTGGACTTTATGGCCTTCGAGCCGTATACGTCGCGAGCCATCAGTATAAATTCGCGATTGAGAATTATAAAGATTGTAATCACAGGACAGCGGTCGGTACTGTTACAGCTACCCGGAACTGATTACTACTCGGTTTTGGTGCATTTCTGTGTGGCAAATAATCAAAGCGCATCATAAATTACTCTAACGATGCTAGCAATCTTTTCTTTGTAATTTTACGCATTCCGTACAAGGAGTTTTCATTGAAATTTTTGTTTGAAATTCAGTTAGGCATTATTGTAACGGTTGTTGTCGATACGTTCACACAAATACAACAAAACCTGAACAGTAATGAAATTTTCAATCAACTGACAACTACATAATAAAGTTTCATACAAATCATAGAGCTTTTACAAAACACATAAATATCAGACTAAATTTCAATTAAAATCCATGTAACTCGATATTGTGCTTTTATGCGTTAGTAATTATAAAGTATTATAATCAGTAAATAGATTTGGATTTTGTTTTTAATCACGAACTTTTCGCATTCAAAATATGAGTATACAGTACTTTGATTGAATTCAAAACATTTGTAAGCAAAAAATTTTAAATATGGAATGCCGAATTAAAATCATTAAAAACTTTTTTCTATTTTTATCATTTTCCACTCAATAATACTTTCATTCAATAAACAAATAGTAATGAGTTAATATTACCTACTTCTATATTTTACTATTTTTCCAACATATAACTAATAACTCTTACCAGAGAATAAAATTAATAAAGTGTTTGGAAATTGTGACGGAATGATCTCTAAAGAGAGGGATACTACTGTACGTCTGTGATACAAAACTATTAATGACAAAGAAAATACAGCAACATGGTAGAACTATTTTTTTCAGTGGAATAAACAAATGTCTGTAACTTTACACATAAAATTAGAGCGCTATGACAGAGATAAGTGAATATGTTGCAAAATATTCATTTATTTTTTTCATGGCACTCTACTTGTACGTAAAAATTAGGTACATGTATTCGCTTACGCACTATTATTATAGTGTGTTAAAAAAACCTAACTCGAAGTAGCCTATGATCAAAGAAACATATGCCAGTTTAAATGTATGTAATTATATGTCAATTTGGCACGAAATATTGTCAATAATATTATTTGACAAAATAAAAAGCATTAACAACTATTTAAAAAACTGTAGTAATATTTAAATAAAATTAGTATAAAATTATTTATTCATTTTTCTCAAAAAAAAAAATCATTATATGATGGTATGAAAATATTATACAGAGAATTTATTTTAAAATGCAACATTATAGTTCATCACTTCCATGGTTACTCACTCTTGTCAAAAAATAACAGCAATGTAAAATTTGTCCATTTTAAAATGCAACATTATAAATAGTATTGCAGTACAGGAGATATCTCCAAAACACATCACAAATGGTGTCAATTCTTATTACGACCGACTAGAATATTGCCTCAGAGTGATTGGGAGTATTCTTTAACATTTATTACATGAAAGTTATGAATTATTTTAAGCTAAAGTTTTTTAAAATGTACAACATTCATGTTTTGATTATTTGTTAATCGTATGTAGGCTAATTTATAGGAAATTAGTTTTGATAATACAAAACTACAAATTTTGTATGTTGCATTTAAAAATGGACAAATATTACATTGCTGTCATTTTTTGATAATTGTAAGTAACCATGGAAGTGATTCGCCATATGTTGCATGTTAAAATAAATTCCCTGTAGAGGATGTTAATGAATACGTGTTACAAATTTATAAAGTATGTATGTAGGGGATGCAAAATTGAACATGGAGGTCGTCATTTTGAGCAATTAATATGTAACACAAGGATGAATAATTAAATTTATTTAAAAAATTCAATACTAGAAGTTAAAATAAACTAAATTAATAACTGAAATGATAGGTCACAGTCAACTAAAAATACGATTACTCTTTTCAGGGCCTATAGCCTGAAAACGGTGCATTTGCGGATATGTGTTTGTTAAAAGTTCATCTATTTTGCATCTCCTTCATATCCTAAAAATTTATAACATGTATTAATTAACACCCTGTATCACTGAATTCCATTTAAAATAAAAATCATACATGTTTCTTGCCACGTATAAATTCTGCATAATTTTTACAAACAAAAATTTTGTGATAGAAAAAGTTCCTTGACTGGATATATTGATGAGGTAATAAAAATTTCTGGATTGCAGTCACAAAATTTTATTTTAAATTCTCGGGTCGACCGGTTTCGAGCTCCACATGAGCCTTCCTCAGGATTGCTAATACTTTACTTAAGTAGTTCCATGGGTGTGGTTCACGTAGAACATTTGTTCTTAGTTTTTATAAAAGTTTTATATAATTTATTTTATTTATTTTTTTATATTTTGACGAAATCCATGTGCTTTATGTTGCACTTACGTTTTCATTTTTTTGCCATGTATCTAAAATTTTCTTAATTCTCATGTAAGTAATTTATAATTTTTGTTATTTCTGATTATTAAACTGTAATGTGTTGTAAATACTGTTCAGCTCCTGAGGAAGGCTCACGTGGAGCTCTAAACCGGTCGACCCGAGAATTTAAAATAAAATTTTGTGACTGCAATCCAGAAATTTTTATTACCTCAAAAATTTTCTCTTGCTTTGGGATACTTGATATTGTTAAACGTCAGTACAATATTGGCGAGGTAAATATTTTTTATTTAATATCGTTTTTCTTTTCAGATTCTTCTATCCCACTTCGACGCCTTCAAATTCCCTTCATCTGAAGTCGTCCAATTCCGCGCTTTGGTAACTCCTTGCATGCCAACTTGTGAACCAGTCCAGTGCGATCAAGAAGAATCATCCGGAGAACTCCGCTCCGTCATCTCCTACGGCAAACGTCGTCGTCGCCGTGCCACTAGCTCCCAAGCACCTCACGACGATTTACTCCTCGTCCAATCCATCCAAATCACCGACAAATTTGGCTTCGAACACTCCAAAGCCAACAAGACTTCCCTGGCCACAGAGACCATCTTCATGCAGAACGATCCAGCTAATATTGTTTGCGCTACGATGGAGAAACTCATTGTGATTATTTCAATTCTTGGAGTTATTGTTTTGATGGTTGTTGCTGGATTTGTTTGCTTCTTCCAAAGAAGAAAGACTTACATTCATAACCCGGATAGTATTTCGGTGAATACGATGTTGTCGACTATGCAGTCGAACCGTACTGACAGTATGAGCAAACTGTACGAAGCTGGATACGGTCGTAGATTTTAAATGAGTTAGGTTAGGTAGGATATATCACAAAACAATTCTTTTGGAAAGTCTTCAAAATTGTGCAATTGTGATATATAGTTCGTAACAGTTGGTGAAGACGTGGGGTTTCTAATAGAAGCTGCACGGCTCTATCACGGGTCACCGAATGTGCAAACGCCGTCTGGATGCCGATGTAATTAAATGAGTGGCTTGAAAATTATTCGCCCGCTCCGAATCGTAGCAACATCCTTAGTTTTTATTGCAACAGACTCTTCACTAATATACATTTAGATAAATCTACCGTCAGTTTTAATTAGAGAAGCCGCTCTCTTCTCGCAGACGGTTGCAGGATTTGAGTGTATAATTGCGCAACTCGTACACACAAATTCTGAAGTACAGTAGCATAGAAAATGATTGAATTGAAGCGCAATATCAGCGACAATGATTGAATTGAAGCGCAATATCAGCGACAATCTAACTGTATTTATCGTAGCATCACTAATCATTTATTACTTCGAGACTAATGTGCGCTTTCTGGTGTTAGGGTAGTCCAGACAGTATTTAAATTTGTATTGCGCTTGCGCGGCGCGCTAGGATAGGTAGGCAACAGAGGACTCGAGGCCGACCGAGCGAATATGCCGTGTGGATGCTATTAACAATGTGTGAGTCGTTCCATATAGTCCGAGCGAATGGTTTATATTTAAAGAGCTTGACCTAGCGTCCTTTGATGGGGGTAATTTTGCTGAACTGGCAACTCTGCGGGCAAATCCTGGTAAAAATACTCGTCGCCATTACGGTGATTTTACGATGACAATAGTCAGGCGTTTTATACTGCCATAAAGTGTAGTGTAAGCAGGTGTTGCGAGGTGTCATGCATTCGTATGTAATGTAATGAGGATTCGTGACATTTCCTTCAGCAGAATAGCCTCAATTGTATTATTATTTTTTTTAAATACCGTAATATCCATACATTCAACCTATTAATTAATAAAATAATAATAAAGTTAAGTTAGTGATATGAAATGTACTAGAATTATCTTCAAATAAATAATTTTGTACCGATTATTTTGCTCTTTTATTCACAAAAATCCTTTCCTTAAATTGTTTACAAAATGACTAAGGTAAGTATGTTGATAATAGTGATAATACGTTTGTTCGCATAACAAAATATGCAACTAATTGCTAATTTTTCAGTACGCGTGCGTAGTATGAAACTGGTTTCAAACTACTTTATATCTCTACCCATTTTTGAATTATTGCCCCAAAAGTCAATATACCCCACATTTAGATAAAAACTACAAAAATTTTAAAAATCTAATTTTTATGTATCTAGATACTTCTCAATGCGCTGATTCCAAATTTTGAAACCGCTGGTCAATATCTCTTTTCGTTCTCGAGATATTTAGATTCAAAGTTTTGCTCAAAAATACCCATTTTTGGGTAATAACCCAAAAATGGGTCAAGATATGAATTTGGCGACAACAGCAATCGATTCTACGGGAAAAATTACATAAGTACACCAATTTTCAGAATTTTTGAACACCGCATACAATCTCTAAAGCAAAATAACTGAAAATGGCCAAAAATCGCAAAAATCTAAGGTATACCCCTTAGGATTTTTTCAGATTTTGGCCATTTTCAGGGGTTTTCAAGCTTTTATTCATAAAAAATGAACCGGTTGGACAAAAATTATGAAAATTGCTATTTTTGTCCGTAGAATCGAATGGTGATGTCGCCAAATTCATATCTTGACCCATTTTTGGGTTATTACCCAAAAATGGGCAGTTTTAAGCAAAACTTTAAATCTAAATATCTCGAGAACGAAACGAGATATCGACCTGCGGTTTCAAAATTTGGAATCAGCGCATTGAGAAGTATCTAGATACATACAAAATTAGATTTTTGAAAATTTTGAAGTTTTTATCTAAATGTGGGGTATATTAACTTTTGGGGCAATAATTCAAAAATCCATAGAGATATAAACTTGGTAGTAATATTATTTGATTGTAAAGAGAATATTATGTAAGTGTACGCATTTTTAGAGTAGAACAACTGTGTGAATTTTTAGAAATAAAAGTATTGAAATAAAAATGGATAAATCCTATAAAAAAAGTTAATTGGATTCTATATATCCAATAAAAATATAACACGAACACAAACTAATTTCCATAAATTCCATACCAAAAGGTTCTTTGAAAAGATTCTATAAATCCAATAAAATTATAACATGAACATATACTATGTAAATTGCACTTGACAATTCCTCCTTTCTTCTTCAGATTTTAGGATTTAGGTCGTCTTTACATAAATACAACTCTGAATGGCACACTAATGACATTCATTGGATTGTAGGCAACACTCTAGAATAACAAACATGAATTATGCAATTCGATTTAATTTGATACTTCAGATTAAATGTTAATATTATATTTCATAAAACAGAAGCTAAGAAGCTATTCTTTGACAGTAAATTTGACGTTTTGTACAAATTTTAGCAAGGAATATGATTTGTTTAATTAGTGCGCGTCAATTTCAAGGCGTAGTGTGCTCCTGCAAAACCCTAAAATCTAATTCCTAAAATCCTAAATAATCACTCGAATTAAGGTATATAAATTTAGGATTTAGATATTAGGGTGATAAAAGTGCAACTTCGGACACAGCAATAATACACAAATAGCTATTCCATCCCAGTAATAGCTAATGAAACAACACTCAACTAAACATACTCGCGCACTGTATAAATTTACCAACACATTATCCGTGTAATCTATTTGTAAACGCAGGCTGGCACAGTGCAAATATGTGAGTCCAAGTTTATAACGCCGCGGTATCTGGGTTGTTAAACACATTTAATACACATACCCGTCAAGCGCAAACACAAGAACACGTGTTAATTGAATCAGATTATTTTTAAGGGCTACTCGTATGGCATTCGTAGCTTACACCGGAATGCTAATGTAATTGCGTAGGAGTAACTTACAACCAGGGACGGACAGGGCCACCGGGAAATCGGGAAATTCCCGAGAGGCCGCGACTTGCGGGAGGCCGGTGGGCTTAATGCTAAACAGCTTACAGCCACATTAACGCACAAAATCTCATTGGGAAAACTCAAATCGGGCTTTATGTTATTGTTATTACATTTAGAGAAATTTACAAGTTAAGTAGGTACAGTATTCGTTGTTTTACAAAACGCCTAGATGCCTATACGGATTGTAAAAGATCTCTAAGTCAACGAATTTTTAAAATATGGTCAGAACACACTTAAAATCGGCTAACACAGTATAATTTAGAAAAAAAATTAATTAGCGTAGAAGAAAAAACCATTAAAAAATTGTGCTGTATGTTTGTTAAATTATTAAATGTGTTTTTATGTTAAGTTTCTTCTAGACGTCTGTGTCGAAAAGTTCAAAATTATTTTATATACGGCGTCTTTAAAATACGTAGACATAGCTTAACCATAGAGCGTAGGGGTCATTATAAACAAAAATAATAAACTTAAGTACTGTAACTAAATTTAAAGTTTATTCCAGATGTAATTTTGTTTGAAAAGTGTCATAAATATAGGTCTTATATCTTTTAGTTCCCAAAATACAAGAAGTCAAAGTTTTATTATTATTTTCGTGTAACCAAATTTAACACATTTATTTTGAATTCTTTCTTCCTTTCAAAGTTTTGTAAATATCAGTTAATTTTCCTTTCTCGTATTTTGGTAAATAAGAGGAATATGGCCTGTATGCTTATATGACATTATTTACTCAGAATCATATGTGAAATAAATTGTTAAATTTTGTTAGTTCTGCAATAAAAAAATTGTTAATAAATGACCGAAAAAACTGCAATTTGTTATTTGGAGAACGATGTATTTTATCGAATGTTAATCCAATCAGATATTTTTTATTTAGAATTTCAAAAAGCGTCAAAAAAAATTAATTAAACTTCGAATTAAAAGAAAATATATACATACATGTAGAGTCATTTTCAAGAGGTAGGTATTCCAGAAGAAAACGAAATCGGGCATAACTTTATTAAAGCTTTTTGTTTAAATAACCCATAGAATCTGTGGTTAAGCTAAGTCCACTTATATTAGAGACACTGTATACATAAAAACATGTATTTTTTGTATATATATATATAGGTATAATTTTTTACCAAGGAGGCCGGCACAGGATTTTATTTCCCGGGCCGGTCCAAAGAACCAGTCCGTCTCTGCTTACAACCCATAATCACATGTAATCAAATTACTTACAACTTTACTGTAAGAAAATCACTCAAGAAAATGGAATTATGTGGCTAAATGCAAGTAACTACTTAATGGCAAAATGAAAATGTAGTAATGTTAATACAGTGAAACCTAATTAATCCGGACTAATAAAAACACACCCAATCCGGAATAACGAAATGGCATGGATTACCACGATTTTTCTTGTATTGATACAAAATTCAGTTAAGTGAGCAGTTTGTAATGCTTTATTTAAATATATATATATATATATATATATATATATATATATATATATATATATATATATATATATAAATCCTGGCCCAGAATCACAGTTGGAAATAAATCTGCATAAATAAAAAGTATATAACCATGTGGCACAATTAGAAAATTATCAATTACTCTTGAATATGTTTTTTTTGTTTGTTCTTTTGTCCGAAATGGTAGAAGTACCCACTCCATATCGTGCCGCTAATTGTTTATTCGACACTCCATTTTTTAATTGTTCAAGAATCTTATTTTTTGTTTGTAAAGACAACGTAATGTGTTTTCGCGCACCCATAGTGCAATAATCAGGAACACTTCGACTACTAATAGTACGTGAGTAGGGTGGTCTGCTGCAGCCAACTGCCTATCAGGTGATGTCTGGTGACGTTTCAAACGAATTTACAACGTAGGTATTACCGAAACTGTCCGGAATCCGGACTACAGAGTACATAATACAAGTAAATAGGACTCCGAACTACCGAAGAATCCGAATTACAAAGATCCGGATTATTGAGGCTGTACTGTACCTCTCTTAGAGAGAGATAAAAAATCTGTTGTGGCCAGCACAAAACCTTCCGTCAATTCGATGTATACCTAAAGTTCCTTGAAAAAGATTCTGTATATTCTGTAAAATTGTAACCCGAACACACATTTTTTTACAAATTTTACACCGAAAGTTCGTTTCCCTAATTTATTAGGGGTCGCTGTTTCTTACTCTCTCAAATCTTCTGCTTCTCAGTCCTTCCATCTTCTCATTGGCCTTTCTCGTACTTCCGGCATTGAAAATTCAAATCTTGAGACGAGGCGCAACTGCAAGTCACTTGCGAGTAGGGTTGCCAACTGACCTTTTTTGGAAAGGACTGTCCTTTTTTGAGCATATTTTGTCCTTTTCCTTTTTCAAACTAGGAAAGGACGCGATTTGTCCTTTTATAGTAAATTTTGTTATTAATAATATTTTTCTCATTATTATAAATATGAAAATGAAAAAAATATTTCACATTTTATATAATGGAATGAAATAACGATAGAATTTTTGAATTAATGATGTGTAATTTACCTATTAACATTTTCTTTATTTCTCTAAAAGTTGGCGGTAATAGACGCAAAGATGTATATTTTGGTGTTTGGTGATAACTTCAGACTTTTAGAGTTAAAAATATCTGTGGTTAACTAGTTTTGACTTGTCAAATTTGTTAATTGTTACTCTCATGGTTATGCTCTTATGCTCATCGAGAGACTATCCGGATCAGGTATTACTCGTTAATATTTTATTATTGTTTTGTTAAAAAAATTTTAATTTTATTTTTTTAAGAATTTGTTAAATTTGCTTCATTGTAAAAAACTCTATACTATTATCTAACTTTGCATTAAAACACGCTTGACCTTGAAAATTTTCAAAAAATCGCCCGCGGCGCATTTTGTTTCATAGGTTTAAAATCGTATACATAATTTAGAAAAAAAATTACCAAAAAAAAATATCCTTTTCTGTAACTTCATAAAGTTGGCAACCCTACTTGCGAGGGACCCTCTATCACATTCACATATAACTTTGGTTTTGCATTTGACACTGACATCTGTCAATTAAATTTTTTTGAATATGCTGTTTCCATAATTTTAGCAAAGCTGTAGAGAGGTGGTTTGCAGAGGTCGGACAAAAATTTTTCCAGGAGGCTGTTGAGATGTTAGAGCACCGATGGACCAAGTGCATTAGTATAGAGGGAGACTATGTCGAAAAATAAAAAATATAATGCCACTGTAGTTTTACTGAAGGGGGTCAGGGGTGCAGCATACAAATCCACCCTCATATTACAATTCTAATCGTAGTTCAGAATGCGAATGGCTGAAATTTCGCTGGTTCAGTGCACTGTCGTATAAAAACACTGTCCTTTGACCTCTGCAACTTTTCACTGACGCCGAGTGTAACTCTCTGGAATAAATTTTCATTTTCGATGCGGACGCACTGGCAGACGCGCCGGATAGTGAGAATCGCTTATGTTGAGTGTTGGTGGTTTTATCAAAAGAGGAAAATATGCTGCAAAACTTTGAATTGCACACGACTTTACTTGAATTAATTAAAATGCGAGACTAGCGCTGCGAATTTCATGGCGACTTTTTATTTTTTTGAGAAGCAACAAAAAATAATTTCGCTTTGGTAACTAGTGTATAAATATATCGGTGAAACTACATAATGTTGCCTCACGTCAGACTTGAGTAAAATCTTTTTCACCCTATTTATTTGCACATTGAATTAACAAAAAAAAAAAATCTGTTGTGGCCAGCACAAGACTTCCCGCCATTTCCATATTAGGCTACATATTGTATTTAACTTTTCTGCTACATACACAAAAATCCTAATTACATCTACTCGTATTATTAATATATTTTTATATTTTTTTAATTCATTTTATAAACAAGTTTCCTCCTATTCTTCTAAATATTCGAGTTTCTTCAAATTCATTGACGAGGCTGGTGGTATTTCGTGTATAATTTTAAATATTTAATTAATAATAAAATAAAAAATATTAAATGTACTTTCCAGAAGAGCTACAAATATTTTAATTTTTCAATTGGTTTTCATAGAGTTATTTGCCAATCTAATGACCCAGGTTCGATTCCAGTCAGTTCAGACTTTTAATCACTCAAAAGTGATCCCTGTGGTGCACTTTCTACACCAGCTATAAATGCTCGTGAGGTGCATTAGCGATGTCTACATGTGTTGTAGATACTGGCACACCTAGTAATGGGTAATATGCTGTGATGTATTTATTTATTTATTTATAATTCTCTATCTCAAATCTGGAAGATATAATAAAAATGTTAAATGTATCGGATACAGAATTTTATATTCTTTAATATTTGTAATAATATAAATTTCCAAAAAATATTAATTAGAAGATTTTTTTAAGAAACTACTACTTCCGGTTGTCTAATTGTTACCAAAATCTTTCAGCTCTTCCCATTAATGTCATATTAAGGAATACGTAGTTAAATTGATTGTATATAATTTGAGAAACCGTTCCTCCAACATCCCGACACACCCACACACACACACACACACACACACACACACACACACACACACACACACATACATACACACACACATACATACATACACATACCTCATTGTAAAAATGTTAAAATTGGATTCTAGTGACCGTACAACATGCTTATTTATAAAAATCTGGATATACGATTTTTATCATAAATCTAATACCTCTCTTAGCGAGAGGTAAAAGGTGAGCTCTAACTTTGCTAAAAGTACCTTAAACATCTAATATAAGGCCACAAAACTCAAGTCGTTGACATCCTTATGATGTTTCACTCGTTACAGTACAGCCTCAATAATCCGGATCTTTGTAATTCGGATTCTTCGGTAGTTCGGAGTCCTATTTACTTGTATTATGTACTCTGTAGTCCGGATTCCGGACAGTTTCGGTAATACCTACGTTGTAAATTCGTTTGAAACGTCACCAGACATCACCTGATAGGCAGTTGGCTGCAGCAGACCACCCTACTCACGTACTATTAGTAGTCGAAGTGTTCCTGATTATTGCACTATGGGTGCGCGAAAACACATTACGTTGTCTTTACAAACAAAAAATAAGATTCTTGAACAATTAAAAAATGGAGTGTCGAATAAACAATTAGCGGCACGATATGGAGTGGGTACTTCTACCATTTCGGACAAAAAAAAAAAAACATAATCAAGAGTAATTGATAATTTTCTAATTGTGCCACATGGTTATATACTTTTTATCTATGCAGATTTATTTCCAACTATGATTCTGGGCCAGGATTTATATATGTATTTAAATAAAGCATTACAAACTGCTCACATAACTGAATTTTGTATCAATACAAGAAAAATCGCGGTAATCCGGATATTTCGTTATTCCGGATTGGGTGTGTTTTTATTAGTCCGGATTAATAAGGTTTCACTGTATTGGATTCAATAAGCACGTTTTAAGGTCACTAGAATGTGTGTGTGGGTGTGTGTGTGTGTGTGTGTGTAAAAATAAAATTTAAATCAGCAAATTTGTCTCATAATAAAACAAAAAATAAACTATAACTAAATTTCGTCAACAGTGCCCTCGAATTAAGTCTTTTCAAAACGGACCACGCCAATTTGAGAGAATATCCATGCGAACTCGCTAGCCACAATTTTAATAGAGCAGCGCAGAACATTTTAACCTGACGTTGTAATTAAATTAAACACGACTGCATTTCACCACCGCCTCGCGTTGCACTCTATAATTTTAATTTCGTTAACACTGAACTAACTTACTCCACTAGGATTCACGATTATTATACAACGCCAACTTGGTTAATTAAATGATGCGTATTACTCGACGTGAACTTAATAGAAAAAATTAATTGAACAGGGGGAACATCAAAGTTACAGGAATAACAAAGAAGTTGTTTAACATCGTTTTACTATGGCAGAGCAAAGTTTGGAAATTTAGAAGGGATAAAGAAAAATGTTTAGGAAATTGAATTTCAGTTTCTATTTGACAGCACCAATAACAAAAAAATGCATACACTGATGGTCAAAAAATGAGGAATATCTAAAACAGTTATTATTTCCATATTTTTCTGTTTAAAAGTTAACAACTCTTCCCTTATTTCATTGATGTTAAACAGTTTAATTCATTCAAATAGAGGGGCGGCTTTCATGAGATTGACACAGGCTGTGTCCGATGTTGCACTTTTATCACCCTAATATCTAAATCCTAAATTTATATGCCCTAAATCTAGTGATTATTTAGGAATTTGATTTTAGGATGTTGCAGGACCACACTATTCCTTGAAGTTGACGCGCACTAATTAAACAAATCATGTTTGTTGCTGTAATTTAAGCAAAACGTCAAATTTACCTTCAAAGAATAGCTTCTTAGCTTCTATTTTATGAAATATAATATTAACATTTACTCTCAAGCATCAAATTGAATCGAATTGTATAATTCATTTTTGTTGTTCTAAACTGTTGCAATGCAAACCAATGGATGTCATTAGTGTGCCATTCGGAGTTGTATTTATGTGAAGAAGACCTAAATCCTAAAATGTAAATGTCAAAATGCGACATCGGACACAGCCTTAATATATAAAACAAGTACAGCCCGATTCACAAAAAAGTTTAAGCTATGTAATCCCCATTTTTGGATTAGTGAATTCTATTCTATTCCGGTATTTAAAATATAATTTTCATGATATTATCAATAAAGGTAGATCCTAGGAATATATTAGACTATATTTTAAGATATAAACTGTCAAAATTAGAGAATAAATCGCTAATCAAAAAATGAGGATTAGCTTAAACTTTTTTGTGAATCGGGCTGTTAATGTTTAAAACAAATCATTGAAAAGAGATAAAATAATTATTTTATTTGTTACCCACTTGTAAATTTCATTTATTGATAGCGCCTACTACTTTTGAAAATTAATGTTTACTAGTTATTATACTTGTCGTCAAATAAATATGGACTCGAGATTTCTACATTGTTGTCAATTCCATTGGTCGTGTTGAATAAGCTAAGATATGAAGAAGAGGTAACACCGCAGGGTAAGGGACAGAGTGGAGAGAAAAGAAAATATTGAGCATCAGTCCATAATAATAATAATAATAATAATAATAATAATAATAATAATAATACGCTTTATTTACCCAACAGCAAGCCAATTACAGGGTAAAATTAATATAAACAATGAAAAAATAATTAATAATGATTTGACGGCGTACATAACTTGTAAAATTGGTTGTTAGCTTAGTTATCTGGTTACTAACGTTGTTCACATGTGAAAATTGTTTTGTTAAATGTCATACTTATTAAAAATAAGTGTCAATTGCAACTAACAGGTTTAGGTTATAATTTTAAATTTGATTCACAAGTGAGTCACAAATAACTAGAATATTTATACAATACATGCCAAGGTAACTGTTTTACTGCCTGAAGGAGGTGACAGCAGTAAAAACCGTTTTATATGGCTTGTAATGTAAAAGAGGGTTCTACACTCTTATTATTTTATTATTTTAATAATAATGTCACGTGCCTAAGTGTCTGGTCGCGAACCTGGGGGAACCGGGTTCGATACCGACAGACGCCAAATATTTCCAATTTTAAATGGCACAAAAGTGACCCCTGTGTTGCACTCTCCACACCAGCTATGAGTGCCCGTGAAGTGACGCCTGGTAAGCGCCCACACGGTAAAATATATATCGTCATCATTACCGATGTCTACATATGTGTAAATAATGGCACACCCAGAAATGGGTAATATGCCGTGATGATATATTTATTTATTTATATTTATTATAATTATAGTTTCTTTATAGTTTAACTGCACTTGATTTTTAGCGAAAACATTTCTATCTTTCTCGCACCAGTTTCTATAGTACTCTGCGAGAAAAAGATAGCAATACTGTCACACTCAAAACAAATTCAAATATCTCGCATTTATTTATTAAAAAATATTTTTGTTTTTCTTAATCGTTAAATATTCAGTACTTTTGTTATTTATTGTTATGGTGGAGAACCCCATTGTTATATTTTAAAAACGTCACTGTCGTAATATTTTTATTTATCATCTCAACTCTCAAGTGTCCTACGAAAGTTTTAGTTTTACGGTCGTTACTATAATTTCGCGACTGGGTGAAATAGAAATAGAAATTCAAGCATGGATAATTAATTTTGGAATAAGGTTGTAATCTCTCTTAGTTTACGATATTTTTATAAACAAATAAAATTTATTTTATTTTATTACTGTGGAGTTATTTTATTTTATATTCTATGTTAATGCACGAAACTTATTTCACCAGGAAAAAAAATCTAGAAAAAGTAAAAGTAAAAGTTTAGAGAATACAACCGCAGAATGAAGCACAAGTAAGTCAGAAAGTATTAAGTACTGTTTTTAGATCGTCATTTTAGCCATAAATACATAATAATATTGTACCAAGTAAATTGGATATGAAACAGTCTAATTTACACGTCTGAAATTGCTGGTTGGCGCCAGACAGAATGCTAATTTGAACTGCAAACGGACGGAATGCGAAATCGCCCGTTTATTTTTAATAATTTGTTGTGATAGTCGATATTTTATGAGGTTAAGTATACGCCGACTGAATGGGATTATAACTTGTCATCATATTTAAAGATTCACCATTTAAGGATGTACGGTTTAGCACACTGTTTGGATTCTCTACTTTACGATATATATTTATGTACCGTCTATTATATTATATTGATATTAATGGTAATCTAAAAAAATTTTGAACATAAAAGCTAAAATATTTATATAAATATGAGAGGTATTTACCATATAAGTATACAGATTAAAATTTTACTATATTAGCTCTTCCTATAAGCTATAAGCTAAATTCATGTGGAGGTATTTGAAGTCATTTACTTTTATAAGTCCGGTGATCTCTAATTTATGAATTTTCTAAATAACATTATACATAAAAAAAAAATTGAATAAAGTAACCAACATTGAGATATCGAAATTCTTAAAAATCTATTGTGGCCAGCATAAGACCTCTCATCATTACCATGAAGCTGCACAGAGTGTCTCAATAAGCTTGCTCACTATTGGTAACTTTTTTTATTTGAAGAGATACGAGGTTGGTTAAATGAGCAAAATTGTGCCATTTTATATTAGAAAATTGGTCATGTAGACAAAATAAAAATTATGTCAGCAGTTCTCAAAATTTGGGACAAAATATATATTTTTTAAAGGGAACTACATATTTATTATTATCTTATTGGAAAGAGAATTTTTTTCTCTTTCCAATAAGGTAATGTTGTTTATGTACAATTTTTTCAAATAAACGAGTTATTTACGGTTAAAAATTAAAATTTTGTAAACTGTTTTATTAGTTTATTTAGCCAAGTAAACCATGGAAACAATTAATTCTTTGTTTGTTTGACGTTTAATAATATCTCCCGTAAAGTTCTCTGTGTTTCATAATGTTTAATAACTTTACAAATAAAGAAAAGATGATATTATCTTGCTATATGGAAAGTTATATCTAGACACCAGTTACGTAGAACGGTGGGCTCTCTTTCCAAAAGAGTTGAAATGTGCGAAAGAAATAATGGCTTTCATTTTGAATATTTTCTTTGTTTTGTTATTACTGTAAAATAAATTAATAAAATAATAATTTTATAAAAAAAACAATTTATTCCATGGTTTACTTGACTAAATAAACTAATAAAACAATTTACACAATTTTAATTTTTAACCGTAAATAACTCGTTTATTTGAAAAAATTGTACATAAACAACATTACCTTATTGGAAAGAGCAAAAAATACTCTTTCCAATAAGATAATAAAAAACATGTACTTCCATTTAAAAAATATATATTTTGTCCCAAATTTTGAGAACCGCTGACACAATTTTTATTTTGTCTACATGACCAATTTTCTAATATAAAATGGCACAATTTTGCTCATTTAACCAACCTCGTATCTCTTCAAATAAAAAAAGTTACCAATAGTGAGCAAGCTTATTGAGACACCTGTATAAGTATTGTACATACTTGACATTTCTAATACACACAAAAACACTCTTCTTTATATATTTTTATATTTTTTAATTCATTCTATTCACTATTCAATAAAATAAGAAATATTAAATATACTTCCCAGAAAGTCTTCAGTAATATCTCTGGCTTTTTGACACTCACATTTGTCTGTCAATTACAAACATTTAAATTTTTTCACTTGTTTTCCATGGGCTGCGAGATACATTTACAATTTATTATTTTATATATTTATATGTCTCTATCTTAAACTCCATAGAAGATATAATACAATTTTTACATTACCGCATAGAGATTTTTATATTCTTTAATATTAGTAATAACAGAAACTTTCTAAAAATAATATTTAGAAGATTTTTTTTAAGAAACTATTACTTCCGGTTATCCAACTGTTACCAACAACTCAGCTCTTCCCAGGAATGTCAGATTGAGGAAACTGCAAGTCTTATAGTATTTGAGAAACCGTGGTTCCAACATCCGGACACCTTCGTAAAAATGTTATAATCAGATTATAGGGACCATAAAACGTGCTTATCCACTAAAACTTGCATTAGTATGATATTCCATTGATGTATTTGTTTTTTCCTATAAAATATCTAGGTACACCGGATAATAGCAGTGAACATGTAATATTAAGTTTTCTGTAATTCCTGCTCTCCTGTTACAATTAATCGTATAAATGTATCAATCATCACATATATTACTTCCCATAAGGCAGTGTAAATTGAATATGATAAAAAAAAATATTAAACCCAAGAGTGGATAAAATAGGAAATAATATTTTTATTAAATTTTCTATTTTTATGCTTTAATTTGATAGACCCATTTCAAAAAGTTTCCATAATTTCAAAGATTGAAGCCACTTCATTTTTATGTGAATACTAAAACCATTTACTATTTTCGAAGTTTAACTTCGTAAGTTCAACATCCATAGACATAAAATGCCTCAACATCTTACATACATTTCATTCGATATTTGCCATCGTGGTAGAGGAAAAGTAAAATATAAAAATACGACATCGATAAAGGGGAACTACTCTGAATTATGCCTAGTGTATTAGAACTGGTGCAAACTTCCCTCGACTTATGTAAATTTCTTCAACTTGTGCTACTTTATCCCAATATCCAACAGAATATACTATTCCTGAATAACCAAGACATTTTCTTTACTGTACTATCTCGTTTAGTATTTAATAGAAATAATTAAATAATTGGAATAATACTACCTTTTTTTAGTTTAAGTTCTGTATTTATTTATTATTAAAACCCAACGTTTCGGCACCATAAACTGGTGCCCTCTTCAGGGGCAAAAATTGACATAAATATGTGAAATAACAAAAACAACAAGTAACCAAGGTAACAAGAAATGTTCGTAAATGTTACCTTTTTTATGTATACAATTTTCTAGACAATATATGCATGCCCGGCAATAACTTGGACAGCGAACATGCATCTTTTTAGGAAAACTCTCCTTTTGCCAGAGAAAAAACCGTTCCAAAAACTGGCAGAGAAGTGATCTGTATAACTCAGAGACGCTTTATCGGTAGCGAAATACCGCAGCCGTACTCTTTATTAACAGATGTTAGAAAAAATCTAGAAAAATTGTATACATTATACTTTACCTCTACGTGAAAAAGCAAAATTTTTGTCTGAACATGACAATGGTGCTAATATAACCTTTATATCCAAGAAATATGGCATAGCGAAGTCCACTATTTGTAGTTTAAAAAAAAATCTGTTGTGGCCGGCACAAGACCTCTCGCCATTTCCATATTTATAACAAAATATTACAGAACTTTACCCAAATATTGTTTTTTATTGTATTTAACATGTCTTCTGCACACATATAATTCTAATTATATCTATTTTTCATTGTATGAGGATGTTTCTAAATGTCAGAGATTCTTCCAATTCATTAACCAGATTGGCGCTATTTCTGATGGATATATGCATTTTACCACAATTTTACCTATAATTTCAAATATTTTATTAATAAAACAATAATGCCCGGTTTCACCAACATCAAATAAATCTTCAAATAGCTTATTCGTCGAATAAGTGAAAAATATCGCATCAAAATATGACAGCTAGAATAAATACTGTCATTTGCATTATGGTTTCGATGCAATATTTTTCTCTTATTCAATGAATAAGCTATTCGAAGATTTATTTGATGTTGGTGAAACCGGGCATAAGAAATATTAAGTATACTTCCCAGAAAAAGCAATCAGAATGTCAATAAAACTGTTGATTTTTGACACTGCCATGTGTCATTTACAACTGGTTTCCTTAGTGCCTTCAATTAGATTACTCTATAAATTATAGTGTCTTTCTCTCTAAATCTATACAAGATATAATAAAAAGTGTATTAGATGGGGAATTTTATGTTCTTCAATATTTAATAAAAAAAAAAACCCCAAAAAATTATATTTAGAAGAATTTTTCTTAAGAAACTACTACTTCCGGTTGTTCAATTGTTACCAAAACCTTTTCAGCTCTATCCACGAATATCAGATTGAGGAAACTGCAGTTAAATATGTTTTAAGTCCTATAATTTTTGAGGAATCGTGTCTACAACATCCAGACATACACACACACACATCCACACACACACACACACACACATCATTTTAAAAATGTTATAATCGGATTCTAGGGACCTTAAATCTCTTAGCGAGAGGTGAAAACATGAAACTTGCGATAAATAAAACCGTAAGTAAGATAATAAAGCCGGATAAAAAACGAACTTTAAAAATAGCTGAATTGCAAGAATGGAAGCAGTCTTATATAAATGGTTCCTGCAACGTAACCGAAATTGTCTAGTTAGTATGCTAAAAGAAAAAGCGGAGAAATTGCATGTAGAATTAAATGGAAAAACCTGGGTCATTTAACGCTAATGATGACTGGCTTCAGCGTGTCAAAGTTCGACATGGAGTGCGATTTTCAAAAATTATTGTATATATTATAATAATAATAATAATAATAATAATAATAATAATAATAATAATAATAATAATTAAACTTTATTGAGATCCAACTCAAAGGCGAGGTTCAGCTAAAAGCTGTTCTTCCACCTAACCCTCGATACATAATGTATGTAATACATACAAAAAAAAAGTTAATACAAATGAACAATCACAGTAGTAAACTATAATGTACAAAAAGTACAAAAATATACATGAAAAACAGAATTTAAACAATTTAATTTTATGCTATATGTAGACTTTTTAATTGATTTTTAAAATTACTTACCGATAGAGACTTTAAGAAATTAGGAATATTGTTATACAATTTGGGAGCTTGATATGAAAATGAACCTTTAAATTTAGTTTTCTTAAAAGAAGGAACTACAAATAAATCAGTACCACGAAAATTATAGTTATACTCTCTGACATTTAGTTTACAGTATAGGTAGGATGGAATGTTTGTCGTGTAAATTTTATGAATTAGACACAAATATAGAAAATTAGTTCTCTCCTCTATAAAACTCATATTAGCTTCCTGCCTATATGTTGATATGTGATCATATTTACGAACATTATAAACAAAACGTAAACAAGAATTTTGAAACAGAGTAATTCTATTAAGGTCTTGCTTTGTAAGATTAGGGACATATACACACGCACAATACTCAAATAATTATAGTAAATTTGATTTAATAAATACAGGTATGTATTTATTTATATTTATTTAATAAGGGTACGTGTTTTATTACTTTATATTATCTTCATTTTTATAAACCTTCGGTGATGTGAACAGTTCGATAATATGAACAAGCCTGGATTTATTCTGTTCGCACTACCGCGACTGTACCGTATTTTGTAAATATATGTTACACTGAGTATAAGTTAACAGGTATAAAACAAACTGATGCAAATTAGAAGTTGCCTATTCCGCAAGGGACGAGTCAGAAAGACCCCATCATCATCTCTTCCTGAGCCTGTGCTAGCGCTAGCACGAACGAGTGCACTACAAAAGGATGACATTTTCGATATTACATCGCGGCTCTTTGAAATCCTTTATCGTTGTTAATTAACTGGAATTAACGCAAGATGGAGTTCCGACCCGATCCGAGGGTTAAAGAAGCGCCTTGTGCCTTGTGGAAGTCTTTTTTCCCTCCAACTCCAACGATGAAAACTTCAATCTCTACATTAGCGTTTTTGTTTTTTTCTCATTCCAATGGTCTTTTTCGCTCTTCAGCTTTTATTTCTTTATGTTATACAATAAATTTAGGATTTTACTACACAGATTCTGCAAAGAATAGACGATGATTTTATTCAATAGTGAGAAAGAGAAAAAGAGAACTGGTCGTCTGGAAAAATTTGTAATTATTGTCTAATGTAAATGGAATAAAATATGAAAATTATGGTTACGTTAAAAGATGACAAGGTATGAAATCTGGTTTTTATTTTAGTCTACAACTTTTAACCGGGTAGTAGAATTAAATAAGAATTATTTGCAATTTTGAAATAGAACATAAAAATGCGAATAAAAGCAGATTAGTATTCCCAGAAGTAGTTATAACCTATGATAATTTACTCGTACGACTGTTAAATATTTACTTTTTACCTTTTTTGTAAATTATTAAAATACTGGAATAATACTACCTTTTTTTTAGTTTAAGTTCTGTATTTATTTATTATTAAAACCCAACGTTTCGGCACCATAAACTGGTGTCTTCTTCAGGGGCAAAAATTGACATAAATATGTGAAATAACAAAAACAACAAGTAACCAAGGTAACAAGAAACGTTTGTAAATGTGACCTTTTTTATGTATACAATTATCTAGACAATATATGCATGCCCGGCAATAACTTGGACGGCGAACATACATCTTCTCAGTAAAAACTCTCCTTTTGCCAGAGGAAAAACCGTCCCAAAAACTGACAGAGAAGTGATCTGTATAACTCGGAGACGCTTTATCGGTAGCGAAATACCGCAGCCGTACTCTTTATTAATAGATGTTAGAAAAGTCTAGAAAAATTGTATACAAATTACAACATATTTAATATTGGAAGCCATGCACGACTAAGTTCTAATCCGTCACAATGATTGAGATTGATATTTCTTGTTTTATAAATCTCAATGGCTTCTCTAATTAATCTACTGTTAAGTCGAGTAGGTCTTGCAATAATTTTCGTATCTTCAAATTTAATTTGGTGGAATTCTTCCAAGGCATGTTCTACAACGGATGATTTCTCAGGCTGGTTCAATCTGATCGATCGATGATGTTCGCTCAATCTTGTAGAGACAGTTCTACCAGTCTGGCCGATGTTAACTGTCTCGCAGACACATGGAATTCTGTAAATCCCTGATGATTGAAGAGGGATGACGTCTTTCACTTGTTTCAACATATGACGAAGTTTAACATATGGTGAAAATCAAAACTCATATTAATAATTGGTAGAATACTACCTTTTTAGTTTTTCTTGTAAAAAATTCATTGAATATCATTTTTTAGCAACTTACTACTAAAAATTGAATATAATGGTGCAATCTTCAATTCTACAATAATAGCATTTAGTAAATAACTTGAAATAACTTTAAATATTTAATTATAAAATAATTTATCTTTGTACATCATCTTGCCTATGCGCCAAACAAAAGCATAATATTTTAATAATTATTTTGACATATTTAAACAAATGTCACTGTCAGGAAGCAATTACATTAAAATTAATAATGAAACTGTGTTAAGAAGATTGCACTGAGTCTAATGAAATTAAGGTTAGTAAAAATAATATATTTTCCATCATACATAAATATTAGATGTACAGAATGATCCGATATAAATTTGATATGTCTGCAACACTAAAAATCAAACAGCTGTGAATAAGTACGTGGTATCAAAGTGTCAAATATTAGTTTACTACTACATGGTAACGAAATGGATCATATAAAACAATAGATATATACAAAGGAACTTAATATAGTTAAATTAATAAAAATTAAAAAGCGGGAGGTATTGTGTTGACCAAATCAGATTTTTTTAAATAAATATCTACACTCTTGAAGCAAATTTTTATTTTTTCTTTCACTATTAATCTTCCCCGGTAGGTCTTATTATGTTGTAACATGATTTTTCTGCATGTGCATCATTTTCCAATTTGAATCTGTGTTCGCGACACACCTACGATTAATAAATAACAGGTTGGGTGCCGAGTCGTCACTGGCAGATCGTTCTTAAGATAATCTCAGAGTCCGACATTACTTGAAGGATAATACGCGTTCAAGTGAACAGGGAAACAAGAAAGTGATATGATAATTCCATTTAATCACAGGGCAGGGTTTGTTGATTAAAAGAAAATGTATGCACGAAAACTAATAAGTTAATTGACTAGGAATTAATATTAATTATAATGTGGCAAACATTGCACAGAATACATGCATGATATCACGCCAAGCTACAAACGTGATTTCATGTAAATTGTAAAAGCCCCTTTATATTTTTTTCCGATATCGTTAACTACTAAAAATGTATATACAGGGTGTCTCTGAATAAGGGGGACATGGCTTAACCACAGATTCCTGATGCTAAAGTAAGACAATTTACCTAAACTTACCTTTACCGGAAAGTGTACCAATTACCCATTTCAGCTTCAAAGTTCTTCGAAAAAAAAAAAATTTGCTTATACTAACAGAACGCTTTATTCGATTTGGATGAAATTTGGTATGACAGTTCATATGGTTATGTCATCTTTTAAGATTATACATACATACATACATACATACATACATAAAATCACGCATGTCCCACTTAGCGGGTTAGCTAAAACCCGAAAACAATAGTAACAATAAGAAAAGGGATAAGAGTAAGGAGCTCAGCTGACTCACACCACTCTTTAACAACATTCTTCTTTCGTCTTGTCCACAATCATCATAGACATTCATACATAAGAATATATTAATGTGACCGATTTTCGGTAACGAATAACCGCATCCGAACTACAATAATAGTTAAGCAACAATCATTCTTTGCCACACATTCCTATCCATGCATACTTCTTTCACCTCAGCCACATTCATAAACGTATTCATACATAAGAACATAAGAACATATTAAAGTGACCGATTTTCGGTTATACTTGTTATTATTAGTGAACCGCTAGTGTATGAAACTTAGGTGTCCCAACATTGATTAGACGGTAACATTTTAATGGCTCGCCGATAACGTAAATTTTTTTTTTTTTTTTTTCAGGAAGATACATTGAATAGTAAAGTTTTCTCTCTCTGCGTAGTTTGTAATAGCTGTTACGGTTCACACAGAAAAAAATAAAACCTGAGTGACTGCACCGTGATTTTTTAAAAATACATAAATTTAATCTAGCAATCTATCCAAATGTCAAACAACTAATTTTTAAGTAACAATTGTTTAAGGGTTGTCAAAAATTTCCTTCACAATATTCTAAAACTACTAATATCCGTTTGTTCGACCTAATAATATTTTACCACCATTATTATACATAAGAGGATTAAATATGTTAGCTCACTCCTAAAAAAGTTGAGAATATAGACTACTTGTTACTATCATTAAAAATTAAATGTCATACCAAATTTCATCCAAATCGAATAAAGCGTTCTGTTATTATAAGTAAAATTATTATTTATTATTAATTTCGATTTGCGTGTAAGATTTTTATAAATGAAATCAAAATTTTAAAATGTCGCTTATCGCGTATAGTTATTTAGTCGCTGAGTTTGAGTTTTTTTTTTTAATGCGTTGCCATAGTGATCTGTGGTTACCATGGGTTGAATTGCTTATAATAGACTCTGAAATAAATTGTTCTGAAGCTATTTTTTAGAGGTTAACATCTCAATATGACATACAATATTTTATTCCAACAATCAAAGACATACGTTAATACAAAATTGTAACATTCTTATTCTTCTTGTGGCGAAATAGCAGATATACCTACGTTGAATATTTGAATTTGTTCCAACAATTTTGGTTAACATAATGACATTTTAAAACCGCTAATGAAATAATATTCTTTGTCGTATTTGGTACAATAATGTACTATTTTAATATACTCAAAATTGTACAATAATGGCTTACTTTACAACATAGCAACCATTACTGCATAGCAACGGTTTTGTCATTAAAATACATTTTGTCACTAGGAGTTGTTTATTTTTATTTTTTATTGTTTATCTTCTAAATATTTTTCCATGCTTTTTGCATCATCTAGATCCATCGTTTTGTAAATCGGTCTCCAAAAATTAATTTTTTGGAGGAAAGTAAAAAACCAATCACTGTCAAGTTACTTTGTAAGTGATAATCAGACTATTATGTTTTTTTAGATGTTTTTAACTCAGAATATTGTGCCGCAAAAAAGTCCAAATTTTAATACTAATATAAAATAGGAAAAGGCATCAGAAAAGTAATTTTCCTGTACTCGTATGGTATTTATTAAGTACTCGCTGTTGCTGGTACTTAAACTTGTCATACTCGTCTGATAAACTTTCACTTTTCTTAACTTGGAACGTAATATACTATTAAAACGATAGTGAAATAAAATTGTTTATAAAACAACAATAAAATAAATAATCATGCATTTTGCAGGAATAAGGAAACTCTTGAAAAATAAATAACGCACAAAAACAGCTTTTAAACCTATTGTAAGCTATTTTCCGTTCTCATAACATATGTAAACATATTCATCAATTTGAAAACTAAGCTCACATTTGTTCATTCAACTGATATACGTGTAGGTACGTGGTGGAGCGTTATTATTTAGGTATGAAATGAGCAGATATTCAAATGTTTATTCCGTTGGGGTTAAAACATATAATAACTTCCGGGACTCATGTGCGGGCTAGATTAAAGGCCGAAGGCGATCATCCAACCAATTGTAACTCGAGCGGAAATTTATCTACCAAAAATATCTGCATGCCCGCAATTTACAACAACGATTGCATTGTTAGCAACAGATCATTTTTAAACCAAACAGTACAATAAGTAAACAGATTTTTTAAATCACTTTTACTGCAAATATTGCCTCAAACAAATACTGCATTTTTCCCACAACTCTCACTGTTTAGTCTAGTTGTTAGCAGTCAGGACATTTATAGTGTTGGCAATTAAGTATATAAGTTATTGCAAGCCTACGTCTAGGGTGATTTTTGGCTATAGATGTCGTATGTCACCCTGCTCCCCTCAAATATGCTCTCCTTATGCCCATTTGCACTTTTGGCTTCAACAAAAAAATGCAAATCGAAATTTTGACAGCAATGTATTATATTTCATTTGACATTTAATTTCGATGTAATATTGTCAATTTACGCCGAGTTTAATATTTGTTACGTTGGTGCAACCGGCCATTAGAAAACCTTTTAGTTTTTAGTTAGTCGGTGGTTGAGACTCAAATCTAGAAGTTTTAGATTTGGCTGGCGTTCTGCGTAACGCAAGTATTTTGGTCTAAGGATGCATTGACATCTTTAGGATTTAGTTATGTTTAATTATGTTTAGATTTATAGTGGAATGAATTGTAGATCTTAATTATTTTATTAGAAAAACACTTACAGGACGTTTCAGGCAAAAATTAGCCCCTCAATAGAAATAACAAAAAAAATCAATCCAATGAATAATATGATTTTAAATTATACAAATTTCAGTTTTAATTTCAGGATTCATTGATACCCGCAGCAGGAACGATAAGAGCTTTTCCTGTCTCCATGGACAACGCTACTTTATTTGTTTCATCGAACCTGCTGTGAGTAGGTATATTGTCTGGTTGTTAATTGGTAATCTAGGTTCGATTCCGGCCAGTGCAGAATTTTAATCGCACAAACGTGATCCCTGTGGTGTACTCTCCACACCAGCTATAAGTGCCCGTGAGGTGACGCCTGGTAAGCGCCCACACGGTACAAATATATCGTCATCTTTACCGAAGTCTGTAGATACTGGCACACAAAGTAATGGATAACATGCCGTAATGATATATTTTTTATTCACAACCATTATAGTAATATACAGATTCCTAACCTTTTGGAGGTTGGAAAATACGTCATTCCTAAGTTTAATGACAATCTCTTGGGTTGGAAATAACAGATTTCACTTCCATCTCTTGGGTTGGAAATGTTTATGTAGGGAGGGGTTGCCTAGCAACATTGCCGTAGATCCCCATAATTAAGTAGGCTAGACAAATTTTAAGACAGCTGTCAAGATATTAATAAAATTACTTACTTACTTAATCCTGCACCTTTCTACCCTCACGGGTGTAAGGCGTTCCCCCGGCTTGCGGGGGAGGGGGTTGAGTTGTGGTTCGTTGGTCTTCTCCATATTTCTTTCCACTCTGCTCTATCTTGTGTTGCTGTCTTCGTTTCTTCCCAAGTTAAACCTCTTCTTTGCGCTGCCTCCTTTACTTCTTCCAGCCACGTTCTTCTTGGTCGTCCTCGTGGTTTCTTTCTTCCAATTTTTGCTTCAAACACTTTTTTAACTATTGTCTCCTCTCCCATCCTTTCTACATGACCATACCATCTCATCTGTCCTTCTGCTATCTTATCTTCTATTGGAAGTTGAGTTGAGGAAGGCAGTGAATACGGTCGTGTCGAACGTGCGGCGATAGTCATTAATAAAATTAAAGGTTATAATTCATTGATTTATTTTGAAAATTATTGATTTAAAATGAGAATGATTGTGAATACAATAGTATACATAACATCGGTGGGAGTTTCATAACAGCCTCGCGCATTATCTCATCTCGAGGCTTCGCATCTCGGTAATATACATAAGCCCTCGACTGTAATTTTTGCCTGAAACCTCCTGTGAGTGTTTTTTAATAAAATGCTGCATCATTAAGGGCTACAATTCATTCCACGCTAATTCCTAAGGAGGTTCCCAAAGAATATTCCAATTACAGTTTAGATTTATCGTAACAATAACTTAGTTTAAGTGTAAATATGTGTAAATAAAAAGTAGTTAAAATATCAAGAATATCCGTGTCCATAAAAGTGTACATCAATCATGTAGTGTATAGTGAGGACACGAATCTTGACCTGAGAGGTTAGGAAAAGAAATGCTCATATAGTGATATTCCATGAACGTTAAATAATAATTGTTACAGTAATTTTGTGCTTCTAACTCATTTGTGTTCGCTTATGATCCTAAAGGATCCGAGTGTAAACAAGACAGGAACTGAAATGAACAGCAACTGCACAGATAAACTGCCAATATAAGAAAGGCTGCGTATCTTTAAAACTTATTTGGGCAACTGTTATATGTTATATTAGCTATGCGCGAAGTAAATTAATTGTATTTTGTGTGGATTTAAAAGGAGCGCATATATTAGACAGTGATTTGTGCTAACATATTTTCAATAGTTCATCTTTCGTGTCCCGCACTATAAGTGTTAGTGTGTGTGTGTGTGTGTGTGTGTGTTTATCCTCAATGAAGTGGTCATCATCGTTCGGTAAAGAAGTAAGTCCACCATTTGAGATCTGAGTGTTACAGTTTATTTTTAAAGCATTCCAAAAGAAATTGGTTCGAAGCTTTTAAGAAGTGGAATAAAAGTTTAATGAAGTGTATTATTTTTAAAACTAACATCTTTAAAACAAAATTCCGCATATATAAACAATGTATCTTAGTCTCATTAATTCTAGTGCTTCTCTAATAACAGATCATCGAATGCTAATAAGGCTTAAAATGCAGATTCCATTGATGTATGCCGTTTGCCGTCCCCTCATTTCCACCGAAATAATAAAAACATTACCAGTTCATTTTTTCCCAAAGCCCCCTTCAATATAAACAACCACAAACAGAAAAAAAAACTCATTTTGACCCGTACGAGTAATTAAAATCAAGTTGGCCATTCCAGTGTTGGCACTGCACTGGTTGGCGAACGCAAATTTGCTTCAGCATCTGCATTGCAACATGAAAGCGTGGAAGTGATCATGAACAGCAAAAAAACTGATTGCTCTCGAATTGCCATCATAACATCGACAGGCTTCATTGCAGACGAATCCACCAAGAATAATTAATTAACTTTATGCTGATTGGACAAGTGTTTTCTGCAATTATGATTACAGCAGGGGATGCTGAAATGAATTTATCGTGCATTTGACGTCTAGACTGAAAGGCACATTCTGAAATAATTTAATTATGATTCGTAGAAAATGTTACACAATACAGATCAGGAATTTTGAGTTACACAATTTTACTTTAATACTTTTAAACATAAATAAATGTAGGAAATTTCTCGACTGTTTAGATGTTAAAAATTAATCTAATTCGCAGTCATACAGTATTTGTTTCTTACACAACCGACCTTATTGTACACTTTTGCACCTTCACCTGGGTAAGTAATACAAAAATATACAGTCATACAAAAAAGTCTCCGTACGATAGTAGTTTTAATGTATTTTAGGAAAAATAGCAGTCTAAAACCCAATATATTTAATTTCCTTTTAATCCAAAATAAAATACAATATATTACGTTATTATTAATGTAAAATAAACAAATAATTTACTTAATTTATATTATGGGGTAAACTTTGAAAGTATTCATAATTTCATGACAAAAAAGTCTCCGTACGATAACCAAAACATTTAAATAATAAACCATTTATTTATGTTTCATAATATATATTTTGAGGGTTTTCCTTTGGTTTTTTCACCAGTAACTAAGCGATGAGTATTTGAATCCACCAAATTTTTGGTCACTAATGGCATTATATTCTGCCATTTTACTTGTAATTAATTTTAAATTCTTTTTTGCTTTACATTCTTATTTATTTTAAGAATTTTCCGCACTTTCTCAATCTGATTAAAGTCCGGAGACTGTGAGGGATGATTAAGCATATTTTTAATATTATACAGTACGCATTCTCTTATAGAGCGAATTATTTGTCGAATTTTTCTGATGCATGAAATTAAAATTGTCTGTTAAGGCCCTACTTTTCGGCACATTGTTTAAAATTTCCTTTAAAAATGTCGAGGGAAGCTTTGCTATCCATTGTTGCAATAATTACTAATTTTCGTACTCCCGCTGAGGAGCTATAGCCCCTAGACATAATGCTATCACCGGCGTATGCACCAAAACGAATAATTAAACGTACCTACTGTTTGACAGCAAAGCCTAATTGAAATAAAAATTGGACAAGTAAACATTTAGTTATTTAATCACAAGTTCAGAAACAGCGCTGTTGCTTCAGCGAGCAGAAAGAAATACGAGCATTTCAATATAACAAATTACGTAACAATATTTAAAAAAAATAGGTTATGTGGTGTCCAATTTGACGTTTCAAGCAGAAAAAATAGACTACAGGCCTACGTGATATTTACAGTTCACTTTTCATTTTTTTTTTTATATTCTATTTACGAGTAGATATACCCGTATACAACTCAACAATAGAAAATTCTCAATATACTCAACGAGTTACCTTTAGAAATACCACTGTTTCCAGGCAAAACTTTTGGTATTATCGAGAATTTTCAATCGTCTTGTTGTATAATATATGAAAAATTCCAACGACTAGTTTTTAACCAATCATGATGCAGAACACTTGAAAATTCAACCAATGGGATCAGTATTATACTGATAAAACCCCATTACCCCGATAATTTTCCGCTACCAAGTAAATAAACAGTTGTTATTGTTTATAACTGTCAGTGTGACAATTAATGTCTCAAGTTTCATTTTGCGTTGTCTTATCTCACCAAATACCACACGGCCTCTCAGATTTTCTCAGATAAACTTTTACTTTTAAGCACTCATTTTTTTTTGCTTTTAAGCAAAATCACTCAAGCAAACTGACATTAGGTAGTCAGAGTCGGGATTTACCATGAAGTTTGCTTTCGTGTTTGTTACTAAGCAAAAGAAATACGTGCAAAATAAAAATTTATCGATAAAATCAGGAGGTCTTGTGATATTACTTCTGAAAATTCTACTTTTGAATATATTGTCGGTAGCAGATGAAACAGTGCACAGATTTACAAATTTTAAAAGTCGCTTACGGCTAAAAATTGCTCATCTCCATCTCATCCAGTAAATTGGTGTTATCCGGACTTAATGCGTAACATACTATTAATACGTCATGAACTATCATTTGTAATATTTAATAATTAAAAATTCATTTAAAACATAACGCGTGAGGCGTGTAAAATAATTTTGTGGAATTTCTACAATGTATTTATATTTACATTACGAATCCCCTTGAGTGTCTTCGTACACAATTACCAGTTGCGTGATGTAAAATATTTAAAAAAGAAAATCCATGTCATAAAATTGCCGCTTTATTACCAAGCAGAAAATTAACTGTCTGCGAAAACTATAACAGTTCGGAACTTTTGTTATTCGTGTGATTATTGATTATAAATATTGAAAAAAATAATACCTAATAACACGTATATAATAAACGTGCAATGTTTTACAATCTAGTTAGCCGTCTAGACGTTTTACAAAACGATAAACAGCTTACTTAGCTTGTGTATTATAAATGTAACAAGAATAAGAACTTAACGGACAGAAATCACGCTTATATTTATATTTAAAGAAATTTACAAGCTGGATAAGTTGCCTGTCGTTTTCTAAAACGTCTGGATGACTTGTCAGAGTTAAAACATCGTTAAGTCAACGAAGATTTGACAATGTGGCCACCTGGCCGCGTTTTATAAAACGTTGGTTGACGTGCCTAATGCCCGTATTCATAAACACTCGTAAAAAATTTAAACGGTTCGTTAACATTTTTATCCAATAAAAACAATCGACATTGAAAAAAAAATCGAAATTATATTTGTCAAGTTTGATTCTATTTGTCAAAAATTATAACGAACCGTTTTGAAACTTTGCGAGTGTTTATGAATGTAGGCATTATTGTTTTATTAAAAAAGACGGGTTTTACAATATATCCGCGTGAGTGAATTGTGCTTTTTTCCTACTCTTTGGTAAAATTGTACAGGGTGAAACAAATTCGAGTTCCTTATATGAAAAACTTTCTTATTATGCACGCTACAGAAAATTGATGTAAGTAGTTATGGGCTAACTTTTTGATACAACTTTAATAGACACCACAGGAATTTTCTACCGTCTTTTGTTTTTGAGCTATACAGAAAAAAATGTTTTCCGACTACCACTACGAAAAGTACATAAATTCACACGCTAAACTATTACTGAAAGTTGGTCATTGCACATCACTACCAAAGCTGTGTGAAATGATAGCTCGTTAGCCAATCAGATGCGTCCGCAACTGTGTGAAATGATATTATCACACGCTGCGATAACTGAGCGAACTAACCTAAAAATTTGTATGTAAAAATTTGACAGTTGCAAATAATTTGCTGAATTTACACGGATTAAGAAGGCTGGACCCTGATTTATCAGATTTTAACATAATTTTTGGTGAATTCTGATAGCAATGATGTAAACATAATCTGTTTTAATATTTTTATGAAAATTTTATATTGCTTTATTTTTTGTGGTCGTCGAAAAATATAGTGTACAACACGTGCTGAAAGGGTATTTCACACTCGGCTCGTGGCTCAAACTTCACGTTCGTGTGAAATATCAAACTTTCAGCATGCACTAGTTATATAATATACTATTAGATAATTTTTGTACTGTTTTTTATGTAGAATAACTTGGTGTAATTAATTTTTTTTAAAAGTTAATAATTCTTGAGATATGACATACAAAATATTTTTTAAATGGGAACATATGTTAAAAATAGTCTCATCTTTTTCCTTATTTTATAAGCTTTTCAATGATGTATAACAAATCTACATTTTTTTGTTTTAAACATGACTAAAACTTGAATTATTATTTTTTTCTGCAGGGTATACATATGTAATATATGTATCTGTAATTATACATATTTAATTAATAATAAAATAAGAAATATTAAATGTACTTCCCAGAAAAGATCTTCAGTAATGTCTCTAGTGTTTTGACACTGATGTTTATTTGTCAATTACAAACATTTTAATTTTTTCACTTGTTTTCCATGGGGTGCGAGATTCATTACAGCATATTATTTTACATATTTATATTACTTTATAGAAGATATAATAAAAAATTGAAATGTATCGAAAAGAGATTTTTATATTCTTTAATATTTGTAATACCATAAATTTTCAAAAAATAATATTTTGTTAAGTAACTAATATTCCCGGTTATCCAATAGGGGATTCCAGTTCAATCGAATTAAAGAAAAATAGTAAAAAAATACGAATGTACATGCTGAATAACGAATATTAATAAAAAAAATGAAATGGTATAATTGAGATATTTTGGAAATAAGGGGTTTTTTGTTATAGCGCTTCGACACAAATATGAAATCAATATATATTTTGATTGGCGACCGAAAGACCGCCTATACATGCATAACAAATAGCGTGTTAGGAGGTGAGGGTTACTACCAATGGAAGTTAAGAAATTCAAATTCGAAAGGAGGGGCTAACATTTCTGCACTGCAATTTTCAAACAGTTTTTATTTTAACATAAATTTCTTGCATTAAACTTAATAATTTAAATATACCTGTAATTATAAAGTATGTAGACTTATACAGTGTTATAGTATTCATTTATTTTATGTAAATATAACTTAAAATAGCATATATTTCAAGAACATTTAGGTCCATGATGAAAACAGTTTGATATAAAAACACATAAATGTGACGTCACGTCAATCTTTTCAAAATTCGGGAGACCATAACTCGCTTATTAATAGGATTTTTTCACCGGATTTTCATCAGTAGTCTTAGTTTTCCTAATATTTTCAGATGAAATTAAAAAAAAATGGTGGAATCCCCCATTGTTACCAAAATACAATCAGCTCTTCCCAGGAATGTCAGATTGAGGACACCGCAGTTAAACATGTCTTAAGTCTTATAGTATTTGAGAAACCGTGGTTCCAACATCCATACACGCACCCACACATCCACACACACACGGATATCATCCTAAAAATTAGGAATGACGATGGGTACCCGGGTACTCAGAACTTACCCGATAATAATGTACCCGGGTATAAAATTTCTTACCCGATTACCCGAAATATACCCACTGCCCGTTAATTACCCAATACCCTTTAATTACACGAACAGTTTTCAGCTGCCGGAAAGATTGTATCTAAAAGAAGAGCTTTTTATTACCATTCCATAGGTAATTAATATAATTGGTTAAGTTTTTTATAGAGATACAATATATTATTTATTTGTATTACTTTTTATTTAATAAATATATGTAGACAATAATTATGAATTTTATTAAAAAGTAAACTGCTAATATACGGATAACTGGTAATTAACAAATTAACGAATTGTGTATATGTACTTAAAGGATAACGGATAATTAAAGAGTATCGGGTAATTAACGGGTAAAGGGTACTATCCGGGTAGTTGTTTCGGGTACTCGGGTACCAAAATTATCGGAATTCGTCATTCCTACTAAAAATGTTATAATTGGATTATAGGGACCTTAAAACGTGCTTATCCATTAAAATCTGGATTTGCGATTTTTAGCATGATTCCAATACCTCTCTTACCGAGAGATAAAAATATAGACCCGCACACTCGTATTATTGGTTTTTAAATGCCAAATTTGAATTCACAACGTTTCGCTTCCTATAATCCTCGATTCACAATTCCACGCCCGTAGAATTGTAAGGTATAAGTTGTATATGTAGAAAGTACAATTTTAAAAGCAATTGTTTCCTATTTTCCCAGTGTACGGTAGCACTGCAGCAACATTCCAACAGATTAGAACTAATATTGTTCGTTGTCGTGGCCGTGCCTTTATATGCAGAAGCGTGAATAGTATCTGGTATCTCCCATCGATATGAGACATAAAGTAGTGTAAAAGACAGTAAAAGGACGTTATCACCTACAGCTACAGGTGTAGCTTCCTGAGAATTGTTGGATATAATCCAGATATATCCCGCTATAACTTTTCATACGGCATCCATTAGCCCGTGCGGTGGCAGAGGGACAATAAAAAGGTCGCGGCCGCGCGGGTAATTGTATTTCCATGCTTTATTCGGGTGGAGTGAACAAACGAATAATTCGTTTAGAGTTGGCTGGGTCGCGCTAGCTGCGTTTATTCTGCCGACCAAGTAAAGTGGCTTATCTTTTAGCGCACGTACGCCTCGTAAGTTCGCGTGTAATACACTTGAGTGCGATTTGTGTGAAGGCTGGACTGGACAGCGCAAGAACCACACCAGACACTTTACACGCTGGTAAATGTCACCTTATTTGTTTAAAATTCAACATAATTTTGTTTTACAAATATTACGTGTAAAAAGAACTGAGAAATACTTCCGAATTTTATATTAATTCCTTTTTTATCTGTTTCAAGTGTTTATTACATAGTTTGTAAATAATAGATGTCAGTGTCAAAAATCAACAGTTTCAGGGACATTCTGAAAGCTTTTTCTGGGAAATGCATTTAATCTTTCTTATTGTTTTATTAATTAAATATTTAAAATTTTAGGTAAAATGCATATATCCATAAGAAAAACCGCCAATCTTACTAATGAATTGGAAGAATCTTTGACATTTACAAACTTCCTCATACAATGAGAAATAAATATTATTAGAATTGTATGTGTGCAGAAGACATGTTAAATACAATAAAAACAATATTTGGGTAAAGTTTTGTAATGTTTTTGTTATAAAACGACGGTTCGAAAGCGAAGTGCAATACAATACTTATATAACATAAAATGGAAATAGCGAGAGGTATTGTGCTGGCCACAACAGATTTTTTTTTTACCTTCCGTCACCCTTAGGTAAGGAAGGTATTGTCTTTGGTCAAAAAATTCGGTGGTGAGTTTTTAATGAATAAGCAAGTTTTAAGATCCCTAGAATACGATAATTTTACATTGATGTCTGTATGTGTGTGTGTGTGTCCGTGTGTGTGTCTGTGTGTGTGTCCGTGTGTGTGTCTATGTGTGTGTCCGTGAGTGTATGTGTGACAAATTTTTCTTCGACGATAACTCGCAAACTAAAATTCTAAAAATTATAATTTTTTCGTATTCCTCTTCTTTACAACCATATGACGAGCTGATTAGATTTTGGTTATAATTGGTCAACCGGAAGTACCCTTATTTGAAGTTTTTAACAGTTTTTCTGGGAAAAACGCAGTTAAATATAATTTTTTGACATTTTGTGATCATTAATATGAAAGAAAATCTTATTCTCTATACAATTTGATTATATATTTTCCTTCATATTCAATAGATATAGAGTTATAGAGAGATTAAGAGAGGTTAACTTTAAAAAATCAGTTAGCTTTGCTAAAATTATGGAAACAGCACATATATTCAAAAAAATTCTAGTTGACAGATGTCAGTGTCAAGTGCAAAACCAAAGTGGAAAGTATAGGATCAGAAAGTAACATAAGTGACAGAGTGTCCCTCGCATAAGTGACTTGCAGTTTCAATGCCGGAAGTACGAGGAAGAGAAGATGGAAGGACTGTGTAGCAGAATATTTGATAGAGGAAGAACTATGTGAAGAAGATGCGTTGGATAGGAATGAGGAAGTGTGAAGTGCAATTTACAGAATGTACATTCGTGTTATAATTATATTGGATTTATAGAATCTTTAGAACTTGCAATATGGAATTTATAAAAAATAGTGTGTTCGTGTTACAATTTGACAGGATATATAGAATCTTTTCCAAGGAACTTTTGGTATCGGATTTATACAAAATACATTGAATTGACGGAAGGTTTTGTGCTGGCCACAACAGATTTTTGAACCTCAGAGTGACATAAATTTCATAAAAAATTTCAAGGTCCTGCATAAACAAATGGTCCATTATATTATGCGTTATTTTTAAATATGAATATTTTGTACATTGTCTAAATTCTAAATCCTTTAAGTGTCTGGTGTGGTCGCGAATCTGAGGACCAGACTTCGATTCCGACCTACGCCACAAAAAGAATTTCGAAATGAAATGGCGGAAGGTATTGTGCTGAACACAACAGATATTTTTAATGATATTTTTTGATTATACATTTTCCTTCATATTCAATACATATAGAGTCAAAGCATTATAAAGAGATTAATTTTCAAAAATCAGTTGGAAGATGGAAAAAGAAGCGTTGGACAGAAATGAGTGAAAGAGAAGAGTAAGAAATAGTGACCCCTAATAAAATTGGAGAAAGCTGAAGAAAATAGAAGGAATTGTCAAATGCAATTCACATTTATAGAATCTTTTCCAAGGAACTATTTTGTAGCATTTATCAACTTTATTTCAATACTTTTATTTCTAAAAAGTCACACAGTTGTTCAAATACTCTTTACAATCAAGTAATATTACTACCAAGTTTATATCTCTACCCATTTTTTGATTATTGCCCCAAAAGTCAATATACCCCACATTTACATAAAAACATCAAAATTTTCAAAAATCTAATTGTAATGTATCTAGATACTTCTCAATGCGCTGATTCTAAATTTTGAAACCGCAGGTCGATATCTCGTTTCGTTCTCGAGATATTTAGATTTAAAGTTTTGCTCAAAACTGCCCATTTTTTGGTATTAACCCAAAAATGGGCCGAGCTATGAATTTGGCGACATCACCATTCGATTCTACGGATAAAAATATATAAGTATAGCAATTTTCATAATTTTTGTCCAACCGGTTCATTTTTTATGAATAAAAGCTTGAAAACCCCTGAAAATGGTCAAAATCTGAAAAAATCGTAAGGGGTACACCTTAGATTTTTTCGATTTTTGGCCAATTTCAGTTATTTTGCTTTAGAGATTGTATGCGGTGTTCAAAAATTCTGAAAATTGGTGTACTTATGTAATTTTGCCAGTAGAATCGAATGGTTTTGTCGCCAAATTCATATCTCGGCCCATTTTTGGGTTTTTACCCAAAAATGGGCAGTTTTGAATAAAACTTTGAATTTAAATATCTCGAGAACTAAAAGAGATATCGACCTGCGGTTTCAAAATTTGGAATCAGCGTATTGAAAAGTATCTAGATACATAAAAATTAGATTTTTGAAAATTTTGAAGTTTTTATCTAAATGTGGGGTATATTGACTTTTGGGGCAATAATTCCAAAATGGGTAGCGATGTAAACTTGGTAATAATATTATTTGATTGTAAAGAGAATGTTACGTAAGTGTACTAATGTATCCAAACAAATATAATATATAAAAAACGAATTGCATCTATGAATTAAATTTTATGCTGTCAAATTTAGTAGTTTCGTTTACATAGTTTTTATGAGGTACACAAGATATTATATACCCTCATAAAAACTAAGTAAAAGACACTACTATATTTGACAGCACAAAATCTTAATTCATAGATACAATTCGTAGATGGCCTTGATCGAACTTTTTTCAAAATTTTTACTGTATATACGAGTATAAAATAAAGACGAATAATAAATTCAGCAAATAATTCTTATACAAATACACTCCAGAATTCCTCAAATTCAACTCTGCACACGATCTGAAAAATTTCCATCGAGTAATTTTCGTGCTGGTCTTTTCCTTGTACGACATCGAAACCTCTTCCTTCCTACTTTTCATGTAGGAATGGCATCCAATTTAAATTCCTCGTCCCTTTAAGAGCATGGTAGGTCAGGAACTCGCATGGTCACCGTCTACTGGCCATGTGAATAACTAGCGCTTCCTTCGGCCGTGGGTTCTGTCTGTGTCTGTGGTTAGTGCCGGTTGCCGGTGTTGGTTATCACCGCACATATCATACACTCGTGGAGCCGACCGTAACTTCTATAAATCTAACCTCATACGAGGAATCACTTTCCAAAGAGTTAGGATGATTCATTTCCATTTTGCATTAAAACCAGGATTATGAACATTTTCTTAAACATTTATATACTAGTGTTATGTTAAGGTGGATTTATGCAGCTTATTTTTTATTTTACTTTTTCTTTTCTTTTTCGCCTTTAATTTTACTTTAAGTTTGGTACTTTATGCAGCTACTTTAAAGCCTTGTGTACACATGCGCAGATGTGATTTTTCTGTCATATCAGTTGTCATAAATGTAAAGAGATAATTATAACCTGTAAAAATGGACACAAATGTAATAATTTGTGCATCTGCTATATTACTTGTAGCTTTATCCATTTTCTAATTTTTGCAATCTTACCTGCACAAAAACAAATAAATACATGCGCAGTTGTGAAATTCTTTTACTTTAACTGTCTTAAGTTGAAAGTTGGTCAACTTTAGTTCTTAAAGTAAAATTAAAAGTGTGCACATAAAGTAGTACATATATTAACACACCTTTAACTTTTGTAAAGTAAAAGAAAAAGAAAAGGTAAAATAAAAAGTGGGCTGCATAAATCCACCTTTAGAATAAACCTCTCTTTTTAATTTAAGTTAAATAGCGACTGTAAAGCCTCATTCCCAACTACTTCACTAATACATAATGGATAGTGGGTTATACACAAACGCAAGCGTTATTTATTGTGTTTAGTAGGAAGTTTTTAAACCATTCCCAGGTTTCAATTTGAAAATCGACAGTAGTGATATCAATTGTAATATCCAAGAATATCGATTGTAATTTGTTTATGAATTCAGAGACACGTGGAACAGTGGCACAAAATTAACTATTCTTTTTAATGCTGTTTTCGACAAAGTTCATCAAATTGTTTGACATTCATTCTTGTGTAATTGAAAAATAAGATTTCATCATTTATTCTCATTTTACGCAGTAATTATCCAAATCGCCTTGCAATAAACATTTTCTATTTATTGGGTGAACCCACCTTCGGTGTTTGCGACGCTTTTTATGTACTATAACTGCTTTTCTTTGAACTATGACTTCATATACTATCTGATTTTCAGTGTCCACTTCACATATACCAGTTTACGGCAACTATAACGTAATATTTGTAATATGTTAGACAAGTTACATTTTGAACAAAAAAAAAAAAAAGGACAACTATATTTCTCTATATCTTAATTACGCTTATGTACAGTGTGTTCAGAAAAAACCTAATTCAGAGTAGACTATGAACACAGAAACTTATGTCTGATAATTATTCATTGTAAAAGCCAAATAGTCAAAATTGATCGTGAAATGTAAATTTAAGTTTTCTAATTTATTTCTATTACTAAAATAAGGATACAAGAAGAAAAGCTTTGATTTCTTTAGAAAACATTTTTGACAATATCTCGTGCCAAATTGACATTTAATGAAATACTTTTTTTCACTACTAGCCTAGGAACCCACTATTATTTACCTTTATTTGACATGAGAAATTGTTTTTCACTACCGCTTGCTTGTAACCATGGTAACCTAGGTCAATAATAATTTATTATTAACCTTGGTCTATAATGCAAACTGTCACTTTTTAATCAATCTCAAGCCTCCAAATCCAAATATTATTTAATTCATTAAACTCAAGAAAGGTGTTAAGTATATAATTTAAATTTGCCATTATAATTTTAAATTGACCTACGTTGCCGGCTCGCCTGGCCACTGTGCTGTTTTGGTGAAAATGTGAAATATTTGTAGATGTAGGATTGAACAAATCACTATTTTTTTGTATTTGTAGGTAAATACATTTCAATAGATTTATTTAAAAATAATAATAAACTAATAAGGCTACTGACTGTAACAGCACAAAGTGTTTTTATTAAATAATTAAATCAAATACAAATCAAGGCCCATAAGTGAGGTTATCAAACCAGCGAAATGAGCAAAACGTCAGATAAAAACAAATGCAGCCTACTTTGTTTTTGTGAATATTAATAAATAAGTAACGTTATCATTCATGTCAAAATTATTGTTATTATCAATAAAAAAAATTCAAAGAGAATTTATATGCTAGTAGTGAAAAAAATAGTATATAAACCACGGTTGAGAAGATCATTATTGACCAGGCGCGTTATATCCCTCGGGCTTCGCCCTCGGGTTACAATAGGCGCTGGGTCAATAATGATTATCTTCTCAACCTTGGCGTATAATATACTATTATATTGACATACGTTTTTTCTTTGTTCATAGCCTACTCAGAATTAGGATTTTTTTGAACACACTGTCTTGGACCTTGCAATCTTTAGCGCTTATGGATTACGTTTATACACTACGCACTACCCTTAGAACAAGCTTAGAAAGCATTCTAAAAGAAGACTGATTGAGTGCTTTAAGAAGTTAAAAGAAAGAATAGTGAAGTTCATTATTATTGTTGAAGAGAATTATTACGAACATATTTATAAAATAAAATTTCAAAAAATATGGACCACATGTCCTATTTATTACAAATCTGTCCCTCGTAACATTGTCTTTCTGTTTCATATAATATTTTAAGACAAAAAGAAAATATCCTTTACTGAGAACATCTTCAATCTTAATTTTCCAGATAGACAAATCAATGACACTAGAGCAATCCTCATAAAAATAAATTCGGAGATAAATCATTTCTAACACATTAAGTGACAAAAAACGTAATTATCCGGATCAGTTCATTTATGATTTAATGTGAGGTCAGCGCTGCTCAAGACGTCGTAAGAAGTAAAGAGCTATCGACAACGGCCAAGAATACGCGACAATAATAGTTCTAGTTGGACAATATAATATACAACAATATAACATAAAAAAAGATTTATTAATAGACCTCATATCACTGATTGCAATAACAATGTACTTCTGTAGAATATTTCATTGTACGTAATTGTATTGTATTTACGAAAACAAAACATATCACAACTAATAATAGTTATTTACATAAGAATCAGGAAAATGGTACATTAATGACGAGGAGCTTTATTGAAATAAGAGGCACTTTGTACAGACATTTTACTAACGAGTTATGTATTTTTTTTTTTTTAACCTTTGGTTATAATAATAGATATTTACACACCAAGTGAACTAAGGTAATGTTTATTCATAAGAAGATAGTTAATTTCTTCGAGTGAATAAACATTCTTAGCTCACGTGGTTTGTACAATATTTTGTTCAATTTTGACGAAATAGTAATAAAAACCATTATAATATTTAATTTTGACAAAACAAAAAACTAATCAGTTAGTAGACTGTGCATGACAACCGTCGATGATAGATGTCAAGTCATCTATTTAAAAAGATTTATTGTCTGTCATTTGTGCCGTGAAAAATAATGAAAATGGCTGATAGTGACTGATAAATACTATGGGTAAGTGTTAATTTCGTGCCTGATATTATTTTAAATGCATTATTTGTTGCAGAGTGAATTAAAAAAATCTGAGAGTGATTTAAAAAACTTTAATTCACTTGTGAAAAAAGTGTTACTTATAATTGTTGCTATGGAGTTAATAATGACAGTTTAAAACGTCAAAATTGAATAAAAATAAATTTAATATCAAAATTTGATTTTCTGTAAATATCTAGTAGTTCTTTCCTCGTTAATAAGGTGACAGAAAAAAATTAGTAAATAAACAAAAACGAAATTACTGCCACTTCTACATTTTTGATGCGTTTTAATTTTTTCGTGACTAGTCAGGGAAATACAACTTTCGCTCCGCATTTTAGGAGCGAAAATACTACTTTCGCTCTGATTTCAGAAAAACACATTTAATACAAGATTTTGGTGTAAATCAGGTAACCAAAAATGACACTTTACTTGAAGCTTCGAAAAATACCTTTAAATATGGCTGCAAGAACTTCTTGACTGGAAATCCAGTAATTTTCTTTCCTTCATCACCTTTAAATATATTTTTTTCCCGATTTATGTTATTCTATGAATTAAATATTAACAGATAAATGTCACTGTTAAAGAACCATTTCAAATTATTAATGTTAACTTTTTAAAAAGAAAATTGTAACAGTAAATAAAACAATGCAAAGAAACATAATACCTATAGTTTCCAGCATTAATAAATAAGGTACGTATTTAAATTAATAATAATAATAATAATATATCATCACGGCATATTACCCATTTCTGGGTGTGCCAGTATCTACAACACATGTAGACATCGGTAATGATGACGATATATTTTACCGTGCGGGCGTTAACCAGGCGTCACCTCCCGGGCACTCATTGCTGGCGTGGAGAGTGCACCACAAGGGTCACTTTTGTGCCATTTAAAAATCGAAATATTTGGCATCGGTCGGGATCGAACCCGGTTCCCTAGGTTCGCGACCAGACACTCAGGCACGCGGCCAAGTAAATTTTTACTATTGAATGTATAATTTCGCCAGTTAATTCCTAATCCGTACACTAAATAGGTAGTATAATACATTTAAAATAAAATTATCATACGTAATATAACAAGTGATATGATTATCATGGATGATATTTTTGAGTGAAACCGAGTTGCAGATTTTACGAGTCCGAAGGACGAGTGAAATGTGCTACTTCGGTTTCACGAGCAATAGCTTCGATTATTAATCATATCACGAGCTTATAATTAATGAGAGAATATAATGAATTTTTGTTAAAATTAACTGTCAATGTTGTAATAATCCCTTAGTAACGAATATAAATAAGGTGATAATTTCTTTGTTTTTTATCATTACTGTGATAGACATGTAACTAGGGAAATTCTGAATGTTGATTGGCGGAAAACATGTCACGTGACTAATGAATTATATTCTCATTATTATTAAGTTCATACTTTACATTACCTATTAGTTTTCTGTAAAATCTTTAAAATATTCCCTTATAGTTAAGTAGTAAAATAAGAAACCCTCAAGTTATCAGAAAAGAACTGACTTGCCATGTTAAACCCTTGCATCAACTTTTCCATACTTCTTTTATAATATACATATAACATCAATTTCAACTTTAAAACAAAGTTCTTCCTATGTTCACGTTGAAGTAGAAAACTATTACAACTAAACATCATATGCAAAACAGGTAGGGGCTTACATAATATCTTAGGAAAAAGAAAACTATACCATAAGCGAATCGATTCGACCTTCTCGAAATGAAACAATGCGGAATGTAGCAAAGGTTGGCTGTTGGCTGAGGTAAGACACGAAGTACAAGGCTGGGTACAGTGGTGCGTTGTCAACGCTCGCGGCTAGCGCAAGTGATTTATCTCAAACAGAGGCACTTTATTATAAATTCCCTTGTAGGAGCTCGGGATCGTGTTGTAAGCCAGTGCAGGTGGTAGTGGAAGATGATAAGGGTTGCCATTTTTACCAAAGAACCGGGAAACTATACAAAGGTTCTCCATAGAGAATAATAGATCAAGGAAGTGGTTATGAAAAGGGTTCCTACTTAGTTTTTATATTTAATATACCTACATCATTTGTTTCTGAAAATATGAATTTACTTCCCTTAACTGTTACCAAAGTAAAAATAAAAAAAAAACAATGAGGCCAGTAAAATAATGTCAAAAACAATAAGTTAAAGGAAATAATAATCAGTTTTTCTTATAAATGTTGAAAAATTGTTTACTTAAACAAGATTTTCTTAATATTTTAACTAACATTTTATAGTAGCAGAATTGAAAAGAGAAATTATTAAAAAAACGAAGGTTTTGCCTGCAATGTTTCATTTATTAAAACACGCGATGTTTTTAACAACTGCTGTAGGAATAAAATAATTGTGGAGTAAGGGTATGTTCAGAGAAAAAGCAGGTTGCCTGTTTCCGATTTACCCGCTTTACCTGCTTTAAAAATGTTCACATGTTATTAGGAGTAGGCGTTCAGAGTAAAAGCAGACAACTGCTCTACAGGCGCTTGTCAGACAAGTGCTACCCGCTTTCCGATTTTGTCGGAACGAAACCAATATTCTTATTGAGCAGGTTAAAGTAAACAAGCCCAAAATGTGTTCAGAAAATAACTTTGATATGGATATTCTAATATCGGAAGTTCAAAACGGGAAAAAATTTCACAAATATCATTTTAATAGAAAAATTATTGAAAATTTATGGGGAGATATTTCTATCAATATGAAATGTGAAGGTATGAGACATAAATATCACCTGAAAATACGATTTCTGTTATATTAAACAGGTGAATAGGTTTTGATACTCTCCGTATTTTACTCTATTCTTATTAATTGCGTGGATCCCTATTTTCTTTCTACGTCGTTTCAAATTATTATCATAACAGAGAATAAAATCTTCATCCGTGGAGCTCGAGTCCCAAGACATTTTCTTTTGTATTTATTAATGACACTAACACTAAGTTTGGCACTTGACAGTACGAGCAGAATGGCCTGTTTTCTGTGTGAACACAACCTGTACCACACAGTCTGCTTCGGCTTAACCGGTTTTTCACGCGCTTGTTAAGCTGAAGCGGGAAACCTGCTTTCTCTCTGAACGTGGCCTAAGAGTATTTCACAAAAAAAATATGTTGTGGCCAGCATTTTTTTTTTTTTTATTATATTTAACATGTCAGAGATTCTTCTAATTCATTAACCAGATTGACGGTACTTCCCAGAAAAAGCTATCAGAATGTCACTAAAACTGTTGATTTTTGACACTGCCATCTGTCATTTACAAACTATATTTGAATTTGTCAAGTGGTTTTCTTAGTGCATTAGCCTCTGCGATTAGATTATTCTATATATATTTTAGTGTCTTTATCTCTAAATCTATACAAAATATAATAAAAATTTTAAATGTATTAGATGGAGAATTTTATGTTCTTCAACAAAAATTTCCAAAAAATTATATTTAGATTAATTTTTCTAATAAACTACTCCTTCCGGTTGTCCAATTGTTACCAAAACCTTTTCAGCTCTTCCCAGGAATTTCAGATTGAGGAATTCATAGTTAAACAGGTCTTAAGTCTTATACATCCACATACACACACATCATATTTAAAAAAAATAATCGGATTCTAGGGCCCTTAAATCGTGCTTATTCAGTAAAATCTGGATATGCGAATTTTAGCATGAATCCAATACCTCTCTTAGCGAGAGGTAAAAAATTAGAAGCTTGATGCTGCATCTAAACTAACCAACTAACCAATCAGATTTAGTAGCAGATCGTTTATAATTGACATTTTTCAGTCTGTCTATTCCTATAACTATTTGTTTTTCGTATGGCTGCTGCCATGTATAAAAATTTGATCAATTTTACTCGGGAACTGAAGAAGCCTAAAAATTCGTAGGATTTTATCGCTTGAACTTTTGTTTTACAGCTCCATATGTTTATTTATTCGGTTGTACTTTGGGTATGCTATTTTTCGGTACAGATACTGACGACTTAAAGATGTCTGATCTCCTTGTGCCCGCGGACCCTAGATTAAGAACGCTGACCTGAACTATATATGAAGCAAAAATTGGTCGAGGCATCACAATAGGAAGTGATTGAAAGCTTGCTCTTCATTGTTTTAAAGCTAGTCTCAGTGTCTCGGTTGTCATTCAGGAAATTAACATTCGATAAATTGTACTCATTTATTCCTGGCTAGATCTTTCTGCACGGATTGCGCTGTGATGAGAGGAGGGCTGCATTGTTTCAGCCTGATTACCGGCTAATTGTTCCTTGTTGTCGTTGCAGGATTTTTGTCCTCGCAGGATTTTTATCATGTGATTAATATGGCCAAAGGGTAATTATTATTGTAGGAGTTAATGAGGCTTGTTTGCAATGATTAATGTAAATTAAATAATATCGTAAAGGTTAAAAGGCTCAACATTGCAAGTACCGTAAGTTTAATAATAAAGGTATCTGAAGATTAGTTAACATGTCTTACAATCTTCTTTTTCCTGTCATCTCTGTGTTATTATAGCCAATGTGTAAGTTCACGATTATCATATATTGTCAGAGAGTGCTTTGATCTAAAGTTCATCTAGCAATTATAGCGTACGTGTTTCATTTGTGCCTATTGGTACTTTAACGATATGGATCTTCTATTTTTTATAGTGTGACTTTTGTTGTAACGTTATAAGTTCTAACAGTATTCGTTCATAGATCTTTTAAATTTTATGTACTTTTTATTTTAATTTTGCAACATCTTTTAATGATAAGTGGCAATTTTTACCTCCCGCTACCCTTGGTAAGGAAGGTATAGGGATCGTGCTAAAAATCTCATATCGAGATTTTAGTAAATGACCACGTTTTAAGGTCCATAGAATCCAATTTTAACATTTTCACGATGATGTCTGTATGTGTGTGTGTGTATGTAGGTATGTGTGTGTGCGTGTGTGTGTAGGGATTTTGTCTTCGCTCTAACTCAAATAGTATCATTCATAAAATTCTGAAACCTTGTATTTCTATCCTATTCTAATAAGAAAAGAAGCCATTAGATTTTTGTGTAAATCGGATAACCGGAAATGGCACTTTACCTGAAGCTCATAATGGTTTTTCTTCAAAAAAAAATCATTAAATGCCATTTTTTCGCATTTTATGTCATGAAAATTAAAGATTATTGAATTTTCTACAGGAATACATTAATACTTTTTCTATGTATTTTGCCATTTTAAAAAGAAAATAGTAAATAAATCCAGTTTGCAGCTTTAGTAAATACGTAAGTATTTATTTATATTAATAAAAATGGATAGGAATGTGTGTCGAAGAATGATTGTTGCGTAACTATTATTCTGGTCCAGATGCGGTTATTCGCTACCGAAAATCAGTCACTTTAATATGTACGAATGTTATGATGATTGTGGACAAGGCGAAAGAAGAATGTTGTTAAAGAGTGAAGTGAGTCAGCTGAGCTCTTACTCTTACCCCTTTTCTTATTGTTACTAAGTGGGAAACGCGTGATTTTATGTATGTATGTAAAAATTAAGTAGCGGGAGGTTTTGTGTTGTCCACATCAGATTTTTTTCTAATGGTGCCATAAATGATAACTACTTAATTTTTCGGGACCGAATCTTTTTTTTTATTTTTCAATGTAGTCTTATTTTATAAACATTATTTCTGTACTTATGGCAAAATTTTACTGTATAGCTCCTGAAGAAGACCCATGTGGGGACGAAACGGTCGAGACTGAATAAAATATAGTGGCTGATATCCAGAAATTCCTTTATTTACATTTATTGTACAATTTGTAACTCCATCAAAATTTATGACTCCTGACGTAGATTATTATAGGCTTGTGTATTTTGCTCACTTGTGATTCAATATGCTACTTTTCTCACTATTTTAAGTTGAATAATAATTAATTTTGCTAACGATTATGAAAAAAAAATTTTCTACATCACTCTCGTACAGTTTCAATCAAATGGTGTTTAAAAATGCTCCCGCTTACAAACAATGCAGCCCTGCACTAATCACGAAGCAATCCGTGCAGAAAGATCTGGCCAATAATGAATGAGAACAATTTATCGAATGTTAATTTCCTGTACGACAATCGAGGAACTGAGGCTAACCTTAAACATTGGAGAACAGAGCTTAGATAACCCGCGGTGATATATTCACAACAAACGTAAACAAAATGAATAATTCATGTAACGTTATTGCCATACATTACAATACAAGTATTCAGAGATTACCTGACATCGCACGCGATAAACAAGCAATATCTACCGGGCGAGTCGATAATGCGCACGCGCGGTACAGTTATACGCTACGTGGGAGAAGAGAGAACCATATAGAATAGGGCCCTTGCCCGGACACTCACGATAAATAATTACGATTATTGCTAACAGATATTTTTCGCATTATTGGAATTACAATGACTATTGCAGGAGATATATAGTGGAATCCTGATTATATTCAAAACGGCAAACTTACTAAATCAGCAAATGCCGTTTATATTTTTCACGACAATGCATTCCTGAGTTACTATCTACAATTACCATATAATATTCACATGTTGTTTATTCCAACAAATAATATTACCTGTTTTCTTATTAGTTAAAAGAAAAACGACAAGTATAACTACAATTTAGTGATTAACAACATGAATTTTATTTTCTATTGCGTGCTTATTCCAACAGAAAATAGTTATTTACATATTAAGGTAGGGAAATTCGTCTTTTCATGGCGAATATGGAGATAACCATAATGAGTCATGAAAAGGAACTTCAATGACGAGATAAGTATTAATTTTTTTTCTGAAATCCTATAAGAATTCAAAATTACTGAATGGTACATATTACCAATTTCCATTTAAATTTCAATTACAGAATTCTATTTACAATTAGAATTAAAATTCTAATAAAATAATAAAATTGCAGAAAGCTAAAGAAAAAAGAAGAAATTGTCAAGTGCAATTTACATAGTGTATGTTCATTTTATAATTTTATTGGATTTATAAAATCTTTTGAAAGGAACTTTTGGAATATGTAAAAAATAGTGTGTCGTGTTATAATTTTATTATGGATATATAGAATATTTTCCAAGGAACTTTTTTATAGCATTTATCCATTTTTATTTCAATAATTTTATGTCTAAAAATTCACACAGTTGTTCAAATACTCTAAAAATGCGTACCTTTACATACGTACATTTTCTTTGCAATCAAATAATATTACTACCAATTTTTGAATTATTGCCCCAAAAGTCAATATACTCCACATTTAGATAAAAACTTCAAAATTTTCAAAAATCTAATTGTAATGTATCTAGATACTTTTCAATGCGCTGATTCCAAATTGTGAAACCGCAGGTCGATATCTCGTTTCGTTCTCGAGATATTTAGATTTAAATTTTTGCTCAAAACTGCCCATTTTTGGGTAATAACCCAAAAATGGGTCGAGATATGAATTTGGCGACAAAACCATTCGATTCTACGGGCAAAATTACATAAGTACACCAATTTTCAGAATTTTTGAACACCGCATACACTCTCTAAGGTAAATTAACTGAAAATGGCCAAAAATCGCAAAAATCTAAGGTGTACCCCTTACGATTTTTTCAGATTTTGGCCATTTTCATGGGTTTCAAGCTTTTATTCATAAAAAATGAACCGTTTGAACAAAAATTATGAAAATTGCTATACTTATGTATTTTTGTCCGTAGAATCGAATGGTGATGTCGTCATATTCATATCTCGGCCCATTTTTGGGTTAATACCCAAAAATGGGCAGTTTTGAACAAAACTTTAAATCTAAATATCTCGAGAACGAAACGAGATATCGACCTGCGGTTTCAAAATTTGGAATCAGCACATAGAGAAGTATCTAGATACATAAAAATTAGATTTTTGAAACTTTTGAAGTTTTTTATATAAATGTGGGGTATATTGACTTTTGGGGCAATAATTCAAAAATGGGTAGAGATCTAAACTTGGCAGTAATATTATTTGATTGTAAAGAGAATGTTACGTAAGTGTACGCCTTTTTAGAGTATTTATGTGTGAGTATATATAATGCATATTCATATGATAATTTTATTGGATTTATAGAATATTTTCCAAAGAACTTTCTGTATAGAATTTGTAAAAAATTGTATTATGTTCGTATTACAATTTTACTGGATATATAGAATATTTTACAATGAAATTCATGGTATGTGATTTGTACAAAATGCATCAAATTAACGGAAGGTCTTGTGCTGGCCACAACAGATTTTTTTAAATATAATCTCTTTTTGGCATGATTTGGTTTTTTAGAATAATGTTTTCCCCAAAAATGAAAATAAGTCACGTATTTTACTATCTTAAATTGTATAAAAATTGTTCTAATTGTTCCGTGGCCGCGTGCCTGAGTGTCTGGTTGCGAACCTTGGGGAAACCGGGTTCGATTCCGACAGACGCCAAATATTTCCAATTTTAAATGGCACAAAAGTGACCCCTGTGGTGCACTCTCCACACCAGCTATGAGTGTCCGTGAGGTGACGCCTGGTAAGCGCCCACACGGTAAAATATATCGTCATCATTACCGATGTCTACATGTGTTGTAGATACTGGCACACCCAGAAATGGGTAATATGCCGTGATGAGATGATATATTTATTTATTTATTTTAAATTGTCTAAAAAATCCGTAACTGCCTAACTTTTAAAATAATTAACATGTTCTCTGTCGTTTATTATTTGGTTGTTTGTGTTTGCAACACCATTATGATATGTATGCAGAGCAAAGCTTTGCGTCTGATGACAATCAGAGTCAGCGTGGCGTCGGTAAACATCAGCAGCGTCGACGTCCTCAACAGGTGGCGCCCGTGCTCGTCCACAGCCTGCTCAGTTATTTATAGAAACAGCAAGCTTCATTAGTGCAAACACAAACACAAAACGGTAAGGATACAGACATTACAGCGAGCTGGTCGATCATTACAATGGGCCGGGAATTAATCCTATAGTTACACAAATTTAAATCATAAATATTAAAAGAAAGTATATCAACACGCGTTTTGTCTTTATTAAATAAATAAATAAATAAATAAATATATCATCACGGCATATTACCCATTACTGGGTGTGCTAGTATCTACAACATATGTAGACATCGGTAATGATGACGATATATTTTAACGTGTGGGAGCTTACTGTACTATGGATTCCTCAATCTGACATTCCTGGGAGGAGCTGAAAAGGTTTTGGTAACAACTGAACAACCGGAAGTAGTAGTTTCTTAGAAAAATTCTTCTAAATATATTTTTTTGGAAATTTTTATTATTAAATATTGAAGAACATAAAATTATCAGAAGTAATATCACAAGACCTCCTGATTTTATCGATAAATTTTAATTTTGCACAATTTCTTTTTTGCTTAACAACAAACACGAAAGCAAAATACATGGTAAATCCCGACTCCAAAGGAGGAGGGGTTTTACCTAATGTCAGTTTGCTTCAAAATGAGTGCTTAAAAATAAAAGTTTATCTGAGAAAATCTGAGAGGTCGTGTGGTATTTGGTGAGATAAATTCCAAAGACAACGCAAAATGAAACTTGACACATTGTCACACTGACAGTTATAAACAATAACAACTGTTTATTTACTTGGTATCGGAAAATTATCGGGGTAACGAGGGTTATCAATACCGTGAGTATTTTTTAACGTGAAACATTGGGTTTGTCATATCCATGGTTACGGCTTGATATTTGATTGACAGCAATGTATTTGCCCGTTCCATTTAAAATGAAACATAGGGAATGAATTTGACATTTGATAAGACGTCAATAGAGGTTAATTTTGTTTAAATAATTATACCTGCATACTAAATTAAAATTAGTTGTAGAAAAAATATAGTGTGCACCTTGTGCCCGAGTAGTTTTCTGACTCGGCTAAATTTCTTACAATATTTAAATATAATGCTTCTGTCAAATTCATTCCCCATGTGTCATTTTAAATGAGACAGACAAATATATTGCTGTCAATCAAATGTCAAATCATAACTTATAGGAAAATTCAACGGTTATCTGTCATATTGACAAGATGTCATTAGAGGTTAATTTTGTTTAAATGATTATACCTGTTTTCTAAAAATTAAATTTAGATGCAGAAAAAATGCTGTGTGCACCTTGTGCCCGGAATATGTTTAGTACTCTCGAGTGGTTTTCTGACTCTGCTAAATTTCTTACAATATTTAAATATAATACTTCTTTCAGATTGGTTCCCTATGTTTCATTTTAAATGGAACGGGATAATACATTGCTGTCAATCAAATATCAAGCCGTAACCATGGATATGACAAACCCAATATTTCACGTTAAAAAATACTCACGGTATAATACTGTTCCCATTGGTTGAATTTTGCATCATGATTGGTTAAAAACTAGTCGTTGGAATTTATCCATCTAATACACTTAAAATTTTTATTATATCTGGTATAGATTTAGAGATAAAGACACTATAATATATAGAGTAATCTAATCGCAGAAGCTAAGGCGCTAAGGAAACCAGTTGACAAATTCCAATGTTCATAACATAATTTGTAAATGACACATGTCTTGTGTCAAAAATCAACAGTTTTAGTGACATTCTGATAGCTTTTTCTGGGAAGTATATTTAATCTTTCTTGTTGTTTTATTAATTAAATATTTGAAATTATAGGTAAAATGCATATATCCATCAGAAATACCGCCAATCTGGTTAATGAATTGGAAGAATTTCTCACATATAGGAACTTCCTCATACAGTGAAAAATAGATATAATTAGAATTATGTGTGTGCAGAAGACATGTTAAATACAATAAAAAACAATATTTGAGTAAAGTTCTGTAATATTTTGTTATAAAACGACGGTTCGAAAGCGAAGTGCAGTACAATACTTATATAGCCTAATATGGAAATGGCGAGAGGTCTTGTGCTGATCACAACAGATTTTTTTACCTCTCGCTAAGAGAGGTATTGGATTCATGCTAAAATTCGCATATCCAGATTTTACTGAATAAGCACGATTTAAGGGCCCTGGAATCCGATTATTTTTTTAAATATGATGTATGTGTGTGTGTGTGTGTGTGTGTGTGTGTGTGTGGATGTGTGTGTATGTCTGGATGTTGGAGAGACGATTCCTTAAAAACTATAAGACTTAAGACCTGTTTAACTATGAATTCCTCAATCTGACATTCCTGGAAAGAGCTGAAAAGGTTTTGGTAACAATTGGACAACCGAAAGTAGTAGTTTCTTATAAAAATTCATCTAAATATAATTTTTTGGAAATTTTTGTTATTACAAATATTGAAGAACATAAAATTCTCCATCTAATGGCACAACAGATTTTTTTTTAATTTTCTAAACTGTTAAAGTTCTAAGATAAATCTCGTTATTTTGTAGCCACGCATTGTATATATTTTGATTCATTGGTTTAAAATATGTTTTTTGCTGCTAAAGCTAATTTGTGTGTTAACAATATCAGCTGTACATTGCTCAATTGTAATTTTATTTCCCACCATCAAATTTAATTTGATAAAATAACTGTGCAGCTAATTGCCCAATAAATAATGCATTGAATACGCCCCTGCCCATACTTCACTATTCCATTCCGATTCAGCGATCTCCGATAAACTAAATGGGAACATCGTTAAAATCTTTTTACAAGTGTAGCCGTTGCAATCCAGGGATAGTTCTTCTTGTACGGCAGCCACATAAAGGTGCAAATGTACAGAGCCAACTCCCATCTAAGTTGAGTAAAACAAGTAGTCGTGCCGCCCTCAAAGATATCAGAGATACAATAATTTCGCATCAGTTCCTGGCTCGTAAACTTCAGATAAATAGTAAACCAAAAGACGTGGGATGCGAAAATGGGATTTGGTTTATGCAACAGCTATGAATTTACTCTTACGAATAATGTATATTGGCATTAGAACTATCGTGCGGCCTACACAAATTTTTAAAAAGCTTCTGAAATCATATTAAAGTGGACGTTTTATATAAATTATATGTGCAACTATAATAACACAATAAATTTTCTTATGTAGAAAATTTATTAGTCTTGGTTTTATACTCGGAAAAATATAAATTATTTATGAATTCTAATATATTTGAATTTTTAAATAATGAAATTATTATATAGTCAATAAATAAATAAAATAAATATTGACATTTTAATTGAACGGTTTGGCCAATCTTAACAAAATTTGTACGAAATGTTACGGAATAATAGGCTTCATTGCCTTTGGATTATCATATTTTTACAGTGCGTAAGCATTGTTGATTGCCCCTGGGACCCAGACGCTCTTGTTACGCCACTGGTATAGACTATTTCGATTTCGACCTTCATATTATTTCAACTTTTTCGACTTTTTCGATTTATATTTGATTTCAATATTTTACACTATTTCAAGGCTAGGGTCTTTACACACGAAAACTTTTACATACCCTTCTTCAAATCACGACTTATGCATTTCTTGTTGCATCTGTTGTGGCCAGCACAAGACCTCTCGTCATTTCCATATTAGGATATATAAGAATTGTATTGCACTTCGCTTTCGAACCGTCGTTTTATAACAAAATATTACAGAACTTTACTCAAATATTGTTTTTTATTGTATTTAACATGTCTTCTGCACACATATAATTCTAATTATATCTATTTTTCATTGTATGAGGAAGTTTCTAAATGTTAGAGATTCTTCCAATTCATTAACCAGATTGGTGGTATTTCTGATGGATATATGCATTTTACCTATAATTTCAAATATTTAATTAATAAAACAATAAAAAAAGTTAAATATACTTCCCAAAAGAAGCTATCAGAATGTCACTAAAACTGTTGATATTTGACAATGACATGTGTCATGTTATAAACATTGGAATTGGTCAACTAGTTTCCTTAGTGCCTTGGCCTCTGCGATTAGTTTACTCTATAAATTATAGTGTCTTTATCTCTAAATCTGTACAAGATATAATAAAAATTTGAATTATATTAGATGGAGAATTTTATGTTCAATATTCAATTTAGAAAACTCCCAAAAAATTATATTTAGAAGAATTTTTTTAAGAAACTACTACTTCCGGTTGTTCAATTGTTACCAAAACCTTTTCAGCTCAGGAATGTCATATTGAGGAAACTGCAGTTAAATATTTTTTAAGTCTTATAGTTTTTGAGGAATCGTGTCTACAACATCCAGACACAAATACATACACACATACACACATCCACACACACACACAGACAACATTTTAAAAATGTTATAATCGGATTCGAGGAACTTTAAATCGTGCTTATTCAATAAAATCTATACTATACTATAGTCAGCCATCTTGTCGAACGGGGCATATGTCGAAATTTGAGCATTTCGGTACACGCCAACTTCATGAGCTAGATTTACGGAGTCGAGAAACGCATAAGTCGTTATTTGTAGGAGCCTAATCCCCATAATTCGAAGTAATTTTCTCTTCCAATCAAATTCGAAATAGAGAAGTTTTATTAGTCTTGGAGTAACGATGATCGACTGGAGATTGATGCGTGGAGAAGAAAATAAAGTAATCGGAAACTGCAGTCAGTACGCTTTTATTTGATTTGAAACCTACGTTTCGACCATGACAATTAGTTTTATTGATTTTAAATTGATTAATTTTTTAGCCGAACCAAAAAAAAGAATTTTCTTTTCAAGAATAAATAAATTTATCATCACGACATATTACCCATTTCTGGGTGTGCCAGTATCTACAACACATGTAGACATCGGTAATGATGACGATATATTTTACCGTGTGGGCGCTTACCAGGCGTCACCTCACGGGCACTCATATCTGGCGTGGAGAGTGCACCACAGGGGTCACTTTTGTGCCATTTAAAATTGGAAATATTTGGCGTCAGTCGGGATCGAACCCGGTTCCCCCAGGTTCGCGACCAGACACTCAGGCACGCGGCCACGGGAATTAGATCCAAATTCTCTCGTCTCAGCGAATGGAGTACAGTTTGATCAAAATTTGTTTCCTATTCCTCATATTTTTCTTTAATACTCATAAAAAGCAATATTACCTTTTACGTTTTGTAAGTAAAAAAAAAATATAATTAGTTATCAAGACGTATGGCATTCCTTAAAATAAAGAGAAAGGCATTACAATTACCAGAAATCATTGATCACTTCAAACAAGGAAATACCAAGTACATAATAAAATATCCCTGATACCACAGATTATAATCAAAACCAAACCAAAGAAGCAGTGAAGATGCTTCCTCAAGATTCTACTTAGTCTTAATCTAAAATCTAAATGAAACCATCTCTACTGTACCATTGCGGGCACCGCAGCGATTCTTTTCTTCGGCAGGTCAGGTGAATGCGATCAGTTTCCTCCGTGATAGAACGAACCCCAAAGGCTTTATACAACGCAGACGCCGATATCGTATATTGCGTCATCTGATTGACTTGGAACAATAGACGATAAATAAGGCCTACTTATCGCGAGCTACGTCAATGATTTTCTCTGCAACGGTTCGTTAAATAAATGTATTTATGTATGTTTTTAGAGATTGGGTTTCCCAGTGTGAACTCTACTGGATTGGATTACCAAGTGGATTCTCTTATAAGGAGAATTTTTTTTTTTGCTTTTATTTAATGATGTGCATTAAGAAAATACGACTTCAGAAGTTGCAAATAAAAACCGTTATATTGAACGATGTTCTGTTATAGCAAAACGGATAAATAAGACACTTTAACATAAAACAACGAACAAAATAATTAAATAATTTAAAAATTTTGCAAAATATTTGATACTGGATAAATTTTGTCAATCGAAAACTCTGGAATGAACTGAAAAAGGACTTCCAAGGGCTCACAGCGGAGAAGTAGTATGTATCTCTCTTTTGGAGCCGTTTACTTTACAATTTTCAACAACTTTATTCACTTTTTTCCTCAGATCTAAATTTTTACCTCCCGCAATCCTAGGTAAGGGAGCTATAGCGATCATGCTAAAAATCGCATATAGAGATTTTAGTGAATAAGCACGTTTTGATATCCCCAGAATCCGATTTTAACATTTTCACAATGATGGGTATGTATGTGTGTGCCTGTACAGTATTGGCCATAAAGATAGAAACTTAAAAAAAAATCAATTGCTCTAATGTAAAAACTGGGATTTCAGAAATAAATTACTACAGTATTAGTGTCTTGAATCAAGTTTAATTTACATTAAAATAATTTGCATTATATTAACAAAAATTGATTCACTTGATAACAATTGGAGATTTTATCAATAGAAACTTTGTGTAACTCAAAAAAAATAAAGACAATGAAAGTTCGAAATACTTCTTTTATTCTTAAAAATTGATTTATGTGCAAAAAATATTTTTTATTTGGACATAAAAATAGCAACTTCATGAATTCAAGTATTTTTTTTTTATTACATTTCTATCAATTAATCTTAGTTCATCACTAAATAATACTCTTTTCCACATGTCAGTTGGCCAGTTTACATGGTGGCGGTTTCTTTGCAGGCCGACGACTATAAAGTTCTCCGGCAACTAATATTCTTCTTCCCTGTCTTGAAGATATTTTATCTTTAACATTACTTAGTAGAAAGCCTAAAATTTTCTTTGATGATAACAACGGATTTTTAACGATATGTGTTTTATTATTCTGTCGCTTCGGTTTGATGTTTTTTTTTTTGTCTACTAGAAATTGTAGAAGGCTCAATATTACCCTTCCTTCGAAAATGGATTATTATTCGTGCTATTGTAGATTTATGCAAATTAAAGTTCTTCGACATTTTATTCCGCGAAGCACCATTTTCATATGATTTAATTATTAAATTGCGAAATTTTTTAGTCAAAGTCTTATTACGACCCATAATTTTGAAGTACTAATTTATATTTTTTAAACAATTATACGATATAAACGTTGAAATTGAGAAAATAAAGACATTCATTATGTAGTTGCTATTTTTATGTCCAGACAAAAGTAAGAATTATGCAAAAATTAAATAAATTCTATAAATTTAATATAAATTATTTTAACATAAATAAACTTATTTTAAGAGGTTATTCTTTATGTAATTTATTTTCAATATTCTTATGTTCACTTCAGAGAAATAGAAATTTTTTAAAAGTTGTTATCTTTATGGCCAATAGGTACTGTATATTCGTGTGGAATATTTTGAATTTTTGTACAAGCTTTTAACAGTTTTTCTTGTAAAAATTCATTAAATATTATTTTTCAGCAACTTTTACTAATAAAAATTGAATATAATATATATAATTTAATAATTCATAGGAACCTGTTATTGGTATATGTATACTGTTGGTTTCTTATAAATAAATAAATAAATAAATAAATAATGGTACAATCTTCAATTCTACGATAATAACATGTAGTAAATATAAAATTATAAAATAATTTATTTTTGTACATCATCTTGCCTATGCGTCAAACAAAAACAAATACGGAACTAATATTTTTATGTACATGTTACCTAATATATTGTAATCACTATTTAATATATTAAATTATATTTGATTATGTTATGTTGATTATTAGTGGGTTATATTATGTTGTGATTAAATTATTTTTATTATAGTCTGTGCTGTGAAAGGTGAACGACATAGTAAAATAAAGAGTTTTTGTGTCCTAATTATTGTTTTGTAAAACTATACCTTTTCCAAATCTAACATCAGAAGTGGGATAGGCTCAATGAATGTACCACGAAATAGAGCAATTAGTGAAAGTGCTAAGTGAAATTCTGCAAGAGTTAAAAGATCGACTGCCATCTTGTGCCCTACTAGCTAGTGCCATTGATATTCCAATATTTCATGATGGTGCATCAAAATTGAGAAGATGGGAAAACTGTTCTTTTAGTCCAACTACGAGATGTTGTTCGAGGAGCCAATGGATTGGTTGGTGAATCCAAGGAGTGGTTTACAACCTGAAGATCCAGTGGCTAGAGCTGCGATGGTTTTAAGGTAGAGATTTCTAATTTTATAACCCCCGAAAAACAATTTAAGCAAAAAAAATCGTACTCGAATGGGAGCGTTTAGTAAGGAACTAATGGCGCTGTGGTTCCTAACACATTTATCCCTACAGATTTTTTGCTATCATTCAATTGTCAGTCTGACATTTGTATATTATATAACCAAACAAAATGCATTATTGCTGTGTAAAGGAATGCAGAAATAAAATAGGGCATTCATTTCCAATAACCGAAAACTTAGAAAAATGCTTGTTTACATTTCACTTCACACGCGGTATGCTTTAAACTGCGCAAACATGCGTATTAAGAGTCTTGACTTACAATCTTAGACCATGTACGGTTTTGCAAGTGTAAAGGGGGAAGATGTTCAGTAGGAGGGACCCTCGGAGGGACCCTTGTAGTAAGCCACGCCCAAATCCAGCCCAGACACCCGTAGCAGGTAGCCACAGGCCACCCGCCACAGTATAGTTTGCATTTTACGTGCAACAGTCGAGGCAATAGTTGTTATACGTATCTTGTTCCTGTATGTGTATAATAATTGCACCAAGCAATTGAATATGTACAATTGCGGCCAAAAAAAATGGAAACACCTATTTTTTATTTTTGTAATTCTGTCTTTGCCAAGATATTCAAACAGACGGCGTCGTAAATTTTCTGTAATTATTTACATAATTGCCAATGTCACAGTCAATGAAAATAATTTGAAAGCACTAAAATGCCTCGACAATTTAATGAAAACGAAAAGACGAGAGCTATTTCAACTGTGATAGAAAAAAATTGTGCTCCCATAAAATATTAATTCTTTGTTTTTGTTTTTTTGGTTTATAATTTTGTATTTTTCATTATATTTTTTTCTCTTTTTCTGTTTTGATTAAATTATTTAATTAGTAAAATAAAAATGAAGTAAATAAAAACAGTTTTATGTATTTCTTAATGAAACGCCACTGCTTGTGTGACATGATTTGTTGTCATTTTGACATGGAAGTCAAATTACAATGTTAAAAATTCATAAAAACAGCTAACTAGATAAACGTAGGTGTTTCCATTTTTTTGGCCGCAATTGTACCTATTTTGTTGAACTTTTAAAATAATTTAGTAGTGAAAAATTTTAAAATATAAATACCAAAATAACAGTGTTTTTTTTATTTATTAAACGGAAGACAAATTAACAATATTATAGTTATGTAGGAAATTATTAAAAAGAAAACTAAGCAAATGGAAAATTTTAAATTTATTTATCTGACTAAAAACTTTCATATTTTAATATACACTCTTAATAATCGAATATTACGAAAATACGCAAAAATATTTATTTTAAAAGTAGAGTTTTTGGGATTTTTGGCCAGATTTTAAAATAAAATTTGAGTTATTTCCCAGATTTCTCCCAAGAAAATAAAAGTCTTTCTTGAAAATTTTGTTAGAATGATCACAGAATTTTGTCATCTTATAAAAAAATATGAATGTAAGCCTAACACACAAACATTTAAGTTTATGATTCTTCCTGGAGCAGTCAAGAGTTGACATTGCTGTACAATCCAAATGTCAACCATTTAAGTTTTCACTTCGGACAATCTGAGGCACACATAATTTTTATATTTATTCGGACTTTGTATCTAGATATTTCATCTACATTAAATTTATTTTTTATGTATTTTAAGCATTTCATACATAGTCAACATTGATGTAAACTGTGTAGTTTCCGCGTAAATTAGGTGTACCGAGTTGTGAATAACGTTTTTCGCCCTTTTTTGATTTTTTTGACCTATTTTCGGCGCGCTTTAGCGGCTGAACGGTTCGTCGTAGAAAAAAACTTTTTATATGACAAATGTAGGAAATTTTGTTTACTTTAATTTTGTATAGAATGATTTTTTCGGAAAAAAGCATAGTTTCCGAGTTATATGCAAAAAAAGTGCACAAAATTTACACGTTTTTTGCCAAAAAAAATATGTTTCCGGGAAAAATCGGAATTGGCAAACCTCAGACTCGTATTTAGCGACCCAAAAAACATAAAGGTACCAAATATCACGAATACTGAGAAACTTTCCCCTATTTTTCCTAAATGCCCCCGACTATTTTATTTGAAGCTCATAACAGTTTTTAATGAAAATCTATATTAAAACATAAACCAAAATTTTTGTATTTTAGTATTTAAGACATCAGATTTCGGCTAAAATTGATTAACCGGAAGTGTTACTTCACTTGCTCTGAACAGAATTTCGTGAAAAATATATTACGATATAATCTAATAATTTTCAAATTTGGATTTAAGATTTTTTGTATTAATGAGAATGACATATTTTATTCTAAAATTGATAAACCGGAAGTGGTACTTTACTGGAAGCTCTAAATAAATTTCCTGAAAAAATATATTAAAATATGTTCCAAGGATTCTCAAATTTCAAAATTCTCAAGGTTCGTTCACCAATCGAAATTATTCTTAGTTTTATATTTATATTTAACACAATTTAACAGTAAATTATGAGTATTCACTACACGTTTTGTGAATGATTTCATAAGATAACATGGTGTCAATGTTTGCAAAATAAAAATATAAATCATAAAACTAAAACTAATTTCGATTTGTGAATGTAACATAAACATTTTTACCTCTCGCTAAGAGAGGTATTGGATTCATGCTAAAATTCGCATACCCAGATTTTATTGAATAAGCACGATTTCAGGTCCCTAGAATCCGATTATAACATTTTTAAAATGATGTCTGTGTGTGTGTGTGTGTGTGTGTGTGTGTGTGTGTGTGGATGTGTGTATGTGTGTGTGTGTATGTATGGATGTTGGAGGGACGATTCCTCAAAAACTATAAGACTTAAAAAATATTTAATTGCAGCTTCCTCAATCTGACATTCCTGGGAAGAGCTGAAAAGGTTTTGGTAACAATTGAACAACCGGAAGTAGTAGTTTCTTAATAAAATTCTTCTAAATATAATTTTTTGGGAGTTTTTTTATTAAATATTGAAGAACATAAAATTCTCCATCTAATACACTTAAAATATTTATTATATCTTGTATAGATTTAGAGATAAAGACACTATAATTTATGGAGTAAACTAATCGCAGAGGCCAAGGTACTAAGGAAACCAGTTGACAAATTCCAATGTTTATAACATGACACATGTCATTGTCAAATATCAAAAGTTTTAGTGACATTCTGATAGCTTTTTCTGGGAAGTATATTTAACTTTTCTTATTGTTTTATTAATTAAATATTTGAAATTATAGGTAAAATTGTGGTAAAATGCATATATCCATCAGAAATACCGCCAATCTGGTTAATGAATTGGAAGAATCTCTGACATTTAGAAACTTCCTCATACAATAAAAAATAGATATAATTGGAATTATATATGTGCAGAAGACATGTTAAATACAATAAAAAACAATATTTGAGTAAAGTTCTGTAATTTTTTGTTATAAAACGACGGTTCGAAAGTGAAGTGCAACACAATACTTATATAGTCTAATATGGAAATGGCGAGAGGTCTTGTGCTGGCCACAACAGATTTTTTTTGTCATAACAGTGTATACACTGTCAACTTTCACAAAATTATGTAAACAGCTGTGCTGCCACCTGCAAAAGTTTGGCGTGACCGCTCCTATTAGTAATAGGTGATATCTTTGACATTTAAGTGAAAACCTCGGCTTTCAATAGTCGAGTAAAATCCGTGCAAATCCTTGCAAAAGAAAACCTTCTCAAAATCATCTCATTTTTCAAAAATATACAGATTATCATATTCAAATATGAAGAAACTTGAAAACTCCTCTTTTCATTTTGGTATTGTAATAAGAGTATAAATAACTATTTACACATACATATATAATTCAGTGAAATAAATTGTGTAATCCTACCTTTAATCGCTGATCCGAAACCGTCCACACTCGGCTCGCGAAATCATTGGAGGCACCAAGACACAAAGTTCCCGTTGAATCAAAGTCCACTGACATCACACCCGCGTTACTGCCCACTAACACTCCACGACTTTTCGCGGTTCCTATAATCAAAACATTCACACATCAGACACGTGCGAAAACGTACGGTGACATATTGCAAACACATGCATTTTACACTTATTAAAATTTAAGTTCAAAATAACATACACAAAAGCTAGTAAAAATAAAGCTATTTTACAGAATTTCACATTAGTGTAAGCATGTTTACTTAGATCGTAGGCCAAAAGCAAATAGAAGACCCGGGTCATTAATTTGAGACTAGAACTTTGAAATTAAGCCAAGTGATCGTTTATGATCTGAAACGCCTGAGTAAAATTAAACTGATTGTTATAAAATTTCGATTTTTAAAATAAATGTACAAATATTTCAACTTACACATTAGTTTCTTGTTATTTTATTTTTTAATAAACTAAACAACACTCAATGACACATCTTGCATACTAACTAATCACGGAATGAACGCGGAGTTTTAAAAGCAATTCAAAGTCCGAACTTGCATAAATCAGTTTGTATCGCGCGAAAAGTGTTTTCTTCTTAAATATATTGTATTATTTATTCCAGGTACAATCAAAATGTTTATTTGTGCCATCGACCTTTAAACTAATGGACCAAGTGTCTCCTATTCTTTTATTGTTAGAATAATAAAGTATACTGCGCATACGTTCGTACTCATTGTACATCTTTTTCAGACATATGTAAACCTCTATACATCGCTCTCTATCACTAAATAGTTGTCAAAATCTGCATTTGACGTTTCGTGACTGCGTGTTATTTACTTTTTTAGAGAACATTTACAATTATTTCTGTCAATATATACGTAAATATATGTGTTGTGAGGTGTGTGTGCGACAAAATAATGGGGAAACGGTGTATTTCGTGCAGTCAGCAGTACATACGCGGTCCAGCTGTGTCATTTCTTATGTAAGTTCTTATTAATTATTACTTGTCCCCTATAATATACATATGTATATAAAGATTATATTAAAAATATATAATAAAACGAATTATGCAATAACAAGTAGGGACAAATCAATTTTTTTATTTTGCCGCGTTTTCTTAACTTCCGTACTGTTGAAGGATAGAGATACTGTGTCTGCACCGTTATGGCGGGACAAGCGTTTTGCTCGTATGCTGCGTCTATTAGTTTAAAGATCGATGATTTGTGCTCTGTTTTAACAACGTACAGAGTGATCAGTTGGCAATATAATTCTGGGGATCTTTTTATTCCACAATTTATACCAGGTTATGTCAAAGCAGAGATCTGACAGTGATTAAAATGCTTTAGATTATTTCTCTATGGGTAATGTACAAAAGAAAAGTACGTGGGTTTGGGAAAAAACAACCATTTTAATAAAAAATTGTATTGAAATAAAATATTAAAAAAAGAACACAACAACGATGTATTACAATTACAGACATAAATGAACCAGTAATTCTATGGAGCCTTCTACGTTATAGATTTGAAAGAAATAACAGTTATGGAAATTACATAATTGAAAATATTAGCAAAAATATTTGAATCGACTTTAGATATTTTCGATTATTATTTAGATGTAAACTAATGAATTTTACTATTGCAAACACTAAATTCGTTTATGATTATAATAATTTTTTATATACTAAGGGCCAGTGTTACAATCTCCGATTAAAATTTTAACTGCTAGTTAAATAAACAAAATTGAAACGAAATGAACTGTCACATGACAAATTTATAATTGATGTCAATAATCCGATGTAATATTGTTTATTTAACTGTCAATTAAAATTTTAAGCAGAGATTGTGAAACTGGCTCTGAACTACACAGATTTATGTACTTATACATACGAAAATTTTGTTATTTACAGTACATACATTTAAATATGGAGGATCTATGTATGTGTATAATATTATAGGACTATTAAACAAATAACGTAATTTTTATTCTAATAAACAACACTAATCCCGTGGCCGCGTGCCTGAGTGTCTGGTCGCGAACCTGGGGAACCGGGTTCGATCCCGACAGACGCCAAATATTTCCAATTTTAAATAGCACAAAAGTGACCCCTGTGGTGCACTCTCCACGTCAGCTATGAGTGCCCGTGAGGTGACGTCTGGTAAGCGCCCACACGGTAAAATATATCATCATTACCGATGTCTCATGTGTTGTAGACACTGGCACACCCAGAAATGGGTAATATGCCGTGATGATAAATTTATTTTATTTATTTATTTAGTCTGTTTTTTTATTAAAAGGAATAAATTATAAAGGCAATTTTATACGATACAAACGTTAATATTTTCTGAATATTCAGATACCATGAACTTACAAATTTAATATTTTTTTTACCTTCCGTCACCTTTAGGTAAGAAAGATATTATTTTTGGTCAAAAAATTCGGTGGTGTTTTTAATGAATAAGCACGTTTTAAGGTCCCTAGATTTTACTAATTTTACGATGATGTCTGTATGTGTATGTGTGTGACAAAAATTTCTCCGACGATAACTCCAACAATCATATTCTAAAAATTATAATTCTTTCACATTATTCTTTTTTACATCCATAGAACAACCGGAAGTAACTTTATTTGAACTTCTTAACAGTTTTAATTGAAAAAACGCAGTTAAATATCATTCTTTGACATTTTATGTTATTATAAATATGAATATGGAAAAACATTTGATTGGCTACATGGTTTGATTACACATTTTCCTTCATATTCAACAGATGTAGAATTTTAAATAGACTAACTTTCATAAATCTGCCATCTATGCTATAACCATAGAAACTGGTAATATATTCAAATATTCTAAATGACAGATGTCAGTGTCAAGTGCAATGTACATAGTATATGTTCGTGTTACAATTTTACTGGATGTATAGAATCTTTTCCAAGGAACTTTCGGTAAGGGATTTTTGCAAAATACATAGAATTGACGGAAGGTAATATACTGGCCACATCAGATTTTTTAAATAATAACTCTTGAAATAAAATGTTTACAAATTTTAACTGATTATAGAAAAAATGCCATTAAAATATATAAAACCTTAGTCCTGAGCAAAAATTATAAAAATAAAGGATTTAATGTAAGAGAAATGTTTTTTTATTATTATTTAAGACTATGAAATGTTATTTTGTTTATAAGGTAAGAGATATTAGTTTAAAAATTAAAAAGTCCTGGAAAATAATAGCCCAAGTAAAAAATAATATGTAATTAAAATGCACTTTTATATATTTCGTTTTAAGGAGCATCAAAGATATTGACAAAAAAATTTCCATATAAAATATAAATTACAAAATACATTTTCACTTAAAGAAATGATTCTATTGATTATTTTTTTTTGTGCAAATGCATTTTACTTATATTAATTTTAATTAATATGAATTTTAAAAATACGAATAAATATACAACAAGCACATATAGGACAAATATTACTGACCTTTCGACACATCCCACAATTTAACTTTCCTATCAGCACCACCGGTAGCAACAATGCGATCAATGGGGCTCCATTTGATGGCATTTACTTCCCCATCATGAGCATCCTAGTTATTTAATTCACTTTAAAATCACATCTATTTTCATAAAATATAAAACATATATGACAAATAAATATAGGTACCTACTAAAAAAAAAAATGATACACTAAATAACTACTTTAGATAATAGAACTGAATGATTATAAAAATATATTTTATTTTTACATTTGTATAACATAAAAATAAAACAAATGTAAATTACTTGTCAACAAATAAAATTAGCACCTATATAACAGAAATCGATGAAAATGATTTAAAAGTGCTTCCGTAAATAAATGATGTGCATTACTGCAAAAAAGGAAATCAATTTTAAAATATTACAAATGGCGTCGGTTCCATCATCAATGAAATATAAACTACAAGATGAACAGTGTTTCCATGTGTTCAAATCTTTGTTTAGAAAATTTACACAGTCCATAAATACTACATGGTTTATAGGCCGCCAAAAATTTATAAAAATAATCATTCATTTTATATTTCAAGTAATTTATTGGCTCGAGTATTTACTAGTAAACAAATATTTACTACTTAATCGAGAATTATAGCCAGTTGAGTTTGAAGCTTAATAACCTGCTTTAAAAAAATTCAATAAATATAAAACACACTTTTCATTATGGGCTATACATTTTTACGTAATTACACTAAGTTTAATATAAAATAATGACAATATTTATAAAAAAAATGATCCCCATTTTTAGCGCGTTTGAAAAAATGCTCAACTTCATGTCTAATATTCAAATGTACGAATGGCAAAAATTTAAATTTTAATATTTTGTAACCATAGGCTTTATGAATAATTTGAACGTTAATTTATTTTCGATTTATTTATATTTTGTTTATAACAATTACAAAAATAAGTGTTAAATCTCAGCTTCTAATAATAATTAATAATTGATATTTGGCATGCTGATTCAGAATGAAGTATAAAATATTAATAAATTTTTATTTAAAATCCATTAGTTTAATTTTAATCATTTTTTAATTTTCGCGCGTGAACGCATGTTGCGCTTTTATAATAAAACAATTTTTAAAATTAAATTAATCATTTTCAAATAAAAAATTATTAATATTTTACATAAAAACTACAGTTTGGATCAGAATGTCAAATATAAATTTTTAATTATTAATATATATATATACAGTGTGTCCCATTTGGAACTGCCACCATTGGGATCTCGAGAACTATAAGAGATACGATGTCGGTTAAATGGAACTTTTTGTGCGCCTTTGGGAGGCCATCTCAGATGTGCTTTTGTTTTTCCAAAATTTCTCATAGGGCAATAGATAATGACGAAAAACTGAACATTATTGATTTTTTCTTTTTCAAATAACTTCTAAACTATTAGTAATTGATAAAAACGTTTCAAATATAAAAGATAGATATTTTTATTAACTAACCAGTGGCGTACGAAATAAATTTTTATATCCGTAAATTTTCGAGATATAACACAAACTTATATTTTTTTAAATAGAACCCATATCTGATTTTAGTCTCAAAAAAATAATTATTTTTAAATAGTAATGAAGTTGAACATTTCTTCAAACGCGCTTTTTTATAAATATTGGCATTAATTTTATATTAATTTAAAAATATGAAACTTAAATGTAATTACGTAGAAATGTATAGCGCACAATTTAAAGTGTGTTGCAGAATTTTTGAATTGTTTTCTCTTAATTTATTACAAGTTATTATTATTTTTAAATGACTAATACGAAATATAAGACATATTTTTAAAAGTTCAGCAATTTTTATGTAAAAAAAATAAAATAATTACCCTAAAGGGGAATCGAACCCCAATTCAAAATTTCAGAGGCAGCTGTGCTAACCAATGTGCCACACTGACATTTTTTGAAAATCTTTTCATATTGCATTAAAAAAACCAAAAAAAATATTTATTTCAAAATGTTTGTAATTTATTATTATTAACCCAACGCGCAAAATTTATTGGTTATCAACATTCTATATTCTTCCAACGTCTGTCTCACTAATCTTTCTTCCACCAGCAATATATAAGTTTTATAGATATATTGTTAAATCCAAATTCGGCCATTTTAAACAGACATATATTTTTTAGTACTGTAATAAACTAGCCGAGTCAATAAATTACTTACGATTCAAAATGTATTATTATTTTTACATTTTTTTTTTTTTTTTGTAGCCTTATAAACCATGTGATAGTGGACAGCATAGCAAACTTTTAAATTTAATTTTAGTTGTAATCTATTTTCAAACAAACCTATTTGATGTTGCAACCGAATATATAAATGAAATAAAATTGAATAACAGAATGGAAACTTACAAATTTAATTGTAGCACTAGTAGGCAATGTAGACGAAAGAAAACTAGCACCATCTTTTAATTTTTCGGGCGATAATCCCCTCGTGTCCTTCGCTGCTTCTTCAAGCTCCTTCTGCATTTTGGCTTGTCGTTTCCTATAAGAAATAAATTTAAAATATGTATTATTACATAACAATATAATCAAACTACTTTTCTACTTTATGCAAGCCAAGCGTGTTAATATTATTGAAAGCATTATTAAAATTTGCAAACATCCTTGCAGCTAGTGTTACGGTAAGTAAGCCAATGAAAATATATACAAAACTTACCCGATACTACCAAATTTCTGCTTGAAAAAACGTGTCGGACTTGTGGCACCCACACTGGAAAAAGTGCCACCGCTTGCATAGAAACTCAACGAAATAAAAACAGAAGAAAGAAAGAATTTAAAAAGCAGATTGCACTACAAGCCCAAACACTAACTACAAAGTTTCCAAATTCTATAATTCGTATGCTACTTATAAGTACTGTACTTTAAATGAAAATATATTACATATTTTATTAAATCTTTGAGAATCAAATAGTAAAGGCAAACTTGGAAATAGACAAATAATATTTTTTCGCGGAACCAAAAAATTTATAATTAAAGAATTAATTTATACATAGGTAGTGATCATCGCAAAATTATTTCAAATTATTAATAATAATTATTAAATTGAATATAAAATACATCAAAAATAAACTATTACGGGGTATTCTACTTTTCTGAAATTACTTGAATCAGAAATTTTAAATGTTACTATGTTTTCTATATCATTTAATTTAATTATCGCATTTTTTTTAATTTTGCGGGTGTGACAACAATTACCCAATTACATGTAGGTTATTACAACGCTATCTATGAATTAAACAGGGAAACGTAATTTTTGAACCGGGTAACCGGTTTTAAATTTAAAAGCCGTGATTTTTACACGAAACGGTACCTAACTATAGATCGAACAAAATTAAAATTAGTTTTTTTAAAAATAAATTTGAAAAAATGAGCAAGTTCACATTTCTATTTCTTTTTAACTTTATTGCAACTGATAAAAGTAGGAAACTACTTTTACACTAAAATGAATAAAAAAAAAAACTTTTTCACAATCGTTAGAAAAATTCATTATTATTCAACTTAAAATAGTGAGCAAAGTAGCATGTACATATGAGAAGCAACATTTCAAAAGAAATAATATCCACTTTAAAAAAATTGAGAAAAATAACATTTTTTATTACTTAAAAACAGATAAAAGAACAGATGTTTGGGATAGGTTTTCTTCAACAGTAACTTTAGGTAATAGAATATTCAAAATGTTCTTTATCTTTTTTTATGTAATAGAAAATGTTATTTTTCTCAATTTTTTTTAAAGTGGATATTATTCCTTTTGAAATGTTGCTCCTCATATATAAAATAATCTACGTCAGGAATCATAAATTTTGACGGAGTTACAAATTGTAGAATCTATCATTCTATATGAAGAAACAATAATTTTTTGTAGTTAACTTTATATTAAATTCAGTTTACAATTTTTTTCTTTCAAATAAATAAAAAATCGTGGAATCCCCCATCGCAGTACTTAGTACTTAAATATCTGGTCTGTAGTACTTGTACTACTACGTAAGTTTATTTTTTTTTTTGTTTCCTAAATGAATTTTGTTAATCAATTTAAAAACTCGTTAAATAAAGTTTAAACCAGATTTTTAATAAAAACCGTTTAAAAATTATACGTTCTTGATATAGGTTTGTCATTAACCGTTATTTTTTGTTTTTTATCCTGTTTTTTCAACTTATAGTGCAATTACTATGAACAAGGGAACATTACTTTAAAAAAATGTCAGGTTTAATGTAAATAGCTTCAATGTTTGCAAAAATATCAATAGATAAGAATAAACAAAATATCAAATGGAAGATCATCTCTTTGGTCTCCATTCTGCCTCTATATTACGGAAACATTAGAAACGCACCAAATTATATTAAACAAAATAACATAATAAATAAAATATTTTTGAAAATTTTGCATTATTCAGTCATTTTTAGAATAATCTAGATAATTAATAGCTCTTTATCTTAAATTCCATTGTAGTAGAATACCCCATTAATTGGGATTGGGAACATTTGGTTTTCTCAAGTTTAGTTAGATTACAACATGTTTAGTTAGTGACAGTATTGTGTTAGATTCAGTTAAAAGTATGTGCTAGTGTTAATCAAAATGTGCCTTTTAATTGTTAATTAACAATGGGTTAATGACGGTATGATATATCTCCAATTTATTACGATATAATTTTGACTTATATTCTATTGGATAAAAATGAACGACAAATACATAGTAGTGTTCATCCAAGGACATTTAACAACGTCTCTGTGTTCAACCCCAAAATATTAACATAAAATTTTAATATGAATAATTTCCTAAATTCGAAATAATCCATAACTATGAAACTAGAACCAAAACAGTTGTGCGGTTTAAGAAAATAGATCGTCAAATAATTTGGCATAAAAAAGTACTCAAGGTTGAGTACCACTGTACATGTCATAAAACGACGGTTTTATGTAAATTGTAAAGCGGAATAAGAATGAAATGAAATTAATAAGTGTTTTTTGATGAAATTAGATAATTTAACTATGAAAAAGTATATTCCGTTTGATAAATTTGGTTTGGATAAAAACATGCTAGGGATTTTTTAGTTTCGAAGTTTGATAAAAGATTAAAGTTATGGTGACATATGAGATTCTTTTAAAGTTAATTTTAGATATCATTTAAATTAAATCAGTGATGTGGTGGTGCGCGATTTTGTTGTTAAATATTCGGGTGTGTATATTATGACTTTGAATATTCAGTTGTTGAAGACTTTTCCATATAATATGTAACTATGTTATGAAGAAGCAAAATATAGAAAAGTTAGATATTAGATATGTTTGAATAACGAAAATGGCGAATCAAATTTTATTTTGACAAAGTGCGATTAAATTAAGTGCAGTTTAAAACTAATTTAAGTGAAAGGAATGAAAAAAAGTGAAAAATACGAGCACTATTTAAAGAAGTTTATAAAAGTAATGGTAAGATTTAATATTATATAAAAATTTCAACAAAATGATATAGGGAAAGTAAATAAATATAAAATTTAGTTTTGTTAAGAGTCATTATAGTGCAAAAAAATAATATAAACTAAAAAAATATTTAATTAATGCCCGGTTTCACCAACATTAAACAAATCTTCGAATAGCTTATTCATTGAATAAGAGAAAAATATCGCATCAAAACCATAACTCAAATGACGGTATTTATTCTAGCTGTCATATTTTAATGCGATGTTTTTTATTTATTTGACGAATAGGTATTTGAAGATTTATTTGGTGTTAGCGAAACCGGGCATAAGGCCCGGTTTTTCCGTCTGTGGATAAAGTATCAGTTAACCGCTAGAAAAGAAAAATATCGTGTGAATAATTTTCTCAATTTACGCTCTAATATTGATGCGATATTTTCATTTTATCTGGCAGTTGAGTTAACACTGGGCCGAATTCAGCACTCTTCACTAGTCTAGTGATCTATGGAAGCAGCTTGCATCTTTTTCTTATTAATGCATTACTGCATATGTCTCTTTATTTTGTTATTTCTAGTTAAGCTTCTTTAGTTAAAGAACAGTGCTGAATTCGTGAAATATGTATAAAACTAAAGGCATTGTTTATCATAAATTTAATAGAATATGAATTCCGGCTAGTAACAATTAAAATTTATAGAATTTAAATCACGATGTCATTATTTTAGTTGGCCAACAGCAACAGTGTATAATATACATATGGAAATGTTTTTTTAAATTTATATGTACAATATTTACATTTTTAATTTAATAAGATTACTATACTTAGTTAAAATTGTTTACAAAAAACTATACCCAATTAAAACTTAATTAATCTTTAACCATTTAGTAAAAACTCAAAGCTAATTAAACAAAATCACTACCTACTATTCAATAATTAATTCAAAATAACTTCAACCGAGTTACGTAAGAATGAAAAATACACATATTACTTACTTTAAGAAGTTTTCGTTCTCCTCATTCATTTTGTCTGCGTCTTTTGACTTGTATTTTATTAGCCTTTCCACTAACTGTCTATTTTCATCCTACAACATCACAAATACTTAAAATCATCTTTTAACTTTGTCTATTTGCACGCAACTGAGTGTAGATATGATAGTTCTAATTTTAATATTCAGAAATACTCAGTCATTGCAAAATATTTTCTGGACTGGTTTCACTACAATTTGTAATAACATGTAATCGCGCGTTATAAAAATTTATTAATTTGGAGCTTTATACATACATGTTACATTATAAGTATCTACATAATAAAAAAGATAAGATACGGGTAAATATAAATACATGCACAAAATTCATTAAAAAATTATTTATGATATATTGATTTTATTATAACGAAAAATGTTTAGTTCTTCATAAACAGTACAAGCAAATAATAATTATAGGAGTGAACGGTTAATGTTTAAGAATCGCAAATTTTAATTTTAAAGATGTTTTTTCTTTATTTCGAATTTAGCGGATGAGACGTATTATCTCCCTCATGATATTTACAATTCGCGATTCAAGTTAAGCAAACTCTATCTGGTGGACAAAGTTTAAACTAAAAAATGTCTAAAATATAGCGTTTCCGTTCCTTCACACAAGTTTCATGTTTTTATACTTTTTGAAAAAGCGTAAAATTCATTAAATCAGTGACAAATTGATAGCTCGTACAGTGTTGTGACGTCACAACACTGATACATAATGGCGGGAAAAGTTAATTTGAATCGCCAATACAATAATAAAGCTCTAATATCCTTGCTACCCGCCGTAGATATCCGACATTTTTCTTGAAAACTGTAAAAACAATGAGGGGTCACGAAGGAAAAATAATCGGACAAAGAGTCTGCAGTGAAATTATTTATTTCAAGCCAACGTTTTCATTAAAAAAATATTTATGATATCTTGATTTTATTATAACGAAAAATGTTTAATTCTTCATAAACAGTACAAGCAAATAATTATGGGAGTGACCGGTTAATGTTTAAGAATCGCAGATATTAAATTTAAAGACGGTTTTTCTTTATTTCGACTTTAGCGTATGTGACGTATGTATATCTCCCTCATTATATTTACAATTTCAGGGCAAGAAATGTCTAATAGCATAAGGTTTTTGTGGCAACCATCCATGAGGAACAAATTTGAATAAAGTTATCACAGAGTATCGTATCGTCATACTTTATAAAAACATAAATAACATTTAAAAAGATGAAAAGTCAATAATAATAAAAAAATAAATAAGTGAGAGATAATGTAAAATTTTTGTAGTCAAAGTATGTAAAACAAAATTTTTTTGTTAAAACGTTTTCATTTTACATCCTTTGACTACAAAAATTTCACGTTATCTCTCATTATTCATTTATATTTTTTATTATTATTAACTTTTCATCTTTTTAAATGTTATTTATTTAATTTTGACGTTTTAAACTATCATTATTAACTCCATAGCAACAACTATAAGTAACATTTTATTAACAAGTGAATTAAATTTTTTAATCACTCACAAAATTTTAACTCACTCGGCAACAAAAATTCCTTTAAAAATAACATCAAGAACGAAAATAACACACCACATTATTTAACAGACATTATCAGCGATTTTCATTATTTTTTACGACACAAATGACAGACAATAAAGCTTTTTAAATAGATGACTTGACGTCTATCATCAACGATTGTCATGCACAGTCTACTACCTGATTATATTTTTATTTTGTCAAAATTAAATATTATAATGATTTTTATTATTATTTCGTCAAAATTGAATAAAATACTGTAAAGACCACATGAGCTAAGAACGTTTATTCACTCGAAGAATTTAATTTAGCTAAACTTTCTTCTCATGAATAAACATTATCTTAGGTCACTTAGTTTATAAATAACTATTATTTATGTTTTTATAAAGTATGACGGTACTCTGGGATAATTTTATTAAAATTTGTTCCTCATGGCTGGTTGCCACAAAAACCTTGTGTAATTAGATATTTTCCCTGCAGAAGACTAACGTTTTAGTCGAAAAGTTGGCTGGAAATAAATAATTTTACTGCAGACTGTTTGTCCGATTATTTGTCCTTCGGGACCCCTCATCCATTCCTCAATCGATTATCGCTCAAGTTCATTGTAAAAACAATGTCGGGTGCAAAGTAATTTATTTCGAAATTTGTAAAAGCACAGACAAATAAGTTAAATTAATATAATAAAAACATATATCTATAAATTTAGGCTTGTTTGATACAGTTTTTAACTGTCAACATTACTTTTATTCTAAAATTAACAGGTCAGAAATTACAGATAGAAAATTTTCTTAAAGAAATAAAAAGACCCGGTGGAAAACCTTAAAAATGAATACGTACCTGTGCTTTACGTAACTTTTCTTCCAAAGCAGCAAAAGCAAGCTGCAGCGCCTGATGCTCATCTCTTAAAACTTGATTTAAATTTTCTAATTCACGAATACTATTTTGGAACATGCGAATTTCCGCCCGCAAACTATTATTTACAGCTACACTATCTGCTAGGCTAAAATAACTTCAAATGTAACACACAAAAATATGTTTTTAATATTTTTTTGCTACCTAATATCGACAGCAGCTAATTGTTTCTCTTTCTCCTGTAATTTATTGTTCAAGTCTATAATTTGTTGGGAATTTTCTCCTTTTCTTCTATGGAGTTCTGTTAACTCTTCTTGTTGCGTTAACAGTTTTTGCTCCAGAGTTTTCAGCTGTTTTTCATGCACCTTACAATCTGTAGACGCACTAATAACTCCTGTAACATCTCCAACTGGTGTGCCGTTTTGTATTGAAGGGACATTCTCTGCTCTTAAAGCATTGGCATTATCAAACAATCGGTTGTCTGTAAAATACAATAATAACAACAATGTTCTTTCCCAAACATAAGTGCACTTACGAAACGTTATTAAGTCCATAAAACATTGTGTTTGGGTCTTGTTACGTTCCTGAAGCTGAGATATTATGCTATTTCTCCAACTAGAATCTTCGCTATGCATTGCCATCGTGCTGATCTTATAATTTTGGAAAGAATCACAACATAACCTTAAAACCAAACTCAAATATTTGTTGTGATGTTGGTATCATAAAAAATATTTCAATGAATCGCGAATTTTCATAACTTGTAGAGCAATTTATTGTGCAATTGGTATTTGCCCCCTGTAAATATTATATTTTAATGTCAAAGGATGAAAGATTAAATGTCAATTATTTGTTGATAACTTCACACTTTACATGACATTTTGAATTTTCAAGGCTATGTTTACCTATCACTTTTTGGCGGGAAAGAGATAATAATGGTAAAATTTGTATTAAAAAATTGTATTAATTGTTAATCATTCTGAAATGTTCAACTAAAATTGAAGGTAAAAAATGAGGATTATGCTAAAAAATAACAGAATCATGTAAAAAAATCAATATTTTATTTTTGCAACGAGTTTTGTTGCATTTATTTTGGCGCTAAAAAGACATCACGTGAAAATGGATTTTCTCAAAATGATTACTATCAAACAATCAAAACATACTCCTGCTGTACTTTATGATGGAATTTGTAAACTATATTTTTATGTTGTGTAAGGAAGTACGTTGATTTATCGTGTAAATGGGAGAAAAATCAATACTATTGGTTGGTGAATTGACCAATCAGATTTAAACAATTGATTTGGTTAAAAGTACATATTTATCCTTATTTATATTACAACAAAAAATATATTATATGCTGTTCTTATTCAGTTATTATTGTAACATTCAAAACTATTATTTAATTTTGAGTATATTATTTCAAATAAATATATTTTGAAAATGCTTGTATTATCGAAAAAGATCGATATATTTGATAAATACTTTGTTAGATCAGCTTAAATCAATGTAAGTTCTGCCATCTCTAAGAAAAATCCTGAACTAATAACTTGTTTATTTCCGTAAACTATTTATTAATATTAATACAATATTTACAATAAGTTATACCAAATAATTATTGTTTACAAAATTTTATAAATAATTAAATAGTTCCTTTCTGTACACTCATACGATGTATATAATAAATATGGCATTTAATAAATAAAAAATGGATAATGTGTACAATATTATATTTATTAAACCTCTATAATACATATAATATCAATATTTAATTGCAAAATAATAGTACATAGTAAAATTTTGAAGAAATACCAATATTTATTATTTGGTATTTAGGCGCCAGCGCCTACCATATTTTACATTCCACAAATAATTTGTTACTATCACACAAAACGTATTCAGGACATTTTGTGCTAGCCAATATTTCAGTATATCATCTTCAGAAAACAAGTTTTATTATTTATTTTGTATTAGTTATTAACTATTATTTTATCTTTGTTGAAATAAATAAAAAATTTAGCCCAAAAAGATGTCAAAAGTTTTTTAAAAACAAAAACTTTTAAATACGGTCCTGGTTTTCATGAAGGTTAAAGTTCTGTGCTGAAAGGTGGCGACATCTCGTGATATAGTGAATGCAAATACAACTTACGACAGTAAAATGAGCAATTTTACAATATAATAACCACAAAATCGTGCTTAAGTCAATAATTAATTTATTTAAAATAAATAATTTAATTTTTTTTCTATTTTTAATTTGATCCACAATCAAATGACATTTGTTTATTTCATTTCTTTGCCGCCTAGATCCCATAGACATTTCTTGAAATCTGATTGGTCAATTGATCGATCCATGTATCGATTTTCTCCCATTTACACGATACATCAACGTACTTTTTTACAACACAACATAAAAATATAGTTCTCAAATTTCATCATAGAGTACAGCAGCAATATTGTTTCCGTATTAATAATTTTGAGAAAATCCATTTTCTGGCTAAACTAAAAAGATTTCGACTATGTTTGTCATAATAAAAAATATTTGTAATTAAAAATAAAAGGTAGTCTTCTTGAAACTTTTCTTTATTTTAATTTTAATTTCAGAGATAATGAATAAAAATAAAAACTTATTTAATTCTGGCAAACAAAATTTGTTACAAAATAATTTTTATAACAAACTCTGTTTACATTATTATAAGTATTATAGTAGTTTATACAGGTGTCTCTTAAATAGGGGGGCATGGCTTAACCACAGATTTCTGAGGCTAAAATAAGACGATTTAACTAAACTTGCTTCTACCGGAAAGTGTACCATTTAGCCAGAATTCTGCTTCAAAGTTCTTCGAAAAAAAAATAATTTTGCTTATAATAATCGGACGCGGAAATTATTTTTCTTCAGAAAGATACATTCGATATTAAACTTTTCTCTCTCTGTGTAATTTGTGATATCTGTTACGGTTCATACAAAAAAAAAAAATCTGAGTGTCTGCACTGCTAAATTTTTAAAATAAATTTAATCTAGCAGTCTATCCAAATGTCAAACAAGTAATTTTTAATGACAATAACAATTGTTTTACGGGTTGTCAAAAATTTTCTTCGCAATATTCTAAAATTAGTAACATCCGTTTGTTCGGCCTAATAGTATTTTACTACCATCATTATAAATAAGACGATTACATATCTCAGCTTACTCCTAAACAAGTTGTGAAGATTGACAACTCGTTACTGTTCCCTGTTACTGTTATTAAATATTATTTGTTTAACATTTGGATAGACTGCTAGATTAAATTTATTTTAAAAATTTAGCAGTGCAGACACTCAGATTTTTTTTTTTGTATGAACCGTAACAGATATCACAAATTACACAGAGAGAGAAAAGTTTAATATCGAATGTATCTTTCTGAAGAAAAATAATTTCACGTTTTCGGCATTGCCATTAAAAAGTTACGGTCTAAGAAGAAAAATGAAGCACATTTCTATAACCGAAGAAAAATTATTTATTTTAAATTTAATTTTACAAAAATCATTAGGTATATTTTTTTCCTAAATAAATATAATTAATAATATTCCTTTTTTGTTAATGAAAATTAACAAAGGTTTTGAATCACTTTATTTCCCTAGGGAGTACTTTATTTCCCACGATAAATAATGAAGCACATTAAGTTATGATTTTGATAAGAATAAAATTAACATTATTTACCGGTTGTATAGAAACTGTTTAATGCTTCAAGTATTCTACTATATCGGACTAATCAGCTCTTCCCATTAATATTAAAAAATCCACATACACTCACAGACGTCATTGTAAAAATGTTATAATCGTATTCTAGGGACCTTAAAACTTGCTTACTGACTGAAATCTCATTATGTATGCGATTTTTAGCATGATTCCTATAACTAACTCTTACCTACAATGGTGGACTATAAAATTGAACATTAATTAAATAAAAATCGTTCGTAAATAATGATAAATAAAATTCAAAAACATTAGAAAAGAAAACAGTATTTATTAACGCAAATTAATGAAAAATATAGAGAGTCATTACATAAATATTAAAAATATACTTCACGCACTTAAAACCAAACAAATAATACATAAATTATAAACATAACTATTATGATTTACATTGTGCTCATTAGTGTTTATTAATAAATATTAAATGATTACAAAACATTAAATTGTAACTCTTACATGTACAATTTAATTGTCAAAATTAACTTCTAGTACAGGTATTGTAGACACGACGGTTTTATAGTAGAGTCCGCGCGCCCAGAGAAAAAACATGCTCAGAGAGCAAAATTCGTCCGGGCGTCCAATTTGTGAAAGATATTACAATGTTTTAACTTAACAAATGACAGCTGAATATTTTAAATGATAATTTTTGTAATTGTAATTTTGTTTTGTGCAATAAATGCTTTTTGTTTTATTGATTTCGATTTTTATTGTTTATTAATGTACAGCCAACATTTGTAGGTTGGGTAGTACAACTACGACAGCGCTGATGTTTTTTCTCTAAACGCCCGGACTCTACAGATGAAATTGGAAGGAAATATTTAAGGACATGTGTGTAAAAACATTCATAGTCGTTTGGCACAAACGAATACGTATGTAAAGATTGCTAAAACAGATCTAAGTAGAAAAAAATTATTATCTTGAATTGGACATACAACTGTAGATGAAAAAATATTCATAGTCGATTGGCACAAACGAATACGTATACAAAGATTTTATTGCTACAACAGATCTAAGTAGAAAAAATTATTGAGTATATTGACAATATTCTAAAAATATTGTTATTCTATTCTAAAATGTTTCAGATCTATCTTGTTAATACTGTTAAAGTGTGATGTAAATGATCAATTGTGTAACAATAAGTGTCTACCATAATAAAATTTGGCAAATCTTACGAAAATTGTGTCATATTTTATGAAAACCGCCACTAGTTACTACATGGTGATTATAATATCGAATATGAATAGAAACAAACACTAATCTAATGCTGCCAATAAATGATTTTAAATCTAAACAGTCATTAAGCCTGTTGACATTTTTAAATATACCACATATATTTTGAATAACGTATAGCTATTTTCGAACAGCTTTATATAACTCTCCGTTAATGAGTACGTTTAACTTTACTTGTTTTATTTCATTATCTTTTACATTTTTGTTAAAATTTCGAAAATATCGAGCGTCCATTTGAAATCTGTTAAATAGGGAATAGTACTATTTTTTTAAGTTGTAGTTATTTTTAGGCAAAAATGTTTCTTACACCTAAATCACCAACCAGATTTTATTTTGTACTTTTTGTAACCTGTAAAATTGAACTTAAAATTTGATAAATATTGCTCATTTGTAGTGATAGCCATAGAATTTGAAGAAAATTACAAATAAATGCATAACGTTTAAATTGTCAAAATAATATCAATTATTTATTATTTGCAGTTTTCCTTCGAGATAAAAACCAAAACGCAATAAGTAATAATTTAATAATTATGAATTCTCTTTTTATAACACAATTAGAAAAGAGTAGTAACAAAGCTAATAAACTAGTTTTGTTTTTTTTTTTTGACATTAAGCATTTATTTGAAATTTGTTTCAATTCCAAAGCTCACTACAAATGAGCAATATTTATTAAACTTCAAATTCGATTTTATAAGTAACAAAACGTGAAAAATAAAATCTGAGTAGTGATTTTGCTGTAGAATTTAATTATCTACAACTTTTATTTGAAAAATGTTTGAACAAAATTAATAGGTAACTGCAACAAAATTTATCAAAATATGATTTTAAAACAGAACATAGTTTGTATTCAAACAAATATTTTTTTAAAAAAATCGTTCTTTAAACGTACGGGTGAAATTAAATATTTAAATTTGAATTTGACATTTCTAAAAACAGTGTTTTAGTTAAAACTGTGATTATACTACGAGCCAAAGAGATATCGCCAAATTAAAATTTGTAACATTGAATTTCCTACGTCCGGTAAAAAAGCAAACACCCCGTATAATCATTTCAGTGATAGTTATGTATACCGGGAGTTTATTTTATCAGTAAACATAGGGTATATCATTGCCATAGTTACGGTATGAATGTTTGACAGCAATGTATTGAAGCGTTTATTTTATGAGTAAACATAGGCGTTTAACATGGGAAGCAGTTTTTTGTAAATACAAAGTGTCCGGCTAAATATCTAACCATGCTATTGAACATGATAATAGTATATTACATCTTGTACATTATTTAATATTAATTATTTTAATAATATTGCAAAAATTGCAATAAATTACAAAAATTGTGAAATAAATAATTGTTTCAGTGTTTTATTATGCAATATGAAATGATTTCCAAATGTCTCCGTGGCGCAATGGTCATAACACTAGCGTCTAAAACTTTTGGTTGGGGTTCGATTCCCCATTGGGGTAATTATTTTTTCTTTACATAAAAATTGTTGAACTTTTATAAATCAGTTTATATTTTCATATTACAATCATTTAAAAATAATAATAACATTTTAATAAATAAAGGGAAAATAATTGAGAATAATTGATTACAATAATCAAAATATTGATGTAATAACAATGCATTATATTTCCTTTGATATTAATAAAAATAACTGAAATATAATAAATTTGTGCAAATATTATGTCTACTGTATTTATCAAATAAAATACAATGCATTGTTATTACATCAATATTTTGATTATTGTAATCAATTATTCTCAATTATTTTCTCTTTATTTCTTACAATGTTATTATTATTTTCAAATGGTTGTAATATGGAAATATAAACTGATTTTTAAAAGTTTAACAATTTTTATGTAAAAAAATAAATAAAATAATTACCCCAATGGGGAATCGAACCCCAACAAAAAATTTCAAACGCTAGTGTTATGACCACTGCACTTACCGAGATATTTACAAATCTTTTGATATTGCATAATAAAAAAACTGAAACAATTATTTATTTCACAATTTTTATAATTTATTGCAATTTTTGTAATATTATTAAAGTAATTAATATTAAATAATGTACAAGATGTAATGTACTATTATCATGTTCAATAGCATGGCTTGATTTATTGCCAGACCTTTGTATTTATCAAAAACTGCTTTTCATGTTATACGCGTATGTTTACTCATAAAATAAACACTTCAATACATTGCTGTCAAACACTTATGCCGTAACTATGGCAATGATATACCCTATGTTTACTGATAAAATAAACTCCCGGTATAATAAAGATATTGCGTTCTCTAGATTAAGAAATATAATGAAATAAAATGAGTAAAGTATTTTTATATTACATCTTACATGGTTCCTCTCCAGCTACAAGTAAATTATCTCTAAAATCTTAACTATAATTATTGTTACTATTAAACTTTAGTACAGCAAAAACATTTTCATAGCAGATCATAATATGAAGCAGACATTTTAAATAGTACTATATTCGAATGAAACATCAGACATGTATTGTTATGATGTACAATCTACTGTTAACCTTAAATCTAACAAACCGACAATTTGAAATTTGTACGTGGTTAACTCCGAAAGTGCAACGAACAATATTAATTATCAAAGCGACTAACATTACAATATATAATCTAACATCTATCTTTACAAGTTATGGCACAAATATATAGGTATATGTGAATAGTAATCTTATATAGAGATCTTTTTGTACAAATAAACTTCCAAAATATATATTTTCGTCTGTTATATACTTTAAGCAATTTTATATATTAAATTATATTAGCAAAAATAGTTTATTCAACAAAAGTTATTACGTAAAAAGTGCGTTCTTTATTCGAAATGTGCTGTATACTTTTTGAGATTTCCAAATGAAAACAAAGGTCGTAAAACTGTTAAGTAACATTAAATCTGTAGAATTGTGCAAATGTAGAAGAATTTCAGGTACTACACATTTATTACTTTGCGCTAACATTGGGAAATGCTATAATACTTATTTCGTCGGCTGATTATTGGAATGTACCAAGTCCACTTTTTGAAAAGAAAAATATAGTCAAATTTAGTTTCTCGGTATTTTTTGTGCCATGGCCAGTAGAAAGAACATCAAATTTAGTGTTTCTTGTACTTTAACAGACTTATAGTTTTGTACCATGTCCCTTAAAATGACATACACTACTATCGAGGAAATAATTATAGTCAGTTGAGTTTGAAACTTTATAACTTGTTTAAAAAAAAATTTAAAAATTATGAAACAAACTTTTTTTTATAAACTATACATTTCTACATAATTATACCAATTTTCATATTTGTAAATTAATTAATATTAAAATAATAACAATATACAGTGTGTCCCATTTAGAAGTGCCACCATTGGGATCTCGAGAACTATATGATATACGATGTCGGTTAAATGGAACTTTTTGTGCGCCTTTGGGAGGCCATCTCAGATGTGCTTTTGTTTTTCCAAAAATTCTCATAGGGCACTAGATAATGACGAAAAACTGAACATTGTTGATTTTTTCTTTTTCAAATAACTTCTTAACTATTGGTAATTGAGAAAAACGTTTCAAATATAAAAGATAGATATTTTTATTAACTAACCAGTGACGTACGAAACAAATTTTTATATCCGTAAATTTTCGAGATATAATACAAACTTATATTTTTTTTAATGGAACCCATATCTGATTTTAGTCTCAAAAAAATAACTATTTTTTCTTTTTTCAATGATGTAAGGGTTATTACGTTTTATATTTGTTTTGCCTTCAAAATTATTATTTTTTCCTTAATTTGTATTAAATTTACAATATTTTGAAAATATTGGTAGATTTCTATTTAGAAATACTCCTTGTATTTTAATAATTTATTTCGTTAGAAAAATTTTGCTCAAAACTTAATTTTTATAAAATTTTGTATCAGGTCGCCCTTGGCACATCATAGTGTAATTTGTAATTATGAGTCTAGAGTAAAAATTAAGTAATGAAGGCATAAAACAAATTTTATCGATCAAATACAATATAATTAATAAAAATAATATTTTTTTTGCGAAATAAGAAAATTCACAAAAATAAAGAAAAAAATTAAATTTTAGGAGCAAAACAAATATAAAACGTAATAACCCTTACATCATTGAAAAGAGAAAAAAATAATTATTTTTTTGAGACTAAATTAAGATATGGGTTCCATTTTAAAAAAAAAATAAGTTTGTGTTGCATCTCGAAAATTTACGGATATAAAAATTTATTTCGTACGCCACTGGTTAGTTAATAAAAATATCTATCTTTTATATTTGAAACGTTTTTCTCAAATACTAATAGTTTAGAAGTTATTTGAAAAAGAAAAAATCAACAATATTCAGTTTTTCGTCATTATCTAGTGCCCTATGAATATTTTTGGAAAAACAAAAGCACATGTGAGATGGCCTCCCAAACGCGCACAAAAAGTTCCATTTAACCGTCATCGTATCTCTTTAGTTCTCGAGATCCCAATAGTGGCACTTCTAAATGGGACACACTATATATGAAAAATGACCCCATTTTTAGCGTGTTTGTAGAAATGCTCAACTTTATTGATATCTAATATCAATATCCATAAATGGAAAAAATTAAATTACAATACAAAAATACAAACAAAAAAAATTCAACATGTGTATTAATTATCCATTCTTTACAATAAAATTTTAAATGTTTGGAGCAGTTTTTCCCGAAAGTAATATTTGTGGACATTCCAATAGTCGGCTGACGATTGTTGAGTAATGTTACTTAACGCCGTCATGTTTTGAATAAAACCATTAACACCAGTACAACCATACTATGTTAGCATGTTTGTGCTAATAAATTCAATACACAAAGTGTAAAATTGGTCATCATAAAATAGCCCTCCATATTTTGTTTCCTACGTATATCATATATAAACATTTCAAAATATACAAATCTTTGGTAATCAATTCCAAGTTTATAAAAAAGAAGGCACGGTAATAACACAAAGAACGCAAAACATCGTCACAGTATGATCGTACTGCAAATCGAGCCTACTTTACAGATAATCGGAAAACATCCCGAACACAAAAGGTAATTGCTGTTCGAGAAGTTTCCCGCGCACCCACTTGAAATTAGTCTGGAATATGGAATGTTTTCCAGATGTTGGCTGAGAACGGGTGAGAGTGAGGGGGGTGTGGTAGAATGTGAGCTTGGTTTAAGCCTTGTATCTGTCGGAGCGATTGATTGCAAAGCATAGTACGAGAGAGAAGATTATTCCTATAACCTCTATAGCAATCACGGCGATGGTGATGCCTGTTACGATGTTCATGTGGGATTTGATGACGTCGATCAGTTTGTCCACGCAGCCCTAGACATTAAATATTTATTTAGTTTATTTTATATTATCAGTATTTGCACTATGAAGAAAAATTAACGCGTGAGTATCAATAACACCGGACAATGTCTTTTAATGAAACTTAAAATATATAATACAAGCGCAATAAAATATTTTTGACAATTTCATACAGAATAATCCAAACAGAAAAACATATTTACATTCGCTTGAACTATTAACAATAAGAAGAAATATGATTTAACATTTTAGCGGTTCATAAACAGAGTGTTATGTAAGTGATCAACGTTTAACCCATGGTAGAACTGACCCCAAAGATAGTAAATCTGGCAATAATTTTTGTTAAACATACTTTCGACAAGAACTAGAGGCCTTTAAAACTGACCAATCACGTCATAGTTTAAAACTTTATAGAAAAGTAAAAATCAATGTGTTCTCTGGAAAAAATATTGATTGTCAATATGACGTTAAATGTTTTTTTGCATAGACGTACAATTTATATTCTATTTTTTTGATATTCTGAAAATGCCATTTACGTTCACCAACCAAGAGTATGCAGACATGCATATGGTTTATAACGAGACATTACAAAATAGTTGTGCTGTTGTAAGACGGTATAGAGAGTTATTTCCAAATAGATGTCAATGATTTTATGTCATTTGTGAAAGGTATCACATTTTTCCCAGAGAACACATTAATTTTTACTTTTTACTTCCTTGTACGAAGTAAAGGAAGTATTGTAATCGCGAAAAAAATCGGTTTCCAGATTTCAACGGAAATATCCATTTTGACCATCTCTGAATCCATTTTGACTAATTTCGTCGTGACGTCTGTACGTACGTACGTACGTACATACGTACGTATATCGCATAACTGAAAAACGGGAAGCCGTAGAAAGTTAAAATTTTGTATTTAGGACTGTTATAACATCTAGTTGTGCACCTCCCTTTTTGGTCATTGGATAACTTTCAGAAGTGGTACTTTACTTGAAGCCCATAATAGATTGTAATGGAAAACTATATTATAATATAATCCAAAACTTTTCAAATTTGGTATATAAGACTTTTATATCAATGGGAATAACATAATAGATTTTAGTAAAAATGGTCTACCCGGTAGTGGTACTTTACTTGAAGCCTATTGTAGATTTTAATGAAAAACTAAATTAAAATATAATCCAAAACTTTTCAAATTTGGTATATAATACTTTTATATCAATGGAAATAACATAATAGATTTTAGTTAAAATGGTATACTCGGAAGTGGTACTTTACTTGAAACCTATAATAGATTTTAATAAAAAACAATATTAAAATATAATCCAAAACTTTTCAAATTTGGCATATAATACTTTTATATCAATGGAAATAACATAATAGACTTTGGTTAAAATAGTCTAACCGGAAGTGATACTTTACTTGAAGCTATTATCAGTTTTTCTTGAAAAAAATGGTGTTATTTTGAAATTAACAATAAATGCTCCAAATAAAAGTTTTAGAGAATTGAATTTTGCGTCGAAAACTTTAAGTATGATTAAATTAGTTCTTTGTATAAGCGAGATATGTAAATTTTTACATTATGTACTTTTTGGTTTCTGTAATTAAGTTTGCTATGAATTAGGACAAGAAATAACAAAAAAATAGAAAATATAATGTCAATGTCAAATTATGTCAAATACGTACAATTTTATGATTGTGTGTGTTATTATACATATTTTAATTATTAACAAAATATGTATAGTGTAACAGGCGTACAAGGAAGTCATGTGGTGTCCACATCAGATATTTTTATAAAGTTTTCAACTATGACGTGATTGGTCAGTTTTAAAGGCGTGTAGTTCTTGTAGAAAGTATGTTAAACAAAAATTATTGTCAGATTTACTATCTTTAGGGTCAGTTCTACCATTGGTTAAGCGTTGATCACTTACTTACATAACATCCTGTATATACAGGTGTTAATTAAAAAGCGGGACATAGGCGTTTAACACAGGAAATCAGTATTTCTTTGCGCAAAACTTCCTATTAAGACAAAAATGTTTCAAATATATGTTGTAGAGAATTAAATTCTTCACCTAAATCACTAATCAGATTTTATTTTGCATGTTTAGTAACATGTAAAATCCAATTTGAAATTTTATAAATATTGCTCATTGATAGTGATAGTCATGGAATTTAAAGAAAATTACAAAAAAGTGCATATCGTTTGAACTGTCAAAAATTCAAACTTGATTTTACAATTTATTAAATAAGTAAAACAAAATCTGATTTGTGATTTAGGTGTAGAATTTAATTCTCTACGTTTTTTTGAATCATTTTTGTCTAAAATTAAATGTGCAGTTTTGCGCAAAGAAAAACTGATTTCCCATGTTTAACACTTACGGCTTGCTTTTTAATTAAACCCTGTATATATACGACATTCGGAACATGTTTCAACATAGTTTTTTCGCAGGGTGTAAAACAAAAACGAGTTGTCTAAAAATTATTATAATTTTTTAAAAATTCAGACAGTTGTGTTAAAATGAAAATTAACTCAATTTTGATGTATGACAACCATTGTATTTGTTTTTCTATGTTATTTATTATATATTTTTATTCGTTTCAATATCAATTTTTGTTAAAATTTTCACGTAAATTAAAAACTGTTTTTGTCCAAAATATTTGTAGCATCATCGTGAATAATTATGGTACAGAACTAGTTAAGGCCGAAAATATATTTTCCAACTATTGTTTGAATTCCAGTAGTTTTCCTTTACCCATACCTTAAAATATAAGTTCTGTAGAGATATTTGCGAAAATGAACCAAGACGGTTTATAAAAATGCAACGTGTATTCTTACGGAAAAAATATACGACTTTTTATTTCTTATTCTTGATTTAATCCTTGTTTTATTTTTTAAATTATTTTTCAATCAAATTTATGTTTCTGACGTCATAATCTCATGAGAAACATATATTACCGCAATGAGACACATCGCAGATAAACAAATTTCCTAAAATGATGATCTAAACAAATTCCAAGCCAAGCAAAATCTTTACATTTCACTTGTTTCTCATGTTGCATGTTTCTAAATCGTCAAACATAAATTCGCTGCAAAATATATCAACATAGCATTCGAGCGACCTTGAAATGCTTAAAATCAGCTGATCTTTTTGACGAAAACAATGTTTTGTACTATTATAATTTTAAAATGATAATAAAACCTATGAAATTAAGAAGCAATTAACAATAAATTAAAAAGCTTTATTTTTTGTATTTCTTTGTTCTCGTTTTAAATTTCCCGCCTAAACCTATTGGAATCTTACTCATTTTACTAATCAAAAGCAATAAAAACTTTAATAGGTTTAAGATGTCAGAACAATATTAAATAACTTTTAATTTCTCTTTTTTACTAAAGTACTTTATAATTAGACATTACTTTAGTTTTATTGCCACATAATTTGCTGTTATTTAATACTGGCATCTATCTCGTGCATTTAATTTGGTAATTATCAAATTAAACTTTTACTTTCATATTATACAACAAATTACTTCCAAATTTAAGTTTTTTTTTTTTTAATTAATGTCAACTGGCCACCGGAAAAGCACATTTGGTTAAATTTTTATGTGAATATGTTTACATCAATTTGCCAAAAATAGCTATTTATATTCTTAACAAAATTTAATAGTTCATTTTAATACAATACTATATTAAAATTCAAATCTCAGCAATAAGAATTTCATTAAATTTTAATATTGTTTTCATTTGCCTGTTGAGCGCCAAATTATTGGTTTGAGATTGATTATAGAAATATGAAAATAATAAATTCTGAATATATAATTTTGCTCTGTAACATATATTACCTTGACTGTTTATCAAGTAGTATATAATAAACAATAATTTATAACACAAACACATCATATTTCCATAGTAGCATGATTTTATTTTTAATTATGTCTTCACGGTCACTAAATAAAATTGAATCATCCTTTGCGTGATGAATATAAATTTTTATGATAAAAGCCTGGCCCAAATTAAATTTACTTCATTTAACATTGTGATAAAAATAATTTACTCTAATTAAAAACAAACTAATGAGACAATTACTTTTAATTTTCATTTACTGGAAATTCTAGTTACGTTAAATAAACAAATTAATACAATAAAACAATAGAGTATTCTACAATTTACTGAGATTTTAGTGAAGGAGTTAGTTAAAAATAGCTAGTTTATTTATAGCTTAGCCGTTTTATAATCTACTGACTCACTAGGTAATTGATCGCACAATTATAGAATCCGGAATTTGTAAATAAGGAAAATGCTTGATTTCGGGGCTTTAAATTTCAAATATAAAAATTCCTACATTATGATTTTTGGCGAAATCACTGCTTTAAAATTTATTATGATGAAATAACTGAACTAAAGCTAAAAAAAATTAAACTTGCATTTGCAAAATCACACACCACACAATTATTTTTTTTGGGACTGCGTTGGTGTGAACGCGACTTAAAAATTTTACGTAATAAACGAGATTTAATTACACCGGGTGTAACACAAATATCAGGCCATAGACATTTAACATGGGAAAACAGTTTTTCTTGCGCAAAAGTAGCCTATTAATTTTAGATAAAAATGCTTTAACTAAATGTTGTAAAGTATTAAATTCTACACCTAAATCAATAATCACATTTTCTTTGCACGTTTCGTAACCGAAGAAATTGAATTCAAAATTTTATAAAAGTTATTTCTTTATAGTGAAAATAATAAACATCGCAATGAATTTATAGTCCGATTATGTGAATACGAAGTTTACGAAATCGTCTTCCTTACCTGTGAGTAAATAACTTGCGCGATAGTGGCGCCAAGTCCAAGTTGAGTGGCTTCAACGCACACCTGAGCATCAGTTCCTTCACGGCAGCAACTTTGGGGAATCCTATAAATTTGAGCAATGGTGGATACACCCAGCATAAAGCCAGATTTGTCTTTCTTGTTGTAAACACTGCCTGCCCAGTCGCGTGGTCCGTTTGCTCCGCAACATTGCAACTAAGAAAAGATTACTCAATAATGGGGCGCAATTTATTTAAAACAAAAAATATCATTCATATAATACACAAAAAAGAATTAATTGAATGGAATAATAATAAAGTTTGAAAATAAGACATTGTTTCTAGTTTCAAAATAATTATAAAAATATAAATAGTCTGTGAATAAAGGTTGTAACGACATATTTTTATAAAAGTCCAATAAAACGAGATTAGTTATTTATGCGTTTAGTTGCAAAATGATGGTGTTTTTCGCATTAGATGCTATATACGAAAAACACGATTTTGTAACGAATCACAAACTAGGTTTCTTCTTATTTCGTTTAAATTCAACGAGAAGTAAATAATGAATTGTCATAAATTAGAAGTTAGCTGTTGCTTTTTGTATTAGTGCAAATAAACGCACTATTGCGAAAAATATATCATTTTCTATGTCAATTAATTTTTAATGTGTAATTAATACAAAATACAGTAACATTAAATTTATAAAAAATATCTAACAAAGCCAAAAAAAATACAAATAATTTGAAATAAAATATATTTCTAGTAATCAAATTATAAATGAGAATGATGCTAGGAATGATGTCATCAAAAATAATTGATTGTGTGTGTATGATTCAAAATATGTAACGAAGGAAAAAATATTGAATTTACTTGAACATACATATTTTAAACGAAAACAGAAAATAATTTTATTTTATGATAATGTTATCAATGTTAACTTGAGAACACGTATTTATTAATATTTGGATTTTTCAATCTACAATTCATTGGAACTAATAAAGTAAATCGAAAAGAATTAAAAATACATTAAGATATTGCCTTATATCGCTGTTATTTTTGATAACCCGGAACTTTAGCCGGAGGTCGTGAAAACGGCCCTTAGATAAAAAAAATCATTGTGGTTAAACGAGACAATTACAATGACAAATCCATTAAATAGTTATAATCTAACAACATAATCACATGTTACCATAAACCCTGGTTAAATTAAATAATCGATAGAAATCATCAGTTAAAAGCTAATATTCGTAATGGATATACGTCTAAAATATTCATTTTGGTAAATAATCATGACATGAGTTTCTACATAATTTCTGAAAAAACAAAATTTAATAACATTTCATGATATCGCGTATTTACAAATGAAGAACTGATATAAATAAATAAACAAGCCATGAAATATTTGCATCTCTCAAATTCAACATCATTTGCAAGATAAAAAAAATGATGACTTAATAAACAAATTCTCGTAACCGCATTTGGTAGACGATTACAAATGTCTTTTAATTATTAGTCAGATTGTCACCTACTTGCTTCTGTATGACGTCGAAGGTCTGCGTTCGCGAATCTACCACGCTGTACTCTTCTTGCACCGTGTCCTTGACTGCGTTTCGAATCTTAATTTCCAGATCGTCCGATTTGGTGTACGCCCATACACCCGCTGCTACCTCGGCCACCAAAATTACGAGCAGGAAGCTGAAGAACTGCACACAACTTATTAGCATATCCCATTCCGTGTGATGACATAATGAATGGTCAATGCCTTATTAAGACAAATTAAATATTTTATCAAAGTAAAATATTCAGACGTATATGTAAGAAAGTGTTGTTAAACATATAATGACATAAATATTACGAAAGATATTGTTATTTAAAATAAAATTATACAATTTAACCCTTCAACACACGAACCAGATCTTAGGAACCAACGATAGTTAAAATTTCTATTATTTCTGTAATCTCAAGTGTGACTTAAAAAGAATGTATTAATAATTTATAAAAACGCAAACATAATTTACAATTAATTTATAATCCTTTAACAATTACTGGGGCTTATGAAGTCGATACCAAGTGGTTAATATATAAATTTCGTAAAATCGAAAATGAATACCACACGACAAAATAAAAACAAATACCTATATAAATTAGTGGTGAGATCCGGATAGTTTCGGTTTCGGATCCAAAAATATCCGGATATCCGGATAATTGATTGTTGAACTATCCGGATCTGAACATCGGATTTTGAATCCGGATCTGAGTATCGGATTTTGGATCCGGACCTGAGATTCGGATTTTGGATCCAAATCTAAGTATTGGATTTTGGATCCGGTTCGGAATATGAGTATGAGTATCGGATTTTAGATATGGAATTTCAGAATCTGCATCGGTTCTCGGATTCGAATATTCTCAGTATTGAACCCGATGATAATATTTGAATTTGTAAGTATTACCATGGAGTTTCAAAACCAAATAAATCTGATTATAAAATAATCCACAATAAATTTTTGTTTGATATACCTAGTTAATAGAATTGGATCCAGAATTAAAATTTGGATCCGGATCCGTAAACAAAACATCAAATCCGGATCCAGATCCAAATGGGATCCGGACTCAAATCTGGATCCGGATCCAAATCCGAATTAAATTTACGGATATCCGCTTCAATATCCGACCATCGGATATCCGAGGAACCGGATATTTTGAGATCCGGGTACTCAGATCCAAGTTTTGCCGGATCCTCACAGCACTAATATAAATAGTAGCTCATCCCACATTTTTCCGTTTTTTGAAGTTTTACGGTTAAACGTTACAGTTCATGTAATAGTTATTTACATATTAAGGCAGGGAAGTTCATCTTTTCATGACGAATATGGAGATTGTTTGCCGTGACCATAATGAGTAATGAAAAGGAACTTCAATGACGAGATAAGTATTAATTTTTTACTGAAATCGTAATTACTGAATGGTACATATAACCTATTTTCATTTAACAAGTAAATTACATTGAAAACAGGAACTCTTAACATTGTACAAGAATTTAAAACAAATGTATACTGGACATCATTTATTTGAATTTTTTAATTGTATTTCATGTAAAAGGTCCACTTAAATTTACTTCCATAATAAATGATATTAAAATCAAAAAAGGTTCAAGTTTTTTTGTAATTTATTGTTATTGATAGTGGTTCGAATTCAACACTCTTTACTAATGTAGTGATTGTCTCTAGTAACTATGGAAACAACTTCTATCTTTCTCTTATTAATGCATCGATGCATATATCTCTCTTTATTTTGTTATTTTACGATAAGCTTTTTTAGGCAAAGAAGAGTGTTGAATTTGACCCATTGTTTTTATTACCGCAGAGTTAAAAGACAGACAAATAACAGTCATATTTCATGCATCAATTTGAAGGCAATTTATTGTTATTGTTACGTAAAATTACAGTAAAAAATCTATCACATATTGATTTTCAACAAAGTTATGTTTAAACTGCGAGACATATAACAGTTATTGTTATGAATTCTATTCAGAATATGAAAAACATTCACTGTACTAAAGATTCTTATCTTTGCATTAAATTATGTTTACCATGTACATTTTATATTTCCGGTACATTCAAGATTAACAGATACCTATCTTTGTAAAATACTGTGGCATCCGGTGATTTTTACATTATATAAACATATTTTTTTTTAAACCAATGCAACTATGATATCATATTTCTTAAAATTTATGATAAATACATACCCAAAATAAATATTTAACCGCATGTAATGTATCCTATCATTAGTCCGATTATACAAACATATACAACCAATATGTAATAGACCTTGATATCATGAATGTTAATCTATTTAATAATGCAATAACAAATGCAAATTTTATTTATAAAAACTTACCGAGATCAGCATACATTGCGATTCCTTAAATGCACCACAACAACCGAGGAACGCTACAATAATCATGAGGGCCCCAGCTGCCAAGAAAATGTAAACACTGATTCTGTAATTGTTCTCATCTTCAGTCATGGAGATGTAGAAGGTTGGATCGAGGATCATCCATGCTGCAAACGCAACTACAGCGGCTCCAACAAGCTGAAATTATATAACCCTCCTATTTACAACTATCTACAAGTTGCAATAGATCATTAATGTTTTGTAAACAATCGTAAAATTAGACAGAAGCCAAACATTGAAAATGATTGTTTGTATGAGTAACATTTCTTTAAAAACTTTGGGTTATTTATAAACCATTTATAAAAAAAGTATTCAAGTATCAAAATTGGACATTTAATAGATTTCTAATTTTTAGAAATGAGTCATGTGTCTTTTTTATGAACATGATGCAGTTTGCATAGAATGCATGTTCTTTATTAAATGTTTTATTGAAACCATAAATTATTATGCGGGAAAAAAATTGCGACAATAAAAATGTTAATTGAACATTTGTTTATTTAGATTGATAAAACAAAGCAATGTTTGACTTAATATAGTTTGATAGTTGTTTTAACGATATGTTTCCTCATAAATTACGTGAAATAATATCAGTTATACAACAGTAAAACTATTAACAATCTCATGCAGAATATTATTAAACCAGATGCCATTTAAAATAAAAATACTGTTTACACATACCCAGAATATGAAATTGATCAGTACCATTAGGTACTTGATTATTCCGTAACATCCTGATAACCCCATTATGGTCCTAGTAATGTCTTGTCACAAATTATTAAGCAGTTAAATTATTCTTTCAAATAATTTGACAGACTGAACTACCACTCCAAACACAAACGTTTGAGGAAAACTAAAGCTGCGGATACACTTCGTAGGATACTTATATCCACGCATGCGTAATAACGGATGTTTTGATTTTGATATAATGGGGGATTCCAAAGTAATCGAAATAGTGAAAAATAACGCTATTACACTAAAATATATTATAATAGATTTAAAGACTAACTAAATGGTTAAATATATTATTTCTATTTTCTTTAAATGCTTGAAAACATTATACTGCGTTTGAAACGCTGCCAGACTGTGACGTCATAGTCCGGATTAATATGGGAGTTGTTTACAATATTCCCACATACATCAAATAAGTTCAAAAATAAATTGTAAATTATATATGTTTGCAACTTATTCGTTTGATAGTTATCTATTTTATGTATATTGTTGAATATTCGGGATTTGAATGATTCTGTGCATGCATATTCTGGCTTTGAATATTTTGGTTTTGAATATTCGGCCGTTGAAGACTTTCTTTTATCTATGTATATTAGTTCAAGAAAATGGGGTATTCCACCATAACAAAAAAATTAAGAAAATTTCAATTTAACATAAAGAATGGCTTAATAAATAATAGTTAAAACAATGAAAACATTTTTTAAATAATTGCTTTACGAGATATTTCACATTTGCTAAAAGGGAAAATTGACGTCATACAATTGCTATCTTTCTCTCGCAGCGTACTCAGAGCAGTGTGTGTGAGAAAGACAAGTATAGAGGAAATGTGACGTTACACTGATTTCTCGAAAATAAAATACTCTGAAACTAGGAACAATTAAGATTTTTTAATACTATGAATTGCTTCAAAACTGAATGAAGTTTTATTTAAAATAATAAAAAAAATTGAGTGGAATACCCCATTATAATAGAGCAGCATGAATTTGTACGTACTGTCCTGGCGGTAAAAATTGACCGTTTAAACGAATTACGAAAAATATTGTTGTCAATATTTATTTTTTTACAGAAAATCTGTTATATAATAAAAATGTTTTATTTATTCTAATACACATAACTTTTCATGAAAAATAACATAAAAAAATTGAAAAATAATGGAACCTCCATTATTTTTTTGAATTTTTAGTTATTTCCTAAGGCAGATTATTAAAAAAATGTTAATAAATAAAGTATAGTACTGTCTTAAAACATAAAAGAACAATTTTACATATTAAAATTTATTTTTTTTATATAAAAACGGACAATATATTGCAAACACATAATTTATACGTTTCAATAAAATCATTTCTTTGATCCTACATTAGACAATTTAGAACAATTTAATGAAAATTTGCTTTTACATCGGCAACAATCCTTTCATGGAAGAAAGAGCAGAGTATTGAGTATTGACTACAGGCGTGGACGGTAGAAAATGCTAAATTCTATGCGCATGATATACGCACAAAAATATACGCTCCGCCATTTTAGTTCGCGTGTTCGTTCTACAAACTGCAAGTTTGGACAAGAATAAGAATATCCTGAACGCATTTGTGTTGACAAAATGGACGCGAAGAGCGATGTGATTTTGTTTGAAACAAAATATGTGAATTTTTGTCCATGCGAAGTAACAAGTGTGCTCGGTATATTATGCATAATCGGCAGGACCGTGTGCAGTGTAAAAATAGACTTATAATAAAAATTAAACAAACTTTTAGTGTGTATGTTGAGTGAAAAGTTATAAGTGAAAGGTTATTGTTACAAACATTAACAAAAACAATGTCAAACAGAAACTATAGTAAAGCTCACGTTAATAGAATATTACGAACACTTAATCAGTGGATTAAAAAGCCATCATTAGATTATGACTTAAGTGGTGTAAGTAAACAATTCTAAATGAGGACATTGTTATCAAACATTTGTTAATTGGGTTTCCAGATTTTAGACGAATATCACACAGTTTTAAACAATGGAGGGTTGAATTTTTCAGAGGTAGCTTTATTTATTCAGTCATTTACAGTAGTATTGGAAAAGAAAATTGATATTTTGTCAAAAGAGTTTTTTGCATTATCGTTTCGACTTTGTGACGCTCTTAGGTAAGTTGAATATGTACAAAAAAAGCATGAATTAAAGTATACATTTAGGCGCCCAGAGGAGGAGAAAGAGCAAGTGGAAGAGCAAAATAATACAGAAAACGGTGAAGCGACGAGTGCCCAGCAACCGAATGTGCAAGACAGTTCAGTGCCCGTTGCTCAGCAGCAAAATGTGCAAAACATTTCTGAACCTCAAAGAAGTGAAGTTGAGGAAAAACCTCCCGAAAAAACTAAAAAAAAGAGGCGTAGTAAAAAAGATCAAGCTGAGGAAGAGAAAAAAAGAATTCCAGGATTACCGAAAGAATTGTTTGCGGAAATATTACAATCACTTAATTTAAGCGAATGCAATATTAACGACATTGTTCAAGAATGTCTTAACAAGTTAACTCCCAAACATCCTCTTTATTCTGTTTTTGCAAAAATCGGTGACGAGATTTCCCGTACTAAAAATTTAATAACAATTGAAAATATTAGTTTGTCTGGAAAAGCATGGAATATTCTGTACATATTAGAGAATTTGTTAAATAAATACAAACCAATAAGTATGGAAAACAATGAGACAAATATTGCGGAAAACAGAGAAAATGTCAATAAAAATGTGGAAAATAATGAAACAAGTATCGCTGAAAACCAAATTGTGGAAACCGGAGAAAATATTAACAAAAATGTAGATGAAAATGGAAATACGGAAAAGAATTCCACCGCACAAAATACGAATAACGAGACGAATAATCTTAATGAAAGTCAAAAAACCACTGCCACATTATTAACAGATAGTGCAATAGGAACATGTGCGAACTCCGAATTAGAAATATCCTCCGAAAATATTACTGCCGTATGTTCTAATACTAGTACAATAACCGAATCACAAATAGACGATGGATATCACGATAATTTCGACGTACTTCCGAACCCCGAAGACTCGGATATTAGTCAAGTAGAAACTAGGTTGCAAGCCAGCGCAAAAAATACAAAAGATATTAGAATTAATCTATTGCCGTTACCGCCTGATTTGACAAGTCCAATTAACTACCTTAAAATTCCTTCGAAATATATGAAGCGATCTCAACAAAAATGTTTCTCCGATGCAGAATTACGGAAAATGGCAGCAATTAAGTGCGAAAACGAAATTGAAAATGTTAAGATAAATTTATTTCGTTTGCATCAAAAAGTACTATTAAAAGTGGTAAATTTTAAATTACCAGAAGACTTCAATGAAGAGGTAATAATTGTGTCTAAATTAATATATAATGAAATTAATATTATTTTTATAGATGAAAAGAAAAACATCTCAAATTCCAGTTATGTCAAGAAAAAGGCAACTTGAAACAGATCCAGAAAAGGTGTGCATAAACTTAGTAAAAAGATTAAAATCGTATGATTTACACGCTTTTGAAAGTTTCTGCGAGTCCCAAAACTCCATTGATGGTAAGAGGCCTTTATTTATATATGGGATGTCCCAATAAGAATGCACAATAAACTAATCAGTATCCGGGAGAGCCACATCCTAGAGATGGCAGCACTAATGACCGACTTATAGGGAAAACATTATATTTTACGTTTGTGCTAGTTGTATTTTGATGCTTTGTTTTGAGGATATTTTGTTATTTTTAAATGAAATTAAATATGTTTATCACAATGTCAGACATATACATTTATTTAAATGGTGCTGTGCGGCCTATGGTCGAAGGAGAAGCAGTATATAAAAGTAAAATAAGATTCAAAATTGAAGTTATCTGCATGTTAACTACTTATTTAATTATTTTTAGCTGGACATACTTGTGCGGATATAAGACAGATAAACAGAATAATATAGAAATAAATGGACTGTGTGTTCAAACATCTAATTTGAAAGGGGCTTATCATTCAATCGTAATAACATTAAATACAAATGCACATCAAGTTCTTTGTTTTGCACGTCTTTTTCTCTTGCTGTTGCTCAACTTCTGGTATTTTTATAGTTTCTTCTCTATCTTTTCTATAAACAATTTAAAATAAATATATAATATTAAAAAATAATAGTTACTATTTACAGGTAACGTCTCTTTATTTTTCTTCTCTGTACAGGGATTTTGTCGAATTTTCTTTAGGTAATTTTTGGCTTGGTTTACCATTTCTTTTTAATATTTTTCTATTAATAACTATAAAAACAATCTAATAATATTTTAAAGCATAAATTTTTATAAATACTTATATGGAATAAAATCGCTTAGGTAAAAAATGTTGTGAACACACGTTCATGAACGGTGATATGTTCTTTCCGATTTTAAACGCGATTTTCCACTTATTTTTTAATATTTCTCTTTTTGGGAAATATTGAACGGAAATGTCAGCACTTGTATAATTATTGCACTGCGGTATAGAACAATATTTCTTCGATTTGCTGGTCATTTTTGGTTGCTATTTACTTATAACCCTGTATGACAGCACAACGTTTTCCCTACAACTTATATGTTTTATTTTGCCACCAGATGTCAGACACGTTGTTGGCTCTTGCCAATACAATACTCTTACTCTTTTGACAAAATTTTAATGACATTTTCGCACATTTCTGGCCAGATTTCCGCAATGACTCTCTCAATTTCTTCACGTAACCCCACAGAAAATAGTCACGGCGTCATGTCGCACGATCTCGGCGGCCAATTTCCCGGCGTGAGATGACACGACCCAGAAATTTCTCCTGCAGAAATTCACGCCTTTCCCGCGCTGTGTGACAGGCAGCGCCATCTTGCTGGAACCACATCCCGTCCAATTATTAATATTATTAATAAATTGTGCATTCTTATTGGGACATCTTTATAATGGCACTTGTAACACGACTTTTTCCTTTTCCCGCCAAAATAAATATATTTTTTTCCGCAGTACAACAAAACCTCGACATTTATCTAAGAATATGGAATGATACTTTCACCCATATCTCCTTGAAATCCTAAAATACTTTTTATTTGTTAATAGTTACAAAAAATAATTTTAATAAATATATTTTGTGTTAATTTATGTACTGCTTTTTAGGCCTAATTTTGTAATAAAAAATACTTTTATTAATACGTTGATCAAAATTAATACCAAATAAGAAGATCTCTGATTTGGCAATCTTATCATCTTCCGCTAGTTATATTTTTATTTTATAGAAATAAATGATAAAATAAACATGTAAATATATCTTCTTGAAATAATTGAATTTACAAAATGTACAAAAACTAATTTTAATTTGTATCACTTTAAATTCAACGTACATAAATACAATAAAAACTATTCTTTATATTTCTAATAACCTAATTATTTATTAACATGTTTGTTTATTGAAATCGTGCTATCAAATTTTTGTACCAACAATAATACTCCACTTTAATTTTTACGATATTTAGAATTCAAGGTTTCACAGTTTTTCTTTCTATAATGATTCTAAAGACTATTTAAAAAAAAAAACATTTATGAACGAACTAAAATTATAAACATTCTACAGGAAGTTCTAAATTTAAATAGCCAAAAAAGTCTTGAAATAGGAAAAAAAAAATGTTCATTTGAACATATTCCCGGAAGTGCCCCATTTCAACTATATTCATATGTTTATTTTTATAGTTATCACTCTCTTACTAATTAGGTGTTAACAATTGCTTGAAATCTCAGTCATACCTTATTTATTCTTACGAAACCGATGTTAACGTTATATATTTATTGCAAATTTCTGTACAATGTTTGCAAAACTATATGTTTAAACGAATGTATTTCTAATATGAGGGTGGTTTGACGGAAGAGTGACTTTTCAATAAAAAAAGTTTTTTAACTTTTACAAGAATTTTATTTTTCAACATAATCCTTTGTTAATTGTACACACTTAGTCCAGCGAGTTTCCAATTTTTTCAAAGCATCCAAAAAGTAATCTTTCGCCAACTCTCCAAAATATGCATTTGTCTTGGATATCCCCTCTTCATTGGTGTGAAATCTCTTTCCACCGAGCCATCTTTTTAAATTTGGAAATAAGAAATCACTGGGAATCAGATCTGGTGAAAATGGCAACCTTTTTTTTCTTCAATAAATGAGGTCGTTTTTACTTTATTTCGGCATCAAAACATGTCAACAAATCAGCATCATATTGGCCAGTTATCGTTTTTCCTTTTTGTAAACAATCAATAAAGATCACACCTTTGTTATCCCAAACTACTATGGCCATGACCTTTTTGGCCGAAAAAACGGTTTTTACCTTCTTGGGAGCACGTTCCTCAAGAAAAGTCCGTTGTTTCGACTGCATTTTAGTTTCTGACGTATAATGGTGTATCACGTTTCATCTACTGTGACATATCGGCGGAAAAATTCCCTTGGATTACGTTTGAAGATAACCGAACATTCTTCTGAATTTTTAATGCGAGCGCGCATTTGATCTGAATTAAGTAGCCGCGGCACCCATTTTGCGAATAGCTTTTTCATATGTAAACGTTCATGCAAAATATTGCATACCCGCTCGGTTGAAATGTTGACTTCATTAGCTATCTCACGTACTTTTAATCAAAGATCGCTAATTACTAGGGCATGGGTTTTATTAACCATTTCTCGAGTAGTTACAGCAGAAAACCACTTACAAATCCTTCCATGAGACGCAATACATTCAGAATAATATTTACGTAACTTTTCCTGAGCTTCTTTAATTGTTTTTCCACATAAAAATTAATGTTTAATTAACACTCGAAATTCGTTTTCCTCCATATTTACAGAACAACAAAAAACAGTTTTCTTTAGATTAGTATAAAACATTAACTATCTTTCAGATTTGTGTGAAATTTTAACAGTAGACATCAGAAACATGGTGGAAGCCAGCAATATAATCATCGTAGTGAAAATGTTGTCAACCTTTGAAAAGTCACTCTTCCATCAAACCGCCCTCGTATTACATATTAAAAAAAAATCATACAATAAGAACTCTTATTTGAACTCAGCGAAACGCGTCTGTGATTCTGGTTGAGTGGGCCAGTCTCTGATAAATGACCGAAAGGTTGATTCAAAAATTGAAATTTTCTGAAACTAGTCAAGCATTATTTTTTAATATTATATTAGAATAGTTTCACCAAATATCATAATAATGTATTTTATTGTACCTTTATTATTACTAGAATGCATTTATGTTAGGGTTACTCTTATACATTCCGATTCTCAAATAAGTTTAAGCTAATCCTCATTTTTGGATTAGCGAATTCTACTCTAATTTTTATAGTTTATATCTTAAAATATAGTGTAATCTATTCCTAGTATCTACCTTTTTTAAAAATATTTTGAAGATTAAATTTTAAATACCGGAATAAAATAGAATTCACTAATCCAAAAATGAGGATTAGCTTAAACTTTTTTGTGAATCGGGCTGATAATTATAAACGTACGAATTACTCTGAAATGGAAATTTTCCTGGTATAAACTTTTTACCTTATTTTAAAGTACTAAATTCATGGTTTGTTTGGCTATTTAATTTTGGAACATCCTATATAATATTTTCGTCTTTTCTGCAAAAATGTCTAACTCCCACAAAAAACCTTTTCTTTCCTATTTTATCTTTCTGTAAAATACAAATAAAAATGTTTGTACAAATTAATTAAAAATTTAAATATATTTTTACGGCATATTTATGCCCTTGAAGGCGCTTACCAGGCTTCACCTCACAGGCCTTAAACACATATACCTATTAACTAATATATTGTTAATGCTCGTATCTTTTTCATAAGAGTAAGTGAAGGAAACACTGTGAAATGGAAATATCATTTCTGCATAAGTCTATCTCTCACAAACACCCAACCGGCAATTATGCGCATGCTCGGATATCTTGCCTACTATTGGCTAACGCTGACAGCGTCGCTGGCTGGGCTGCGTTCCAAAATCCACAATATTTTCAAATGTAGTTGCTCACGATTCTCAACATATGAAAGTAATTTGCCTTCTTAAGGAAAAAAACATGCTTTTGGTTGAAAATAAACATAAGTAAATACGTTGGCGTGTATTACGAGCATACTTTTATAATAAAAGCGCTTTTATGGAGCGTACTTTCACATTATATTGAGAAGAGTGCTCCATAAAAGCGCTTTTATTACGGGCTTGACATTAATGTTGTAATTATAAGTAGTTTTGTTAGTTTTATAAAATAATTTTTAATTTAGTTTCATTTTTTTACTTCAACAAAACTCTCATTCGTTCCTAAACACAACACTTCATACTCTACGCCAAAACTCGGTATTCCTGGTTTTGGAACGCTGCCCTGGTGATGCAGCGAGCACATGGTTTGACTTTGACGTTTGATTTTATTTCTGTTTGTTGCCCTTCGAAAGGATTTGCTTTGTGTTTCATACAGTAATTTATTGTGACCTAAATAAATTAATCCTGACCAGATTGTATTCCTATTATTTTTACATACAAAATAAATAGTAGGTACAATACTTAATTTCTCAAATTTAAATTTAAAATTTCTCGCGCTAGTCGTTAATAAACAGAACTCTGTGATTCGCAAAAAGTGATCATGATTTCCTCGTTAGCCAATAGTAGTCAAGGTTTCCAAGCATGCGCATAATTGGCGGTTGGGTGTTTGTGTGAGATAGACTTATGCAGAAATGATATTTCCATTTCACAGTGTTTCCTTCAAGAAAAGCAAAGGATCCGCAATATATTAGTTAATAGGTATATGCTTAAACATATCACCATGGAGAATTGCAAGAGCTCTTTTCGTGCTATTTGAAAATTGGAAATTTATTGCTATGTGGTCGCATTAGCCAAGCGACCCAAGAAACATAAAAATAGGTCCCATTTTTAGTTTTATTCATGGGAGTTAATTGTATGAACTATGTTTATATAGGTTCAATTCCGGCCCCCGTACCCGAAACTGCAGTCCCAGTGTCAGAAACTGGAGCCCCAGTGCGCGAAACTGGCGCCCCAGTGCCCGAAACTGGCGCCCCAGTGCCCGAAACTGGAGTCCCAGTGTCCGAAACAACACTCCCTGTTTCCGAAACCGAAGTTCCCGTTTCTGAAACTGCAATCCCCATTTCTGAAACTGGCGGTCCTGTTTCGGAAACGAATGAAAAATCCTCTGAAAATACATCAGCCGACAAGGTGTACTTAGATCGAAAATCTATCGATCAACGCAGCGAGATGAGTTATGGTTATCCGGTCACTCCGGACTCTGGCCATTTTTCTCTTTCTCACATAGATTCTGAAAATGAACACACCGATTTTGACTTGGAAAATGATGAACTTAGGAGGAACAGTAGTCGGGCTGCTTCGGTCATGATGAGTCCGCAGCATGATAATGTGGATTCTGGATTCTCTGAACCGTCGCACTCAGAACCCGAGCGGTCCAGCTCTGAGCCTGAAGATCTGACTTTAAAAAAGTTGAAAGAGATGTTTCCAAACTCCTTTTCCGATCCGACGAGGGCGGAATTCTTGAAAACTTTGGTTCAGCCTCCGGAGAAGGTAATTTTTTATACTACTTTTATATGTGATTTCCAGGATATCTTATTCAACATCTATTTAAAGTTCACAATTAGTCAATTGATTTTGCTTCTTATCAAAAGCTTTGAGATTTTCATATTTTTCCGGTACCTAATAAAAATAATATTAAACTAAATAACAAAAATAATATTAAACTATTTTGATTTATTATATAACTAATATACAGTGTGTCCCATTTGGAACTTCCACCATTGGGATCTCGAGATCTATAAGAGTTACGATGTCGGTTAAATGGAACTTTTTGTGCGCGTTTAGGAGGCCATCTCAGATGTGCTTTTGTTTTTCCAAAAATTCTTATAGAGCACTAGATAATGACGAAAAACTGAATATTGTTGATTTTTTCTTTTTCAAATAACTTCGAAACTATTAGTAAATGAGAAAAACGTTTCAAATACAAAAGATAGATATTTTTATTAACTAACCAGTGGCGTTCGAAATAAATATTTATATCCGTAAATTTTCGAGATATAACACAAACTTATATTTTTTTAAATGGAACCCATATTTGATTTCAGTCTCAAAAAAATCATTATTTTTTTCTCTTTTCAATGATGTAAGGGTTATTATGTTTTATATTTGCCTTGCTCCTAAAATTTAATTTTTCTTTTTGTTTTCCTGAACTTATTATTTCCAAAAAAAACATTATTATTTTTATTAATTATATTGTATTTGATCGAAATAATTTGTTTTATGCCTTTATTACTTAATATTTTCATTCTAGACTCATAATTACAAATTACACTATAATGTGCCAAGGGCGACCAGATACAAAATATTATAAAAATTAGTTTGATACGAATTTCGAGCAAATTTTCTAACGGAATAAATTATTTAAATACAAGGAGTATTTCTAAATAGAAATCTACCAATATTTTCAAAATACTTATAAATTTAATACAAAATAAGGAAAAAATAATAATTTTGAAGACAAAACAAATATAAAACATAATAACCCTCACATCGTCGAAAAGAGAAAAAAAATAATGATTTTTTTGAGACTAAAATCAGATATGGGTTGCATTTAAAAAAATATAAGTTTGTGTTATATCTCGAAAATTTACGGATATAAAAATTTATTTCGTACGCCACTGGTTAGTTAATAAAAATATCTATTTTTTGTATTTGAAAAGTTTTTCTCAATTACTAATAGTTTCGAAGTTATTTGAAAAAGAAAAAATCAACAATATTCAGTTTTTCGTCATTATCTAGTGCCCTATGAGAATTTTTGGAAAAATAAAAGCACATCTGAGATGGCCTCCCAAAGGCGCCTAAAAAGTTCCATTTAACCGACATCGTATCTCTTACAGTTCTCGAGATCCCAATGGTGGCACCTCTAAATGGGACACACTGTATATATGAAAAATGATTGTCAGTTTTATTGCAAAGTCATAAATGAATATTTAATATTGGTTTTGTTATTATTATTCATTGTTATCGATGTTATACTATAATGAATTCAAAATATAAAATGATCTGCTACCTTTACGATTTTAAACAATATTTTTCTCATAACAATTCCGAGTAATCTGATATAAGGAATGTATAATAGGCTCATAAACCTTAATCGAAATATGGCAATGTACGAGTATATTGAAATCGTAAAATTATAACTATGCAAAATATTTAAAAGTACATATTTCAATACAGACTTAACATTTTTTAAGATCTATACGTATTGCGTTTCAACTAAAACTCCAAAAAAATTATGTCATGCGCGTATTGTAGAATTTTTCATTCCTGGTTTTCAGTATTCCTAATAACTTATTTTTGTAAAGTTTAATAAAAGGAAATCAAATGATTTACGAGCTTATTATTTATATTTCACCGGGGAGCAATTTTTAATGTACCATCAAAAGTTTTGTTTATCTACATACATACATAAAATCACACGTGTCCCACTTAGTGGGTTAGCAAAAACCCGAAAACAATAAAAAAGGGATAAGAGTAAGAGCTCAGCTGACTCACTTAACTCTTTCATAATATTCTTCTTTCGCCTTGTCCACAATCATCATAGCATTCATACATAAGAACATATTAAAGTGACCGATTTTCGGTAGCGAATAACCGCATCCGGACCACAATAATAGTTACGCAATAATCATCATTGTTTATCTCTTAAAAGTTTGTGTTAAAAAAACCTGTTTTTTTTTTTTTAAAAGAATATCATGGGATTTGAAATGTTCTTCCCTATAATCAGAAGAGTCGAAAAAAATACAAATTATCAAAAACTGACAAAAAAATCTTCCAAGTTTCTTCATTTTTTATGTTGTACACGTTGTACATTAAAAAAAAATTAACGGTGCATCTGACGTCATCTACACCAGAAACATACGTTTATGTTATAGTATTTTTATAAATAAATATATCATCGCGGCATATTACCTATTTCTAGGTGTGCCAATCTGCTTTGTCGCAGATATCGGTAATGATGATGACATATTTGTACCGTGCGGGCGTTTACCAGGCGTCACCTCACGGGCACTCATTGCTGGCGTGGAGAGTGCACCACAGGGGCCACTTTTGTGCCATTTAAAATATAGTATATAGTATTTTTAAATTCAGAAATTCCCTAATTTTTCTTTTTTTTTAAATTCTGCTTTATGGAAGAAAAAAAATGGCAAATATTTTGTATTCAGCGGTTCCCGCCTTACTACGTAAGCGAACCCCTATGGTAAAGAGCATTGACATTGTATCGTTCTTTCTCTCTCACCAGCTGCTGTTACCAGAGATTCTAAACCATTTTTTGTCAATGATGTGCTAAGGTTATCGCTTTATATTTTAAATTTCCAGGTTGTTCTTATTTTTTTTACTTATCGTAAATTTAGTATATTGTAGTTAAAGTTTATTAATATTTAAGTATTTATAACTTGTAAAAATAATAGCGTGTAGCCGCAAAATCACCATAACCACTCCAGTGGAACAGTCTGGCAGTCACTAGTTTGATGATGGGAACGCCTACTTACAGTGTCGGCCAATAAAAGAGAGCCGGGTTCTGTAGCGACATCAAGCCCGGAAAAATTCGCGCGTTTTGAAAGTGTGTCATATATTTTAGCATTTCTAAAAAAAGGTGATGAAACTAATAGAAAAGAAATGTATGGCTCAAAATAATAGAAACAAGCTTCATTAAAATTAGAATACTGTAAACCGCATCAAAATCCATGTAGTTGTTTTTGAAATTAGCGCCAACAGAAAACAAATTCCTATAAGGAATTTTATTTTATGTAAAATGCAGAGATGTAATTATTTTCAGGAAAAAGAAACTGAAAATTACCGCGACTGGAAATCCTTCATCGACAACAAAACTGCAAAAGATGCAGAATTCAACATCCATGAATATGGCACTCAGATTTTAAATTCGTTTCCAAATAAGAGGAAAGAAGAAAAAATAGCATTTTCTTCCGTCGTTAGAGGAAAATCAGTTGGAGATATAGCAAAATTTTTCGTTTCCACTTTGCAACTGGTTAGTTTTATATTACAATGAATAAATGTTTGGCATATGTGGATTTTTTTAAGGCGAACACGTACAATGTTGAAATATGTGATGAACGAGTTGAGGGAGAAGTAAACTCCGAAGGATTTAATTTGAAGTTTTTGTCAGATGAGCGACCTGAACCCGAACTAGAAGGCACGCCTCTTCCTTCAGAAAGGTATGTCCTTTATTTAATAGCAGACGCTAGTCTTTATAATGTTTGCATTTCGAATATAATAATGTCTTTTCGATAGTATGTTCATCAACAGTATGCCGTCTACATCATTTGCTCACTCAACTCCGTTTAGACCACATGATAAATATCGATTTTACAGTGATAAAACTAAAAGAAGAAGAATAGATTTTGTATAGAAATGGTTATTCAAATAATTTAGTACAAATTTATTCTGGATTCGATCACAAATTTTATATTTCGAATTGATTGTTTTTAAGAAATAAAATGTAACACTGTGATTGTATAGTATCAGGGATACTGTATACTAATTAAGAATATTCCTGGAATGATTGTTTAGAATTATTTTAAAACTGTTATTTATTTAGTTAAAAAAATTGTAATGTAATGAATTGTTCTAAATTCGAATAATTTTAAAGCCATTTTCAAAATAATAATTTTAATTGTTTTCAGATTAATTTATTTTTATTTCTAGATTAATTTAAATTAAGGGCTTGTAGTTACCTTAAATAGAAAGCTACATAAGTTTTTGCAAATATTGAATAAAGTGCCTTATGTATAATAGTTGCATTAATATTAAGTATTTTAATTATATGTGCAATCTGTACAAATATCTTGTTGTATAAAATTAATAAAAAATCGTCTTAACAATTCTTTTATTTGCAAAAACTTGTATTCTAAATATTTTTATAAAATGACTAGTTGTAAATAATTTTGTACCTGAAATGGTAAATTGTAATAAAATATTTTCTAATGAGTGATAGTATAAAATGTTATACATTTAAAGCCCGATTCACAAAAAAGTTTAAGCTAATCCTCATTTTTGGATTAGTGAATTCTATTCTATTCCGGTATTTCAAATTTAATTTTCATGATATTTTCAATAAAAGTAGATACTAGGAATAGATTAGACTATATTTTAAGATATAAACTGTCAAAATTAGAGTAGAATTCGCTAATCAAAAAATGAGGATTAGCTTAAACTTTTTTGTGAATCGGGCTGTTAGATAATAACGGTTTCCATGTTTTTACCTCCCGCTACCCTTGGTAAGCGAGATATAGGGATCGTGCTAAAAATCACATATCGGTATTTTAGTAAATAACCATGTTTTAAGGTCCCTAGAATCCAATTTTAACATTTTCACGGTGATGTCTGTCCGCTCTAATTCAAATACCTTTCATTCAAAAAATTCTGCTTGTATTTCGATCCTATTCTAATATGGAAAGGAACCATTAGATTTTGGTGTAAATCGGACAAACGGAAATGGCACTCAACGGAAATGTCTCCATACTAATCTGTCCTGTGCCTCTCTTTTCAGCCTCGTAAATCTGTCCGTTCTTAATTTCAGTTAACATTTAGTATAACGTAGGATTATAAAAAAAAATCGATTAAATTGCATAACATTTATTTATAAATGATCTTTGGTAATACAACAACAAAATATACTTTATACATTAAATAACGAAGTCTTACAACAATGACGAGATTATACAACTCTTCCAATAAAATACATGATTACAGTAAATGTTTTAAATTGCCCGCAAATTAAATTTACGGAGTAGTAGCAGCCAATTTTTCCCGCAAGTTTTGAGCATTATATTCGGTCCATTGAGCCGGTGTCAACTCGTCTATGCGTCTACTCAAAAATGATACCCGAGATTCCAAAGTATTCGTAGTGCGTTCGAGCAGAGACTGCCGGCGCATTTTTAATTGTGGAACGAAAGATTCAACGCGGTTAACTCGGCTTTCCATACTTTTTAAGCGGTTTTGAACAGCCTCAATATAAACGGAATGTAAGGGCGAGTTGCACTCTATAGCTGGAACTGGCAATATAAAATCAGAAGTGTAATTAATTACAATTTAATATTGCTAACCTTCGTGATGAACGTTCGTAACGTCAATTATGAAGAGCCTGAAAAAATATTTCAGAAGCTTTAATGTAAAAATAAACATTTGTGCGTATTCGTAAATTCATTCGGATTGCTCGAGTTAAAAAATATTCGATCCTGTTTCAAACTAAATTAACAAACATGTAATTATGTGTTCTTAACACGGTTTCTAATCAAATGAAATACGTGACTTGCTTCTTTGTATACAGGTGTTTCAAAATTAATCGACAAAATTTAAAATAAATATAAGGATCCATAGAATACGATTTTATTAGTTTTACGATGATGCCTGTATGTGTCTGTGACAAAAATTTCTCCTACGATAACTCTAATACTACAATTCTGAAAATTATAATGGGCCCATAAACCAATTTTTTTAAATGAAAGTTCGTTTAATTTTGAAGCAATTCGTGGTATCAAAAAGTCATAATTGTTTTTTGTATAGTTGCATTTGATTTTTAAAGAAACCTATAGGCCATCCAGCGAATCAAGCTGTTTACGTCATAAATACAAGATCACTAGAAACAATGACGTCATATGTTAACAAGTTTACATGAGCATGTAAAACGCAGTGGCGGCTCGTGCTATAGGGCACAAGGGCACAGCCCTACCAAATAAAAAGACAAGAAAAAGATAAATAAGCGAGTACATATACATTTTAAAAGTACATTAATTATTATTTATTTACTGTCATTATTATGCAATTCTTACTACACCGCCGATAGCTAGATAGCCTATATACTGACGTGTGCATGTACCGATATGCTGCTAGAAGCTAGGGCACAAATATTTCTGCCCCTGTCTCCCACTACTTTTACTCGAATTTTGACCAATAGCAGCGAAGCCCGCGAAGCTGCATATGACTGCATTAATCCTGTTCCGGGCAGAGCCCCATTTACACGAAGATTTCCGAGTATGTCCGACATTTTCCGAGGTAATCTGTTATTGTTAAATTGAAATCGTCTAGTACCCACTTAATTACGAAGATGGCTTCTGTATCTTAAAGATTAAATAATTTAATATACTCTATTTACTTTTTTAAATTTTTGTGCCCTACCATACAAAGATATCACCAGCCGCCCCTGGTAAAACGGATTAAAATATATATGATCTGTGGGTTGCCTTCATAAATTCAAATCTTTCTTAAAAAGGTAACACGTCTGGTATCATTTTTTTCAGCGAAATCCAATTTTATTTAAAATATTCTGAACGATACTGCTTACGCCGTTATAAATACTTCATTCTTGTAGTATATGCAACAAACCATCTAGTATTATGTGAGATCCTTAAAAAATAAATTAACTACAAGCTCTTGAATTTGACATGACAGAGCATTTGACATTTTGTCAATGAACAACAATACAACGAACAAAATGAAATCACAATACAGGTTGAAAAGTATAATGTAGACATATAATATTTAGTAATATACATGTTCAGAATTACCAATATTAAAAAAATATAATCAAACGTAATTTTGCAAAAATTAACAAAATTTTACTTAATAATAATATTTCCAAATATAATTATTTCTATTAAAGGTTTCAAATACATAATAATAATAAAAAAAAAAACAAAATACCGTTAATAAAATATATTTAAAAATATAAAGAAAATTTCAAACATCCCTAAACGATGACGTAAACCGCTTGATTCGCTGGATAGCCTATATTACTATTTTTCTCATACTAGTTTCTGTAGTAGGCTGTGCGAGAAAGATACGAATAGTGTGACGTCATCTGTGGCCTGAATATAAATTCAAATATCTCGCAAAGTAATTATTAAAAAAATGTTTTTTTATCTTAATCGTTATTTATTGAGTAGTTCTTTTATAATTGGTCAACCAGAAGTTCCATTATTTGAAATTCTTGAAAAAACGCAGTTAAATATTATTTTTTGACATTTTATGTGATTATATATGTGATATTCAATAGAGTTAAAGAAATATAGAAATTAACTTTCATAAATCAGCCAGCTTTGCTATAATCATGGAAACACCTGATATATTCAAGTAATTCTAATTGTCAGATATCAGTGTGCAATTTACATAAGTAGTGTATGTTCCTATTATAATTTTATTGGATTTATAGAATTTTTTTCAATGAACTTTCGGTATGGAATTTGTAGAAAATGTTCATTTTACAGACTTACTGGATATATAGAATCTTTTTCAAGGAATTTTTGGTATGGGATTTGTACAAAATAAATAGAACTGACGGAAGGTAATGTGCTAGCCACATCAGATTTTTTTTTCTAATATAGAAAAAACTTGCTTATCAAATATCTACACTACTTTAAAATGAGTTTCAAACTAACGATTATTATATATTTTGAAGAAATTAGAGACAAAAAAATAAATAAACAGTTTTATATGCAACTTTTAATTCTGAACAACTTTGCATTCAACAGGTTTTGCCGTAAAATGAATACAAGATCAGAAAATTACGTAAAACTATCCGACCAACCCAGCGTTTTGATAATTGTTAAAAACTTGAACGGATATCCTTTAACAGGAAACAGCTCCGTTTGAATTTACGAAAACTAAATGTTGACTTACTTTTCAGACGAATCTCTTTCCAATACATCTGTAAGTGGAACCAAATACCCATCACTATTTCTAATTTTAAATACCTTATTGTCAGTATCTTTAATTTCCAATAAATCTAAGAACTTTTGTTTCAAATTTTGATAGTTTAAATCTGGATCTAATGCCAATGTAACATCTCGATCTAGTTCTAAGTAAAACAGGGTTAATATTTGTCCAAAATATACTTCATTATACTAACCATTAGAATCAATTCTTCTAACTTTAATATGAACTGTTTTGATATTCATTTTTAATGGTAAAATTTGGAAGTAAACACTGAAATAATGGTCAATGGCCTAATGACAGTTGACAGTCAGCCGGTAATGTAGAATGTGTTGATATCTGCAACAATTGCTACGTTTACTTGATTGTGTTTTGTTTTTATATACTTTAATATTAATGCCCAGTTTAGTATAATTTTGTTAGTCATGCTATTAATAATATGTTTTTAAGTAAATGGTTAAAAAGGAATAATATATGGGTGGGTGTTTTATATGAGAAACATATAAGTTTTTTAAAAAGAACATAGTGCGTCAGGCGAAAATTTCAAAACAGTTGCTGTCACTTTTGTCCGTTACAAAACTAGTGCAGTGAATGCTTTAATTTTCATTTAAAATAGAAGATAAACAAGAAAATATTAAATGATTTGAAAAAGGTTACAAGGTAGGATATTGATTTATAAATTATAAGTAGTTTGTTTTATTAAATTTTCATGTTTCCTTTTAGAATAAAATGGATGACGAAGATTATGATTCTTATATTCTAAATGGAAAAATAAATGAAGTTACAAGGCATATTGCTTCGACCAATTCGGCAAAAATCGATTCCAAAACAGCTTTACGTTTGTTAATTACATTATCTAGGACAATAGTTAAGAATTACAATATTGAGCATGAACAAGCCATATTTCAGTTAACAAACTACTGCTGTGATAATTTATCTGATTTGAAAGATAATGAAAAAGATCAGTTTTTGCTATCGTTGTATCATGTCGTTAAATATTTTTGCAAAAAGGGGTTACTTGAAAATGCCCATACATTACTTGAATTCGCGAAAAGATATTGTGTTGAAACAGATTTTAAAAGTGATATGTATATCTATTATATTCCTTTATTTCATAATCATTTTTTACAAAAGGCCAAAAATCTTGAAGGAGACATATTGTTTACAGTTATTATTTATTCAATTAAAATGCACATATTGTTGAAAAAATTGGATTTATCGCAATTCTTTTCAAGATTAATATTATACACTCAATTATTGTCTTGTGATAATTTATTAGAATCACACCGTGCATTGTTAATTACTCAAGTATTAACAGTGTTAGAAAATATTCCTAAAGTAGAAAATGAAAAAGATGTGTATGAGATGTACAAAATATTTTTATACATGTTTATGCATAGTATTCTCCATTTATCTGCATCTAAAAATGAAAATTTTGTTAATAATGTGCAAAAAAGTTATATTCAAATATGCAAATTAATGAGAAAATATTTTTCTGATACAGCATATATCGAGTGTACAGAAATCTTTGAATTAGTGACACCATCTACAATAAAAAGTTTGAATAAACGAGATAAAAAAGATGTAGATATTTTAATAGAATGTAATAAAAAATTACAATCACTTATTCAAAAACGGGCTACAAACCCAATAATTATGTTTTCTTGCGGAATTCTTTCAAGAATATTGCGAACAGTTTTCGAATACTTCCAAACCAATAAAAATATATGGAATGAATATTTTTCCGTTTCGATACAAACAGAGTTAATGAAAATGATAAGTATTCTTTGTCCATTTTTGCTGAAAAATACTGAAAGTGTTGAAAAATGTTGCAAGGATTGCAAATTTGAAACTGATATAGTTAATGCTGGAGCAATTTCGAGTTATGGAGTAGTTTTTCTGAATTTATCTTTAAAATTAAACATTCCATACACAGAAGAAATGAAAATTTTGACTTATAAAGTCATGGAAATGAATTTGAAAATATTTAACCAGCAACGAGAAAATGGATGTGAGAGATATGTAATGTTTTGGAAACAAATTGGAGCAGGATTGTATAATTCAGCAGTAGTTTTGTATAAAAACAAAGATTATAAATTTTCAAAAATATGTTCCGGTTTATTTATAAAAAATGTTATACTTTTGGAAGGAGTAGATAATCCAGAATTATGTTTTCCAAATTCGTTGGGGTCTACTTTGCATTTATACGCAATTAGTTGTGAAAAAGACAAAAACGAATATTTGCTGTATTTGTGTTTAACTGTTTTACTGAGCCCTAACTATAAGAAAAAAGCTTTTCAAAATTGGATTAAGCTAAAATCTACTCTATCCGAAGATGAAGAAAATATTAAAATTAAAACTCTATATCAGATATTGTACAACGAACAAGATTCTATTAAAGAAATATATCCGTCTTATGAATATAACGAAGAACTTTGCGAAAAATTATTAATGGAAGAATTGCAAACTTATTGCGACTTTTGGAAAAGTAAAGTGCCTCTTAGGGGCTTATGCAAAGATTTATGCAAAATATCTACAAATGTTATTACCCGAACAAAATGTTTAAGTTTGACTTGGGAAAAATTATACAGCACAGACTCAAATTTTTTGGGCTATGTCGAAGACACAATAAAAATGATAAATTCCGAAGATACTAACATGAAAATGTGTCTCGCTATCTTGTATTTCATACAATACCACTGTAAAATGAACGAAATATACGATAAAAACATAAAAGATATGAATGAAGCATATATTCCGCTGAAAAGTGCTCCTTTACAGCCTTATGAAGAACCGCCGAATCCTAACGATAAATGTGATATTGTTCCGTCTTTTTATAACATGAAAATAGACAATTTGGTAAATATGTATGAAATACTAGACAAATGTCATGATATTTGGAAACAACTATCAAATTGTAACGTGCAAATAGATGAAAATATAGCTTCAGAGTTAAATATTTTTCATTTTATGAAACAAGTAGCCTTTGAATTCAGATTGCAGCAATTTGGAATAAAAATGATCGAGACATGGTTTTCCTATTATCTAATTTGTCATAAATTGCACAATAAACTAGAAATAATCACCAGTATTGGTTTTATAATTGAATTTGCCGATACTCGACTAAGATTAATTAAAGGTTTCATGTCTGAAGCTGAAACTCTAATCAAAGATTTAGATCTAACAGATCCAATACAACTTGAAATCTACCTCACGTATTATATAAACCAAAGTAGTGGATATTTTAAGAACGACATGATGGAAGAAGGATTTGATGCATTAAAAAAAGCGCAAAATTATTTGGAAGAAGCGAAAGACGTGAATTTGAAGATCTGTGAAGCAAGAATACTGAGTTTGAAGACCGGATATCTGCTAATGCCTTGTAGGAATCAAATTGTGGATCATGATGAAAATGTTCTTATCACAGCGCAGAATGCGTACACGATTATTGGAGAGCACTACCTCAGTAAGTTTTTTTTTTCAATTTTTGCTTATTTGACCTGTATAGATTTTTTGTGTATTATTTTGTAAGACTTAAAATTGGAGATCCTTTACAAAAATCATTAAAATACTCCTGAAGAAGACTGTAGTACAGTCGAAACGTAGGCCAGGAAGTAAATAATTTTTGCTTCCATTAGAATACTATTTTTTATTTGAAAAGTTCTTTAAATTGAATAGAAGTGCTATTTTTGGAGTTTATTATAAATCACAGATTTTGTGTTTGCGTTAACGGTCAAGTTGCGTCGTTGCGTTATGTTTAATGTTACTTTATTATAAATAGATCTTTACAACACACAAACACAACACACTATTCATCTTAATAATAATTATATAAGACCATACACTTTTTGACGGTTAAAAATGATTGAAGTTTTATTTAATTTTTCACTATTACTGATTTTAATGTATTAAGGTTTTTACACTAAGTGATGATGTACATCGGTTGCTTGAGCAATTTGGGTATATTCCCAAATTACAACTGGAAGTTCCCAAACGATTTTAATTATTTTTTCTATAGCAGATTTTAAAGTGTGCTTTGTTCAATTTGAAATAGTTGACTAAGGGCCAATGTTACCATCTCTGGTTAAAATTTTAACTACCAGTTAAATAAACAAAACCGAAACGAAATGAACTGTCAAATGACAAATTTATCATTGCTGTCAATAACTCGATTTGATATTGTTTATTTAACTGGCAGTTAAAATTTTAACCAGAGATGGTAAGATTGGGCCTTAGTGACATTTTAACCGCAAGGGTAGATGAGTATTCCCTGGGGTAGATAAAATAATACTTTAACAGCAAGGGTAGATAAAGATCATATACATTATACATTTTGGCGATTCATATTATACAGTATGTCCCCGGATTGAGTTTACAAGAGGAAAAAATTTTTTATTTTTCATTTTATGAAAAAATGCCAAAGGAAGAAAATTTTTTTCTTGAATTAAAACGCATGTTTCAGTTATTAAAACTTTTAATTAATGTAAGGTTCTTTTATTATATCATTTTTTCGTATTTTGTTCTCCTAATAATAGTTATTACATTGAATTTAACATGATTTTAGTTAGCTTTAAAATATTGACAAACGATTATTAATTCTAATTTCAGATAAAAAAGAGTTAATTGAATAAAATTTTGATTTTCGCCGTTTTTTTTTTCTGATATTAGAATTAATAATCATTTGTCAATATTTCAAAGCTAACTAAAATCATGTTAGATTCAATGTAATAACTTTATTATTAGGAAGACAAAATACAAAAAACGTTATAATAAAAGAACCTTACATTAATTAAAAGTTTTAATAACTGAAACATGCGTTTTAATTCAAGCAAAAATTTTTCTTCCTTTGGCATTTTTTCGTAAAATCAAAAGTAAAAATTTTTTCCCTCTTGTAAACACAATCCGGGGACATACTGTATATAACTTCAATTGTATAAACATAAATAAAATGAAATTGTTTTCAAACAAATTCTATAACTACCACGCTACTGAGATTTTTAAATATTTCTTAAATAATTTAATTTATAATCGGTTTTTCTAATTTTTGCTCTTTAAAATCTGCTGTAGAAAAAAATAGAATTTCACACACGACGATAAAATTAAATTATCGACTCGCGAAAAAGAATTCACTCGTGAATTAAACTTTCCGCTCGTCGATAAAATACAATTTTATCGTCTTGTATAAAAAATAACTATTGTTACATTTTTAGATTCTTCCAAGTGCCCATATTTAACAGCAGTCCTCTTCGAAATTTCTCTCTCCAACGGCTGGATGTACAAATGGATGTGCCTTCCACGCGAAGCACGTTGCTACACCAAAGACTGCGTCTTATTAGCCCAAAAATTAGTCATTCCACTACAAACCGGCAATTTTCTTTGTTTGTTAGCTTTTACCGACCTCTTGGATTTACAATACGCAGACTGTGAAGTTAAACTTAACGGCCTTACGAAGATGCTCTGCTACACTTCGAACATCGCTTACCAAAAAATGCCAGTCCCGAAAGACCAATTTATAAAAGAGGAAGAAATTTCGAAAAGTTCTCCTTGCGAATCAGAAGATTTTGAATCGGTTCTTGTTATTCAAACTCCGTTAGATTTTCCCAATTCTCAAAGAAGTGATAATTTTATGATGAATTCTCCAGAACTGAAGAAAAAAAAGTTTGAACTTCCTGAATTCATGAAACATCCAGATAATTGTGAATGTTTTATGTGCACAAATTGTGAGTACCAGAACTTAATTTTGGACACAATACATTTAGAAGCTTTGCTCACTTTGTATCAAAATATAGGAGATTTAGGGACTAAATGTTTTCAAGGTGGTTACAATGTTTGGAAGAAAATAATGAGAAAATGTGAACGACATTTTTACGTAATTATAAATTTTAATAAAGAAAAAGTACCAGTATGTTTATATAAACAAGTTTCTCAGAATAATTTTACATTTTTATTAAACTACTCCTATTTCTTAGCCAGAATAAAAGAATTTAAACTTGCTAATACAATTTTACTTAAAACAACTAATATGCTTTCAATTGGAAAACAACGTAATATTTATTTATGGAAAGAATTAATGATACAAAGATTAAATTTATTGGAAATAGAGCGGGAAGACATGGAAGAAAAATCAAATAAAGAAAATAAATTGCAAGTTCCAATAAATACAATTCAAATTAAAACTCCTGAAAACAAAATATCAAAAATGAATGTTCAACTAACTGTTAGTCCTGTAGGACCATTAAAACCTGTAAAAATATTCAAAAAATTAAAATTTGATTTATCTGACGATGAGCGGGATGATAAACCAAAAACGCCAGAAACTAACAAAAACTTGAATTTTAAATTCCAATCTGAATCGTCAAAAACACCAGCACCAAGTGCAGCTAAAATAAAAATCTACACTCCGAAAACTGTTAAACCAAAAAGGACTACCACAAAAGTTACCAAAATTGAAACAACTACTCAATCAGAAACTAAGAAAGTTTTGAATAAACAACTTGAAGAACGAACAAAATTATTAACAGAAAAACTAAAAGCCGAAAAGAAATCTACTAAAATAGAAAATGAAAAACTAGTTAGAAATATTCGAAAAAATCTTCTAGATGATCTAGAAGATATAACGCAATCTGTAGATAAATTATCTCTAAAAGAAGATGCGAAAAACAAAATAAAGAAACCAGTTCTAACCTCTTTAAATGAAGATAAGAACCAGAAAAATACAAGGATTAAATCAACAACTTCTTCTTCAGATATTTCAACTGTAAGCTCTTCAAAAACTGGCGAAGATAAAAAGAAGTATAGGAGGATTAAAGTGCTTTCTCCATCTTCATCTGATAGTTCAGACAGTTTGAGGAAAAGTACAAGAATTAGAAACCAAGAAAAAAAGACTTAGTTTTAATATTTTGTATTTTAATAACTGCGTTTTGCTCAATAGGTTTTATTTCAATAAAACTTTAATATATTTATAGTAATTTTATTTTTGGATGTAGTTTAATATTTTTAATATATTTTCATGGTTCAATCATTAAAAGAACGTGTACGTTAAAAATATTTACCAAAAATTTTAAAATATTCGTATGTATTCTAAATGTGCCATTTTTTATGTGAAACAATATTTTTAATAAGATGTAAATAGTTCAATAAATAAGTATATCAATTACAATTTTTTTTTCTAATTAATATTTTTACATTCTTCCACACTGAATTTTTTTAAAAAGGTCGCGAACCTGGGGAACCGTGTTCGATCCCGACAGACGCCAAATATTTCCAATTTTAAATGGCACAAAAGTGACCCCTGTGGTGCACTCTCCACACCAGCTATGAGTGCCCGTGAGGTGACGCCTGGTAAGCGCCCACACGGTAAAATATATCGTCATCATTACCGATGTCTACATGTGTTGTAGATACTGGCACACCCAGAAATGGGTAATATGCCATGATGATATATTTATTTATTTATTAAAATTTAATTTCCCAGGGAAAACAATTAAGTATATTATTTAAGTGGTTTAATTAAAATTTAAAATACATCGTAGAAAGCTGAAAATAAACGACCTATTTTAAGGGAAATTGAAATTTCCGGTTGCCGGAAAAGGGAAAATAAATGTTTTAATATTAGTGTTGCTGCCGAGAAGATTTTTCTTGATCTCATCTCGTCTTGAGAAAAATTTCGAGATCAAGATACAAATAAATTTCAAATTTTGATGAGGAGACGAAATCTTGGCCTCGAATAACTTATTAATTATACATACAACAAAGTTTCCATCATTTGATCATCAGTGCTCTGCAATAAATATACACAATAAAAATTTAATAATTTTACTCTAAATGCATTATACCGTTATAATAGTAAATAAGAAAAAATATAAACTAACTCAATGTTAATTTTAAGTGAGACTTAGGACTTTAACCAGGTTGAGAAAGTGCGGAGAATTCTAAAATAAATAAAAATATAAACCAAAGAGAATTTAAAATTAATTACAAGAAAAATGGCAGAATATAATGCCATCGGTGACCAAAAATTGCTTAGTTATTGGCGGAAAAACTACAAGAAACTGATCCAAATATTATATTTCTTTATGAAACAAATAAATGGTTTACTATTTAAATGTTTTACTCATCGAACGGAGACTTTTTGTCATAAAATTACGAATATTTTCTATGTTTACCCCATAAAAGAAATAAAATAACTATATTATTTGTTTATTGTTGATTTATAATAAAGTAATATAATGCTTTTCATTTTGGATTAAAAGGAAATAAAATATATTGGGATTTAACAGCTATATTTTCCCAAAATAGATTGAAACTTTTGTCGTACGGAGACTTTTTTGTATAACTATGTACTGCGAATGATAATTATATCTACCAAACTTAATTGAACCTGTTCGAACACAAGTATACGCTGAGAACTATCTCGCAATATTAGGTTATACCAGTGTTTTGTTTATACGCTTCGTTAGTCTTTCGTTGATATTTGCCTAAGAAAGTTGTGTATTTTGTGCATTTTTGCAATGCGGCAGTGGCTAAGGGCTAATATTTAGTGATTTATTTATTACATTTATGTAAATGTTTGTTAGTGGACTGAAATAACGAACTGCGGTAAACATAGTGCAACAAATGTGGATCCATCACATATTTCTGGTATTCGTAGAAGACAGAGACAGCAAAGGTAGGAATATTTAATAGTATTTATTTATTTTTTATGTTCCTGTGAATATTATTTTCTACGTTCGCAATAAACAGTACCTTTCAGTGCGATAATCAGAATCAGTTTTACATTAGTTACGTCAAATGGAATTATTAGCAACAAAATATAAAGGTTGTTCAGTTATATCGATTTTTCAAAAATAGATAGGTATAACAAAAATATATCGCTGTGCTGGAACAATACTGAGACAACTTAAAAATGTAGGTTTTGAGTTATCCATTCTGAAAGCCAGTTTCATATACTTTATAGTGCAATACTGTAACTTCTGAAATAAGACAGTCCGGGACACAAAAGATGAATTGTGGAAAATAAGTTAGCACAAATCACTGTCTAATATATGCGCTTCGTTTATTTAAATCCACACGAAATAAGATTCATTTACTTTCTGCATACCTAATATAACATAACAGTTTTTCTACAGTCTATATAATTTATATAATAACTATAAAATGTTAAGATATGTCATTTGTCTACATTCTTAATGGAAACGTTTAGTCGGAAACTACTGTAGTTACTTACACATTTACCACCTCCACAAGCTAATCCCGATATATGTATAAAGGAATCCAGAAATAAATACACTCATTTACAAAAACGAAAGTAAAATATGCTTAGATTCGATTGACGCAATAGCTCAAAAAGATTGGAAAATAACAATAAATTAAAATTAAAATATGTATTTGTTATTTATTGAGTAGTACTGTAAGTACAAAGCGTATGTATATTTTAATATTTTTTGCTGTGGTGGAGGACCCCATTGTGGCGCATGTATAAATTTTTCTTGTGTGTTTCGAGCGAATATGGACATTCAAGTTTTATGTATGACGTCGGTCGGAATAATATATGTAATATAGAATATTTATAGTTTATTTTTTATATGAAGATGAATGATTTATTTTCTGAAAATGATTAACATATAATACATATTTTTTTAAAACTAAAATAATGTAAATAATACATTTTTTGCACGATCGTTTTTTTATTTGCAAATTACTGATCGGTAATTAATGTCAACCATTTACCGATCAGGAGGCGGAGGCGGTAGGTAAATAAAAACAACGATCAAATAAGCTTACTTTAAAAATTTCAACCAACTTTGTCTCGATCGCCAAAATCATGCTTAACCGGTAAGAAGCACTTACTGCACTTAATACTTAAATAACTATTTTTTCCACATTCGTTAACAAAATTCATTATTATTCAACTTAAAATAGTGAGTATAGTAGCACGTTGAATCACAAGTGACCAAAGTAAATAACTTTCTTCACAAGTGAGCAAAATACACAAGCCTATAATAATCTACGTTAGGAGTCTTAAATTTTGATGGAGTTACAAATTGTACAATAAATATCTACCATTCTACATGAAGTAACAATAATTTTTTGTAATTAACTTCACATTAAATTCAGTTGTAAACATATGTACTGTTGAGTTTTTCTTTAATAAAATAAAAAAGTACAATGTTCCGTTGTTTAGAAAAATTATATTTCAAGTTTGTTGAAAAAATCATGTTTAGCACACATGAGCAAGTCTTTTTCTCACTTGTCCAGTTGGTGCACTCGTTCCTACTGCAGCCAATTTCCGGACGCGTGAGAAAAAGACACACTTTGCGCACTTGTACTAAAAATAGCTATTGTACTTATTGTATGAATCTAAGTAAGGAGTCCATTAACTTGAATATCAGGCACATAATTCACAACCCTTTTAAATTCTGCAAAGTTACAACAATAAGAAATACCAGTTGTAACGTTCTTCGCATCCCACAACAACCAATTTAATTTTCTGCTGACATCGTTACAAATAAATATAACATTTTTATTGTACGGATTGTTATGTCCAACTAAAACAACTGCTCTTTTCGATATCGGATCGTGTAAAACTTTCCAAAATATTTCTGGAATTGTTAAAAGTTGCTTACTATTATTATTATCCACAAACAGAGAAATGTTTCGTTGATTATTATATAGGTCTGGTAATGTTGATTGGCCGTAAATTCCAGTATACACAGTTAAATCTAATTTTCTTTGGTGAACATAGTTCCTACAGCTTTTTTCAGCTTCGTTCCAGTTGCCGCCATTGAAAGTTTGCCACTGCGGGGCAACATTTATGTAGAAAAATGTTGCGCGTTGTTGAGAGCCATAAACGAAATCGACTTTTGCAGTAAGATGACCTCTTGATAGAAAAAAATCATTATCGAGTGATATGTACTTTGCAGCTAAATTTGTAGACTTTAATATTCGTTGAAGAGCGGTTCTTTCACTCGTCCGCTCGTATAATGTAGATGGATAAATATCTTCATAAAAATTTCCTTCTATAAAATCTTTTGGTCTGGGAACAATAATTTGCTGACTTTTAATTTTCGACGTTAAATTAAATACAGAATATAAACTATCTTTCTTTGTTTCGTCTAAACAATTTGTCATAATTACAACAAAACCTTTGTTGGTTTTGAAACCAATTTGTATTTCTGAGTATGTTTCGGAACATTTTTTCCCGGAACGAATTGTAGTGGGTTCTGGATATGTTACACAACGTAAATCTTTAAAATTTCTCTCTCCCAAATTACCATCATTGACCGTAAACGTGTTGTTTGCGACGCATGTTATTGTAATTTCATTTACGGTTGATATTTGTATGTGGTTATTTTGACCAGGGCATGACAATCGCAGTGTTTGTCCCTTTGAAAAATTAATTCCATTCTTAATATTTGGAAGAATAAATTCATTTTTATTCTCATCTAATATTAATGGATGCTGGTTAGTAAAATCTTTGATTAAATCGATTGAACAACCTGTAATAATTAATATATTTATTTCCAAACGAATATGAATGATATAAGAAGTGCAGGTGGACACAAAAAATCATTTATCAGTGGAAGATAAAAATTTCGTAATGTAGTCAGAAAATTCGTAGAAAGTTACCTTATCTTTGTTTCTAATCTTTTATTATGAAACTTTTACTGTAAATTACATTTTTTCACGTATTCATCACCATAATGGTTACATACTATAAAGTTAAAGAACCGATAAAAAAAAATAAGGGCATATAGTACTGACAAAAATGAGTAACATGAGTTTAATCAACATAAGTCTGATCTTCAAATGTTTCCGAGATAAATGAAAAATCGAAGAAAATCTGACAATGCTAGTGATTGAACAAAATTTTGTCTATGCCAGTAAATAGAATATAAAAAATCTGTTGTTTCCATTTAGGCTATAGAAGTATTGAATTGCACTTCCCTTTCAAACCGTCGTTTTATAACAAAAAAATACAGAACTTTACCCAAATACTGTTTTTTTATTGTATTTAACATGTCTTCTGCACACATGTAATTCTAATTATATCTTTTTTTCATTGTATGAGGAAGTTTCTAAATGTCAGAGATTGTTCCAATTCATTAACCAGATTGGCGGTATTTCTGTTGGATATATGCATTTTACCTATAATTTCAAATATTTAATTAATAAAACAATAACTATATTATAAACATTGGAATTTGTCAACTGGTTTCCTTAGTGCCTTGGCCTCTGCGATTAAATTACTCTATATATTATAGTGTCTTTATCACTAAATCTATACAAGATATAATAAAAATTTTAAGTGTATTAGATGGAGAATTTTATGTTCTTCATTATTTAATAACAAAAATTTCCAAAAAATTATATTTAGAAGAATTTTTCTCAGAAACTACTACTTCCGGTTGGTCAATTGTTACCAAAACCTTTTCAGCTCTTCGCAGGAATGTCAGATTGAGGAATCCATAGTTAAACAATTCTTGAGTTTTATGGTTTTTGAGGAATCGGGTCTACAACATCCAGACATACACACATCCACAAACACACACAGACATAATTTTTAAAATGTTATAATCGGATTCTAGGGACCTTAAATCGTGCTTATTCACTGAAATCTGGATATGCGAATTTTAGCATGAATCCTATACCTCTCTTAGCGAGAGGTAAAAAACAATAAAATTTTGTATGAAACATTTTTCTCAATTTCTAATAGTTACGAAGTTTTATGAAAATTAAATATTGGCCAAGGTCGCCAACAACATTTAAGTTAATACAATTATTTGATTTAAAAAAAAAAAAACAAAAGCACATCTAAGATGACCTCTGAAAGGTAAACAAAAAGTCTTATTTAATTAAAGTCGTAACTCTTACAGTTTTCAAGATAGGAGAGGTAAACCCCGTAAAAAGTCATTTTTCACAGTCTCATATCTCGGAAACTATTGAAGATCGGACCCATGTTGATTAAGGTTTTTTTTTCACAATTTGGTCAGTACTATATACCTTTAAAAATTTTTACACTTTCTTTGAAAGACCCTGTATATGCAAATAGCTAAATGTTCGTTTATGTCGATAAATTCCAACGACTAGTTTTTAACCAATCATAATGCAAAACACTTGAAAATTCAACCAATGGGAACAGTATACTGATAAAACCTCGTTACCCCGATAAAACCCCGTTACCCCGATAATTTTCCGCTACCAAGTAAATAAACAGTTGTTATTGTTTATAACTGTCAGTGTAACAATTAATATGTCAAGTTCCATTTTGCATTGACTTTGGAATTTAAACTTTTATTTTTAAGCACTCTTTTTTTTGCTTTTAAACAAAATCACTCAAGCAAACTTACATTAGGTAACACCCCTCCTCCTTCGGAGTCGGGATTTACCATGCAGTTTGCTTTCGTGTTTATTGCTAAGCAAAAAAATCGTGCAAAATAAAAATTTATCGATAAAATCAGGTCTTGTGATATTACTTCTGATTATACAATCTGTAATATCTCAATTTTCAAAATGTAAAATATAATAAATTATTTTCGTACCTTCATTTGTAGTTTCAATAATTGTTGCTGCAATTATAGCTACTGTAATTATAGTTACTGCAGTGATTACACCTATTATTATAAGCGTTCTTTTTGACAATGTTGATTCGGATTCCATAATATATAGACTATATAATTTTACAACAAATTCAACTTCATTTTATCGCGATAAGTTATCATTTTTATCTTCCACGGTAACTTTGTATATCATTATTTAAAAAAAATTAAATAATTTAAATACAGATAAATTGATTGATCAGTTTAATTTATGATATGAGTATATTTCACAATTCTTAATTAATATTACACAAGTAAACTGCTGAGATTAAGAATTGTAGTTTTTTCATATGAATTATTATGTCCTACAAACATAGTTCCTGTCTTTCAAATTGGATCGTAAAATAATTTCCAAAATATCTGTGGAACTAAAATCAAATTATTATTTTTAAAATCTTTATGTAATGAAAGATAATTTTCAATTTTTTCACCCCGAAAAAACAATAATTCGCCTTTTATTCGTGTGTAAAACAAAAGAATGTAGGCTTGTTATATATCATTGAAAAGCTTAAAAAATAAGCAAAAAGATGAGACTATTTTCAACATAGGTTGCCATTTAAAAAATCATGTTTGTGTTATATCTCAAGAATTATGAAGTTTCCAAAAAATCTAATTACGCCATTTTATTTTACCTAAAAAACGGTATAAAATTAGTTAAAACAATTTTTCTCTAACTACCATAATAAATGAGTTATAAGATATTTTCGAAATGAGCGAAAAACAAGTTTTTGCCTGTAGCTCAGAAACAAAAGGAGATCGAAAATTCCTGTGGTGACTATTAAACTTTTTTCAAAAAGTTGACTCTGGAATGTGCAAACGATTTTGCTCTATCATTAATATTTCCCGAGATACCCTAAAAAAGCATCGAAAATGAGACACCCTGTACAGGATGATCCGATTTAAGTTTGCTGTGTTTGCAGCACTATAAATCTAACAGGTGTATATACACACGAATTTTAAAGTGTCAAATATTAGTTTAAGTTTACAACTACGAATTTACGAAATGGATCATGTACGGCGAAGATTTACACAGATTGTGTTTTAGAGCACTAGGAAGTTGATGCTGATTTTTACAATAATGTGTGTGTGACGATTTTTCCTTAAAAATCTATTAAAATAAACTTCTCAAAGTTGGTATTTAAAACTCGTATACAATTTCAAATATAACATATTGTATTTTGACTATACAGTGTGTCCCATTTAGAGGTGCCACCATTGGGATCTCGAGAACTATAAGAGATACGATGTCGGTTAAATGGAACTTTTGGTGCGCCTTTGGGAGGCCATCTCAAATGTGCTTTTGTTTTTCCAAAAATTCTCATAGGGCACTAGATAATGACGAAAAACTGAATATTGTTGATTTTTTCTTTTTCAAATAACTTCTAAACTATCAGTATTTGAGAAAAACGTTGCAAATACAAAAGATAAATATTTTTATTAACTAACCAGTGGCGTACGAAATAAATTTTTATATCCGTAAATTTTCGAGATATAACACAAACTTATATTTTTTTAAATGGAACCTATATCTGATTTCAGTCTAAAAAAAATCATTATTTTTTCTCTTTTTAATGATGTAAGGGTTATTATGTTTTATATTTCTTTTGCTCCTAAAATTTAATTTTTCTCTTTATTTTCCTGAACTTTCGTATTATTTCCCAAAAAAACATTATTATTTTTATTAATTATATTGTATTTGATCGAAATAATTTGTTTTATGCCTTTATTACTTAATATTTTCATTCTAGACTCATAATTACAAATTACACTATAATGTGCCAAGGGCGACCAGATACAAAATATTATAAAAATTAGTTTGATACGAGTTTTGAGCAAATTTTTCTAACGAAATAAATTATTTAAATACAAGTAGTATCTCTAAATAGAAATCTACCAATATTTTCAAAATAATTATAAATTTAATACAAAATAAGGGAAAAATAATAATTTTGAAGGCAAAACAAATACAAAACATAATAACCCTTACATCGTTGAAAAGAGAAAAAAAATAATGATTTTTTTGAGACTAAAATCAGATATGGGTTCCATTTAAAAAAATATAAGTTTGTGTTATATCTCACAAATTTACAGATATAAAAATTTATTTCGTACGCCACTGGGTAGTTAATAAAAATATCTATCTTTTGTATTTGCAACGTTTTTCTCAATTACTAATAGTTTAGTAGTTATTTGAAAAAGAAAAAATCAACAATATTTAGTTTTTCGTCATTATCTAGTGCCCTATGAGAATTTTTGGAAAAACAAAAGCACATCTGAGATGGCCTCCCAAAGGCGCACAAAAAGTTCCATTTAACCGACATCGTAGGTATCTCTTATAGTTCTCGAGATCCCAATGGTGGCACTTCTAAATGGGACACACTGTATATATGCAAACCGGATATAGTATACTTAATTTGGAGCTCTAACAGATTTTTGAGGAAAAACAATAGAATATAATCCAAAATTTCGTATTACAGACTTTTCTATTTATTGGAACAACAAATTAGATTTTATTTACAAACGATCAACGGCGGGAGGTCATGTGTTGATCACATCAGATTTTTTCTTAAAAAAGTGTTGTTTTCATTTTATAAGACGTTGTTTTGTTTTCTTTATGTAAGCTTCAGTGTAGACGTGTAGGTCGATAGGCCGAAAATCAATAATTCTAATCAGATTTCGGATTAATACAGATATTTTATAACGTCTACCTTCAATATGATTGTTTGTTTCTTGTTCCATTTAGGTAAATATTGAGTTATTGTTATGGATCTCACGTATCGCATTACGCCACAAATGGACTGAGCGAATGAAATACGAATACTAACACAAAACAAATTTACCGTTTCGCAATACCGATACCGACTAGGCAGTTTCTACATCACATATTTCATTACTATGAACATTTTCATCATTAAACCGAGAATCGGAATATAGGAGTTTAACATAGGATTTTAAATATTTACTTGCAGAAATTGGCTCTCCCGTAACTTTAAGAATGAAAAATTATTTAAACTTCAATTTTACAGCACATCAGATATAAAATGTTACACTTTCGTCAACAATCACACGGCCTTGGAAATAATAGATAATTAATATTTATATACCAAGACACCAAGTGAGCTAAGAAGAAATTAACTCACTCGCCCTTACGGGCTCGTGGGCTAAACTTTCTTCTCATGAATAAACATTATCTTAGTTCACGTGGTTTATACAATATTTTATTCAATTTTGACGAAATAATAATAAAAACCATTATAATATTTAATTTTGACAAAATAGAAAAATAATCAGTTAGTAGGCTGTGCATGACAATCGTCGATGATAGACGTCAAGTTATCTATTTAAAAATCATTATTGTCTGTCATTTGTGTCGTGAAAAATAATGAAAATGACTGATAATATCTAATAAATATTGTGGTGAGTGTTATTTTCGTACCTGATGTTATTTTAAATGCATTATTTGTTGCAGAGTTAAAAAAAATTGTGAGTGATTTAAATTTTTTTAATTCACTTGAGAATAAAATGTTACAGTTGTTGCTATGGAGTTAATAATGACAGTTTAAAACGTCAAATTTGTATAAAATATAATTTAATAATGTGTCACTGTCTATAATGAGCTTATTTCACATTTTTTAAATATTTATTTACATAAGAGTCAGAAAAATGGCACATTAATGTCGAGGAGCCATATTGAAATGCGAGGCACTTTGTGCCGAGTATTTTACGGTTCCGAGTCAAGTACAGACATTTTACTGACGAGTTATGTATTAATTTTTTTCTGAAACCTTTGATTATAACAAAAATTAATTAATTAATTTAATAATTAAATCTGATTTTCTATAAATATCTAGTAGTTCTTCTCTCGTTACTAAGGTGACAGAAAAAAATTAGTAAGTAAACAAAAACAAATTTACTGTCAGTACTGCATTTTTTATTTCCATGTGCATTTCTTTCCATTTACAATGTCTTCCAACGAGGGTTCCTTTAGAAATTCAAGACGCCTTGTTGTCTAGAATTAACATATCTAATGTAAATTATATTAATATCCAATAAAATAAAAAAAAAGTTTTAATTTTTTCGTGACTAGTCAGGGAAATACAACGTTCGCTCCCCATTTTAGGCGCGAAAATAGTACTTTCGCTCCAATTTCAGAAAAAAAAATTAAAAGTAAATTTATATATGTATTTTTTTCATTTCGTACATAAATTAAATAAAAAGTTTGGCGTCACAAATAGGCGTGAAAAACAACCGCCCACTCCTGTGACGTCGGAGTACCTACATACATAACCAAAGTAGGCGATAGTTTGTCACTACTCTGACGTTACATTCTGTTCCAGATGACATGACTCTTTAGTAGTAAAATATCTAATTCCTATTTCGTGATATTTTCAAATATGAGGCTTCTTTAAGAACAATCGGTGGTAGTATGAACAAGTGATTAAGGGTAATTAGCTAGGAGATGACTAGCAGTGTTTTAGCGCCGTCAATCGTTTATGGATTATTTTACAGAAAAATACTTCATATAGCAATAGCTTCAATAGGGCTGTTGAAAAAATTTTTATATGAATTTTAGGTACTAAATTTTAAAAGATATTGGGTGGTAGTATGAACAAGTGATTAAGGGAGATTAGCTAAGAGATAACTAGCAGTGTTTTAGCGCTGTCAATCGTTTATGGATTATTTTAGAGAAAAATACTTCAGATAAAAGTTGTGTACAATTAATTTTTCTATAACTGCTATTTGAAGTATTTTTTTCTAAAATAATCCATAAACGATTGACAGCGCTAAAACACTGCTAGTCATCTCCTAGCGAATCTCCCTTAATCACTTGTTCATACTACCACCCAATATCTTTTAAAATTTAGTACCTAAAAGTCATATAAAAATTTTTTCAACTGCCCTATATATACCCGGTATATCCTCTTAAATTGTAATTTTTTCTACCTCTATTCAAAGCTAAATTTAAAATTTTATATATTCAACAGAAACTAGGAATACCTCAATTTTATTTTTATATCGATTTGTTGAAACATGTTAATTAACTTTTCAATGTATGTATGTGGAATGGATAAAATGTAAAATTTTTAGGAGCTAGAGAAAAAATAAAAGTTTATTATTAACTATACTGATTTAAAATTTTTCGTTTACCGGTCTAGTTATCGGAATGTGTAATCAGTGTAAAATTCAAGTATGCATGATTTATGATTCCATTCATTACAAGAATGAATAATGCATGTACATTTTTCAATCATATTTTGCTATTAAAAATTGAAAATGGTATTTTGCAGTTTGTCGCAAATTGAAATGCCACCGCTGAGACATAAAAAGTAATTGCTTTTGATTTGAACTTCGTCAATAACAAATTAGGTAACTTGTTTGGCAATTTTAAAACGAATATTTATATATTTATAATATTGCGACTGATCGAATGCTGGTACAAAATTTAATTTTCAAATTGAATTCAATTTCTTCTTTAAAAATATGAATCTGCGACGTGTTTTTATCGATGGAAAATGAAATTCTACTGCGTCATTGAAAATGAAATTATAAAAGTCTTGGAACTTAATTTTCTACGCTGCACTCGTTCATTTATAGGGCAAGAAGTGGGTCAACGAAGAAATATAATAATTCAATTTAATTATTTTTATTTCTGCCTAATGTAGCACACATTTTCAATATTTCAGCGCAATAACATATTTATGTTTATTTTCTCTAAAGGAAATGGTAATAGGGATTTATTGCAACTTCTAAGATGAAAAAACGTAAACGTTAACCTTATGTAGAAAACACTTTATCTTAAAAATAAAGGACTTTCAATTTCAATGTTTACCGCATTTAATTAATGTATTCACTAACGTTAACGCTAAAAGCAACACAAACGAGGTTACATCCACACTTTTCACCGAAACATAACCTCAAAAGATACAGAACGTGTGACGTTAAACGCTCGCTATTCCATTGCACATAACGTGTATCCTTATTCATATAACGTGAACCTTATTAATACGCATGCGCACTCGGGCTGTCACGTGACTTTAAAGTGCACGTTATTTTTGCGTTGAAGCTGCAATAACTCTCTAATAAATTTGTTGCCTTCCGTTACCTTTAGGTAAGGAAGGTATTGTGTTTGGTCAAAAAAATCAGTGGGTCGTTTTAATAAATAAGCACGTTTTGGGTCCCTAGAATACGATATTACTAATATTACGATGATGTATCTCTCTCTTCGAGCGTGTGTGTGAGTGACAAAATTTTCGATAACTCCAATACTACAATTCTAAAAATTATAATTCTTTCGTATTCCTCTTCTTTACATCCATATGAAGAGCTAATTAGATTTTGGTTTTGGTCAACCGAAAGTTCTTAACAGTTTTCCTTTAAAAAACACAGTTGAATATATATTTTTTAACATTTTATGTGATTATCTATATATATATATATATCTATGTGAAAGAATATCGTATTGTCTATACGGTTTGATTATATATTTTCCTTCATTTTCAATAGAGTTATAGAATTATTATAAAGAGGGAACTTTCATAAATCAGCAAGCTTTGCTGTAATCATGGATCAGCTGATATATTCAAATAATTCTAATTGACAGATGTCAGTGTCAAGTGCAATAGGGTTGTTGCAAGAATCTGATGTGGCCAACACAAAACCTCCCGCTTTTAATTTTTATTAATTTAAATACATACCTACCTATTAACTAATGCTGCAAACTGTTCCATTGCATATAACTATTGCTTTATTTAGTATTTTCTCTTTAAAATGTCACTATTATTTATTTGAAGTGATTAGTTTGACAGTGACATTCACCTGTCAGTTACACTAATTTGAAATATGAACTGTTTAACAAAGGAATTGTATGTATCTTAAGCTTCGGGATTTATGAAAAAAATTGATTTTTAAATTTATCTGTATGTATTCCTGTATAGAAAATTTAATAATCTTTACTTTTCATAATGACATAAAATGTGAAAAAATGGCATTTAATGGTATTTTTTGAAGAAAAACCATTATGAGCTTCAGGTAAAGTGCCATTTCCGGTTATTCGATTTTCACCAAAATCTAATGGTTCCTTTCCATATTAGAATAGAATAGAAATACAAGGTTTCAGAATTTTCCGAATGATAGTATTTGAGTTAACACAAAATCCATACACACACACACATGCAGAGACAATATCGTGTAAATGTTAAAATTGGATTCTAGGGACCTTAAAACGTGGTTATTTATTAAAATACCGATATGTGATTTTTAGCACGATCCCTATACCTCCCTTACCAAGGGTAGTGGGAGGTAAAAATATAAATAAATAATATTCAACGAAACAGACCACTTTTACCTATATTAAACCAAATCTAGAGAACTCAAAACATTGAAAACAAACAATATTGTTAATTTATTACAGCAAATAAGAAGAAATAACAACCCCTGAGTATATAAGTGTGGTTTCATATTTATGAGAAAGTATACAGACAGAAAATTATTGCTGCAATATAATTTTATCTACCAAATGACACAGAAAGAATAGCTAATAATGAAGTGTCTCCTTTGCAAAATGAGCACTTAGTTCAACGTGTATATTTTATCGTTAGTAATTTAATATTAATCCAGTACCAATGGCCGTTTTAAGTATTATTTCCGTAGACTTTCATTTGAAATTTATCTCCATCACAAACTTCTTTTCTTATAGAATAATTCATCAAGTGGAAATGAATCTCAGTAAAGCGAAATTCCTTCGAATGTGACGTCAGGGGAGAAAAACAAGTTTGATTTAATTAAAGAATGGAAGACGTACAATTTTTCCCATCATTTTCCTCACCGTAATATTTAATTAATTTTCGAGTATTAAAAGCTTCGTTGGGTTTTTTCAGTTTAAAATTAATAAATGAACGAATCATTATTTTCTCATTAATGAATCCAGACTTTGATTTATTAATTTTATTTGAGTTTTACTGAAAAGTATCGAAAAACAAATAAAAAGCATTTTTTGTAATTATAACCGTTCTTTACAAAGTTTCAAATTTAATGAACAAAGCGAAGAGGTACGCACTTCTTGACTGATTCAAATTCACAATAAATTGCTTTTCTACATCTGTAATATAACAAAAGAAAGAAAAAATCTGTTGTGGCCAGCACAAAACCTTCCGTCATTATTTCGATGTATTTTGTACAAATCCGATACCAAAAGTTCCTTGGAAAAGATTCTATATATCCTGTAAAATTGTAACAAGAACACACTATTTTTTTACAAATTCCATATTGCAAGTTCCTTTGGGAAGATTCTATAAATCCAATATTATTATAACACGAATGTAAATTGCACTTCACACTTTCTCATTGCTATCCAACGCATCTTCACACAGTTCTTCCTCTCTCAAATATTCTGCTACACAGTCCTTCCATCTTCTCTTTGGCCTTCCTCCTACTCCCGGCATTGAAACTGCAAGTCACTTGCGAGGGACACTCTGTCACTTATGTTACTTTCTGATCCTATACTTTCCACTTTGGTTTTGCACTTGACACTGACATCTGTCAATTAGAATTTTTTGAATATATCTGCTGTTTCCATAATTTTTGCAAAGTTGACTGATTTTTGAAAGATAACCGCTCTTAATCTCTCTATAACTCTATATCTATTGAATATGAAGGAAAATGTATAATCAAATCGTAAAGGGAATAAGATTTTCTTTCATATTAATGATCATAAAATGTCGAAAATTGATATTTAACTGCGTTTTTTTCCAGAAAAACTGTTAAAAACTTCAAATAAGGGCACTCCCGGTTGACCAATTATAACCAAAATCTAATCAGCTCTTCATATGGTTGTAAAGAAGAGGAATACGAAAGAATCATAATTTTTAGAATTGTAGTTTTGGAGTTATCGTCGGAGAAAAATTTGTCACACACACACGGACACACACACAGACACACACACGGACACACACACATACAGACATCAATGTAAAATTAGTAAAATCGTATTCTAGGGATCTTAAAGCGTGCTTATTCATTAAAAGCTCACCACCGAATTTTTTGACCAAAGACAATACCTTCCCTACCTAAAGGTGACTGAAGGTAAAAACACTCGCCATGTTTCATAAGATTTCGGCATTTGAATCAACCTTTCGGTCATCATCAGATGTCGACCGTGCCCAGCTATTAACCACAGACTCGTTTCGCTGTTATTGCAGCTCATCAGTGTGGTGTAACTGTCGTTTCTTTGCAGAGACAATACACCAACTAATTCTTTATTGATGTATTTTGATTCGGAATAGAAATAGGACCTATATTTAATAAATAAAAATAAATAAATATATCATCACGGCATATTACCCATTTCTGGGTGTGCCAGTATCTACAACACATGTAGCATCGGTAATGATGACGATATATAATGACATTTATTACTCAAAATGACCTGAAGAACAAGCTGTTAAAGTTTATTAAACTCAATAAAGATCACCCTGTATTTATAATTTAATTAACTTAATACCTCCCCAAGAAAATATTTTATTCTAGTCTAGATAAAAATCCTGATAAACCTTCCTTTTGCTAGCAAATTTACGAGATTTATAAAACCCCAATTTTCTCTTTTATCTTCTTACTAAGCCCTCTCAGCATCCTAGCTTATGCTTGACTTATTTAGCTGTGAGATAGCGTCATTCGCTAAGGATTAGCGCCAACGCTGACACACACTACAACATGGTGTTGTATTCTATATCGTGCGATTCCTGCATGTTGTTGTAAATTCCACATTAGTGCAAGATGAACTCCTGCTGCACTATCTAATAGGAGATTGAATATTTTATGCGACACGATAACCCAGTAACTGATTTGATAGCTGATGGCTTAATGAAATTGGATAGAGCTGAATAATGTAGAAAACTCAGAAACTCAGATAGGTTGCTATTTCGGGAAAATTTATTTCGTGGAAAATAAATTATTCTATACAAGGGCAGTTCGAATTGGTACCCTGCAACTTTTGGAGCGAAACTACGAGAATAAAAATCTGTTGTAGCCAGCGAAGCCAGCGCAATACCTCTCGCCATTTCCACTTTATGTTATATAATATTGTATTGCATTTCGCTATCGAACCGTCGTTTTATAACAAAAAAAATTACAAAATGTTACCCAAAAATTCTATTTTTCATTGTATGAGGAAGTTCCTAAATGTCAGAGATTCTTCCAGTTCATTAACAAGATTGGCGGCATAATTTTAAATATTTAATTAATAAAACAATAATAAAGATTAAATGTACTTCCCAGAAAAAGCTATCAGAATGTCACTAAAACTGTTGATTTTTGATACTGACATCTGTCATTTACAAAGTATGTGATAAACATTACTATGTTATAAACATATGAATTTGTCAACTGGTTTCCTTAGTGTAGTTTAGCCTTTGCGATGTATTACACCCGATTATTCTATATATTATAATGCCTTTATCTGTAAATCTATGCAAGATGTAATATAAATTTTAAGTTTATTAGATGGAGAATTTTATGATTTGTAATAACAAAAATTTCCAAAAAATTACCTATATTTAGAATATTTTTTTTAAGAAACTACTATTTCCTGTTGTCCAATTGTTACCAAAAGCTTTTTAGCTCTTCCCAGGAATGTCGGATTAAGGAATTCATAGTTAAACAGGTCTTAAGTCTTATAGTTTTTGAGGAATCGTCCTTCCAACATTCAGACATATATACTTACACACATCCACACACACACAGACATAATTTTAAAAATGTTATAATCGGATTCTAGGGACCTTAAATCGTGTTTATTCAGTAAAATCTGGATATGCTATTTTTAGCATGAATCCAATACCTCTCTTGGCGAGAAGTAAAAAACCTAACTTCGCGTAGGCTCTGAACAAATAAACTTATGTCTTATTTAAAAGTATTTAATAAATGTCAATTCAGGCCTATTCTGTAACTTCTGGGCAATCATCTCGTCCTGTCAACTGTATATTCGATTATTTTCGGACCTCATGTTGTGTAACTACTGATTATACTACGTCGTCAACGGTATATTTGCTTATCAATACATACGGTACCTAAGTAAAATTCTTAAATGCCATTGGCTAAATTAAATATGAATTATATAATCAAATCCATGAAAGCGATAGTTTTGAATGTAGTTAACTACAGAAACAATACAATGAAAGAATAGAGAAGAATTAATTAAATTATTAATTTTTTATAGAAAAACTAAATTGAAGGTTCTTTCATTTCAATTCGGAATATCTAAGTCGTTAATTCTACGTTATTTAAAGATCAGAGTAGATATTTAATTTTAGTTTGAGAGTAGTTCGCTTTGACTGTTGATTAAAAAAGTTTATTTAACCAAAAACTTTACAGACTCATTCATTTCTAAAGAACTTTACTACAAACTTGAATTTCTCTTCCATTAAAATCTAAATCTTCTTGCTCCGATTCACTAATTTCGTTTTAAATTTCATTTCTTACCTGAAAATTGAAAAGAAATGAAATTAATTTCTTAAAAATTTAAATTCTCTGCTAACTAATAGAATTTAACATACCGTTTAACATGAGAGAACAGTTTTTCTTGCGCAAAAATGGCCTATTAAGTTTAATCAAAAATGCTTCAAATAAAATTCAATAATCATTTTTTATTACGCTAACCGAGCAAAACAAATTTAAAATTTAATATGCCACTTGCCATGTTTTTCATTGTTTCTGATGGTCCGCTTGATACGTGTTTCCTTGATTAATCCGCTAGATGCGCTACGTGAGAACGACCCTACCACAGCAAACTATTTTTACATAAAATATAAAAAATGAAATGCATAATGAATTTATTTTTAATATAAATTTATACATTTAATGGAAACCTGAATCAATACATTGTTAGAATTTAAAATTGAAAAAATTAAATAAATTGATAGAACCGTACGCTTCCAGATTTCCATTCGGTAATAACATCTTCTTCCCGAAAATGTTTTCGACAAACAACATCATTCAATCTTAATTCGCGATCATTTCTACTAATTGCACATTGCCATTTTTTAAAAAGTGATATATCGAGTGGAGCAGCAAACAGATATTATTTTTCAGTAGATTTCTTGTAACCGGTTTCACATCCAGGAATGAAACATTTTCTATTTAATTTTCTTTTCATTTTGCATTAATTGCAATATCTTTCAACAAAATATTTATATTACATTACATATAATACGAATATGTACTTCAAAACCTGTTTGAGTTACCTTTCTACCGTGAGTATTTTTTCACGTGAAACATTGGGTTCGTCATCTCCATGGTTACGACTTGATATTTGATTGACAGCAATATATTGGCCTGTCCTATTTAAAATTAAACATAGGGAACGAATCTGACAGGAGTATTATATTTAAATATTGTAAAAAAATTAGCCGAGTCAGAAAACCATATTTTGGCACAAGGTGCACACAGTATTTTCTACATCTAAATTTAATGTTTAGAAAATAGGAACAGGTATAATTATTTAAACAAAATTAACCTCTAATGACATCTTGTCAGTATGACAGATAACCGTTGAAGTTTCCTATAAGTTATGATTTGACATTTGATTGACAGCAATATATTTGCATGTCTCATTAAAAATGGCACATGGGGTATGAATTTGACAGAAGTATTATATTTAAATATTGTAAGAAATTTAGCCGAGTCAGAAAACCACTCAGGCACAAGGTGCATACTATATATTTTCTACAATAAATTTAATTTAGAAAGCAGGTATAATTATTTAAACAAAATTAACCTCTACTGACGTCTTATCAAATGTCAAATTCGTTCCCTATGTTTCATTTTAAATGGAACGGGCCAATACATTGTTGTCAATCAAATGTCAATTCGTAACCATGGATATTACAAACGGTATAAGATATAACATGTAAAATTTTCAAAATGACATGCAAATGACAGGTGTCGTTATCACGTTGCGCCTCTAGCGGAAAAAACGAGGAAACACGCATCGCTTTGGACCATCGTTTTGTGCAGAGTAGCACAACCAGTATATTTTAAATCGTGATCACGAGTGAAATTTAAATATATGTATAATCTTTTACAAGAAACTTTCTGTATGGAATTTGTACAAAATACATAAAAATGAGATTTAACGTGATAACATAGGACAATTAGAAAATTATCCTCTCTTATTTTCGATTTATTTTTAGACATCTGAATCAAATAGGCTATTCCACGATATTTTTTATTTTTTTTTTTCTTGAAGTACATAAAAATATAAGACCACATGTGAAAGTCCGAGTTAAAAATTCTTCCAAATAAGCGAGATATTAAGGTCCGAATTTTAAATTATCTCTGTGACGTAGGTAATGTGGATATACCAGAAGTAAACAAACAGTGGTTCACAAGCCACGAAAAAATGTTAACCAAATTACAAAATAATGTATATTTAAATTGTAATATTATAATTCATTATTAGAGACATAAAATAAATTATTATACTTAATTTATTTCACTTTTTTTTCTCATTTTATAAAAACAAAGAAATTAAAACGTCACCCGAACAGCAACCGAACAGATCCGACACACTCGAAGAAGTATATTCTTAGTTAGGGCGGGGCTTCTCATAATCGGAGGTCATACTTGGATCCTATTTGCTCAAACACTCGTGCACATGTCCTGCACATAGACAAGGAAAGATATATACTAGACCGAGTTTACAATGTTAGGAGTTTGTGCCAAATAGAATCGATGGGCGCCATAAAGAGACGCTAATAGAAAGGCGGTAAATTTAAAAATAGTAAAAATATGTTTTCTGAAACTAACAAAATAGAGACATATGTATACCGTAAAGGCTGAAAACAATCAAATTCAATAATAAAATATATTTGTACATGAAACAAGTAGCGAAACAAGCTTTGTAAACCAATACTAACCAAAGAAATAAACTTGAAAACTCTCACTAACAGAAATGACAGATTGCTGGGCTGCCAACATAAATAAATAAAATTCAGTACAACTGAAGAAAATATTTATTATAATTATTGTAAAAATAATGTAAATTAAATATTGTTCGTTCTTTGTATTGGGCGACTGAGCTTTATTATTTTGAAATGAAGAAATGATGTAAAATACGTAATTTAAGTTACTGCATAGTTACTTTTTTTCATTATGTTGTAGAATTTACACTAGAATTAGCGTCTCGATATTTGTTCAATTCGGCACAAAGCTGGACATTGCCGCCATGATGGAAGCTCGGTCTAGTATATATCTTTCTTTGTCTATGGTCCTGCATCATCAAAAACAAAACTCCCGTGTCTTCTAGAAGAAATAATTTATAATAAAAGAAATATGGATTTCCTTATCCTTTAACTATTATCGTTCATATTTTCAATAAACTTTTACTATTTTTGATTACTGTGGAATAGCCTATTTAAAAGCACGGGCGGCATTGTATTAGGCAAAAAGTAAATTATTTAAAACAATTAACATATTTTCAATTAATATGTCAAAAATAAAACATTGATAAATGATTTTGTATCTCACAGTTGACCTATCTTACTTTTGCTAATGACAAAAAGTCTAATAATAAATGTTGGATATGTAAAAAAGCGATAAATATCCTTTTTGTGTGTGAGTTCGGATGCAGACGAAGCGTCGTTCCGGCGTCGGACAAGGTTGTCAGAGCAGATGAAAATGAATGTGCTGAGGTCATCCCGACGTCGCTGATTGCCCTGCCGTCGCGGGAAGAATTATGTGCGCGACTCACCTCAAGGTCCGCGCCTAAAGATTAGATTTATGTCGCTCCAACTAATGAAATTGTCCATTTCATGAGAACTTAATCCATTATGAGAAATACATGCGGATTACCATCGCTCGTATGAGTAGCGAGTAGCACAATTGCGAGATTCGAATTGCTAACTACATACTACATCGGATTGTACGGAAATTATTAATGATTTATTTGGCACATTCTAGCTACAATCGGAATTACATTGTTGCTGTTTTGTATTATTTCTTTATATTAATCGACTTTGACTTTAGTTAGTATATACGAGTATATAAATTCAAAGTTAATCAAGTATGCTAGTCTGCAGTTAATTAGATTAGCTAGAAGAAATATTAATACGTGTTGTAGTGTATCGTGCGAGCGTACCGTATCGACGCCACTGGAAGGGCGAGTCCGAACGTGTCGCATACGCGCCCTCGTATAGTATAGAAGCTTCAAGAAAGCGATAACGTAATGGGGTCATGCTAAAAAAAAATGTTGCTAATATTTTTATAAAAATAGAATCAATGACACTTATTATCCATATTGCAACATAGAACATCCCAAAATATAATACTTTTCATTCATAATTTACTTAAAAGATATTCGCGCTACTCACACAACGACACTAGTCACACGTACATGAAGGTCACAATGTCACAAACTTCAAACGCGAAATTAAACGTAAAATCAGAGTAAACTAACCAAATATTTCTAAAGCTGTCAGAGAAAAAGTGCGCTCTATTCAATCTTTTTTGTTTCATAAAGACTTATTTATTTCATTAGAGAAATATTATTTTTAATTGCAGGTTTGTGTGCTTGATATATAATTTAATACATAAAAGTGCAATAATTGTATATTTATAATGATAAATCATGGTGAAGAACTGTGCAGTTCCAACTTGTGGAAACAATTTATTTAAAAAAACCCAAAAAAACTATTTATAAACAATCTTAATTTACATTTTGTCCGCCAGAGTGAACTGGAATCGTTCAGATACATGGCGTATGCGCTCACGTGACCTCATTGAGATTTTAAATTGACCCCTATTTTTAAAAAATTATATCTACAAAACAATGCACACAAATGACGTGAAAATATTATTTACGTATACTGTGACCGGTAGACTTCCAGTACAGCTGTGTCAACAAACGACGAGATAAGCTTAAGTAACGTGCTTCTGCAGGCGAATGACGTAAGCGTCGCGTCACATTATTCTAGAACAGTTGTGGAAATATTTTCCATAAATACCGAGCTATATAAGGAAGAAGCAGCGTGGTGCGAACATTGAAGCAGTTTAGTAGACAGTCAGTGAACGCAGTTGAGTTAGTTCAGAGGACTTTGGAGTCTGATACGAGTCTACAACTGACAAACTGCTAACTCCAAATAATTGTATAAAAAGATCCCAATTTACTTACAAGACGGGATTTTAGATTTCTTCAAATTATTAAGGTGACATATTCTACACGTTTTTTATTTTTTGTTCTCCTGTGATTTTTTTGAAAATGAACTAAACAGATTTACGATCTCAGCCGACGATAAATTAAAATATGAAAATCAGTTTCGTTGATTTTACTTCTTACAAAACTATTCTTTATGAAATGAGCAATGCAGCTGATTCTCTTTTTTTGTAGCATATTGTAGCGTGCGAGCGTATCGTGCCAGCGTCGCTGGTCGGACGGGACGCCGCTGATAGAGCGGGCGTGTCCGAAGGTGTCGTAGCGCGACTGGTTGGGAGCTTTGAGAAGACGATAATGTAATTGCCGCTTACAAGAGAGTAAACAACGGTGCGATAAGTATAGTGTACCTGTTGGTGAATGACGTAAGCGTCGCCTCACATTAATCTAGAATAGAATGTTATATAGTGAATACCGGGCTATATAAAGAATAAGCAGCTCATTGCGGGGAAGTTAGTTCAGTAAATACAGTTAGTGGTCAAGTTGAGTTAGATGAGTGGACTTTGAAAGCTGATACGAGTCTACAACCGGCAATCAGTCTGATAAGCGTATCTGAGAAGACAGTCTGACAGAGGAGAGGAGGAGGCAGTCTGAAAAGCAGATGTTTGAGAGAAGAGACAGTTTGAAGAGGAGACAGTTTAGTCTGAAGAGGAAACGGTCTGAAGAGGAGACAGTCTGAGAGGGAAGACAGTCTGAGAGGAAGACAGTGTGAAGGAAGTTGAGTCGGCTTGTACCGTCAAATAAATAATGATATAAATAAACAAATAGTTATATAAATAAGTAGTTCGTGATATAAATAAATAGTGGCGAAACAAATAACAACTGTATTAAGATAAATATTGTTTAAATAAATAATCGTATATTGTTGTCTTTAATAATAATTTTAATTTTAATTAGAGTTTAATATTAGTTTATTCGTAGTGTTTATCTTTTTCTTAAATTATTTCTTGATTAACAATAATAATAATAATAATAATATATCATCACGGCATATTACCCATTTCTGGGTGTGCCACTATCTACAACACATTTAGGCATCGGTAATGATTATATATTTTACTGTGTGGGCGCTTACCAGGCGTCACCTCACGGGCACTCATAGCTGGTGTGGAGAGTGTACCACAGGGGTCACTTTTGTGCCATTTAAAATTGGAAATATTTGGCGTCTGTTAGAATCGAACCCGGTTCCCCCGGGTTCGCGACCAGACACTCAGGCACGCGGCCACGGGACCCCATTTCTTGATTAATAAACCTTTAATTTAATTATTAATAATAACATATTGATTTTTACACTTTACCCGAATAAATAAAACGTTATAATATTTACATAAATAAATAACAAATATAAAACTTACTTAATCCTGCACCTTTCTACCCTCACGGGTGTAAGGCGTACAAATATAAAAATTTTGCTATATCGGTTCGTGAATCTTTATACAACTTTAATGGCATAAATGGCTATTATTTCTAAAATTTATTTGTTCTTATTTACAAGCATGTTATTGAAGTTTTCTTATTTTGCTTCAACATGAACCAATATCCTGAAATGTCATTGGCAGACCAGTAGACCCAGCAGTAGAGAGCAATAAAGTTTTTCTTCAGTTGCAACATCGACAGAGTAAACAAAGAATACAGACGTTTTAATTAAAATATGTCTGTCAATTGAGTTATGATGTAGGAAGAAAATTATAAGCGAAATATAGCGCAGAAATTATGTTATTGACACGAAAAAAATATGTTTTTTCGTTAATGCCGTAAATAAAACTTCTGGAATGACGTTTATTCATATTTTTCATTTAACGTTATTGAAGTATAACATTTTAACTCCTTTTTTCTGACAAATAATTTTGCGCTGATTGGCACTGAAAGTATGATTTTATAAACAGTTAACTACTAGGCAGAGAATGTATGATTTTGTTTTCTTGCAAATAACAATGAAAGTTTTTTAAGTATTGTTTTTACATACATAGCATTGTTGACGACAACAACGTAGGAATCACAATCGATTAATATGTTAGTAAGAGATATAAGAACATTTGTTAACTGCTCGTACGCCTTTTAACACAACATTTTTCATGTTTATTTCCTTTAATTCGTTCAATTTTCATAAATTTTCAAATGAAATTATAAAATCAAATCATGAGATTTTTTCTTTCTGTTAAACAAAACGATGATTTGCGTTGTTTATCTGACAGATCTTACTATACAGTGTCCCACACTCTATCTTCAGTGTAGCAGAGATAGCCAATGTTATTCTTACGGAGGTTTTCTGTACCATGTTGCCAATTTTTCAATGTAATGTAATATTGAAACATTCATAAATTTTCATTGCTATACCAAAATTAGTTAACACTGTACAATTTAAGTTTTATGAGGGTCTCTTATTTACCCAAGGGCTTATTGGAATCACCCGAAATTTATCTGCAGTTCTAAATAGTTTTATTTACAGGGGCGCGAAAAGATGTATTGGAACCGGGGTGTAAAAGACATGCTGAAGCTATTTGTACCTGTAATAAGTAATATTTCAATACACTATTTTAAAACCGCCCGTCATACTAATCGCGATCAAATGCATTAGAGATTAAAATATTATAAATTCAAATTGAAGATTATAAAGAAAGAATAAAGACTTATGAACTATGTAAAATATATGCAGTATTTCTATCAAGCCTAAATATTAGTAAATTATCAAATAAGAAGATATAAATTAAATAAAAAATAATGCTTAATAATTTTAACTCTTTATGAGCTCATTATATAATATGTCGACATAAATAGCATAAAACATAAAAAAAATATTCTTCATCAATATGACATTGAGATAATGTAGGTATCGTAGGGGGAACACAAAAAAATAGGGATTTCAATTCATCATATCTATCTGCTCCAATCTGCAAGTATAGTGTTACAAAAATGCGCTGTAGAAAATATAGTGTTAATTATTTCATGTAGCTCTATATCTTTTCATAGAATGTAAATATGTAACATAGGGAATTTATATTGTTGACGAAGATTGTAAAATGTCCAATGAAGTACAAAAACGTTTTATATTATTTACTTTAAATTGAAGAGTTAAATGTTAATTATTTTAATTTACCTAAGCTTGTTATGTTTTTATACCCTACTTATATTTTGTGTTTGAATTATTTTATATTTTTTGTAAATTGTTAAACTGACCAGTTTATTATTTATTTTTTTTTCTTTTCACCCACCTGTTTAGCTGTTTAGATACACTGAAAGTACACCAGTCATAAATACATTCAATGAATTACCCAGAATATTTCATCTCTTTTTGGGCATATATTTTGCTCTTTCTATCTTGTAGACTAACAGCAGGTAAATTTGGCAACATGGTACTCCATAAGACCCTGTACTGAACATAGAGTGTGGGACACTGTATAGCAACTTTTAATTTTAGTTCCCAAAAATTTCACTAGTGTATCATGCTTTTCTGTGGGCATGCGGGCGCCAAGATTATTTGACGTTTTGATTATCAATATTAAAAACAGTAATAGAGTACAATTATTCTTATTAAAGTCATTTGAAATGAGCACACATACAAAACATTTGAAACCAATTATAAAGAACATCGGTGATGAAAGAAACTTCCTGTTTCAATGAAGACACGTTCTTTAATTTCATCAAAGATACTTTACCAACCACATGTCATATACATGTGTGGAAAATGGAAAAGAGCAACTATTTATTAATACACTCTATAAACAGTACGTTACGTGCTTTGTATTTCATTCTCCGTTTGTCCCTTTCTTCAATGAATTACAAACAAAGTGAAAAAGAAAAAGAGCTGTAAACCACTTCTTTAATGTAGCTGAAGTTTGTAATTACCTGGCAGGTAAAATAAAAACACAATTTACTTTTACTCTTTTACATCTACAAAGGACTACAATATAATCACAAAAAGAAGCTAACTAACCTAACCTAAATAACTTTTTGTTCCTCAAGTAATTCTTCTAATTAACAAAAAATGATGTCCGCAATTTGAGACTTCAGTAGCAGTAAAATATTTACTTTGAAACGTTTCGCAACAGACATGTTAATTTAAAAGCAAAGAAGAGAAAAGTGAATTGAACGTCAGAAGCAGAGAAAGAAGACGCTGAACGCTGAAGGTTAAACTAAACGTTTGGTGTGCTGCGTGGGGAAATTAGACTTAGAACGAAACCGTGCGAGGTAATTTGTACACAACAGGCAACAAAGTTTGCTAAGGATAAACCCAACAGCAGATGCAAATGAGTGCGTAAATATTTTTTGGAAAATTTATCACGTCCGGGATTTAAACTATACTACGTAACAGCGTTTTAAACGCTTGCAAAAAGGGATTATTGTTTATTATAACTTAAAGTACTTAATGCTGCTCATAAAACAAGTATACTTTTACTTCTAGTTCAGAATAACTGTATTCGGCTTTATATGATAAGAATATATTATCATATTTTTAATAATAACATGTCGCTTGTCTCAAGATATATACACATGGCTACCTGAGCCCTTCCCAGCGGGAGGTAGTTTAAATACATTAAAGAGGCAAAGAATACTAGGACGTATTTATTTATTTTTTTGAAGTAATCAAATATTAATTTTCATGAAGTCAATGTTGCGATATTCTTATTGTCATTTGGTAAGATTATTTTGACTAATAAAGCTCATAATGGGCTACTTGCGTGGTACTGAAAATCCAATTTCTATCACTATATTATATACGTAATGTTATTTTGAAAACATATATAAAAATATAAATTATATTTTTAAAAAATATTTGTTTTTTAGTAAATTAAGAAAGAAATTTTTCTGTGACGTCATTATATTTAGCTGGAGAAGGAAACCATGTTTAAAAATGTGACGTATAGATATAAATGGCATGGTGTGCGAGAAAGTTTTAATTTGAATTTGACATTAGTTCATTTTTTTCTCTCTGGTCTCTCAAATACATTAATTACTTCACAAATAAACACATAGGTAGTTACATGTAATTTAAAATATCGATACCAAAAAGACAAACTAAAATACTAACCTCCAAACTATTGTTGAAACGTCAAACAGGAGATCTACATTACAGTATAATTCTTAAGATTGTTTTTCACTATTCTTTCAGAGGTAATTCAGAATTTTACACTCCTTAAGTTTTTAGTTCATGCTCAATCTGCATTCGTTACATCCGTTCTTAGAATTGTTTATTCCAAATGACTTACAGGGGACTTTCTTTGTTCTCTTCTCTAAAAACCCTAAATCATCATTTTTCCCTTCCACGCCATGATGGTATGGACGCGCGGGTAAGCGACGGCGAACGGGCAGAACTGTGTTCATTTTTTAAATATACTATGTGTTAAGACAGTTGTAAGTGGATCGTCAACTCATAGAGTTGTAAGGAGATCGTCAACTCGTAGAGTTGTAACAACATCGTCAACTCGTAAAGTTGTATTAGACGTAGAACTAAGACTCCATGTAGATCTTCGAGAATATAATAAACCATCACTATTTAATAATAACAAATCTTTGCTTGTTCGAACCTACAATTTCAGCTAGGCAACCGAAGAAACCACGAGTCGTTATAGGAAACCTAGCTAATGGGGTCCTATACCATTTTTCTTTTATTTTTTTTTTCCTATAAGAACAGGATAAAATAAGAACTTCAGTGCAAACGCGACTTAAAAATTTTACGTAATAAGCGAGATATGAATTTTTAAAGTTTAAGAATTTGTGCGTGACGTAGCAGGTACTAACAAGTGATCGACAAACAATGGGACAAACTGTTAGTTATACTGGACACAATTTTTTTCATATTTGCATAGCTGAAATGTTTTTATATAAAAACTTATACGTTATATTCACGAAGAAATTATTATTAAGTATAAATAACATAAATAATAAGCATTTAACAAGGATTTCTTCCAGAAACAGAAACAGTTTGACAATATTATTACACAAAGTATGACGACGGATGGCGCTAATGTTTGCCTGTTTTGAAGTTTCAATATTAATTTAATTAATATTATTATTAATTTAATTCATATTACAAATTGATTTAATTATAAATACATGATTATTGTTAATATTACTAGATATTATAATTAAACAAATTCATCAAACACAAAATTGTTAAATGTTTTGTTAGGTTATAGAACAACATGACATTTCATATTCTTTCAAAGGTGACCGCTGCAGATGCGCGAATCTTCTTTTTAAATTCAGGCGACCAATCAAATTCTTAGTACCTAACGCGTCATACCCAATTAATAATCAGCTTCAATCGCTTGTAGTTTGTGACCTAGTTAATATTTAAAGAATTTTTTTTCACTAATACTCATTAATTTATGTATATTTTCGTCTTCTTATTTAAGATAGTTAAAATATGACTATGGTATAGGACCCCATTCTGGTAAGCGTACAGACGTGTAAGTTTACAACATTACTTTTCAGATATGTATAGAGATCAGTGAAAATTATTCACATAAAAACCTTAATACCGTAACGTAGCGGACAAATAATGCACTTTAAACTTTATTACGCAATGATGAAAATGTCGTAACTCTCCTTGAAATTTTTCAATACCTACTTAAAAGTAGAATAATACTCCAGAACGTCGATTGCAGGCTTTCAATACGAAGTCCTACGCAAACAATTTACCTTCATGTACCCACAATTGCACAATTGTTAACCAGGCTCTTAATTACCTTTCATGTGAAGAAGAAAACTTCCACAACAATTGTGGTTTTCCTAGTGCACGCGCTAAATCAATTTCCCGTTTCCTTTTTCGTTCTCGTCTCGTCCATTGCAACTGCAGCTTCAAACTTCAACTTGCAGCTAGGGCACGTCCACGTCTCTCAGAGTGGGTAATTCCCAGCTTTGTATCGTGAAAAGAACTAATTACATGGCGCGGTACAAAGACCTCCAGTTAGCACTCAGCAACGGGGATGTAATTACGGGATTGATATATTAACTGGATTTCAAAGGGAGTATTGTTTGTTGCGATTCAAGGAATAGTCTCAATGTTTTGAGACATGGTAATGCCAATGGATTTCATTTTCTAGCTGAATACGTAAGAAAACAATGGAGTTTGACAGCCAACTGTTTTTATATGCATTAAATATATAATTTAAATTTACGAAATCAAACTTTGTTAATACCTACTAGAGCTATTTGTAATCTACAAATATAGTTTCAAGTATAATAAATTTAACCAGTAATAGAACTCGGGAAGAGCAACAACAAATACTATGGTAAACAGAGAAAAAAATCTGGCCAGCACAAGACCTCTCGTCATTTCCATATTAGGCTATATAAGTATTTTATTGCATTTCGCTTTCGAACCGTCGTTTTATAACAAAAAATTACAGAACTTTACTCAAATATTGTTTTTTATTGTATTTAGCATGTCTTCTGCACACATATAATTCGAATTATATCTATTTTTCATTGTATGAGGAAGCTTCTAAATGTCAGAGATTCTTCCAATTCATTAACCAGATTGGCGGTATTTCTGATGGATATATGCATTTTACCACAATTTTACCTATAATTTCAAATATTTAATTAATAAAACAATAAGAAAAGTTAAATATACTTCCCAGAAAAAGCTAACAGAATGTCACTAACACGGTTGATATTTGACAATGACATGTGTCATGTGTATAAACATTGGAATTTGTCAACTGGTTTCCTTAGTGCCTTAGCCTCTGCGATTAGTTTACTCTATAAATGATAGTGTCTTTATCTCTAAATCTATGCAAGATATAATAAACATTTTAAGTGTATTAGATGGAGAATTTTATGTTCTTCAATATTTAATAAAAAAAAACTCCAAAAAAATTGTATTTAGAAGAATTTTTCTAAGAAACTACTACTTCCGGTTGTTCAATTGTTACCAAAACCTTTTCAGCTTTTCCCAGGAATGTCAGATTGAGGAAACTGCAGTTAAATATTTTTTAAGTCTTATAGTTTTTGAGGAATCGTGTCTACAACATCCAGACATACATACACACACACATACACTCATCCACACACACACACAGACAGACATCATTTTAAAAATGTTATAATCGGATTCTAGGGACCTTAAATCGTGCTTATTCAATTAAATCTGGATATGTGAATTTCAGCATGAATCCAATATCTCTCTTAGCGAGAGTTAAAAAAGGGGATTCATTTATAAGCCAAAGTATGTACAGTATCAGTGTCAACTAAACACGCGCTTACTATACATATAATTCATCATACACCCTTCAGAAACACCGCCAACCTCATCAATGAATTGGATGAATCTCGAACATTTAGAAGAGTAGGAGTTAACTTGGTCATAGAATGAATTGAAAAATAAAGAATAGATGTAATTAATTTTTTTGTGTGTACCATATATGTATAGTCTAATATGAAAATGGCGAGAGGTATTGTGCTGGCACGACAGATTTTTCTACAAAACTTTTTTTTTTATATTAAAAAAATGTTTTTTATATTAAACTGCTGTTCAGGCTATAAGTAATGAGTTATTATAAGACGTGTGTTGTATAAATAAATTAATGTAGAGTACTCGTGTCCGGTTCTTATTGAATCTTTCGTAAATAATCTCTGAAATGTAGAAAAATCATGTGAAACCAGCATGAGTAGATCTAGCAATAAAGCCTGACACGCTGTCGAAACGGCTTGTGTTGTGTAGAGTGCTGGTATTAGCTGTATACATCTTAAAAGTTGAGCGAAGCTGACGTTAATTCGAAGTTTTGTGGATACGCGAGTAACACGTAACCTCCACTTTCATTCGCCATGCAGTGTTGCCCTGACACCCAACACACAGTGATGCCAATAGCTTTTGCAGAGTTCTGTCTCGGAAAACGTGATATGGTGGTTTAGTTGACGCCGACGGGAATTTTTTTTGGTATAGAAAGAAATGCAAGAAAATATGAAATCAAGAGTTTCACCTTTCAGCTTTTTGTAGTGATAACTGCTTATGGGAGGGTAAACCGCAATAGTTATTTATGCAACAAGAGTAAAAAGTATAGTCTTATTGCACGAATAGGAAAGTTTGACTGAACGAGCCGTAGGCGGGTTCGTCAAATCCTGAGTGAAATAAGTGAATTTTTACTTGAGTTGCATAATTTTTTTTTATGTTAGCAATGAAAGTGTGAAAAAAATTGCCGCAAAGTTTCACTGTATCACGCGTTTGCGTTTCACACTTTTATTGTGTTGAAAAAATCTGTTGTGGCCAGCACAAGACCTTCCGTTAATTTGATGTACTTTGTACAAACCCATACCAAAAGTTCATTGGAAAAGATTCTATATATCCAGTATAATTGTAACACGAACATAATACAATTTTTTACAAATTCCATACAGAAAGTTCCTTGGAAAATATTCTATAAATCCAATAAAATTATCACATGAAAATACTCTAAAAATGCGTACATTTACGTAACATTCTCTTCACAATCAAATAATATTACTACCAATATTATATCTCTACCCATTTTTGAATTATTGCCCCAAAAGACAATACAGGGTGTCTCAATAACTTTTTTATTTGAAGAGATACGAGGTTGGTTAGATGAGAAAAATTGTGCCATTTTATGTTAGAAAATTGGTTATGTATACAAAATAAAAATTGTCAGCGGTTCCCAAAATTTGGGACAAAATATATTTTTTATTATCTTATTGGAAAGAGTATTTTTTTCTCTTTCCAATAAGGTAATGTTGTTTATGTACAATTTTTTCAAATAAACGAGTTATTTACGGTTAAAAATAAAAATTTTGTAAACTGTTTAATTAGTTTATTTAACCAAGTAAGCCATAGAAACAATTGATTCTTTGTTTGTTTAACGTTTAATAATTTCTCCCGTTAAGTTCTCTGTGTTCAATAACTTTACAAATGAAGAAAAATTAGATCGTGCTATATGGAAAGTTATATCTAGACACCAGTTACGTAGAACGGTTAGATTTTTGAAAATTTTGAAGTTTTTATCTAAATATGAGGTATATTGACTTCTGGGGCAATAAATCAAAAATGGGTAGAGATATAATCTTATATAAAAAACTTAAAAGTGTATAATTATATGAAAATCAAGTTAGAAAAACATTTACTGACATATATTATTTATATTTGTCATTTTTTATATAGTTATACAATTTTAAGTTTTTTATATAAGATCTGATGATGCTATTGTATTAGCAAAACTAGTCATCGACTATTAAATATATTGTGAAACTATAAACCGTGTATTTTAATATATTAAATTTGAATTAATATTACGAATATCAGTGTAGATGCTATTACGGGATGAAGGTAGTAAATAAATTTCTCATGACGAGTATTTCTGAACGTTTACAAGGTACAAATTCTATATGGCTTATTGCTTAATTTGGGGATATAGCCAACGCTATACATTTTCTCGTTCTCTCTAAACCTAAAATTGCGTGTTGTGTTCATTTACGGTTAGAAACCATGTAGTTAACGTATATTATCGCCTTGTAGCCAACCCTACAATTATATTTATAGCGGGTCTTCATTATCTATTCACAGTTAAATTGTTAAACACATTAGGGTACCGTTTGCTCATGATGTGTTTATTAATTTTATAGTAATTTCTCCCAGAATGTAAATTTGTTTTAAATTTTTAATGTTTGCCTTATATAGCTATAATAAGGGCAAGAAACTGAAAAAAATAACGATTAAAGATTAACCCAAATTGAGAACGTAATGGAGTTCTCCGCTATTATTTTTTAATTTCCTTCTTTTATTTTTATCGTATCGAAATGAAGACTCATTCGATACGCAATTTTTTTGTTGGAAGGTTGATACAAGATTACATTTAGGTACTAAAAATTTTCAAACGTCATAAATCAGAATTGACATAAACTGAATCATTGAATAAATATCAGTGCATTGTTATCAACTACAACATTACACACAAATTTCCCGAAATCAACTCGGTTTAAAAAAGAGGTCTCCCAATATACGAACTCATCTGGGGTGCGCCAAAGATAACTCTATGAAAAGAGAGAGATAATAATAGAGTTATAGGTAAATTATTACTTGTACAGTCCATGCAACAAGTTGGATGACCTCTCGGCAACCTACGCTCCTCTTCGTTCGGATTCATGCTTACGAAAAATATTGGTAGGTCTTATGCTTTATGCTTAGCACTGTACAATATAACTTCTCTTTCTCTTTCACAAAGAATATCTTATGTAGTGTTTGATTATACATTTTCCTTCATATTCGATAGATATAGAGTTAAAGAATTATAAACAGATTAAATATGTAAATAAATATATAATCACGGCATATTACCCATTTCTGGGTGTGCCAGTATCTACAACACATGTAGACATCGGTAATGATGACGATATATTTTGCCGTGTGGGCGCTTACCAGGCGTCACCTCACGGGCACTCATAGCTGGTGTGGAGAGTACACCACAGGGGTCACTTTTATGCCATTTAAAATTGGAAATATTTGGTGTCCGTCGGGATCGAACCCAGTTCCCCCAGGTTCGCGACCAGACACTAATAATAATAATAATAATAATAATAATAATAATAATAATAATAATAATAATAATAATAATTGACAATTGTCAGTGTAAAGTGCAATGGGGATTACACCATTTTTTTTTATAATTTCATCTGAAAGTATTAAGAAAACTAAGACTATTGATGAAAATCCGGTGAAAAAATTCCTATTAATAAGCGAGTTATGGTCTCCAGAATTTTGAAAAGATTGACGTGACGTCACATTTATGTGTTTTTATATCAAACTGTTTTCATCATGGACCTAAATGTTCTTGAAATATATGTTATTTTAAGTTTTATTTACATAAAAATAAATGAATATTATAACACTGTATAAGTCTACATACTTTATAATTACAGGTGTATTCAAATTATTAAATTTAATGCAAGAAATTTATGTTAAAATAAAAACTGTTTGGAAACTGCAGTACAAGAATTTTAGCCCCTCCTTTCGAATTTGAATTTCTTAACTTCCATTGGTAGTAATCCCCACCTCCTAACACGCTATTTGTAATGCATGTATAGGCGGTTTCTCGGTCGCCAATCAAAATATTTTCATATTAGTGTCGAAGCGCTATAACAAAAAACCCTTTATTTCCGAAATATCTCAATTATACCATTTCATTTTTTTATTAATATTCGTTATTCAGCATATACATTCGTATTTTTTACTATTTTCCTTTAATTCAATTGAGCTGTAATCCCCCATTTACATAGTATACACTCGTGTTTTAATTTTATTGGATTTATAGAATCTTTTTCAAGGAATTCTCGGTGTGGGATTTGTAGAATCTTTTCCAAGGAATTTTTGGTATGGAATTTGTACAAAATACATAGAATTGACGGAAGGTAATGTGTTGACCACATCAGAAATTTAAAAAAATAGTATAAAGGACTCATTTTATAAGATTTCGCACTTTTTATTTGAAACACTCGCCAGTCGCCAGGACTCGTTTTCTAAATTTTGACACATGCGAGAGAAAGTCTCATATAAAACTCCTTTCCTAATATACTATTCTCTGTGTACATGTATTTGAAATTCATCTGTTTTGGTTTTGTAAATAATGTACAACTCTAGGCTGATGCGATACATTTCTCATATCCGCTGTCCATAAATCTCTCCTTCGGCTGTCAGATTTCCTCAAAATAAGAGATTTTTTCGATGAACTGAAATAGAAAACGAATTTTGTTTATATTTTTCTTGGAAGTATGGTGTCCCTCGCAAATTGAATTTTTATAAAAATATAATTCTCCGGGGAACGCAGCAAATTTAGGTAGTTTTTATGCTTTTCTGAGCATTTTATCATTTCATATACGTAGGATGTATTTTTTCAATGAAATTATATGAAACAAGAATAGAAGCAGTGGCGGCTCGTGGGAATTTATAGTGGTAGGGCTGTATCAATACAAAAAAATCTGTTGTGGCCAGCACAAGACCTCTCGCCATTTCCATATTAGGCTATATAAGTATTGTATTGCACTTCGCTTTCGAACCGTCGTTTTATAACAAAAAATTACAGAACTTTACCCAAATATTGTTTTTTATTGTATTTAACATGTCTTCTGCACACATATAATTCTAATTATATCTAATTTCATTGTATGAGGAAGTTTCTAAATGTCAGAGATTCTTCCAATTCATTAACCAGATTGGCGGTATTTCTGATGGATATATGTATTTTACCACAATTTTACCTATAATTTCATATATTTAATTAATAAAACGATAAGAAATATTAAATATACTTCCCAGAAAAAGCTATCAGAATGTCACTAAAACTGTTAATATTTGACAATGACATGTGTCATTTACAAACTATGTTATAAACATTGGAATTTGTCAACTGGTTTCCTTAGTGCCTTAGCCTCTGCGATTAGTTTACTCTATAAATTATAGTGTCTTTATCTCTAAATCTATACAAGTTATAATAAAAATTTTAAGTGTATTAGATGGAGCATTTTATGTTCTTCAATAGTTAATAAAAAAAACTCCCAAATAATTATATTTAGAAGAATTTTTCTAAGAAACTACTACTTCCGGTTGTTCAATTGTTACCAAAACCTTTTCAGCTCTTACCAGGAATGTCAGATTGAAGAAACTGCAGTTATATAATTTTTAAGTCTTTATAGTTTTTGAGGAATCGTGTCTACAACATCCAGACATACACACACACACATACACACATACACACATCCACACACAAACACACAGACATCATTTTAAAAATGTTATAATCGGATTCTAGGGATCTTAAATCGTACTTATTCAATAAAATCTGGATATGCGAATTTTAGCATGAATCCAATACCTCTCTTAGCGAGAGGTAAAAATATAAACAGTGAAAAAGTTATATAATACATGGTAGGTACCAATTACTTGTTATTAATTTTTTTGTTGATTCGTCTATTTAAAACTTAAATTATTTTGTTATCTAATGCCTGTAACTATTACATAGGTAGGTTAATTTTGTCAGTTTCATTGTCGTAGTCCTAGTGTACAGACGTGTTAGGTGTATTCTTCTATTGTGGCATTGAGGATGACTTCCTGGTGCTTGGACACAATTTCTGGACACCTGCAGGACTTGAAGTTTACCTAAGATTTAGTTTATTCATGGTAAGATGATATTCTCTTATTTTTGTACTACATTGTTGTACTCTATAGTTCTATAGGTTATAGTTCTCATTACTGGGTATATCAAACATAAAATATAATCAGAAATATTTATTGTGTGATTTGAATATGCAGTGTATCAATAAGTATAAATATTTCCAATTACAATAAATTTAAATAATTTCGTAAGGTCAAACCGGACTAAGCCTCTACAGGAATCTCCTATAAAACGAAGAAAAAAAACCTACAAAAAGGAAATTTTGATTTCAAATACTAATTATAATTTAGAACAATACTATTTTTATAAACGTAAATATAATACTGTACGTAAAGAGTTATAATTATTAACTAAGCGCAATACGTAAAAATATTTATCATATATGTTAACATTTATTATCATTTGTAGCTTTGCATAAGTATTAATGTTTAAGAATAATACAAGAGCAATTTTTAGAACAAAAGTGTCCCTACGACTATAATTCTGATCTATTTTAGGAAAAATAGCAGTCTAAAACTTAATATATTTAATTTTTATTTAATCCAAAATGAAATGCATTATGTTCCGTTATATGTAAAAAATAAACAGTCAAAGTGATAACTTTGTCCCGATTATTTTAAGTTAAAATAATTTTATCGTCAGTAGCTGCAAAGCTGGAGAACTACCAAAAATATAAAAATGCTCATTAAAAAAGTAAACATTAAAGTATTTATAATTTCATGACAAAAAGTCTCTGTATATATAGTTGCTAAACCATAAAAAACATTGAATACCACAAAAATTTGGGTGCGGAAAGCAATATTTATAGCGATTTTGGCATTTTTTCTGAAAAAAATTAGGTTAGATCAAGCACATATATTTCTTTGTTTAAGTACGTATTTACGCTTCCATACGAATAATAATAGTGTTTCAATTAATGTATATTTTGCAGAATTTTGTCTTTTTTCCCTTATTTTCCTTCGTTTTATTAGGTATTGTTTTTGTCAGGATTTTTTTAAAAATGAGTGCGTCAGGTATTGTTTTTGTTAGGATTTTTTAAAACATTTCTTAAAACATGAGTGTGCGTTAGGTATTGTTTTTGTCAGGATTTTTTTTAAATTTCTTAGAAAATGAGTGTGCGTTAGGTATTGTTTTCGTCAGAATTTTTTTAATTACCGACTTTCAATTTGAACGATGTTCGTGTTCTTACGTTTTCATATCATTTTAGGTTAAGTTGCATTTTTCCCTTAAATATCTATTAATAATTACTTTTCTACCCCACTTTTGTGTTTTCATGTGGTATTTTACTGAAAAGTGTACTGTGTCTTAATAATAAGCATATCCAGTGTTCATTACAAAAAACACAACTTTATTATAGGTAAAATTAGGAATTTATTTTTACAAAAAATTATATAAATACCTTTTTGTGCACTCTCATTCTGTCTTTTCTTACTATATTTTAGCTAAAAGAAGACATTACAACAAAAAAATTGCAGTTTCTACAATCCTTGTTAAACTTAACTCCAGCCAAACATTTAAATAATAAACCATTTATTTATGTTTTATAATGAAATATATTTTGATGGATTTCCTTTCGTTTTTCCGCTAGTAACTAATAGACGAGCCATTGAATCTACCAAATTATTCTTGTAATTTATGTTAAATTCTTTTTTGGTTTATATTTTTGTTCCTTACAAGAATTTTCAGCACTTTTTCAATCTGATTGAAGGCCGGAGACTGTGGGGGTTACTAAGCTTATTTTCATATTATGTAATAACCACTCTCGTAGAAAATGCAAGTTATTTGACGTACCGTTTTCATGCATGCAATTAAAATTATCTATTTTGGAATACTTTGTTTAAATTTTCTTTCAACATATCTAGGTATCCATGATTGGTGCAAATGGGGTCCTCCATTATAACGAAAAATTATAAAATATGCAATTTGTACTTAAAGTACTAAGTACTTAATAAATAGCGATTAAGATAAAAAAAACAGTTTTTAATAAATAATTTCCGAGTTATTTAAAATTTGTTGCCAGTGTCACTGTTACGTCACACTATTGCTATATTTTTCTCGCAGCCTACTATAGAGTCTGGTGCGGAGAAAGATAGGAGTATCGCCGTGACGTCATGCTGACATTGAAAATTAAATGCAGTTAAACTAAAAACAATTCAGAAATTTTAATACTACGAATTTTTTCAAAATTAAACGAACTTTCATTTAAAATAAAAAAAAAATAAAGTGTAGGACCCCATTACTATAATTTTCGTACTCCCGCTAACTAAATATACCCCCAAAATTGTTACTTTTAAATGCTTTAAATTTTCTACTTTTAATTATTCTTTATTAAGTTTTCTGGTAACGTAAGTATAATTCATAGATATTAGATAGATTTTAATAGTAACGTAACAGTTAAATACTGCGGTGACAGCATTATATTTTGGGAGTATATTTAGTCAGAGGGAGAACGAAAATTATTAATTATTACTTCTTAAAACTGAATTTCTTCCATGTCCAATATTTTAAATAGGTTGTTCCTCTTGCAGATAATCATGGTGGGTCATAAAAGGATTAGTACGAGTTGCAGGAGGATCTGGACCTTGACGATTTTGCATTTTATTTTGTATTGTTGTGGAGATGTGCCGAGATTCTAATAGTTTTCAGCGAGTCTTCTGGACATGGAGAGGATATCCCAGAAGATATTATGTACTGGTCTTGCTTTAAACATAACCAATATGTATTTTTAAATTGTACACCTTTAGCTATAAGATTTTCCTTAAAAAATAAATACACAAATCCTTCCCAAACATATAGCATTTATTTCAATTCCGATTTATATTTTCATTTTCCATTATGATAACATTCACAGTACACGATATATGCTTATATTTTATGCTTTTATTGTTGCATTCATAGTAGGTATGTATGTATTTTGTATGTATAACACTACTTCGAGAAATATTAATGTATTTTTGAATTTAGGAAAAAGTAGTGCATTTTGATAAAACATAAGGCCGTTTATGATAGATTCAATACACATTTAATAACAAATAATCTAATTTACTATTTATTTCGGAATATAAATCAAATGCAAATATTATCTGGTATTTATTATATTGTATTTTCCTACTCTAGTAAGTTCGTTTTTATTGATTTTTCTATCCCAAATAGATTTTTGATTTAGATTTTTGAATACAGTTGTCAGCACACGTAAAATCCTCCGTCGCAATTCTTAGCATACTTTATAAATTCCGGTGCAGACGCCTTTTTTAAGGGGCTCTAAAAGCCAGTATAATTTATACATTACAAAAATCTGTACCGACGGCTATGGGATCGAGAAATCGAAAAACCAATAATAACGAGCATGCGCAGTAGATTAACTACATTCAGTTGTTAGATAATGATCAAAATGGCAGAGTAGAGTGTCGTTATTTAGACAGATTGTTTTAATTTGTGTTTATTAGTGAATTTCATTGTTCTATTTACTTTGAGATGTGTTTTGATCAAATTCAATGGACAATGGTGCAGTAGAACAAAAAATCCAGCTGATATTTGCAAGGTAAATTGCTTATTACGAAAATTATTGTAGAATATAGTGATATCATACATGGTTCGTACATGTTGTGAAAATAATTTGTTGACCTTGCAAAGTATTCCAAATAGATAAAATCGAATATTCATTTATTTATTTATTTATTTATTTATTATTGTAACAATTTATCTATAAATTACATAAATGGGGGCATAGGTACTCAAAAAATCTTTTATTCTATCTGACACAATTAAATTTTATGTGTTTAGGGTGAAGCATATAATAAATCCGAGAATAAATCATTTTTGTTGAAGTTCTTTATATTGAAAATAATGTTTTTTCCTGATTTTAGACGTGTTTGTTAAATTAATTAATACTGTACGTTATGCAACCATTGACTCCAAACTCTAATTATATTCACTTGATATACAAAGTGATATTAACTACGATGGAATTTAAAAACCCAATAAACATATCAAAAAATTATTTACGAATTAGGATAACAATATTAAATGAAAAGTTTGTCATGATAACAAAATATTCACCTTGGTTTTTGCAAGTTTGGGGCTTTTAAAAATTTTAATCAATCGTTACCCGGCTACCCGTGAGTAATGAATCCTTGTTACTAAACAAACGTTTTACAAACTTAAAACTAACAACCAACCCTCAATTTTACGCACTATCGTGGATAAAAAATATACAGGACTCGTAGAGTCCCTTAATCAGAACTGGTAAATGTAAGAGTGTTCGGAATAGCGATTGGTTCGTTTTTATGTGTAAATAAAGCCAATTTAGAAATTTTTGAAAGGAACAAATAACGTTGTAATTAATAAATAGAAACTGCATATTCGGATAACGTAGGTTCAGATTCGGATTAATGGATCTCTACTGTATATCTATCTATTTATTGTTCAAAACATGTTTACTCATACCAACATGTTCCTGGCGAATTTATTGTTATTTTCATGTTCTTTAATGAAGTTTAATAAATGTTAACACGTTGACTGCCCCATGAGACACATAATGATTCATAAGAAGTTTTCCATACACGTCCCTGAGACATATATGATTCATTTGCCTACCCGTACACTACTTGCTTGTGTGTGTTACTCGCTGCATTCCCGGTACTGTATTGTGTATGGACGTCTAAAGGAAGTAAGGTGTAAGTTTTGTAGGACTCTCATATGATGCTTAAAAGGCACAGTTATTTCATAAAATATTTATGAATTATGTATACAAGGCACAGTTATTTCGAAAATTAAATATTATTCGTTTAATACAACATAATATATAACTATAGAAAATTAAACATTAATGATTTTCATTATAAGATAAAAGTTCCTCATACGCCCATGATATATATATATATGAACACGTACAAAAACAATAGTTAATTTTTGTTTTTTTTATTTTTAGTAGGTAAAATATGATATTCTATATAGATAAAATAAAAATACTACAAAAAAGCAGTAGGACGTGGTGGGCAAAAAAAAATTCTTATGGGGCAGTCAACGTATTAATATGTCATTATGAATTCTTTTTAAGCTTTAAATTTTTAACTAATAATTTCAAAACAGCTAATACAATGAAGCAAATTTGATCATAAATCCATTGTTTAGTAGTGAATTTAATTGTTATTATTACATTGTGTTATGTTTGGAACAAATTCAAATGACAATGGAGCAATAGAACTAAAAGTCCAGCTAATATTTAGAAAATGACGTCACGCTTGGTTAGTACATGTGAAAATAACATTAACTTTCAAATCGAAATAATGTAGTATTTCAAATAAACAAAAATGAATATTTTAATTTTTAAATATAAATAATTAAATTCTATCATAAACCAGCCTTTGGGAATACATTTTATATGTACTACATTATTAATAATTTCATGTTTTCATGCTCTTGTTGGCACGTTCTTAGAATCTTTTATAATTCTATTATTATTATAATTTACCTAAAAAGTATACAGATGTTCATTTATTTCACGTGAAACTTAGCTAGATTTTATACAGGTGATTCACAATTTCGTTCACCTTAAGGTAGGGTTATAGCCAGAATTAAATTACACAGAGCTCATTATTTTTATCAGGGCTGGCCAGCCCCATTCTGGCTACGGTCCTGCTTTATTGGCATATAGTGTTGTATTATTTGCTTTTATTAATAAAATACACTCAATTAATATGAACACTTTTATTTAATAAAGTGGCTACAACCATCCCAAGTTCAATTATCTGTCATATCTTAATAATTAGTTTATATATCCTGAAGCCTATGTTTTAAAAATAAACAATTCCATAATTGATATTTGAAATGTATGTAACTGATAGATACTAATCATGTCGAATTATTGGAGACATTTTAAAAAGAAAATAGTAAATAGATCGATAGTTATGCAAAGGAACTTAATATAATTTGCAGATTAGTAATTATGTAAGTATGTATTTAAATTAATAAAAATTAAATGCAGGGGATTTTGTGTGGCCACATCAGATTTTTATGTTTTAAAATTATTCAAGAAAGATCTTTGTACGCGAAACAATAATGACAGCTGCATTAATAATTATATTTTTATATATTTTATGTAAATAAATACTTACGACTTTTCGTTGTATCAGTCATACTTTAGTACTCGTACTTGTTTATTACGCCACAGATGTAATAAGTGTAATTAGGTTAAAAATACAACTTATACGTGATAGCGCTCATATCAGATTTATTTATTTATAGTTTATCCTATACTATAATGTATTTATTCTAATTTATTTCCTGTCAAAATGATAGTTTTTTTCTAGGACTTAATAGTCACACTATAGCAGTTTGCATTTTAATATTGACATATATTTGTTTAAATAACTATGTTAAAATATTGATCAGAAGTACATATTCATATTAAAAATCTATAACTGTATAAGTCTTAGAAAAACACTATTATATATTCGCAAAAATGTGCAATATATGTAATTGTAACAAATTGTGCAGTACAATTTAATATAATTTAGTACGTATTTCATTATTTATTTATTTCTAAGTCCTCATAGAATAATCTCTTAATATGTAACATAAATAAAAATAAAATGTATTATATAAATGACAAATAAAAAATACAGTAAAATGAATACAAATTTCTCATTTGAAAAACGTATTTTCCCACCCTCAAAATTTGCATTCCAGCAACCAGCAGTTCATCAAAATTCGAACTAACTAGATCATCAAAATTCGATCAATAGGATAGGAACGATATACAGCCTATAAGTAAGCAACCATCAAAATTCGAGCCGAGAGCACCGTAAAGCGATCCAGGGCACGATCGGCGATCTGCAACCTGCATAAAATATTTTAGCCCCAAATTTCCAACCTACTGCACAGCAGATTACATAAGCATGTAGCCTACGACAAAATTTCTAGCTAGCAAAATCCGAGCACCAGCAAGGCTTCTGGTCGACAAAATTCAAAAATCGTGTAAAATCGACGATTTAGAGCCGTACCGGCCGAAAAGTAGCACTTTACTGCCGCTACGAGCATTTTTGAGCTCTCAGACGATTTTTCAACCGATCGCAAAGCATTTACCCACCAAAATTCAGAAATCCATCGACCGAAATGCTGTTGCTAGGCTTCTGGCTGACAACATTTAAAAAATCGTTTAGAATCGGCGATGTACAGCGTGTAGCAAGACTACTAGTCACGAAAACGAGAATTTGTGAGCTCTCTGGCCAAACGGAATGTATTCCCCCACAAAAATTCAAATTTCTGACAATACGGTAGGCCTGGTGATAGAAACATGAATCTCAGGTCTCCCACCACAGATATCTAGCTGTGTATAATACTGGCTGTCTGTTGAATTTACAGTCATTCGTGCAGCGTGAGCGTTGGCTTCCTACCGGTCACTCTTTGTCGTGAAATTACGTAATAACGTCTATATCAAGCTATATACAGGTTTCTAGAATTTTTTTGCTGGCTAGCCCCCAGGAACCAGCGGAGCGATCCGATCCTAGCTCCCAGCAACCCGCCTAGCACCCACGTGCTCGCCTTCGGCTCGTAGCCCAGGTGAGCTCGTGGATGGCTAGGGCGGGTTGCTGGTAGCTAGGGTGGGATGCTCGGCTGGTTCCTGGTGGCTAGTAAGCGGGATTCGAACCTGGAACTTTAGGATAGGAGATTTTTGTTGCTCGTTGTTCTGGTTGTGGATTTATAGGCTGTGAACTGGTTTCTAGGCGGGATATGAACTTAGATCTTTGGATTGCAATTTTTTTATTTTGGAAATAGGGTGTTAGAATGAAATATTATATAGTATTATCGGTATTTATTGGTCATAAATATATTACATAATGGTGTACATAATGCATTGCTATATTTTACAAAGATATTGTTTTAATACATGGATGACAATTATATACATAAATAAATGTATCTTGATCTGTAATACTCTGAAAGATGGTATTTGAAATATAGGTTTGTTTTTAATTATATATATGAGAATATATGATATAAATTCTTTATTATGATTCGTTGAAATATACAAGTAGGGTAACATACATTATTGGCAACAATCGATCGATTAATTGTTGAAAGAACTTATATAAGGATAATTTGTTTTAACAAACAGAAATACTAGAAGATATTAATTATGTATAAGATGATCATATATTTATTTATAACAGAAAATCCTTACAAAGTTTTTCCCTGACATTTTTTGGGTATTGAAAATATATTCTAAGTTTAAAATAATATATTTTATAACTTCAAAATTAATATTTCTCTTGCTATAAACTTTTGGAATTCAAATTCGAAATCGCACATAGCTAAAAGATATATTTTTAAATATGTAAACTAAAGTTTAAACAAAATGAAAAGAAAATTTTGAGATGGTTTTTTTAATTCAGTTGTTAAATATGAAAGTAAAGTTTAAAAAATTTTCAATTATGAAAACAATATATAAAATATATTTGAACTATTAGCTGTTTTTATTTTAAAATGTATCATACATGTAGATGTTAATATATTGATTAACTCTGTGGATTCGAAATATGAGACCCAAAATTTTAGGATCTATATAAATAGGGATAATGTATCAATTTATTAATTTCATATCTTATTTAATACATTTCGAAGTTTAAAATATGCTTTAATTACGTCGGAACTCTTATTACGTCATTCTTACAGGAGGGATAATTATTTTGTGATAGTTTTAAATTAGAAGACTTGGTACTTAGGTGATTTGAAAGCACAATGTGTTTATTATCTTTTTCAACGGTCGTTGAAAAAGTATATGTGTAAAGTATCATTTTCCGCTCTAGATACACAAATAATTATTTTGCAATGTGCGAATATATCGTGAAGTGTATTTTAAATATAATAATACAAATTAGGTTTTTCCTTAACTATGTTTTATTTAGAACGATCAGAGTAGATATTAAATTACAGGTGTGTACTCGTATGTATGTAGGAGATGCAAATGATGGTACAGAAAAATAGAGCTAAGTCCCAATTACTTATACAGTTTCGAGATATTGAATTTTTAAAGTTTTAAATATGTACCGTGTGATTCATACATTGTGCATAGTAAGTTTAAAATTAAATACTTCAAGAACTAAGAGTGATAGCGAATTATCCTAATCTTATTTGTATTTGTAAGATTATTTTCTATATGTATACGTAATTTCAGCACTTTGGAATCGCTGAAAACATTTTCAGTAATGCTTGTTTCAAGACAGGTATATGTCTATTGAAAATAGCAACTTAAAAAAATGAGTGTATGAAAAACTAAAGGAAAAAGCGAGTTGTATTTTCCAAATTTAGTTGTAGAGAGTTATTTCTTATATTTATACAAAATTTCAAAATGTTTAAATCGCTGAATTTTTTTTCAGTAATGTTTATTTCAAAACGTGTACATGTTCATTAAAAATAACAACTTCAAAATTGAATATCACGAAACTAAGAAAAATAGCGTCTCGTACTTTTTAAATTTATATATATATATATATATATATATATATATATATATATATATATATATAATTTCAAACGGTTTCAATCACTGAAAAAATTTCATTAATGTTTACATATTATACGTCGTGTATATGTTTATTGAAAACGGCATATTTGATAATGAATATGAAGAAAAGTAAGAGAAATAGGTACTTGTACTTTCCAAATTTAGGTACAGGGAGTAATTTTCTATAAGTATACTTAATTTCGAAAGGTTTAAATTTTAATTAATGTTTATTTCAAGACATCCATGTTTATTGAAAAGATTAACTTTGAAAGTGAATAACATGAAAACGAAATTTGGATTTTGGCAGTAATTTTCTATATCTATACTTAATTCCAAATGTTTAAATCGCAGAAAAAAATAAGTAATGTTTATTTCAAGACGTGTATATGTTAAATGAAAATAGAAACTTTAGAAATGAATATCACAAAAATTTAGAGATATAGCGACTTGTACTTTTCAAAGTGATATTAAGCAATTTATTTATTGTATGTAGACTTAATTTTAGAATATATGAATCGCTTTTCAGTAATGCTAGTTTTAAGACGAGTGCATCTCTATTGAAAACAGCAAGTTTAAAAATTAATATCTCGTAAACTAAGAGAAATAGCCATTTGCACTTTTTAAATTTGGATATAGGAGATTATTTTGTATATTTGTAATTATTTTACAAATGTATGAATCCCTGAAAAAAATCGATAATGTTTAGACTTAGCTCTGTCGTTTCTTGTACCCTTCAAATAATATGTATGTAATTTTAATATGTGTTTGTGACGTATGTGAACCTATCGGAATACGCTTTGAGATGTTGAAATATAATTATGAAAATGAAAATATGTGAATTGTATATTGACATGATTTTATTCTCTATTATTTAAATATGCTTATACATATGTATGTGTGTCTTCAACATTTGTTCATAAAGTTTTTATTAGTAGAGTAGATGGTTTTTCACGTTAAATGGTTATATCATGTAATACTTTATAGGTGTGAGGTGGTTTTATTTATTTATTTACATAAATTTGATAAATATGACTTGGGGTGTACAAAATCTATCTTGGGGTTGTTTTGGGGTGCGATGCTCTGCAACAGGGTGACCATCTTCAATGCGGTTATCAGGATTCATGAACTGCAACTCTCTCGGGTACCTACTTTTGCAGTATCGTCTGTTTAAGTGTACAGCTTATCTTTCTGCAACAATAGAAAATATACTCGAAAGTAATAAATATAAATTAGTGGTTAATGGTCATAGAAAATAATATGATTTTATTTGTAGATTATGAAGAATTATTTCAAGTAAATATAATTATTTAAAAATATATATTAATGCCAAAGAAAGTGCGAGAAATTCAATATTACAAAAGAACGAATAAATATTTCAATCGATCAATTATAGATTTTAAAAAGTATTTTAATAATGAGGTATAAGTTACGTAATTTTACCAATAAAAAAAATGACGTCACCGTTTGTTGTATTATCGTACACATTCATAATTACGTATATATGGAACAAAATATATGTAGTAAAATATATAGGACATAAAATGATATGATAAATTGTATATAGGGTGAACACAATTCGTGATATAGATGTTTAACATTAGAAAACATTTTTTTTTCAAATGTCTGTGCCGTAAAACTATATGGGGTGCTTTATACATAGTATTTACAGAATAAAAGGTTAGAAGATTGTATATGGTACAAATATTAAATATTTATAAATATATATTAGTTTTATTTATTAATTAATAATTAAACTATTTCCGATATAATATAAACAATTATTTAAATATATCTATACTAGAATAATCCCTCCAAATTAATGGTTAATATATAGAATAAAAAATACAACTATAGAGTATTATAAAAGTAAAAAAAAACTCACTTCGAATAAATGAAATCTATGGATGTAACTCCTAACGTCCTCTCCAAGCACCAGGAAGTTATCGTCGTGGTCACGGTACACCAGCACACTACACACACGTCTTTACACCAGCACTGTAACAAACAAACTGAAAGAATTAATACATGTAATAGTTAGGGTGTTAAATAATTTACCCCCTAGAAATGGAAGTCAACAATTAAATAATTAGTCATTATAAATAATAATTGCTTCTTATGTATTATGTAATTCGTTCATGGTGTTTTGAATTTTATGAAGGTAGAAATAGCGCGAAAATTTTTTGAGTACCTACATAAAATACACAATTACATTTTTTTTATTATTATAACATTTTATTAACTATGTGTGTTCTTTTCAGATGCAGCTGCGTGAAAATCCGATATCCTGGTGTTGCAGACTTAGCGACTTGGAGTCCCGACATTGTAATCGGAAGCACTCAACAACGGTGAGTTCCATTGTATTGCAGTAGATATTCCTTGTAATCTCGCCCATGGGGACTAACAACTAGCTGTTAAATCTTTATTTTGACGAAAACGACCCCTATAAAATTAAATTAAACAATATAGGTAACCCACTAAAATTCGGATCACCCTGTATTGAAATAAAATGTAAAAAAAAAAATGGTAACTATGTATGTAAAAATGGTAAATATTCAGTAGCCCACTAAAATGCGACCACCTTTATTTAAAAGAAAAGTATCATTTTCCCTTAATTCCCTTAAGGCCTTAGTTTCAAAAATAGAAATTTTTATTTATAATGGAAATTGACAATATTTTTTGACTTTGACGGTCTATAACTAATGAATGGTGTAAGTTACATTGACGGGCGTTGCGCCATTCGATTTTATTGACTTTTTTACATATGTTTACCATTTTGAATAATCGTGTCCAGCTAGTATAATAAGAGTAATCGAAAATAAAAAAAATGGTATCTTTAAATATTCAGTTGCCCACTAAAAATCCAACCATCCTATATTTAAATGAAAAGTATCATTTTCCCTTAATTCAGGCACGCTGATTACGAGAAAAATATTGAAAAAAATCTCTAGGCCTTAGTTTCCAAAATAGAAATTTTTATTTTTAATGGAAATTGACAATATTTTTTGACTTTGACGGTCTATAACTAATGAATGGTGTAAGTTACATTGACGGGCGTTGCGCCATTCGATTTTATTGACCTTTTTACATATGTTTACCATTTTGAATAATCGTGTCCAGCTAGTATAGTAAGAGTAATCGAAAATAAAAAAAATGGTATCTTTAAATATTCAGTTGCCCACTAAAAATCCAACCATCCTATATTTAAATGAAAAGTATCATTTTCCCTTAATTCAGGCACGCTGATTACGGGAAAAATATTGAAAAAAATCCCTAGGCCTTAGTTTCCAATACAGAAATTTTTATTTTTAATGGAAATTGACAATATTTTTTAACTTTAACGGTCTATAACTAATGAATGGTGTAAGTTACATTGACGGGCGTTGCGCCATTCGATTCTATTGACTTTTCTACATATGTTTACCAATTTTGAATAATCGTGTCCAGCTAGTATAGTAAGAGTAATCAACAATTTAAAAAAATGGTATCTTTAAATATTCAGTTGCCCTCTAAAAATCCAACCATCCTGTATTTAAATGAAAAGTATCATTTTCCCTTAATTCAGGCACGCTGATTACGGGAAAAATATTGAAAAAATTCTCTAGGCCTTAATTTCCGAAGTAGAAATTTTTATTTTTAATGGAAATTGACAATATTTTTTGACTTTAACGGTCTATAACTAATGAATGATGTAAGTTACATTGACGGGCGTTGCTCCATTCATTTCTATGAACTTTTATACTAAAATTGAATAATCGTGTTCAGCTAGTATAGTAAGAGTAAGCAAAAAAGAAATAGCTAAATGTCTATGGTATATATCAAGTTTAAAATGAAATTATTGAAAAACTAAGTGAAACAGTTGTTTTCTACAGGTACTGCTGCAGGAATTCGAATTGCTGAAAAAAAATTCAGTCATGTTTGTTTCAAGACAGCTAAATGTCTATTATGTATACCACGATAAAAGTAAAATAAATTAAAAATTAAGTGAGATAGCTATTTGCATTTTTCAAATTTGGGTTCAGAGGTTTTTTTCAAACATGTATACATAGTTTCAGAAATTTAAATCACCGGATACGGAGTTAAATTTCAGTAAGAAATATTTGAACTTAGTTTTTTGTTTTTCTGTACTTTTTAAATAGTATGTATGTATGTATGGTATGCGAATTTCTTATATAATGAACTGTAAAATATATGAAAATGAAGATATATGTTTACATAAGGATAACTTTTATTTATTTATGTATTTACATAAATCTTATAAATAAGTCTTGAGGGGCACCAATACATGTTGGGGTGTCTTCAGTGTGATGCTCTGCAAAATGATCATCTCCTACGCTGATATCGGGATAGATATTCTTCTGCAACGCACTCACATCCTTACGGCTCGGCCAGGACTGTAATTCATCTCTATTACATGTTTCCGTATAACAATAAAAATATAATCGAAATAATATTTGGATTATTGATTACAGATGGATATGGATGGACTTAGAACTGTTTCAATCGTTTGTAATTATTAAAAATAAAATACCTAATATGAAAATGAAATTATGAAAACTTACACTTACGTGAGAAATTCAGTATAATTTTTAATTATTTAAATATAAAATATTTGTAGTAAAATATATAGTATGTCGAATAATATGTGATATTTGTGTATGGTAGTAACACTATAAATAATTCTAAATTAATTCAAATTCTTTTCCACACATCAACAATTATAATTCAAATATAAAGTGTATATATACCGAGAGTATTTTTTAACGTGATACATTGGGTTTGTCATATCCATGGTTGCGACTTGACATTTGATTGGCAGCAATGTATTTGCCCGTTCCATTTAAAATGAAACATAGGGAACGAATTTGACATTTGATAAGACGTCAATAGAGGTTAATATTGTTTAAATAATTATACCTGCATTCTAAATTAAAATTAGTTGTAGAAAATATATAGTGTGTACCTTGTGCCCGAGTGGTTTTCTGACGGCTAAATTGAATATTTAATACAATTATAATACTTCTGTCAAATTCATTCCCCATGTGTCATTTTAAATGAGACAGACAAATACATTGCTGTCAATCAAATGTCAAATCATAACTTATAGGAAAATTCAACGGTTATCTGTCATATTGACAAGATGTCATTAGAGGTTAATTTTGCTTATATAATTATACGTGTTTTCTAAAAATGAAATTTAGATGTAGAAAAAATACTGTGTGCACCTTGTGCCCGAAATATGTTTAGTGCTCTCGAGTGGTTTTCTGACCGCTAAATTTCTTACAATATTTAAATATAATACTTCTGTCAGATTCGTTCCCTATGTTTCATTTTAAATGGAACGGACAAATACATTGCTGTCAATCAAATATCAAGTCGTAACCATGGATATGACAAACCCAATGTTTCATGTTAAAAAATACTGACGGTATACAGGGAATTTATTTTAACATGCAACATATGGTCAATCACTTCCATGGTTACTCACTTTTGTCAAAAAATGACAGCAATGTAATATTTGTCCATTTTAAAATGCAAAATTTGTTTTTTGTATTATCGAAACTAATTTCTACATACTTTTAAGAAAAAATCAAAATATGAATGTTGCACATCTTAACAAACTTCAACTTACTAAAATTCATAACTTTCATGCAATAAATGATAAAAAAAATATCCCCATTCACACTCTGGCAATATTCTAGTCGGTCGTAATAAGAATTGACACCATTTGTGATGTGTTTTGGAGGTATCTCCTGTGCTGCAATACTGTTTATAATGTTGCATTTTAAAATGGACAAATATTACATTGCTGTAATTTTTTGACAATAGTGAGTAATCATGGAAGTGACGAACCATAATGTTGCATTTTAAAATAAATTCTCTGTATATATATATCCGAAATAGTCTTTAGAAATAATGGCTGACATACCTAATAATGGTTACTAAAAGTAATTTAAAAATGAAAAAAAAAAATACTTGCTATGAATAAATTATTTCCGTAAGTATAAGTCCCAAGTCTTAAAGATTTCCAAAAGTCCTCTCCAGGCAATAGGAAGTCGTTCTCGAAGGCACAGTACACGAGCACACCACACGTCTGTTCACTAGCACCATAACAATGAAACTGACAAAATTGATCTATGTAACAGTAAGGCATTAGACAATAATAAAAAATAAAAAAATAGTAGTCAACAATCAAAATAATGAGTATAAATTATAATTGATGTCTAGGTATTACATAATTTTGTAGTCTCTCGTACGATTTTTTTTAATTTAGTATTTGTAAACAACGTCTATGGATTACACTCGAAATATAATTTATGAACTTTAGGGTTGATAGAAAGGATGCTATTCATTGTTGAAAAAAAATAAGTTAGGGACCTTTTCAAATTTTAAAATCAGGGGGTTGTTTTCTGTATGTATACTAAGTTTCAGGAATTCGAACTACTGAAAAAAAAAGGATTCAGTTAATTTTTTTTGTTTCAAGATAGGTAAATTTCTTTTGTGTATACTATGATAAAAATGAAATAATTTAAAAACTAAGTGAGATAGGGACTTGCAGTTTTCAAATTTTAAAATCAGGGGGTTGTTTTCTGTATGTATACTAAGTTTCAGGAATTCGAACTACTGAAAAAAAAGGACTCAGTTAATTTTTTTTGTTTCAAGATACGTAAATTTCTTTTGTGTATACTATGATAAAAATGAAATAATTTAAAAACTAAGTGAGATAGGGACTTGCAGTTTTCAAATTTGAATTCACGGGGTTATTTTCTGTATGTATACTAAGTTTCAGGAATTCGAATTGTTAAAAAAAAAATAATTCGTTATATTTCTTCAATATAGGTCTTTTGTGTATACCATGATAAAAATAAAATTATTTAAAAACTAATGGCCGATTTCACCACCGATTCCTAAAATTTAAGTAATGCCTATGTATCCGATGTGCACCACATGGGCATTACCTAGCAAAATTTCGTTTTCACCAAACGCTAAGCATTGCCTAACGTTTGACAGCTGACACTTTGAAATGAAAATTGTACAAGTTTATTGAATATTTTGATAATTATAACGAAGAAATAGAAAGACATGTACAAGATGGAAAAGAAAGAACAAATTATTTTAAATCCTAAGATGAAAAATGGTTTTTAAAAGATTTCCTTTTAAATAAAAGACAGCATTATTCTATATTTTGCCATTTATATTTCTTCTTTTTGTACATTTTCTTCTTTGTTTCATTTATATTTTCCATATCTGTAATACAAATTTTAAAATATATGCATAGTAAAATATATTTCATTAAAAAATTAATAATTTTGTATACCTCAACATAATATTAATATCTCCACATAATTTCCAGTGGACATGTGTCATAAATTATAAAAATGATTCATTTATTTCCAGTGTGCAAATGTAATATTACAAAAATAACTTATAATCTGATGCCTACGTAAGTAATACCTACCTGGGCATTGCTTTGTTTGGTGAAATCCAAAATGGATAAAAATCAGTTTAGGCAGTTCTTAAATTTAGGAAATTCCTAGCTAGGCAACGGTTTAGGAATCGGTGGTCAAATCGGCCATAAGTGAGATAGGAATTTGCAGTTTTCAAATTTGAATTCAGGGAGTTGTTTTCTGTATGTACACTAAGTTTCAGGAATTCGAATTGCTGAAAAAAGAATTCAGTTATATTTTTTTCAAGATAGAAAAGTGTCGTTTGTGTATACCATAATAAAAATAAAATAATTTAAAAAATTAATGAGATAGGGACTTGCAGTTTTTAAATTTGAATTCAGGGGTTTGTTTTCTGTATGTACGAGCCCCTTCCCACTTCAGTTGGCCCACTAGTTAAAAATTCATTTATGCTGACTTAAATAATAGAATTTTTAATAATACTGAAATGAATCTTTACTTTTTATTTAAAATGTAGATTTTCAGCATTATAGCGTAATTTTAAATTCAATTTTTAGCTCAAGATTAAAAATTTAATGGTATAACTTTAACACAAATCTAATATATTAATTACATATTATTTATCAATATTGAATAACGTCGCTTTTAAATGTAAAGTGTTACTGCAAATCTTTTAGACATTTTATTTAATAAAACCTTACAATTTTACAACTTAAATTCATTTAATTTTTTCAGTTTTTCTTGAATTGTTGCTAAAACTAAGTATTATTTCATTTTACATTGAAACAGTAAAATATTTTAGGAAACATATCTTGATATATCGGTAAAACGACAAAATGTCTGTAATATTAATAAAAATTGGTGATAATTTATGTTAGTTATTATTTGTGTCATATATTAACTAAATTAAATTAAATTAAGCGGATTGGGCCAAATGATGTGGGAAGGAGCTCGTATACTAAGTTTCAGGAATTTGAATTGTCGAAAAAAAGAATTCAGTTATATTTGTTTCAAGATAGGTAAATGTATTTTGTGTATACCATGATAAAAATAAAATAATTCAAAAACTAAGTGAGATAGGGACTTGCAGTTTTCAAATTTGTTTTCATGGGGTTATTTTCTGTATGTATAATACGTTTCAGGAATTTGAATTGGAACAATCATTTCTTTTTTTTTGCAGATGATCACGTTTTCGACGTTCCAGTGGTAGACATCGCGACTTGGAGAACCTGTAGATATGTCTACAGTGTCCTGGGGCTTCTCTACGGACCTGCTGGACATGATTTCGTTGTCTGGATCAGGAAACCATCCCCTGCGGTATCGTGAAGTCGTGAACCGGTTCGCCTGGTCTCCATACTTCAAATCCTATGAAATATACATGTGAGTTAAACTGTATATTCCACTAAACTCTATTATGCGTTGTTATTTGGCATTTTTATTTATTACTCCTACATAGTTAAAGATAGCAACTTGCACAATGAAATTTGGAATCTACATAAAATTCTCTGTAAGATACATCTGATTATAACTTTTAACTTTGAATGGTTTAGGGCGTTAAATAAATGTATTTTCGTCAAATTATCTCTGTACTCTTATTTCATTTATCACTACTACAGAAATAATGGTAGTAAATAGGGAAGTAAAAATTTAAATTTTACATAAAATTCACTATTGGCAGACACATTTGTTTTGTGTTCAACAACTTAGAAGAAATGTAAATGTAATATCAAAGGTTCGTACTTACCTATAGTGAATTTTCATAATATATCATCCGCTGTTGTATCATCACTGTAACATGTCATCATCGCCGATTTTCACAGATCAGAATACACTTTGTACTAAATATTATGTAACACTCACACCTATTAGAATAACTTGTATAACACTTGGTAGTAGTAAAACAATATACCACACTTTTACGGACAATTATATATATTTTAATAATAGGAAAGACTTTTTTTTTAAATATACAGCAACTATATAGTGAACTAACTCACGACACAATATAATTTTGACTAAGGATTAAATAATAAACACTAACGGGAGGACAGAGTCTTATGCAACATTTGAATAATATCTAAAATTATAAGAAGCAGAAATACATTGTATAAGTTAAAAAGAATTTTGAATATTTAGATTTTTTGTAAATAATAATGTACATATAAACATTTAAATTTAGTGTACTATTAACTTATTAAATTTAGATTCTTTTAAAAAGTTTAAACAAAATGAAATTTATTTAAAGTTATTTAAATAATTTTTAAAAAGTTTATAGGGTAAATCTAACATTTTTAAAATATATTGCGAACTATACGATGTATATAGAGAACGATTTCAATAAAAAATTCAAACTTTTTCGTTGCATGCACTACACGATTATTCACAAGCACACGATGTTCACTTCACCAAAGACTGAAAGGAACTGAAGTCTTTATTCTAAAAACATAATATTAATATTATCACGTAATATCCCCACTCTAATTAAGTGTTTATTTATTATATCTTTTGTACTTTGCCGCCCAAATAAACAATGTTTATGTTTGTTTACAAGTTCCGCGAAGGGCTTATTACACCCAGCAATAGGATACGGTATTTACAACACTGGATGATGATAATATATGACTTTTTATAAGAATAAATAAATAAAATAGTAGTATTCTTACCTTTCCTATGTAATAACAAAAGGGACAGGGAAATATCCTAATATTTAAGGATTTTTCCGAATTTTCCTATGCTATCTTTTAGTATTAAGTTCTCTAGGTACGAAAATAACCATCCGATAGGAGTCCGCCCTTTTATAAAGGGCTAAGGGCTTATTTGAGCCCTTAGGGAAAATTTGACCACGTATTTCATTTATGCACATCCAAGTAAGGTTAACAACACTTGTCCGGATTTTCTAGCTCTTTTAGATCAGGAATTCGCGCAGGCCCTTCGCCACAAACTTGAAGGGCAAATATATTGTAAACCAAAGGGTTTTCACCAATTCTGTGCAAGTCAATGGAAAGCGCGGGTTCGAATCCCCCCGATTCGCTATTTTCCGGCCCTTTAGCCCTATAAATTAACGAATTTAAGTGTTAGTCCCTTTAAAAAACTTTAAGGGCCCATATCTCGAAAACGGCTGGGTTTTCAGCGTTTTCCTTAAAACGCTGTTCCTTAGGGGAATTCGAATGAGTAATATAGGGTCAAATTACATCATACCAAAGTTTGAAGGGCGTAGGGCAACATTTTTTATAATAAGGGTTTTTGAAAATTTTCGAACATTTTTTGATTTTTTTTTGTTTATACCAAAATTTTATTATTTATTTTTTAAGCACTATAAGCAATAAAATAACCATACGTACAACTTTTTCTCATTTTTTTTCCCCGGATACTATGGAAAATTTTCGACTTAAAATGCGACACTTTTTAATTAAGAAATGCTTTATATCTCCTAAACTACAAAAGGTTGAAGGGCCGGACAAGGTTTTTTTAGACTAATTACGACCCGTAGAACACGAATCCGGTCTCACATTTAAAATATGAGAACTCTATTCATTCCTGTTATCCTGATACCATCGAAAATTTTCGATTCAAAAACTGAGTAAATTCAGGTCATTGACCCCAAAAATTGGGTTAAGAAAAGTGTTGTAGCTCGTAAACTACAGAAGTTAGAAGGGCAGGACAGGGTTTTTTAGACTAATTACGACCCATAGAACACGAATCCGGTCTCACATTTAAAATATAAGAACTCTTTTCATTCCTGTTATCCTGATACCATCAAAAATTTTCGACTCAAAAACTGAGTAAAATTGGGTTTAAAAAAAGTGTTATAGCTCCAAAACTATAAAAGCTAGAAAGGCCGGACAGGGTTTTTTTAGACTAATTACGACCCGTAGAACACGAAGCCGGTCTCACATTTAAAATATGAGAACTCTTTTCATTCCTGTTATCCTGATACCATCGAAAATTTTCGATTCAAAAGCTGAGTAAATTCAGGTCATTGACCCCAAAAATTGGGTTAAGAAAAGTGTTGTAGCTCGTAAACTACAGAAGTTAGAAGGACAGGACAGGGTTTTTTAGACTAATTACGACCCATAGAACACGAATCCGGTCTCACATTTAAAATATAAGAACTCTTTTCATTCCTGTTATCCTGATACCATCAAAAATTTTCGACTCAAAAACTGAGTAAAATTGGGTTACAAAAAAGTGTTATAGCTCCAAAACTATAAAAGCTAGGAAGGCCGGACAGGGTTTTTAGACTAATTACGACCCGTAGTACACGAATCCGGTCTCACATTTAAAATATGAGAACTCTTTTCATTCCTGTTATCCTGATACCATCGAAAATTTTCGATTCAAAAACTGAGTAAATTCAGATCATTGACCCCAAAAATTGAGTTAAGAAAAGTGTTGTAGCTCGTAAACTACAGAAGTTAGAAGGGCAGGACAGGATTTTTAGACTAATTACAACCCATAGAACACGAATCCGGTCTCACATTTAAAATATAAGAACTCTTTTCATTCCTGTTATCCTGATACCATCAAAAATTTTCGATACAAAATCTGGGTAGAGTTAGGTTTAAAAAATATATTATATCTCAAAAACTATAAAAGCTAGAAGGGCCGGACAAGTTCTATTAAACTAATTACAATCCGTAGAACATGAATGAACATGAAAAATTTCTCATGTCTTATTTCCTTTATAAATGTTGCATAACTACATACTTCCCTGTTTCTTTGTTCTGGTATTTCCCCCTGAAATAAATGACGGGTTGTTAAATAAAAATTGTATATAATTTTATTTGTATTTTATAAAAAAATATGCTTAGGGATGTTTAAATAATAGTGTGTATAAATTTTACTTGTATTTGTAATTGTTGTATTTCATGTAACTACCCTTAATGTACTTTATAAATAAATATACTTACCTTTGTCCTGAAAAATTAGAATTAGGGATGTTTAAATAATAGTTTGTATTAATTTTAATTGTATTTATTGTTTATTTGTATTTTACATTGTTGTATTTCGTGTAACTACCCTTATTGTATTATGTAAATAAATGATATACTTACCCTTGTCCTGAAAAATTAGAAATAGGGATGTTTAAATAATAGTTTGTATAATTTTACTTGTATTTATTGTTTATTTGTGTTTACACTATTGTATTTCATGTAACTAAATAATATACTTACCCTTGTCCTGAAAAATTAGAAATAGGGATGTTTAAATAATAGTTTGTATAAATTTCACTTGTATTTATTGTTTATTTGTATTTTACATTGTTGTATTTCATGTAACTATCCTTAATATACTATGTAAATAAATGATATACTTACCCTTGTCCTGAAAAATTAGAAATAGGGATGTTTAAATAATAGTATGTATAAATTTCACTTGTATTTATTGTTTATTTGTATTTTACATTGTTGTATTTCATGTAACTACCCTTAATGTACAATATATTATATAATAAGATATAAATTGTTTATTTTTTACCCCTTTACTGCCCCTACACGTATATAGTTCTTAAAAAAGCCGCTAGAGGGCAGCAACTGTTGGTAAAAGATTTGTGCCTAAAATATAGGCAACCAGAAATACTACTCCACATTGAACATACATACGTACATACATCATTTAAGTCTTATACCTAATGGGAATTTAACCCACTAAATATGGTACGTTTAGTTTGGGAATTTGAGTTAATAAAAATGGGACGAAAAGGCCCTAAAAAAGATGTATACCTAATGGGAATTTAACACATTAAATATGGGACGTTTACTACGGGAATTTGAGTTGTATAAATGGGACAAAAATGCTCTAAAACTGATAGGTATACAACTATTTTAGAGACTATTCGTCCTATATTAGTGACTCAAATTCCCATAGTAAACGTCCCATATTTAATGAGTTAAATTCCCATTAGGTATACTCCAAAATGATGTATGTACGTACACAAATGAAATTTTTTTGGGTTAAATTGACTAAGTTGAAACGTTTATCAACAAGTGCTGCCCCCTGGTGGCCGTTTTAAAAACTACATACGTGTGGGGACTTAGAAAAAAAAATCAATTTTCAACTATACAAATATATTTATATTATTAAAAATTACACAAGACTTTTTCTTAACAATGAAAGTTTATTGCTTACAATAGACTGTTTAACATTATAATAAATTGTTATTAGATTTGTTGACAAATTTAGTAACAATTGTGAACAGAATTATAACACAAAAGAAACGTAAAAGACATTTGTGTTTAAAAATTCTGTTCATAATTATTTCTTACTAAGTTTGTTAACAAATTTGGTGACAATTTTTTAACGTGTCAAACAGGCTTTAGTTGTAAAATTGAAATGTTTATTACCAAGTAAAATTATCATTATTTTGATTGTAAATATTATAAACTATTTTGAATCTTTATTTTATAATAAAAGTAACTTCTATTACAAAATAATTGACATTTACAATCAAAATAATGATAATTTAATTTGGTAACAAACATTTCAATTTTACAACTAAAGCCTGTTTGACACGTTAAAAAATTGTCCCCAAATTTGTTAACAAACTTAGTAAGAAATAATTATGAACAGAATTTTTAAACACATGTCTTTTACGTTTCTTTTGTGTTATAATTCTGTTCACAATTGTTACTAAATTTGTCAACAAATCTAATAACAAATTATGACAGTGTCAAACATGGTTTAGTTATAAGACTAAAACGTTTGTTACCGAATAAAATTATCATTATTATAGTTGTATTACTTGTTGTTAATTATTTTGCATTTTTATTTTGTGGACTGAATAAAAATGCAATAGAATTGAACACAAATAATATAACCATAATTTTATTTGGTAACAAACATTTCAGTTTTATAACTAATACGAAACTCTACATTTATATTAATTAAGTTTTAAAGTAAAATAATACTATATTGTAGAGTTTCGTTTACAATAGTGATTTAACAAATGAAATCTTGGTGGTCCCTAAATAAGATTCCTTGTTCCCATTTTTAAAGGTACAAAGATTTCTTATTCAGTTGAAGACCGTTTGACATTAAAATAAATTGTTATTAGATTTGTTGACAAATTTAGTAACAATTGTGAACAGAATTACAACACAAAAGAAACGTAGAAGATATTTGTGTTTGAAAATTCTGTTCATAATTATTTCCCAACTAAGTTTGTTAACAAATTTGGTGACAATTTTTTAACGTTACCAAACAGGCTTTAATTGTAAAATTGAAATGTTTGTTACCAAGTAAAATTATCATTATTTTGGTTGCAGATATTATAAACTATTTTGAATCTTTATTTTGTAATAAAAGTAACTTCTATTACAAAATAAAGATACAAAATAATTGATATTTACAATCAAAATAATGATAATTTTGCTCGGTAACAAACATTTCAATTTTACAACTAAAACCTGTTTGACAGGTTAAAAAATTGTCACCAAATTTGTTAACAAGAAATAATTATGAACAGAATATTTAAACACTAATGCCTTTTAAGTTTCTTTTGTGTTATAATTCTGTTCACAATTGTTACTAAATTTGTCAACAAATCTAATAACAATTTATGACAGTGTCAAACATGATTTAGTTATAAAACTAAAACGTTTGTCACCAAATAAAATTGTCATTATTATAGTTGTATTATTTGTTGTTAATTATTTTGTATCTTTATTCTGTGGACTGAATAAAGATGCAATAGAATTGAACACAAATAATATAACCACAATTTTATTTGATAACAAACATTTCAGTTTTATAACTAATACGAAACTCTACATTCAAATTATTTAAGTTTTAAAGTAAAATGATACTATATTGCAGAGTTTCGTTTACAATAGTAATTTAACAAATTAAATCTTGGTGGTCCCTAAATAAGATTCCTTGTTCCCATTTTTAAAGGTACAAAGATTTCTTATTCAGAAGACCGTTTCCGAAACTTTATATTAATATTATATATTTTGTTACCACCCAAACCTCCCACTTACCAAAATATATAATATTTATTAATACAAAGCTTCGTTTACAATACTTAAAATCTAACTTTGCCCTGACCGCGTCTAAATACTTAATAATAATTACAATTTTTACTAAAACTACCTACTTTAAAACTAAAGGAACATGGGTATTAATTTAAAATAAACGCAATAAAAGTTTGTTTTATTGTACATACATTTTAAACAAATAAAGAAGAAGCCATGGTCTGCGTCTCCAATCGGCACTGCAATCTTGAAGATAGTGGCGGTGGGGAGTTTTTTTTTTAACTTTAAAACTATCTTAGAACTAAAAACGAAACCCTTTATTTAATAAATAGTATATATAAGGGAAACACCGCCCTTAAATGCCAAACCCACGTTCCCTTATATATACCATTTATTAAATACAGTTTCGTGTACAATAATACTTATAATCTAACTTAAATTATTGTAGTTCCCCCCCCCCCCAATTTAATTTGTGAAGTGCGCAAAAAACCCTATCTTACGTTAAAGATCTATTTTAAAGAAAAACAAATCTAAAAAAGCCTATTTTACGTTAATAACGATTTCAAAGCAAGTCTAAAAATGTCAAGTTACGTTAATTTTTCTCTCTCTCGAAAAGCAAAAACAACCCTTCCTACTTATATCTAAGCTATCTTATGTCTACGCGAACTATCTTATATCTAGATTAAACTAAGCTAAAGGCGTGTGAGAGAGAAAGAGTACGAGCTAAGCAAATGGTGAGAACTCCGTGGCGTCGAACGCCGTTGTTGGTTCTCACGGACGTTTACGAGGGGGTTAAGCCGACCCCACGCGATGCAAAGCATTTACGGCCTAATACTCGAACTAGGTAGAGAGCACGGCAGCAGTCACATGTAACTACCTAGGGTGCACGCCAACCTACCTAGCTACTCCCGGAGACATTCGCCCGCGCCTCTCGCGGATACCCTACACCGAACGCGGTTATTAACCCGTGTGCTCAACAAAGTTAAATCAAACAAAAACTTTACCTTGTCTTTAATTATTCGTTGCCATTACCATTAAATGATGATTACATTACGTTGCCTCCGGATGAGGAGAGCACATAAGGCCATAAGAAAGCTTTCTGTGTCAACTATGGATTAATGTCCCTAGAAACATTCACACAAGTGTGAAGCGATCCACCATAACAACAGGATTCACATGACGGTGCGTTGTACATATCAGTCCACTCAATTATGGCTATCGCGCACGAAACCTACCTACCCAGCCCCTCTGACCGTGTGAAGTTAATTGAATAAGGAACCCGAACACCCACATCAAAGTTTCGGTCTGTTACCTCCTTCCTGACTTACTCATCCATCCACCTGCAAGCATGCCCCGATACGTCCGTATTTTCTTTTCCCAAGCACTCTCCCTAGCTACCGTCTGGGTAAGCCACGCGTACGGTTACCGCTGCAACCGTAGACGCACGATTTTAGGATGATCGTCACGGAATGCACTTCAAATTAATCAATTTATTTTTAATTTTTAAAGAAAACGCGTGTTTGCTCGACGGCGCGATGAGCCAAAGTTCAATTAAAACCTGAAAATACATTTCCAAGAACTTAAAACTATAGTATTCCTCACGTACGAATGGCATTGCACAAGTTCAATTCGCTTCATAATCTGTGCTGACATCTAAGAAGAAAGTATCTTTTCCCGCATCAAGAAACGCAGATGAATTGATAAATCAACACTAAACACAAAAATGTTAAAACACCCGTTAATGTTTACGAACTATGTTGACAGTTTTAAATTATTTCCTAAACAGAGTTGCGACAAACGTTGCCTTATGAACAGATTTTACAACCTATGTGCCAAAAAAAACTATTCCGTGTCTTTAACAAGCCTACACTTTATTGCGCACAATGCCATTCTTACGTAAATAATACTAAAACTTATAAAGCTACTATTATTTTAATCTTCTAGATGTCCGATTCCTGAAAGACAAATGCTAATCAATTGTTCCCAGATATTGATTTTATTGATAAATAGTCGATATTTCAATTTCAAATTGTTTGAAATTAAAGTTATATTTAATTTAATATAGTACTCAAAACTGAATTTGAGATCTAGATAATATTTAGGCACATAGTCACATTCCTTTGACTATAAGTTCTCATGGTTGAGTATGAGAACAAAATAATAATGCATAGTCATATTCCCTAAACTATACGTTCTCATGGCTGAGTATGAGAACAAGATAATAATTAGGCATATAATCATATTCCTTTGACTATAAGTTCTCATGGTTGAGTATGAGAACAAAATAATAATTATGCATAGTCATATTCCCTAGATATAAGTTATCATGGCTGAGTATGCGAACAAAATAATTAGGCATATAATCAAATTCCTTTGACTATAAGTTCTCATGGTTGAACATAAGAACAAGATAATATTATATAAACATTACAATTATGATAAAAATAAAGTTTCCTACCAGTTCATCCATCGATGACCGCCTACGTCGAATATCTGTAGTGTTGAAATCCAAAATTCGTAAGCTGTATCCAAATTCTCCAAGTTTTTTGACGCACCAGACCAACAAAAGGTCCACCTATTAAATATTAATTATTAGGTTGTGGTATTCTTTAAACCATTTAAAATACTGTTGGATAAAATTTCGTATGGCAAACGAGTATTCATTACAGAAGACACGAGAAAAGTATCGGTTTTTATCTCTCTCTAAGAGAAATATTGGATTCATGCTAAAAATCGCATATCCAGATTTTATTGAATAATCCAATTATAACATTTTTACGATGTATGTGTATGTGTGTGTGTGTGTGTGTGTGTGTGTGTGTGTGTGTGTGTGTGTATGTGTGTATGTGTGTGTGTGTATGTGTATGTATGTGTGTGTGTATGTATGTGTGTGTGTATGAATGTATGTGTGTGTATATATGTATGTATGTGTGTATATTTATGTATGTATGTGTATGTATATTTATGTATGTGTATTATTAATAATCTGTTGCAATAAATCGCACAGTCCACACTACACTAAGGAAACCAGTTGTCAAATTCAAATGTTTGTAATTGACAGATAAATGCCAGTGTCAAAAATCAACAGTTTTACTAAAAATTTAAAAACGTAGGTAGGTACGTATATTAATAGTAATAGTATTTTTATCCTTAAGAAATACCGCCAATCCCGTCAATGAATTGGAATCATCTTGATCATTTTAGAAGAGTAAAACAAGATTCCTTATGGAATGAAAGAATAGATATAACTATTTGTGTGTACAAATCTTAAATTCGACACTTATGTAACAAAATGAAAATAGCGAGAGGTATTGTGCTGGCCACAACATATTTTTTAAAGTGATTTATGTAATGAATGCACGTGTACAATGCATTATTTGATCCAACAGTTTTGAAATAGTTTCAAGTGTATTTTATATTTCCTATAATTTGATATTTTCGAAAGCACATTTGATAAAAAATAGTGCAAAGAAGACAACCCAGTTACTATGATATTAATATAGATATAAATATTTATCTCAAGCAACGTAAGATAAACACTCATATATTAAAATAGTGAAGTAATTAAAACACACTTGCTTAAGTTTCACAATTATATTTATTTGTATGCTTGATCGATTTCGGCGGTTAGGCCATCATCAGAAGCGTAAGAAAACAGTTTCATCAATATAAATTCCTCATATATTAACATTACAGTAATTGTGCACGACTTACTTTGCAATATGTTTTATCAAATGCCCTTTTGAAATATCAAATTAAGTACATTTACTATTTATATAAATCTATTCTATAATAACCGCGTATTTTGTATACAGGTTTAAACAACAGTTTCTCATAGATTTCGAATGATTTTGATGTAAAAATGATTGATTTAGCCATGTCTAAATGTTATATACGATAATTTACAGCCATATTGTAATACGAATATTCGGCCGGTTTACGTTTTCAACAAACAGGTTATAAAAGCTACGCAAATGTTGAGAAATTTCTACAAATTTCTTTCGACTAGTTCAAAATAGATTTTAAACTTACAGAAACTGAATAATGTGTAAAAAATATGGGCTTAATTCTTTCAGATTTGAACTCAGCCATGTTTCTTTGATATGTATACATAATTTTATTAAAGTTGATTGGTTTAAAAATTATTAACAAATTAGTAATTTTTTTTTATATCTTTGTTAATAACACATAAACCACTAAACAGTTGTACATGAAACTTGGTATATACATGCACTATTATACCTCCCTAAATAATAAATTATATACAATATATTTATTCAATTTTGACGTTTTAAACAGTCATTATTACCTCCATAGCAACAACTGCAAGTAACACTTTATTCACAAGTGAATTAAAATTTTTTAAATCACTCTCTCAAAATTTTAACTCACTCTGCAACAAATAATGCATTTAAAATAACATCAGGTACGAAAATAACACTCACCATAATATTTATCAGACATTATCAGCCATTTTCATTATTTTTCAAGGCACAAATGACAGACAATAAAGCATTTTAAATAGATTACTTGACGTCTATCAGCGACGATTGTCCTGCTCAGCCTATCGGATCAGTTTTTTTATTTTGTCAAAATTAAATATTATAATGGTTTTTATTATTATTTCGTCAAAATTGAATAAAATATTGTACAAACCACGTGAGGTAAGAATGTTTATTCACTCGAAGAAATTAACTCACTCGCCCTTACGGGCTCGTGAGCTAAGCTTTCTTTTCATGAATAAACATTACCTTAGCTCACTTGGTGTGTAAGTAGTAAATAGATATTTACACACCAAGTGTTTTTTAAATTATTGAATAATTATAGTTGATGACATCAAAACTACTTTCCGCGGTGGTCCTGTACCTTGTATTCAATAACTCATGAACCAATCAATAATAATTAATAAAATTTGGTTTATGTATCAAAGAAACATGGCTGAGTTCAAATTTGAAAGAATTTTGGCCGTAACTTTTGTGAAAACTATTTTAAATACATTTCAACTATTTAAAATTTATTCAGAATTGCCAGAAACTATTTTAAATTGTTCTCAACTGTCTAAAATTTATTCAGAACTGCCAGAAACTATTTTAAATACTTCTCAACTATTTAAAATTCGTTCGACCGGTCAACATTTTCAACAAATTATAAAACCTATCCAAATTTCTACAAAATTTTTCCGACTAGTTTAAGACCAATCTTACCATCCCCGGTTAAATTAAATTAAATAAAATTATGTATTTGTCATTGATGAAACACAAAATTATCGATGACGGATGCGTACTGTTGTTTCATTGATGAACTCATCGATGCTCTCTGATTCTCATTGATAAGTGTGCCATAGGCTTTATAAAGTATTGTTGTACAGAATGATCAAATATAAATGATGTAGTTGGCAATACAATTCTGCAAAGATCCCCAGAATTTCTGGGGATCTATTTATTCCACAGTTTACACAACACCAGGTGAAAGCGGAAATACTAAGTGACTTGTCATTTTGACAATAAATACAAATAGGTTATGTCAGACCAGAGACCTGACAACTAATAGGATTTTGAGTAATTGAAATGCTTTAATTATTGCTTATGGGTAATGTAAGAAATAAAAGTACGTGGATAAGGGAAACAACAACCTTTTTAATTAAAAATTGTAGATATGCCCCAATTTAAAATTTTAAATGTTATGTCAACAACAGGAAATCAATATTTTGTATCAGTGTTACCAATTTCAAGTCATTTTTCGTTATTGCCAACTGAATCAGTTCTTTTTGATCACTCTGTATTATGGTAGAGATGAAAAGGCAGAAGACTTACGTCATCACAAAATATCCCTAAAATAATGACGTCATATACTACAACGTTTACATGGGATGATATTAATTTTAAAGGCGCGAGCAGTCATGTGACTTTGTTGGTCTTTCTTGACAAGCAGATATGGGGGTCCAGTGACAGAACGACAGCTAGTAATGTAAATGACAAATGTCATCATGCCAAATTTACGGAGTTTCCAATTTCATGTGATTTATTTAACTCCCCAAGTAAAGTTCACACTCCTGGTGTCAAAAAAAAAAAGAACAACAGGTATTTTCCTAAAAAAGTGCAAAAGTAGTGGAATTTTTCCAAAATTTATGAAATTTTTAAGTTATGTACATAATTACTAGCTGTCATTCTGACACGGGCCCCATATCTACTTTTCAAGATTTGCATATTTGCAGGGCACCTATTGCTTTTTAAAAATACATAATTTAATTACAGATTGATAACAAAAGAAATATTTGAATAAAATACCTTTCGAATGGCTTTCAACAGAATTAATGGCCCACCGTCGAACAATTCCCGTTCGAAATAAATAGTTCACAGTTCAGGGATTTGTTAACTACTGGATGGAGCAAGTGTATATCGATATACCTGAGTGTTTTTTAACGTAAAACATTGGGTTTGTCATATCCATGGTTACGACTTGATATTTGATTGACAGCAATGTATTTGCCCGTTCCATTTAAAATGAAACATAGAGAACGAATTTGACAGAAGTATTATATTTAAATATTGTAAGAAATTTAGCGGAGTCAGAAAACACTAACCATATTTCGGGCACATGGTGCACACAGTATTTTTTCTACATCTAAATTTAATTTTAAGAAAGCAGGTATAATTAATTAAACAAAATTAACCTCTAATGACATCTTGTCAATGTGACAGATAACCGTTGAATTTTCCTATAAGTTATGATTTGACATTTGATTGACAGCAATGTATTTATCTGTCTTATTTAAAATGACACATGGGGAATGAATTTAACAGAAGTATTATATTTAAATATTGTAAGAAATTTAGCCGAGTCAGAAAACCACTCGGGCACAAGGTGCACACTATATTTTTTCTACAACTAATTTTAATTTAGAATGCAGGTATAATTATTTAAACAAAATTAACCTCTATTGACGTCTTATCAAATGTCAAATTCGTTCCCTATGTTTCATTTTAAATGGAACGGGCAAATACATTGCTGTCAATCAAATGTCAAGTCGTAACCATGGATATGACAAGCCCAATGTTTCACGTTAAAAAATACTCACGGTATGTATTTCTTGTGTACCCGGCTTAGATTAAGAGAGAACACAGGAAGTGTGAGTGAGAAAGACATATATAATTCCACTTTAGACAAGTGAATTTGATATTCATATCTGTCATATTCACATCTGTCAAATTCACGTCAAAAATTAATTGTGTTTATTTGATCATGAAACGTGAAATAAGTACGAATACAACTAATGTAACGCTAAATTAGAACACATATAAGAATATAAGTCAATGAGAGAAGGTATTTTTTTTTAGAAGAAATCATAATTTTAATCATAACTTACTAATGAAAATACATAGCACCGTTCATCACATATTTTGATATACAATTTTCAACAAAACACTTTCGAACCATTGTCATATATTAAAATAATTATATTTCAATGACGATATCAAGAATAACCTAAAATCTGTCAAACCTGTCAAACAAAAGATTTGACAAGTAACGGAAACAAAGACAACAAATCGGAATTATGTATGACTATTTCTGTCGATCTGGCCGGGTACATGGTAAAGATTCACTAGCTCCATCCAGTAGTTAACAAATCCCTGTCACAACATCATGGTTAGTTTCTGAAATTGCTTTGTTAAAGCTTTGGGCATTATTATGAATGTATTATAGTATATTACTTATTAAAACAGACACGTAATACTGTAGCACAAGTCAGAAATACTTAACGCAGAGAAAGCTGACAATCAAGTGACAATGGTGACAGGATCGATATTTGATCGATATAAAATTTATTGTAAACATTGTCATGCCAACGTATGGTATAAAAATCAACTACAAATATTTCAAATAACTTTATATTCCGTAAAAGGAATAGAGATTGACTTAGAAATACTTGTAAATTTCATCAGTATACACGTTTCTTAATAATAATATTTTTTCTTTTTTATTTAAAAATAAATAATTTGGACAAGTTATATTTCATTTTATAAGTTTTTTTTTCAGGTCGATGACGTAAGTCTTCTGCCATTTCATGTTCCCCATATTTAATTTTTATTCGACGATTCGACTCGTAGATTATGAAGTACTGTTGTACAGTGATCAAAAAGAAATAATGTAGTTGGCAATACAATTCTGTAAAGATTCCCAGAATTTCTGGGGATCTATTTATTCCACAGTTTACACAACACCAGGTGAAAGCGGAAATACTAAGTGACTTGTCATTTTGACAATAAATACAAATAGGTTATATCAGACCAGGGACCTGACAACTAATAGGATTTTGAGTAATTGAAATGAAGCAGATCAGAGTATGTGGTTCAGGTAGTTAGATAATTATTGGTATTTACTTATATTCTATATTTGTATTTATGTTTATAAATTACTATTGTATACGATGGTCACTCCAAAATTATTGAGATGCTGGGAAACAGTTGGCTTTGGAAAATTTTTAGTGCACAAATGTCAAACTACAATTTATTTAAAATATCTGTCCAATAATAACATCTGGTTGAAGTGATTTATTGTGGTGGAATTCGAAGTGGAAATAAACTGCAACATGAAGTTAGGAAGAGAGCATTATCGCGCTATGATTTACTAAGACTTTAAAATTGGATTACGTGAAGAACAGTGCGAGGAACGTCTACGATTGACATTTGGAGATGAAGCTCCATCTCGAGCAACTATATTTCGCTGGTTTTCAGAATTCAAAAGAGGCCGTAATTTCTTGCGTGATGAGAAACACTCAGGGAGACCTTTGTACAGCGGTAGTGCCAGAAAATGTAGCTGCCATCAGACAAATGATAAAGGATGACAATCGTGTCACCTATCAAACGATGGAAGACGCCCTTAGCATTGGATCCGCAGCAATAGCAAAAATTTTGCATGAAGAACAAAAAGCCAAGCATGTTACAATTAGTCGCGCCACTTTAAAATTGTTAAATAATGGCGGTCATCGTATTCTTTCTGAAATTGAAACTGGCGATGAAACTTACATACCCTTTTATGATGTTCAACGCGTCAATAAAGTAGGGTATGGGTGTTTGAAGATGACCCAACACCAGTTACCATGAAAAAACAACGTGCACTTAAAAAAGTTATGCATTCTGTATTTTTCAGAAGTACAGGTCTTGTGAAAGCAATTAGGTTAGAGGGACAGAAGACTGTTACTGCCAATTGGTACACACAAAAATGTCTACCTGAAGTTCTTCGCAGTGTGAAAATTAAGGGTTTAATGCTTCACCATGATAATGCGTCCTCCCATACCGCTGCAACAACTGTTAATTTTTTTAAAGAAAATGGTATTAAAGTCATTGAGCATCCACCGTATTCTCCAAGATCTTGCAATGTGTGACTTCTGGCTATTTTTTAATTTGAAAAAAACATTTACGTGGTCGTCATTTTACGTCAGAAGATGAGATTAACAACACCATAATGGAGTATTTTAATACGATTCCAGAAAATGAATGGCTCAAAGCTTTCCATCTCTGGAAAATTCGATTACAAAAGTGTATTGAAGCTTCTTCAAATAATATTTCTATATCTCAATAATTTTGGCGTGACCCTCGTATATAACTGTCAACCAATTTGTATAAAATGTATTCTTTGACAACCAATAAATACATTATTATTATTATTATTATTAATTGAAATGATTTAGATTATTGCTTATGGATAATGTAAGAAATAAAAGTACGTAGGTAAGGAAAACGACAACCATTTTAATAAAAATTTGTAAATATACCCAAATTTAAATTTTTAAATGTTACTGTCAACAACACGAAATCAATTTTTTGTATCAGTGTTACCAATTTCAAATAATTTTTTGTTATTGCCAACTGAATCAGTTCTTTTTATCACTCTGTATGGGGTATTCCACCATTTTTTTTTTATTATTATTTTATATTATGGAAGAATTATAGAGTATAAATCATAGTTTCACTCAAAAATAATTTGTAATATATGAGGAATTAATAATTAAAATGTGATACAAAATTCAAATTTCGTTCAACGTCATTCTCCCTGAGACCGGAAAGAAAACTGTTACATGCACTAGCGTCTCCAAGCGAACAGCGACCATGATAATTCTGCTGTTTAATAAAATAAACTTGTAAACTTGAGAATTTATTACTACAATACAAACTTATTAAATGCTGATAGTTGTATAATAAAGTCGAATTTACAATAAATACAAGTCTGCCAGATCACAATTAATAAATATAACCCCCAACCAAAAACCAAATGTCAAATGTAGTTAACATGGGCTGCGTTCCAAAATCAAGATTACCAAGTTTTGGCGTACGGGTTATGCTGGATTTATACAGCGTAAGCCGTAACGTAACGTACAGTGCCTTAGCATAATGTAACGTATCGTAACGTGTGATTTTTTAAGCTATTTTATACAGACCTTTTACGATGATTTGACGTAAAAAGTATGCTCATGCTCAGTCAATATAATTGTGCGACAAATTTGTATTTGACAGGTTAGTTTATTCGTAATGCACTATATTTCGTATATATTTCCATTTAAAATATTAATATAAACTTTGACACATGACACATGTCACTCATGTCAGTCACAGTCCACAAGAAAAGACTATTCGTAATGAAGTATTTTTTGTATTTATTTCCATTTAATATATTAAGCTAAACTTTAACACATATTAGCCACATAAAAACAAACAATAACATAGGGAAATAATAATTTTCGTAATACCACAACGTATCGCAACGTGCCGTAACGTAGAAAGATAAAAGTTGGCGATCTTTGGGATTTTAATACGTTAGAGCACGATACGTCACGTTACGGCTTACGACTGTATAAATTGTCGCATTTGTTTGCATTGTTTTATTTTTTACGTTACGTTAGAGCACGGTACGTTACGTTACGGCTTACGCTGTATAAATCCAGCATTAGAGTATGATGTGTAGTGTGTTTTGGAAAGAGAATTTTGTTGAAGTAAAAAACTGAAACCAAATTAAAAATAATTTTAAAAAATTAACAAAACTACTTATAATTACAACATTAATGTCAAGCCCGTATTACAAGCGCACTTTTATAATAATAGCGCATTTTTGGAGCACTCTCCTCATAATATAATGTGAAAGTACGCTCCATAAAAGCGCTTTTATTATAAAAGTGTGCTCGTAATACAAGACCAACGTGTTTACTTATGTTTATTTTCAACCAAAAGCATGTTTTCTTCCTCAAGAAGAAAATATTGAAGAGTAATTTCTATACTCTTCTCGTTAATAGGTAGAACATTACTTTGGAGTAAACTCTGGCTGTTTTGGAATAGGTTAAGAGAAAACTCAGAGTAAGGTTTTTAGTTTTGAAACAGCTTTGAGTAATTTCGTACTCTAAGAGTAGGGTTTTGGAACGCAGCCATGGTGGTATGATTTCACTATATTTTTCTCTTTCTTAATAGTATATTTGTCTCGCTTTCTTGTTGGAAGGAGAGTGACGTAGAAAAGCCGCCAAATGAGTGAATTATTTATAAATTAATTATAAGCTTATTCAAATTTGAATAACAATGTTTATATTTTTTTCAGAACTATTTAAGTATTGTAAAAAGTAATTTATGCCTAAATATTAAAAATCTTACAGTGGTGGAAGACCCCATTACCAACAATATTAACTGTTCCAAACAAATGAATAAATACATTTAATAACGACCATAGAAATATAAAATAAGAAATAAAAGATAAATATCCACTTACATTTAATGATTTCTTGCTGTCTGAACCGCTAGAATTCTGTTCTCTGTTCCTTTAGCTTTCTAGCTCAACTCTGGATATCATTTCAAAGGTGCGTTTGGTAAATGACTTCTATTCACTCTTTTCACTCTGTACTCTCCCAGCACCGTTTGTTAATTTCATGGAATTATACGCGTCTTGAAGGAAATTTTACGTGTATATTGCAATATCGCCTATTTGCTATTCGCGATGCAAGTTTAGACGTCAGTGCCGCTAGTGAACTTTGGTGGGTATTGAGATCTGTCAATGTGAGCATCGTTTTCATCTATCTAGTATTGATATTGGAACTTTTATGGTAGGTATTACTTACAAGGTTCAGTAAAGATTTCATTGTGATATTTTTATTTCATTTCAGTTTCATTGAATATTCAATAACAACGTAGTTATTATTATTATTATTATTATTATTATTATTATTATTATTATTAAGCTGTTTATACAAAAATTAAAAAATAAAGCGAAATTACAAAAAATATGAAATAGTAAACACGAAATTGACAGATCTCAATACCCAGCAAAGAAGTTCACTATTTAATTGCTAGCGGCGCTGAAGTCTAAACCTGCAGGTGTAATTAATAATATTGATGATGAGTGTAAAACCTACAAATATTAATGTAAATGAAGATTGTACTAGTCTTATCACAGAAGAAGGTGAAGAATTCTCTATCTTTTCTAATATACTTTCTTTAGAATCATTAACGAATAATTCCAAACTGAATAACTTCTGGATAAATCACTGTTTTTTAGCAGTATATCAGATTGTCCAAAAAGGAGGTTATTATATTCATATTTAATTCTATTAGTTCGGTTAATCACAAATAATGGAGTGTAATTTGTTTTCTCGATATAATCCAACTCCAGCTATATTCTCACTCCATTTTAACACCGCTCCGTTAATAATTTAACTCCATATGATTTACCGAACGCACTTCACGTGGTCTGGACACTGAAGATTTTCTGATTTCTACTGAAAAGAAATTAATTCATTGTAATATACAATAAAATTATTGGTTCGAATATTTGTATGTATGAGACAAAATATTGTTGGATAACAAATTTTTTTAGTTGTAGTTAAAGCTTATTAATCTTTTGAAAAAAATTACCACGAAATTTTTATAAGAAAAACATATTTCCAACAAAAATAACTATTAATATAGTTGAAACATTGTTTAAACTTACGATTGTTATTAATTATAATTTGCAACAATAATTAATCTTTTCCGGAAACTATTTTAAATACATTTCAACTGTTGTTTGGTCGGTTAACATTTTCAACAAAAAAATTATAAAACCTGTCCAAATTTCTTTCGACTAGTTCAAAACTTACAAAAATTGAATTTTATTCAAGTATTCCGCCATTTAATATTGGGTTATATCGCCTACCTATAGCATTAATTCTGTTAGGCACTGTATCCATAAGCCCTGCACATTTTCCTGTGAGTATTGTCCCATATGTTTTGCAAGGTAAATTTTACTGTACGCACTTGATTTTCACGAAGTTGATTTTCATTATACTAAAAGTAAAGGGTCTTGGTAGAAGTTTAATCTAGACTAGAAGATGACCCTTAAAATACCGGTCGAACTATTATCACCAGCCATTTGGCCTACAGGTTATTATAGTTATAAGTCTATATTGAAAGTAGCCGCAAGAATTTTGTAGAAATTTCAAATAATTTGTGTAGATTTTATAATTTGTTGAAAATGTTAACCGGTAAATTATTATGAGTTTGGGCTAGTAAATACAAACAATTTATTTAGTACATAAGCAAATATTTTACCGCATGAAAAAAAAAAAAACACTTTAGCAACATTAATAACTATTAATATATTTGAAATATATAATTTTGAATTCTACCTATAATGCTTAGCTACGGCGGCTTTGTTTAAGGATAAACTACAAGACCCCTACGGGATGGCAAACTATATGCCTTTATGGGGGGTGATTAGCTACGAGGGTCACTCCAAAATTATTGAGATGCTAGGAAACAGTTGGCTTTGGAAAATTTTTAGTGCACAAATGTCAAACTACAATTTATTTAAAATATCTGTTCAATAATAACATCTGGTTGAAGTGATTTATTGTGGTGTAATTCGAAGTGGAAATAAACTGCAACATGAAGTTAGGAAGAGAGCATTATCGCGCTATGATTTACTACGACTTTAAAATTGGATTACGTGAAGAACAGTGCGAGGAACGTCTACGATTGGCATTTGGAGATGAAGCTCCATCTCGAGCAACTATATTTCGCAGGTTTTCAGAATTCAAAAGAGGCCGTAATTTCTTGCGTGATGAGAAACACTCAGGGAGACCTTGTACAGCGGTAGTGCCAGAAAATGTAGCTGCCATCAGACAAATGATAAAGGATGACAATCGTGTCACCTATCAAACTATGGAAGATGCTCTTGGCATTGGATCCGCAGCAATAGCAAAAATTTTGCATGAAGAAAAATTGTTTCTCGTTGGGTGCCACACAACTTAACGGAAGAACAAAAAGCCAAGCGTGTTACAATTAGTCGCGCCACTTTAAAATTGTTAAATAATGGCGGTCATCGTATTCAGGCGATGAAACTTACATACCCTTTTATGATGTTCCAACGCATCAAGAAAGTAGGGTATGGGTGTTTGAAGATGACCCAACACCAATTACCGTGAAAAAACAACGTGCACTTAAAAAAGTTATGGTTGCAAGAACTTCATGACTGGAAAGGTGATGAAGGAAAGAAAATTACTGGATTTCAGTCAATAATTAAATATATAAGATTGTAAAACATGGATACTAATATAAGACAATAATAAATAACATATAAAACATCGAAACCGGTAGAGGCGGAAAATATATTTAATTATTGACTGAAATCCAGTAATTTTCTTTCCTTCATCACTAAAAAATTTATGTATGCTGTATTTTTGAGAAGTACAGGTCTTGTGAAAGCAATTAGGTTAGAGGGAAAGAAGACTGTTACTGCCAATTGGTACACACAAAAATGTCTACCTGAAGTTCTTCGCAGTGTGAAAATTAAGGGTTTAATGCTTCACCATGATAATGCGTCCTCCCATACCGCTTCGACAACTGTTAATTTTTTTGAAAGAAAATGGTATTAAAGTCATTGAGCATCCACCGTATTATCCTGATCTTGTAATGTGTGACTTCTGGCTATTTTTTAATTTGAAAAAACATTTACGTGGTCGTCATTTTACGTCAGAAGAGGAGATTAACAACACCATAATGGAGTATTTTAATACGATTCCAGAAAATGAATGGCTCAAAGCTTTCCATCTCTGGAAAATTCGATTACAAAAGTGTATTGAAGCAGGGGGGACTACTTTGAACACCAGTAAAACTACATGCTTCTCCTTCAAATAATATTTCTGTATCTCAATGATTTTGGCGTGACCCTCGTTCGTATGAAATAACTCTGAATTTGAAGTATGCGTATCGTTTGAACTATCAGAAAATCAGTTTTCAAATAAGTTACAGATAATTAAATTCTGTACCTAAATCGCAAAATAATTATGACTTTTTGATACCACGAATTGCTTCAAAATTAAAAAATATTAATGCCCGGTAGTATTTACTCAAAATTTTAGTCACCCTGACTAACTAATTACCATGACTACCATTTAGAATTACATTGGGGTTTAAAAAACAACTGAATTTGTTACTTTAGTCAACGTTTAATCACCCCTGTTTAAGAGTAAATACTATACCGGTTATTGAATTTTAGGCTGCTATTTTTCCTAAAATACGAGGTGTGGCAATTAAATAACGAGATTTAATTTTTTTCTGGCTTCCCTGTAAATTTAGCAACATTGCATGCTATGTCATATTAATTTGTCATCTTCCCTCCATCCACTGTTACAATTTCAAGATAATTAGGCAAATCGTTCGACAGTAGCCTTTGATTGAAGTTAATTACTTTCTCGTACTCCGCCGGAATTATCTTAGTGTCAATATGAAATTCTATGTGAAACTTAAAAATCCGCTACAGAAATGTACGAATTGTTGAAGAATGTTCATGGTGATGAGGGGTCTAACTAGTACTCAAGTTTTCGAGCAGTTTAGAAGATTTAAATACTGACATTGGTGTTTTTGAAATGCGAGTGATTGTTCACATGGATTGGGTGCCTGAGGGGCATTTCGTTAACCAAGCATATTACAAGAATATTTTGATAACCCTTCATGCACGGGTAAGAAGAAAAAGGGCTGAAATGTGATGGATTCTCCAGGAAGTCAACGCGCCGGAACAAAACACCCTGTCCAGCAAGACATTTTTGACGAAATACAAAATCACCGTGTTGGTACATCAACCGTACTCACTTGACCTAGTGCCATGTGACTTACTTTAATTCCCAAATTGTAATTCGCGTTAAAAGACACCAAATTCGGGGCCGAGATGTAGTTATAGAAAAGCGGCAGAGCCTATGAACAATCTAACAAAAAAGGCCTGCAGGCATTGCTTCCAACAATGGAATATTTTCATCAGGCGGTGTAGGGTTCGGGGAGGAGAGTACATTGAAGGTGGCAATATGTGTTTTGTGTAATTTTATACATTGTCAATATTCTAAGATTAATCTTGTTATTAATTGCCACACCTCGTAGATTGAAATTATTGTCATACGGAGACTTTTTTTCAAGATAATTAGGCAAATCGTTCGACAGTAGCCTTTGATTGAAGTTAATTACTTTCTCGTACTCCGCCGGAATTATCTTAGTGTCAATATGAAATTCTATGTGAAACTTAAAAATCCGCTACAGAAATGTACGAATTGTTGAAGAATGTTCATGGTGATGAGGGGTCTAACTAGTACTCAAGTTTTCGAGCAGTTTAGAAGATTTAAATACTGACATTGGTGTTTTTGAAATGCGAGTGATTGTTCACATGGATTGGGTGCCTGAGGGGCATTTCGTTAACCAAGCATATTACAAGAATATTTTGATAACCCTTCATGCACGGGTAAGAAGAAAAAGGGCTGAAATGTGATGGATTCTCCAGGAAGTCAACGCGCCGGAACAAAACACCCTGTCCAGCAAGACATTTTTGACGAAATACAAAATCACCGTGTTGGTACATCAACCGTACTCACTTGACCTAGTGCCATGTGACTTACTTTAATTCCCAAATTGTAATTCGCGTTAAAAGACACCAAATTCGGGGCCGAGATGTAGTTATAGAAAAGCGGCAGAGCCTATGAACAATCTAACAAAAAAGGCCTGCAGGCATTGCTTCCAACAATGGAATATTTTCATCAGGCGGTGTAGGGTTCGGGGAGGAGAGTACATTGAAGGTGGCAATATGTGTTTTGTGTAATTTTATACATTGTCAATATTCTAAGATTAATCTTGTTATTAATTGCCACACCTCGTAGATTGAAATTATTGTCATACGGAGACTTTTTTTGTATGACTGTACATATTGCAGTTCCTTACTAAGTTATCGTTAAGCGATTTACAAATTCGACTTACGTAAATTTCATGATACGTAAAAGTTTTCGAAACGGATTGTTTACGTACCTCGGGGGAATACTGTAGTTAATAGTCAATAATAGAATTTATTATTTAAATACTTTAAAACATAAATTATCTAAAATATACGTCTTTATAATAAAATGTGCAACTGGTCATAAAGAATACAGTGGGCATAAAAACTAAGTGCTAAGTGAAGAGCTCTTAGCAAAAATAATCGTAGTCCATTTTATTTTAATTTAGGATCATGTTTACATATAAAAAAATTATTTAATGGATCTTAAGAAATAAAACAATGAACATTGATGAGCAATTACATAATAATTAGAATTTTTTAAGACGTTTTTGTACAAATGCTCAAATTTTAAAACGTAATAATTTGTGACTAAGATACTTTTTTTGCAAAAAACAGTTTTACCAAACTATCTTTGTTTTTGCCAAAAGCTCCTCAATTGTTATTGTTAAAATGGCACTTGCTCCTTTGCGATAAAATTTCCTTTGATAATATGAATAGAGAAAAATACATGACTTACATTAGAAGATCTCTATGCATTCTCGTATTCAACTGCTTAGCATCTCTGCAAATTCGTTATTTACTCAAATGCTCGGGAACTCAGCAATTTCCATTCACCTGCAAATTGACAAAAATATAAAAATTAAATTATTGTTTGCTAACGAATGCATCTGAATCAATTTCTAATACGATACAAACAGAATATCAACTTATATAACCATTAATAAAGTTGGAATGTTATTTAAACTTACTATTATTAATTTGTAACAACAGTTAAGAATATTTCACTATTAAAACAATAATATTTATAATAAATGCATTTTTTCGCAGCAAAATCAAATGCATGTTTGCTTGAAGACGACTGCAAACCAGAGAGAGAGAACGAGTTTAATTTGGAATTCCGGCCGGCTGCATTTACGTAATGCTATCACCGTAATTGTTTGATTTTGCTAATTCAATACATATAAAAAAAAATATTTAAAAAATAAAAATAAAATAAGAGATGAATTTTAAAATGCAATTATTTATGAATATTCGAACGCAAAATTTTATACCAATAAAAATGATACCAAATTTACTTATCGAAATACCTATGAGTTTTTAATTTATATTACAAATACACAAAGTTCAGAATATGTGAATATAATTTTATTGCAATCTATATTACGTGTTATTAAGAGTAGTTAGTTAATCTGACCACTAGTATGTTACAGAAATATAGAGAAAAAAATGCATATCTACTCACATTTTGATTATTTCTTGCTGTCCGAAACCGCTGGGATTTCTGTTGTCTGCTCATTTAGATTTCTAGCTTCAATCCGGACACTGAAAAGAAAATAATTCATTGTAACACACAATAAAATTACATATTATTCTGAAAGAAATTTGTCTGTATGATACAAAATTATATAGATAAAATTGCAAACATGTTGAAATACATAAAATCATAGAAAATAACTCTTTGATGTAGATATCGCATAATTTAATTGTAGATAAAATTCAACTCACCACACAAGAATGTGAGAGTTCGACAATAGTGTCTAAATATTTCACTTATATTGTTGTAATAAGATCAGCCGCAGTAACAACTATTATCTCAACCGTTGGACTAATACTTTATGTCACGTTTTCTTATAAATTTTCTTAATTTGCCGTAATTTTTCTAAGAAAAATGAACGATAAATCACACCAAATGCAATAGCACATGTCCTCCATTTTGTGTGATGATTTAGAAGGAATGCAGTGTTACCAAAAGCACTTAACAAAATATCGCTAATTAAAAATGTAGGTCATGAAATCGGTAATTATTATTAATAATATCTGTAAAACAGCAGAATATACGAAACAAAATGTATTGAATAAATAATAAAATTATTATTTTGAATTCTATTTGTATGAGACAAAATATGTATATAATTGTTCTCACACAGCTCGACTTTCGAAATTAGTTTTTTATAAGAATAAACACATATCAACATAAATAACTATTAATATAGTTTGAATATTGTTTAAACTTACTATTTTTTATTAATTTGTTCCAATATGAAACCCCAAATAAATGTAAACATGAATAAAATTCTACAAACCTATACGACTCAAACACTCAGTACAGTACCTAGTAAAACTTGAACTATTTTTTGCTATTAATAGATCGATCCCCATAACAACTATTATCTCAAACGTTCAACTAACACTTTATCTCACTTTTCTATATAAAATTCTTCAAGTTTCCATATTTTTTCCACGGAAAATGAACACAAAATTACACCAAATACATTTCATCACCATTTTGTGTTTGAGATGGCGCAGTGTTGCCAACTAGACTACCAATGAAATATTTTCTTGAGTTGATGAGTTGACACAAGGAAATTTCTCAAAAGTTATGTGTATTTTAAATTATTTTAACTAAAATGGTTGTGGGAACTCGAGATTACAGATACAAATGGAGCCTATATAAACGACTTAAAAATAAATTATATTATTCCAGCTCTTGAGTATAAATTTTCACATTGTTGTTATACTTCTTATAAATTAATGACTTTGGAATCATGCGAAAAATTCAGCCTTGGAAAATTTTGAAATTAGAAAAGCCGTCAATGCAAATAAAAACATTACCAACGAACTACTAGATGTAACTGCTTCATCATTGTTAAAACTTATAAATAAATACAACGTTTCAATGATTGTAAGCCATATGTCTGAAGATGTCCGAAAGGACGAAACAATCGTCACAGAAAGTGAATCAATTAAGAGTATATTTGTTTTTTATTATAATTTATTAGAAATGTTCCACAGACTACAAATTCTCTCTCAATTAAAATTTTACTGGATATATAAAATACATTAGAATTGACGGAAGATAATGTGTAAGTTACACTTCGTTTATTATATTAATGAAAAAAAATCCCAATTACTTACACATGAAACGAAATTTCCATACTTTCTTTGTATTTTTCATTGAAATTTGACGCAACACAGTATAAAACCATTAGAAATGTCCCACCAAGTACCGACTACAAATTCTCTCTCAATTATTAAAATTTTACTAGATATATAAAATTTTTGTCAAGGAACTTTCGGTAAGGGATTTGTGCAAAATACATTAGAATTGACGGAAGATAATGTGTTGGCCACATCAGATTTATTAGTTTTAAAATACAATATGATTCTCAGGACTTACCGCAGGTCTAACTTTTGAATTCCGTAGTGTTGTGTGAGAAATGCCTTGCATCACCAAGTTTCTGTAGCTTCCATGAACACCTGTAATGAAATACAAACATTTAAACAATAGAAATATCATAATTTTAAAGATTATTTCGTAATACTACAAATATTGAGAGTATATTATTTTAAAACTTGAATATATTATTGAATACTACGAAAAATGTACCTATTGATGTATTTTTCAGTGGTTCTTTCTCCACTTTTCCCACGTGCCGCACAAACCAACGCCGAGTAGACGAATGACTCAGCGTGGAAAATAGTTGCACGCAATGAGATAGAAAAGGATAGCATATGCTTGCTTGTCCGTGAACACTTTCGAACCATTACGTGCACGTTGGGTTTAATTAATTTGATTTTAATTTATTTTATAAGCAATATTCAAGAACGAAATTTATAATTTTTAAAATTTATTTTTGTAAAAATTGCATTGAAATATATATTTAGTTGAATGTAATATTTTATGCAGTTCATTTTGATACCAAACAATCCTATATTTTGTAATAATTTAACATTGGAACTAATTAAAACTAATGAAATGACGGTATTTTTATGCATATGATATATACCGGGTGGTCGCGGTTAGGGGTCAACATATGGACATAACATGTCATTTTAGTTTTATGCAATTTCCTGCTCTAGTGTTTATTTTACAACAAAAACTGCAATGTTCAAAATTAATAGCTGCATACAAAACTTTTTCCACATATTTTATTATATATTTGGTTTCTTCACAATTAAAAAAAAAAAAACTGTTGTGGCCAGCACAATACCTCTCGCCATTTTCATTTTAGGCTAAGTATATAAGTATTGTATTTAACATTTCTGGTACACACAAAAACTAATTACATCTACTCTTATTTTTCAATTCATTCTATGAACGAGTCTTTTAAATGTTCGAGATTCCTCTATCTTTAATTTTAAATATTTAATTATGATAAAATAAGAAATATTAAATGTATTTCCCAAAAAAAAGCCTTCAGTAACGTCTCTGGATTTTTGACAATGACATGGATATAGATAAAGTTATGTATATAATATATTTAAAAATCTGTTGTGGCCAGCTCAATACCTCTCGCCATTTCCATTTTATGTTATACCGGGAGTTTATTTTATCAGTAAACATAGGGTATATCATTGCCATAGTTACGGTATGAATGTTTGACAGCAATGTATTGAAGCGTTTATTTTATGAGTAAACACAGGCGTTTAACATGGGAAGCAGTTTTTGGTAAATACAAAGGTTTGGCAATAAATCAAGTCATGCTATTGAACATGATAATAGTACATTACATCTTGTACATTATTTAATATTAATTACTTTAATAATATTGCAATAAATTACAAAAATTGTCAAATAAATAATTGTTTCAGTTTTTTATCATGCAATATGAAATGATTTCCAAATGTCTCCGTGGCGCAGTGGTCATAACAGTAGCGTCTGAAATTTTTGGTTGGGGTTCGATTCCCCATTGGGGTAATTATTTTATTTTTTTTTTCATAAAAATTGTTGAACTTTTAAAAATCAGTTTATATTTCCATATTAGAATCATTTAAAAATGATAATAACATTGTAATAAATAAAGAGAAAATGATTGAGATTAATTGATTACAATAATCAAAATATTGATGTAATAACAATGCATTGTATTTTATAACAAAAAAAAAATACAGAACTTTACCTAAATATTGTTTCTTATTGTATTTAACATGTCTTCTGCACACATATTATTCTAATCATATCTATTTTTCACTGTATGAGGAAGTTCCTAAATGTCAAAGATTCTTCCAATTCATTAATCAGATTGGCGGTATAAGTAGAGACTAATATTTAGCTAATCTGAAAATATCGACTACAATTTCCTTGGCTAGTAAATGAACCTCCTTCCTTTATACAAATTTTAAATGTTGATGGTGTACTTTTCTAGTTATAATAATAGCATATAATATAATAATAAATAAGTACCAATTATAGCAAATATTCGGTTAAACGTCAATATATGAAATCTCATCTCTCATGAAATTACAGTTTGACCCGTCCAAGTAGGTTCTATGCATACTACACGAACCCAACTTAACGCGCGCCAGCTACAGAAATATGATCATATGCTTCAAACCACGTGATATTTTAGCGCCAAAATAAATTACAAGAAAACTCATATTAGAAAATATATATTTCTTAATTATTCGGTTATTTTTTTTAGCATAATCCACAATATTACATTTTAATGCATTAAAAATACCACATTGTTCAAATGGCGCTTATGCCTTTATGTTATTATTATCCTTGATATTATCAACATTACTGATATCTGTAAATTGACACACCCACAAATGGGTAATATGCCGTGATGACTTATTTCTTTATTATCAAAAGAGTAAAATAAATTTATTTAGCATGACTTACATTAGAAGATCTCAGCTACCCGGCATCTCTTCAAATACGAAGTCAACTGCAAACTCGTACTCAATTACTCGGGAACTCGGCAATTTCCATTCACCTGCAAATTGACAAAAACAAAAATTAAATTATTGTTTGCTACTGAATACATTTCAATCGATTTCTAATAAATAAATTACTTAAAAACATTTGTTATTGTTTAAATTTTCATTTGTTACCAATATATTTGCTATGGAATGTTTAATAAATTATAACATTGTACTCAAAGCTTGACCATTGTTATGAAACATTTTATTCTAAACTATAAAAACACATTAACAACTTACATAACATTTATAGAGTTGGGATATTATTTAAACTTACGATTGCTATTAATTTGCAACAATAGTTAACAATACTTCACTATTAAAACAATAATATATTAACAATAAATGCAATTTTCGCAGCAAAATCGAATAGGTGTCTGCTTCAAGACGGCTGCTATACAAGTGACGCCGACAAGTAAGAACCTTGCTGTCCAATACAAACGAGTTAAATTTGGAATGCCGGCTGTCTATCAGGTGATTTTATCAGCGTTAAAAGATAATTAAAATGCAAGCAATTATTCATGAATATTCGAACGTAAAATTTTATACCAATAAAAAAGATACCAAATTTAGTTATAGAAATATATATTTTTATTTAGATTACAAATACACAACACAAAGTGCAGAATATACACTACAGTCATACAAAAAAGTCTCCCTACGGCAATAGTTCCAAAATATTTTGGGATAAATAGCAGTCTAATAACAGCCTGATTCTCATGACACTTGTTTACAAATAGTATATTAAAGAACAAATGTCATAATTGCCATTTTATTTTGTGAAAAGGAACTATATAGTCGACAATTATGACATGAGTTTTTTATACTATTTTTTTATTTTACCCTCCTAAGCCTTTTTTAAATGAAAAATAGCAATGTCAAAATTTATGGAATTTTGTCAGTTGTTGACGTTTCAAAATTCATTTGAGAACCCTAACCATACGATATTTTCTATTCCATGCTAACTTTACTACTCTTTTCTTCTCTTCTACTTATTCTTAGTTTTAAATTGAAAATTACATGAAAGTAAAATTCTTAACATATGCCATGAAAAGTCATTACTGCTTGTGTATATACTATGAAAAGTTTTTACTTTTTATGTTCATACCATAAAAAGTTTTTACTTTTTGTGTATATACCATAAAAAGTTTTTACTTTTTATGTATATACTATGAAAAGTTTTTACTTTTTACGAGTATGTTTATACCATTAAAAGTTTTTACTTTTGGATATATACTATAAAAAGTTTTTACTTTTTGTGTATGAAAAGTTTTTACTTTTTGTGTATGAAAAGTTTTTACTTTTTGTGTATATACCATAAAAAGTTTTTACTTTTTATGTATATACCATGAAAAGTTTTTACTTTTTGTGTATATAGTATGAAGAGTTTTTAATTTTTATATTTATACCATGAAAAGTATTTACTTTTTGTGTATATACCATGAAAAGTTTTTACTTTTTGTATATATAGTATGAAAAGTTTTTACTTTTTGTGTTTATACCATGAAAAGTTTTTACTTTTTGTGTATATAGTATGAAAAGTTTTTACTTTTTATGTTTATACCATGAAAAGTTTTTACTTTTTAAGTTTATACCATGAAAAATTTTTACTTTTTGTGTATATACCATGAAAAGTTTTTACTTTTTGTATATATAGTATGAAAAGTTTTTACTTTTTGTGTATATAGTATGAAAAGTTTTTACTTTTTATGTTTATACCATGAAAAGTTTTTACTTTTTGGGTATTTAACATGAAAAGTTTTTACTTTTTGTGTTTATAGGTGAATATAGGTACTAGAAAAGTTTTTACTTTTTACTAAATTATTTAGTTCATATTTTATATTTTTATGCACCGCTCATACACGGTTAAAGATAGAACAACGGACGATGAAAGTCTAAATTCAGCATGAAATTCTCTTTCTTTCTAATGGAGATATAGTATTGAATATATTATCCATGTTATTGAAAATAATTGAAAAATGCGGTTTGTAGTTGTGGTTACCTATCTTAATTTTAATAAATATTTTGTTTACTATCAAAACTTATTAGGGTAATGCATCATAATATAAATTGACATAATTGTTAAACAAATATACATTCTGAATGTTTATTAAAAAATTGTGTTGGTAAGTGGTACTAAAAATGTACACTTTAAGAAGCATGTCCTTAATTTACCGAATTTTGAAAAAAATCTTTTTGATAATCAGCACGTCGAAATGTACATATCCTCAATTAATAATAGTTTAATCGAAATTAAGAGGAACATAGTAAATAATAGTGAAAGTATATGCTTAATAATGAATATTGATTAAGAAATATAATTATATAATTGAAATACCTCGGAAATAAGAAAAAACAGTTTTTTTTGTAAATAAAAAGTGTCAGGCAGAAAATTAAGTCATGATGTTATTGGTTAGCACAGCTGTGTCTGAAATTTCAGATTGGGGTTCGATTCTCCATTATGGTAATTATTTTATTTTTTACAAAAAAGTTGTTGAATTTTTAAAAATCTTTTTTAGATTTCCTATTAGTCATTTAAAAATAATAACATTAATTGATTACAATAATTAAAATAATTATATGACAACAGTGCACTGAATTTCTTTTGATATTAATAAAAATAACTGAAGTATAATAAATTTGTGTACTTAGTATGTCTTTACTGATTTATAAAAACAATTGTTTATTTTTAATTATTTTATTGACCAATCGTACACACATATTCCCATATATCCATTTGTACAAAGAGTGTATAACTACAAACAACAGCAATGAACTACAAAAAGAAAAAATATATATAAATGTATTTATCACATTATGCAAGATAGTTTATTACGAATGTAACACACTCTAACAGTTGGAAGGATAATTTGAGTGAAAAAAAAAAAAAACATTAACATAGGTCTAATTCATTTATGGCCGGTTGAACCAACGTAACTAAAATATTAAACTTGGCTTAAATGGACAATATTGCATTGAAATGAAATATCAAATTAATTATAATATATTGCTGTCAAAATGTCGATTTGCATTCTTTTTGTTTAAACCTAGTTTAAAATTCAAGCCTTGTTGGTGCACCAACGTAGCTTAAATATTAAACTTGGCTTGAATTTACAACATTGCATCGAAATGAAATGTCAAATGAATTATAATATATTGATGATAAAATTTCGATTTGCATTTTTTTTTAATATGTTGGTGCAACTGGCCATTAAGTTGCCAAATTTTCAAATTTTGTTAGGATAGTTTAGAAAAATAAAACATTTACCTATACTTTAAGTTTATTGTTACACCTTAATAGGACTGTTGCAAGAATTTTTATATGACTTCTAAATATTAAATTTTGAAAGATATTATTCTTTAAAGTGCGTCAAATTTGAAAATATCACGAAATATCCACTAGATAATTTACATGAAATTTGTGTAATGTTTTGAAAGAATCACATGATCTGAAACAAAATATGACGGAGTACATACAGTTTAATATGTGACAAATTATGGTCTACTTTTATTTATATAAATGACGTAAAGTATTCCCCTATGGGCTATGAATGACGTACTCTATGTACTCCGACGTCACATGAGTGGGGGGTTGTTTTTCATGACTATCTTTCTATTTAATTATTTACGAAAATAATAAATTATTATTTCTTTTATTACTATGAAAAATATTGCATAAACTTTATTTTAAAATACTTTTTGAAAAATGTGAAACCGACTCATTAGGAGTATATTCCCATTTCAAATGAATTATTTTAGTGCAAGTTGAATATCCTGACACGGTTATATTTATGAATTTTAATGGTAATGCGAGAACAAGCACTACAACCTGTAGTGGTGTAGAATATTGTCCTCGCTTAGAATTTGGTCGCTGGTTATTTCGTCAAATTTGTTTATCTTTATATTTTATTGACTTATTTTATTTTTTGTTGTTTCGTTTTTCTTGTATTGTTCAATTACAGTTTGATATTAATTTGAAAATTTGTTGTTATTTTTAAAATTTTACTTTTATTTTCGAAACAATACCTACGTTTTATATGACACTTTTTACTCAAAATTATGACAAACTGTTAAAATGCGTTACACTCGTTATAAATCATTCTGCATGTAGGGTGAACATGAGAAATCGTTTATGGAGGATTAATTTAGAAAGAGTTTTCCATAAATCTTGAAAAAATTTATGGTTTTTTTTTTTCAAAAAAAGTATTTTTTTTTTATTCTCAAATAATATAAATTACTGCTTCTCGTATTCATTCTGTACAGACTTATAGACATAGGTACCTACTTACATTAAATATGAACTCTTGATCAAAATTAAATAATCGAAATGCAGTAATATTTAGATCTCTGTGTAAAAGTTCCAAAGAAAAAAGTGATATCTATAAATTAAGTAAGTTATAAAATATAAATATAAAGAGGTGTTTTCAACTTCGAGTGAAAACTTTAAGGATATATAGTATTGATCAAATAATCTACATTGGTCATAGATCTGATCTTCAACTGTTTCCGAAAAACAGGCTATTTTATGTGTATTAGAATTAAAGAAAAACTGACAAAAATAGTGTTCAAACAAAATTTTGTCTGTACCAGTAAATATACGTACTATAAACTTACAATAAAATTTTAAAGAATTAGAAAACACTAGCGTTTCGTTGTTATTGCAGCCCATCAGTATGGTAAAATCTTCGCCAAAACAAAAGATGGAAAGTATAGGATCAGAAAGTGGTATAAGTGATAGTGTTCCTCATAAGTGACATGCAGTTGCAGCCTCGCCTAAGGATTGGAACTTTCAATGCCGTATGTGTACGAGGAAGGCCAAAGAAAAGATGCATTGGACAGAAATGAGTGGAAGAGAAGAAGAGTATTTCCTTAAACTTTTTACTCGAAGTTGAAAAATATCTGTATCCATTGAGATTTAATTACGTACTTCTTGCTTAGTATCAAGGTTTACAGTATTGACGTTATGTAAAATATTTTTAATAGATTTACCCTTAAATATATAAAATAGTTAATTATTCTTTCGATTTACGATTTATATTAGTACGTACATGGAACGTCATTTGGGAACATTTGGTTAGTACAAGAAATACTTTGCACCAAAGATATAACACTATTGTAAAATAAATTTTTTTGATCAGTTCCACTATCGAATATTTATCTATTCGTGTAAAATATACCAAATTGTACATATAAACCATTACACTAAAGAAAAATTGAAAAACTAAAGACAATAGTTGCAAAGAAAACATTTTATTTATGAAATTACACATATTTGTTAATTCTCTATGTAGTAGTATTATTTTCATTAACATGGAATTATAATTATTATAATTTCCCGAATGGTTAGTAATGTTAAGATATAGTAAAAATTTATTAATTTCATTAAATCTTTTGTATATTAGAATTAAATATATTTCCAAATTTGTGAAAACAGCGAATTTTAAAATTATATCTTGAATATAATTATATATACATAACATATAATTTTCATATTTATACGTACAATTATGTGTAAATGCCTCTGACTGCATATTTATTATGAGTAGAAAAATTATGCACATAACTTCAATTATACTTCTTTTTAAAATACATTTTCGCGTTTTTCTATGGTTTATAAATATTCCAATTTCCACTAATTTCTTATCGAAATTATTTAAATTATTTAAAAAATATATATGATTTTTTTGAATATCAATTAGAAATATAGAAGAAATTATAGCAAATACTGATGGAAAATATAACTGTGTTCTGTACAAGTTATATGTCGATGATTCCCCAAACATCATATAATGACCAAATTTATATTCCGAAATGATAAAGATTATTTTCAAAAATATTCCATAAATTATAGCCAAATAATCTGTTTTATAATAATCTTCTTTTTTCATGTAATAATAATTGACTGACCCTAATAATTTTGTTATATAATATATTGGCGAAATAGAAATAAATAGGTTGTCCATTTTCTATAAAATATTTATTCAATATAACATTTTCAATTCAAAATAAATATTATTCAAAAGGGAAATTAATTAATACGCGCATAATTTAATTTAAAATGAATGTTATTACGATTAAACTGTATTAACGTAATGTACCATTAAACTGAAAATATTGTTCTTTGCGAGTAATTTAATTAAAGTTTCAAATAAAATTAATGGAAATAAAAAAATCAAGAAATATTAAAATTATGTAATAGTGGCAAAATTATACGGATTCAGATAGAAAAATATTTGGACATCATATTTAATAAAAATAATTACGAATGAATTTATTTGTTATGCAACAACAGTTATGTGATTAGATAATTCATTATTTTTAATAAAAAATTCTTGTGGATCAGTGGCAATAAAAATGTTCACTTTAAAAATTAAATAAACAAAAAGAAATAATTTCCGAATTTTTAAAAAATTCTTTTTGCGAAATATTAAAGATACAAAAAAAAGTTAAATACAAAAGTTGTTTAATACAACCTGATCTATAATTTAGCATAAACAATTTTTTTCCAAGGCCTACCAATTTTTTTGGAAAAATGTTTAACTTTAATTTTTTAAATGGAACACCTTGTAAAAATTATGTCTAATAAAGCAAGTAATAGAATTACTAGCATTGATGATTTACAAAATTATTAATAATTTTATTTATGACAGATGTTACTGGTATAAACAATAGAATATCACAGCCTACTTTGATCGTATTTCTATCTGCTTTATTAGACATAATTTAAAGGTAAACCCATACTTGTTATACATCATTGTAAAGAGAAATTTATTTAGAATTTTATTCCGTAAAAATATACAGGGTGTTCCATTTAAAAAATCAAAGTTAAATATTTTTCTGGAAAATTGGTAGGCATTGGAAAAAAATTGTTGTTATTCTAAATTATAGACCAGGTTGTATCAAATAACTTTTCTATATATCTTTTTCTTGTATCTTTAATATTTCAGAAGATATAAGCTGGACAATGAAAAATCAACCACCCTGTATACCCTTAAAGTTTGTTCTACAGGTTTACAAAATAGTAATTAAGGTACCAAGGGTGTTTGTTATAAGAAGCCCGAGGAATGTACGTTGACCGAAGGCATTATTACTGTCTATTTAACTCCCATGGTGCCTTCAACCAGAAAGTTTTAATAAAATTTACGAAGCAAGTAGGCTATGAATGCTTCTGCTTGTTTTTTTAGACTTCAACTCAGTGTCAATATCAATTTCATAACCATAGCACAACTCATAATGCCCTTAGGGCATTATTTGTTATATAATTATTAAGCAGGGTTATTATGATAATAATAATATACCGGTTAGATATTACATTGTAGTATTTTATACACCAAGAGCATTACGAAGATAATAATGCCAGGAAGGCGACGATGAGATAATATACCGTAATTTATGTTACATAGTTAAATTCGCTAAAATTAATAATAAGCGAGGTAAAAGATGTGTGGGTGACAGTTGTAATATTAGTTTTTATGGTTGATTTTATATTTATTTATTAAATTTTCTGTCATAAACAACAGAATAGTATAATTAGCTATTGTTGCAATCATCTGCGAAAAATAAATAAAATTATATACATATAATGGTTCGCTGATTATATTATATACATACTTACTTCAAAGAAAAGTTCTTTATCAAATTTATAAAAACGAAGTAAGGTTATGAATTTATTGTCGTGTAATAATTCTAAAGTAAACAAGGAAATCTACAACAAATTTAATTTTAAGTTGTTGAATGGATGGAATGACCAATCGTGGAGTAGTTTAAAGGTGAAATGAGAAAGATTAAATGATCCATGTATGTTATAAAATTATTTAATTATGGACGTTTCGGGCTTAAGCAAGCCCACCTTCAGCTATTGGTACATTATTATTAGCATAAATAGTTTTACAGGATGAATAGTATAAAATAATTCTTACCTAACGTTGAATATATAATAATACTGATGAATTTTATTACAAAATCTTAAAATTGTATTAGACGCAATGATCTATATAAGGTACGTTGATAAAATTTTAAGATACAGCATTTCAACAAACCTCCGAATCAATTTTACAACATACGTGGACCATTTAAGCCTTTTTGTCTTCCTGAAGTGTAATGCGAACTTTACAATGGGGTCATACCAAAAAAAATATATATTGATTTTTTTTATATAATTTAAAAAAATACATAATTTTATACATATATACATGAAAAATATTTAATATTCTTATACTTTTCATTCATGATTTTGTTTCTAAACATTGTGAGTCTTATTTTTTGACGTCATGGTTTTGTACACACATACAATGATAGTCACGCACACATGTACTCGTGCACGTACTGTACATGAATGTCAGCGCAGAGTTGTCACATTTTTCGAACATAACCAACATAGAGTAAATATCTTTGCAACAAGTTGTTTTTGTTTAAATGTAAGTACAAATAACGAAATGTTCTAATAAATATAAATAAATACAAATTATGTGTGATTTAGATATTATCATGGTTGTATAATATTATTCTGTGCCGTCTTGCGAGAACATCTCGTTGAGAAGCAAAAATAAAGTTTTTTTCGTATTCCTAAACCTCGAGATATAAGGGAAAGATGGTATAATGCAATAAATACTCCAAAAATTTTAAAGGGTAGTCTTGCTTATGTTTGTGAAGATCATTTCAACGTAAGTAGAACTTAATAAAAAAACAATTTTTGTTGATATACATTTGTTTATTATATTCAATAGCTTGAAGAAGATGCCGTAAATTAATTTTCTGCAAATTATTTGAATTCGCTTCTTCAAAATTAATTCCCATAATCAAATTATTTAATATACAATAAAAACAAAAGCACGAGTACAAAATAACTTGCTGTCACGTTTGCTTTCAAGTCAAATAACATAAACGTCAAACGTAGTTCCATTTTTATTCGATAGGAGGGACTACGGTCACGGTCGCAAAACCGTGACGTCATTTGAAATTTAATATAAACTTTAAAAAATGATTTCTGTAAAACTAGAAACTTATGTGACATAAAATATATATTTTTATAAGTGGTTTTAAGTATATTTTCAGAAAAAAAATAAATTGGAAAATGTGGTATGACCCCATTGTATTTGCAGCAAGTGTAACCTACTTTTTAAGCTTACTGTGTTGTAACTTGTGTAACTATGCGGTAAAATAATCAAAATACACTGGGCTTTTATGGGCCTTTAGAAAAGAAATCATCTTTACTTTATTTTTACTTTAACATTTCCTGTATTTAAAACTAATTTATATAAACCAAAATCACGGCAGCGACATCTGTCATTATTGTAAAAATCCACCGTTACCGACATAGTTACCGATCGATATACCTGTCAAATACGCGAGGCGAATACTTCTCAAATGTCAAATATCGACACCTATCTATTATTTATTACGAAGAAAACATGAGCAAATAAATATATTATTATCAGTCCTAAACAACGTCTATTATTACAAATAAATTTTCGCCAGAAAAAGAACTCTAATGACGGTAAGTAAAATCAAATTGGAAATTGACTTAACCCCAGTATTTTAAACTATCCCTTTTCAGAAGTACAACCTATCTCATTACAAAAAGTGATTTTCATTATCGTTGGCCAAAAAGTTTGATACAATTCTCGTGCGTGAAATATTTTATAGCTAATAAGGCACGAGCCATTAAAGCTGCCACGCTGTAAAATACACTCGAATTTAAATAACTATTTCATTTCACCTTTAAATTTATTTTAATTCACATTTACAAAATTTATCTGAAATATTACATTTACTTAGTTTATATGCAGATTTGAAAACAGTTTTCAAAACGTTTTTAGTTTTGAAAAAAGTTTCCAAAACTGCATGTAAACGAAGTAATTATTACATACCTCTTGTTTTATTTCTTGATTTTCACAATTAATCTCATTTAATATTTCTATAACTGACAACGCCTAAAGTAAAACATTTTAATATCTAACATAAAATAATACATAATTTTACATACAGCTTCAATAGTTTTAGAACATTTCTTTAAAACAGCTAATATTTTGAAGCTAAAATAAATTATCATACCCCATGGTACATAAGTTAATATTTCAAATAATGTCACAAATTTATGAAATGTTAAATTAGCTCCAAAGTTATACACATTGCAGGTGATGTGGAAAAATGTTTGAATAATAAAAGCATGCAATGGAAGATTAAATATTTTGTTTATATTTCTTGAAATTATTCTCAATTCTCTATGAAGAACAATAATAGCTGATAAATATTTATAATCTTTATTGCATTTAATAAAAATAGACAATTCTTCAAATCGCTCATATTCATTTTTTAAATAAATTTCCATATTTGTAAATATAACAAATTTTAGCAAAACATCAAAGCCAAATTCAGTGTAGAAAAGTATAGCTTGAAATCTTGTTGCAGTATTTGTTAAGAAAAACCAATATATTCTAGATTTTACATTGATAATATAAAAAACAATAATTGATACACTTTCTATTAGTATTTTCCTTATGACATAATATTTAGTTCTTTTGTAGTCTATAAAAATACCTAATTTTAATAATTTCATATCGAAAGATTGTAAACCATTTAAAAATTTAATATGGTTTTGAAATATGTCGACTAGATATGTAAGACAAGATAATAAAAATAATATTTTGGAAAAGTCTTCCAACATAAACATATTAACTGTCAATCCGAAAGTACTCTCTCTAAAGTAAGTACATTGAATTTGAAAATAATACTTTAATAATATGAAATATAATAATAATATTAAACCATAAGTCATACAATAGTAATTTCTTTTAAAATAACATTTTCCTGCATTTAATGATGGATAATAATTAGCTATTCCTATCAATTTTGAAATATAATAGACAGGTGATATAGAAGTAAAAATATTGTCCATTTTTATACACTATTGGTAGAACAATGTTATAGAGGAAAATTTTATTTGTTAAATACATTTCTTAATTAAACAAAGTAATGTCTATGCAACAGAGTAATTGTATTGTTCTTAAATAAAAAATTATTAATCTAGATGGATTCCCTGCTACATTATAAATATTATTTTAAATTAATGAACATTAAACAGAATATATTGAATATTAATTTTAATGAAGTGTTTTATACGGGGTGTTAAAAAATAAGTGTAATAAACTATGAGGACAGACAGTACTAACCAAAATAACTAAAAAAATCTAAACATGGGTCTGATCTTCAAATGTTTCTGAGAAGCCATTTTTTATTAGAATCGACAAAGATAGTTATTGAACAAAATTCCATGGGTGTGGTTCACGTAGAACATTTGTTCTTAGTTTTTATAAAAGTTTTATATAATTTATTTTATTTATTTTTTTATCTTTTGACGAAATCCATGTGCTTTATGTTGCACTTACGTTTTTCATTTTTTTGCCATGTATCTAAAATTTTCTTAATTCTCATCTCCTGAGGAAGGCTCATGTGGAGCTCGAAACCGGTCGACCCGAGAATTTAAAATAAAAAATTTTTGACTGCAATCCAGAAATTTTTATTACCTCATTAAATTTAACCAGTGATAGAACTCGCCGAGAGAAACAAGTAGTAACTTGTTTTTTGTAAACCTTCTAGATATTGCACGGTACAAATATGTCATCATCACCACCGATATCTGCGATAAAGCAGATTGTGGCACACTCAGAAATGGGAAATATGCCGTGATGATATATTTATTTATTTATTTCTAGATATTGTGTTTAAAGTCTTCTAAGTTTTGTACAACAAAATAGGAATACAAAAAAATGTTACTGAGAAATATTGTTGCCCTCGACGAGTTTTGTCAATATCATTTATTTTTTTCTGTTTCACCAGTATATCTCAAAATTGGAAATATTTTTTCCAAAAAATATATTGCGATTACAAAAGAAAGTTACTAGGAAATATTGTTGCTTTTCCGGAGTTCTATTTCTGGTTAAATTTAATGTATTTCTGTTACATCCTGTATACGAATTACATTTACGAAGAACAATAGCAAATGGATGATTAGTTTCTCATGTTTTATATTTTCTGCAAGAATGAATAGAGCTCAGAATAGAGAGTAAGAAAAACTGAGTAATTTAGTAATTAGTGCTTGACACGTGCACGGAAATGACCGGATTGGGAAGTCCGGGAATTCCGGGCCGGGCTAGATCCGGAGTTGTGAAAAGCTTCGGCGTAATTAGACATTTCTGTAGGTGTAGATCAATGCAGTGAAGTTTCTCACATGCGGGTTTCACGCCATTTGGCAAATTGTTCCTTTTTTAACATGTTCAGTGTGGTATATCTTTTACAAACCACCGTAACAAAAGAGATAACTATATTTTCACTAAAATTATTGTATGTGTTAAATGCGAGTTTTACTATTAATATGTTCATTACGGAATTTAATGGGTTCCAGGGGCGCATGTAGTCTAAATATTTGCATTTTTTTTAAAGGGGGTCAATATACCCCACATTTAGATAAAAACTTCAAAATTTTCAAAAATCTAATTTTAATGTATCTTTTTTTTTTTTTTTTTTTTTTTCGCGGGTAGGGTGGAAATCTTTCATAGACACCTGGGCTCAACCGGAGCCACAGGTAGTGCCGGATTCATACCGGCTAAAACCACCCTCCCTTACTGCCCTCGTGAATGCGGCATCGCATTACCTGCATTTCTTCATCATTCACGAGTTGTCTATTTGTTTGTTAGTGCTGTGGTTGTCTACCTCTCATCCTCTCGTGTTTCTTTCATCCTTTTCTTTTTCTGTCATGATGCTTTGTACGAGATTGGCGATCTCCAGCCAGTTATCCTCGCTCTCTATCATTATGGAGATTAAGGTTGTCGGAGTAAGTCTTTGTATATTTTCTTTAGTAGCTGCTTGCTGACGTAAGCCTTCCCATTTCGCGCACTCGAAAAGCGTGTGTTCCGCCGTGTCGATGCTGTTGCAGTACCTACATACCGCCGACTCTATTTTCCCTATTCTTGCAAGGTAAGCCTCAAAGCAGCCATGTCCGCTTAGGCATTGCGTCATATGGTAAGTGGTTTTACCATGCTGGCATTCTAGCCAGGGCGAAAGGTCGGGCAACAGTTTGTGCAGCCACTCGCTGCTGCTGTCGTTCGCCCATCTGTCCTGCCACTTCCTACCCCTTGCCTCTTTTACCTCTTTCCTTACCTCCTTGGTGGCTTTATAGGTGTTCTTTCTTTCTTCTATTATCACCTGTAGGGGAGGTAGTTTAGCTAGCACTTCAGCCGCACTTGTGCCAATCGTGCGGTACCCTCTGCAAATGGCTATCGCGACTTGTCTGTTGCACCTATTGAGTAATATGTTACATTTTTGGTATTTGAGCGTGTCTGCCCAAATGGGTGCCGCGTATGTTACTATATTCTGCATCACTGCCGCCAGCAACCGCCGTTTGCTGTCAGAGGGTCCGTCTATCCTTGGCATTAGTTTTTGAAGTGCTGTTATAGTCCGGGTTGCCTTTTTGGTTGCCTCCGAGACGTGGTGTAGGAAGTGCAGGTTCTGGTGGAGGTGCACCCCCAGGTACTTTATTGTCCTCTTGGGTGTTATTGTTATGTTAGTTATGTTATACGTGACCGGCGTGTGTCGTTTCCTTCCGATGAGGAGGATTGCTTCGGATTTTTCCGGAGCAATCGTCATGCCGTGTTCTGTTACCCATTCCTCGATGGATAGGAGTGTGTGGTTCACGTTGACCATTAACATCCTCTCTCTTTTTTCTGTCGACAATATTGCGAGGTCGTCCGCAAAGGCCAGTATAGTGGTGTTTCTTGGTACTGGTAGCCTGAGTACGCTGTCGTATAGTATATTCCAGAGAAGCGGCCCAAGTATCGACCCTTGTGGAACCCCGCAGGTCATCTTGTACGTGCGCCCCTGGTACTGTATCCACCTATCCTGCAAGTAAGTGCCTATCAAGTTGATCATTGGCACTGGGAAATCTTTGTCTTTTAGTGCTTCCATGATTTTGTCCCATGGTGCTGAGTTGAAGGCGTTCTTGATGTCTACAGTGACCAGGGTGCATAGGCCTCGGCTTCTCCGCTTGGTCAATTGCTTGTTGGCTGTCTCCATGACGAGCTGTATTGGGTCTAGGGTGGATCTGCCTCGTCGGAATCCAAACTGGTTTTCGGCTAGCTCATGCCCTGCGTCGAGGTGTTTCGTCATCTTATCGGAGATGACTATCTCCAGTAGCTTGCTGATGCTATTCAGTAAGCAGAGAGGTCTGTATGAGCTAGCCTCTTCCATATTTGTTTTCCCCGGTTTGGGGATCAATACCAGCTCAGCCATTTTCCACATAGCTGGGAATTGACCGCTGTGCCATATCTTGTTGAACAAGGTGACTAGCTTCTCTGGGTGGTTTATGGCTACCAGTTTAACCACTTCTGGAGGGATGTGGTCGGGTCCAGGTGCCTTTTTACTTTTTATTCTTTGTCCAGCTTGTCTGATGTCGTCTGTGGTTATGTCGGGTGGTAGGTCGGTTTGTAGTGGTGTCCATGTGGTCTGTTCTCTAGTCGGAAAAAGTTGTTCTATTATTTTGTCCGCCGTTGTCGTGTCTGGTTCTATTGTTCGTGTCAGTCCTGTCCGTTTTACTATTAGTCTGTAGGGTTTTCCCCATACGTCATTGTCCACGCTGTTTATTAGTTCTTGCCATTTCTTTTGTTTAGATCGTTTGATTTCTAGGCTTAGATTCTTTTTGCTGGTTTTATATGCTGTCCTTGCTAGTTCTAGTTCTCCGTTGTCTGTGAGTCGTCTCCTCAGTCGTGTGTACTGTCTCCGGTGTTTAATGCAATTTTAATGTATCTAGATCTTCTTAATGCGATGATTCCAAATTTTGAAACCGCAGGGCGATATCTCTTTTCGTTCTCGAGATATTTAGATTCAAAGTTTTGCTCAAAACTGCCCATTTTTGGGTAATAACCCAAAAATGGGCCGAGATATGAATTTGGCGACAACACCATTCGATTCTACGGGCAAAATTAAATAAGTACACCAATTTTCAGAATTTTTGAACACCGCATACAATCTCTAAAGCAAAATAACTGAAAATGGCCAAAAATCGCAAAAATCTAAGGTGTACCCCTTACGATTTTTTTAGATTTTGGTCATTTTCAGGGGTTTTCAAGCTTTTATTCATAAAAAATTAACCGGTTGGACAAAAATTATGAAAATTACTATACGTATGTATTTTTGTCCGTAGAATCGAATTGTGATGTCGCCAAATTCATATCTCGACCCATTTTTGGGTTGATACCCAAAAATGGGCAGTTTTGAGAAAAACTTTAAATCTAAATATCTTGAGAATGAAACGAGATATCGACCTGCGGTTTCAAAATTTGGAATCAGCGCATTGAGAAGTATCTAGATGCATTAAAATTAGAATTTTGAAAATTTTGAAGTTTTTATCTAAATGTAGGGTATATTGACTTTTGGCGCAATAAGTCAAAAATGGGTAGAGATATAAACTTGGTAGTAATATTATTTGATTGTAAAGAGAATGTTACGTAAGTGTACGCATTTTTAGAGTATTTAAACAACTGTGTGAATTTTTAGAAATAAAAGTATTGAAATAAAAATGGATAAATGCTATAAAAAAGTTCCTTGGAAAGATTCTATATATCCAATAAAATTATAACACGAACACATACTACCCCCTTTACCCTCGCCTTTACCCACCCGTAGATCCGCCAGTGATGGGTTCTTTCCTTTCCATTTTAGAAATGAATGAGAATATGGTTTGAGTTATAATTAAGTTTGTATTTCATGTAGATTTCTGCAAGAAGTTACAGCTTATATTGCTTCCCAAATCAGACACAAATGCACGGTATATTATGGTTGTTAGGTATGGCAATTGAACTACATTAAGGTGTAAACAATTACACGAAATTTCACTTAAACAGTATTTCTTACAACACCGAAGTTACGGTGCACACCTGCACCTTCTTCAGGATCTATAACATTTAATAAAAACAATATAATACATACAAAATAACATGGATATTATTACATTTTTGTATGTATTATATATATATATATATATATATATATATATATATATATATATATATATATATATTTTATTAAATGTTATGGACCTTGAAGAAGGGTGCAAGTAATTGTTAAAACTTTATATGGTCGAGAAATTTCCCGCATCTTGAAGCACATTTCCCTTAAAATATAAGCCAGTAATCAAGCTTGTATCAATGTAGGTACATGCAAAATGGGTAACCATATGTATTCCTAATAATTTCATATATGTTTTATGCAGATTTTTGCATTGAGTTATAGCTTTATAGTTGTTGGGTGTGGGATTGGAACCACATTTTCCTTACAAAATACTAACAAAAACAACAATATTTTGTTTCTTGTTGTATAAATATATAAATAAGAACCTATATTATTGTTAATATTTATTTTATATCGTAATACATCAGATGGTTTACACAATTTTAACACCAGAATATTAAAAATGTTGTAAGTCCTACCTTTCCTTAGTTTTCTATTGATTATCCATGTAAATTTAATGTCCACTACAATTTTCTGGATCTGTAAATGTTGTTAAAAGTCCACACCACATATTTTCTACACATTTTTCAATATATTTTCACTTAAAAGTTGTTATTATTGTTCATTTTTCACAAACACTCGCGAACAACTGATGACTAGTTTGGTTATGTTCGGAAATACAACCGCGTAAGTAAACAAATACTAACTGTTCCAAAAACATTTCTCACTAAATTTTTCATTTTTCAAATTAATTTTTTTTTCATAAATTGAACTATAATTAATGTACACTTCGCAGTTTTGAATTTAGTTATTTTTTTTTTTAAATAAAATGTCTCATTAAAATAAATTCTAAACAATAAAGTATCTGGTAATTTCAATGGTTATCCTTTGTTATTCATCGTTTCTCAGACGGGTAAACTTCTGTCGAATAAAACTACATTGAGCAGCAAAGATCGACATTGAACAAATGATAGATGTATTGGAATTAAAGAGTAGAACTCGGACGTGAGTTGCGAGTTTAAAGCAATTTATCTCCTTTTTTGTGAAAGGAGCGGAAGCAGCGATAAACTAGTTCCTGGATATAAAGACAAACTTCACGACCTATATTTTTATTATACTTTATTTCAAGTAAGAAAATAGCAGATGGCGCTTGAGAGCCAACCGTTTTTAAATAAATAAATAAATTAAATTCGTGGAACCAATAATAAAATAATTTTTATCTGTGTACGAGCCCTGAATATTAAAAATTCCATCAAAACATGATTAAATATTACTTAATTCTGTATATTTTATTTGAGGGGAAGTTTAGCATGATAAAAATTCTATATAACATACTATTTTCTCACAAATATAACACAAATGACTGCTGAAATTGAAATTAAAAATTAAAATTATTTATAATTAATTTTTTTGGGTAAACTGTAAGTACGTCACAAGTCAATTATGCGCAAACTCAGACAGGATGGTGAAATCGAACCATTTGAACGTAGGTCGTAACAACACCTCAGTCTCAAGTGACTGGTAACCGCAACCGCGTGCGTCAGTGTATAAGTCGACATACGTTGCGCCAAGCCTCTACCGACGTCATCACAGCTTTAAATCGGCTTTTCCGGAAAATCTGGGCATTTTTGAAAAAAATAAAACATGTTACATCATTTTTCAAGTCATTTCCCATGGAAAAAAATTTTTTTAAAAAAATCGCTAAACTTCCTCATTCCCTTTTGCAAACTACGTTAGCATTATGACCAATCAAAGGGTAGAATCTACACTATTTTCTTACGTGAAATAAATTAAATGTTAAGAGCTATGAAATTATCTACAGTTGCTAAATGAAGATTAACATTTTATTGTAGGACATAATATGCTGATCTCATCAAATTTTTAATACCGACTTCGTAGAATATTTTCCATTGATTAAAAAGAATTATACGCAGTTATAATCGTTTTGAAATCTTTTGCTTTACAAAAACTCTTTCAGTGATATTAAATTTTCTTGCTTCATTTGTTCGAAGTTAGAATAAAAAGATCGTTAATATTTGGACGTCATTCGTAGTTTTATTTTTTTATTTGTAATATATCAAAAAAAAAGATGCCAGTAGCACAATACAGAGAATAAAATTTTGATAAATCAAAATAATGTAATAATGTCCTCTTTAAATTTAAAATGAAGGAATACGCTCCTTAATTATTGTCAGGAAATTTTCCTGGCGAAAATTCTTTGTTGTAAGTGGATAAACAAATGTTGACTTAAGTTTTAAGTTAAAGCTCTTCAAACAATTATTACAAACAATATTGTTTCAAAATACGAGTACAAAGGAATATATGCCTTTAAGTCATCCAAGCATTAATTAACAGTGTTAAACTTATTTTGAAGTATTAAATCAATATTTGTATCGTTGGTGTTTTGGTTTGTAATACGCTCAGTGCCCGTGAATTGAGAACTTTACTTCCCTCAGGGTTTTCTTTGCTTAAGACTTTAATAGCGCCTTCAGAACGCACAGCTTGTATTATTCTGACAGGATGTAAGGATAAACCAACAGGATATAAGTCAATGTAGAAACACACTTGAAGAGTTAACACACCCAAATTGAAATCATTCTCGACAGGGACGCAATAAGCAGACATTGCCCCAATCAAAATCAAATTGTTACCCGTATTACAGCGGTTATTATTTAGTAACCATAGAGAATGAATATACGAATGGTGGTATATTCGAATATACAAAGGTTCGTATATTAGTCCACTGTGGTTACTTATAGGTGCGTTTTGTTATTTTGTTTTATGTAGAGATGTCTCGTTTTCGATTTTTTTTTAGGGTATCTCGAGAAATATTAATGATAGAGAAAAATCGTTTGCACATCCCAGGGTCAACTTTTTGAAAAAAAGTTTAATAGTCACTACAGGAATTTTAGATCTTGTTTTGTTTCTGTCATATCAATCAGAAAAACTTGAAATTTTGTAAACCCATTCTATAGTAAAGTGGAAAGAGCTCATTAGTTTTTTTGTGTATTTCTAATAACCAAAAGTATTACTTATACAAGCTTTTAATAGTTTTCTTGAAAAAATACATTGAATATAATTTTTCAGCAACTTTTACTAATAATAATTGAATATAATGGTACAATCTTCAATTTTACGATAATAGTATTTAGTAAATAACTTTAAATATACATTTATAAAATAATTTATTTTTATACACCATCTTGCCTATGCGTCAAACAAAAACATAATACTTTAATAACAATTTTGACATATTTAAACAAATGTCACTGTCAGGAAGCAATTACTTTCCCTGGGGGAACCGGGTTCGATCCCGACCGGCGCCAAATATTTCGAATTTTAAATGGCACAAAAGTGACCCCAGTGGTGCACTCTCCACACCAGCTATGAGTGCCCGTGAGGTGACGCCTGCTAAGCGCCCACACGGTAAAATATATCGTCATCATTACCGATGTCTACATGTGTTGTAGATACTGGCACACCCAGAAATGGGTAATATGCCGTGATGATATATTTATTTATTTTTATTTATGTTAAGGAGAATATATTTGATTCTAATGAAATTAAGATTTGTAAAAATAATATATATTTTCCATCATACATAAATATTATATCTACTATTGATTTGCTTCATTGCCTTCCAGGGGACGGCTCTGAAAAGACTTTTTGTAAAGATACGAGTACTATTTTGAATGTGTGTTATGTTATAAGAGATCTGTAAAATACCCTGCGGGAGGTTATGGGCTGGCCACATCAATTCTTTTTATCTGTGCTTTTTTTTTTTTTAATCTTATCCATTAGTAGATTTAATTTATTTAAAATTATAATAATTTTCTGTACGTAATGCAATTTTAATATAAAAATTTTTGAATTTATTTATTTCGATTATAAATTATACCCCAAATTAGCCAATGGCAATGTGTTGCTGATGGTGTGTATAACGCATATTTGACCCATTAGATATGAGTGCAAATCTGGTGGGGCTAAACCGGTGTTCACAGTTGGTTGACAGAGGGAAAATTTAATCAAAGTATAATTAGAGTGGCGGCCACAATGCCGGATGTATCCGCATCCGGGGAGTTAATTAACGAACGGTAACGTTGTTAATTAGTTTATTTACCATTCGTCCCACCTGCATTGTGAACGGTACCTCCTATAGGTATCCTTGGACCTGGACCACTCATCAACCGCTGATGGATGTATCGAATATTAATTAGCCAAACGTCGAACTCTGTGGTTTATTCCGGAGGAAAGATATTCTAAATGGCGGGTTATAATTTTGACGACACATGCATGAAAGAGAGAGTTGATGTAAAAGTTGAAACAAACCATCGCCAGAACTTGATTATAATAGTTTGTTGTCTCTCTTTAATTTAGAATGGGGGATTCCAGCTCAATCGAATTAAAGGAAAATAGTAAAAAAATACGAATGTATATGCTGAATAACGAATATTAATAAAAAAATGAAATGGTGTAATTGAGATATTTCGGAAATAAAGGTTTTTTTGTTATAGCGCTTCGACACTAATATGAAATCTATATATATAATATTTTGATTGGCGACCGAAAGACTGCCTATACATGCATTGCAAATAGCGTGTTAGGAGGTGGGGATTATTACCAATGGAAGTTAAGAAATTCAAATTCGAAAGGAGGGGCTAATATTCCTGTACTGCAGTTTCCAAACAGTTTTTATTTTAACATAAATTTCTTGCATTAAACTTAATAATTTAAATACACCTGTAATTATAAAGTATGTAGACTTATACAGTGTTATAATATTCATTTATTTTTATGTAAATATAACTTAAAATAGCATATATTTCAAGAACATTTAGGTGCACGATGAAAACAGTTTGATAAAAAAACACATAAGCGTGACGTCACGTCAATCTTTTCAAGATTCGGGAGACCATAACTCGCTTATTAATAGGAATTTTTTCGCCGGATTTTCATTAATAGTCTTAGTTTTCCTAATATTTTCAGATGAAATTATATATAAAAAAAATGGTTGAATCCCTCATTGTCATAGCATCAAACAGCACTATATAACACCACACTTGTACACTACAAAAATATAAACACTAATGACATTTGTCATTTACTTGACAGGCAAAACTTATAGGGTCTTTTACGAAAAAGTAGCGTATGTTCCAGTTTTTCGTTAAAAGTCTATTCATCTGTTTTTCTTACACTCACGTCATTGTGCAAGTTACTTGAAAAGAAAAACTTCATCGTGTAGTGCACGCTTCAGAATCAACCTTCTATGATGCACTCTCCACGCCAGCAATGAGTGCCCGTGAGGTGATGCCTGCACGGTACGAATATGTCATCATCATTACCGATATCTGTACATAGCAAATTGGCACACACAGCAATGGGTAATATGCCGTGATGATATACAGGGTGTTAAAAATAAGTTTCCCAAACTATGAGGCCTTATAGTTCTACCCAAAATAAGTAAAAATGTATAATCAACATTGGTCCGATCTTGAACTGTTTTTGAGAAAAAGGCCATTTTGTATTAGAATCGAACAAAAAGTGGTAAAGCTAGTGCTCGAACAAGATTTTATCTATGCCAGTAAATAGACTATAAAAAAACAATAACATTTTATATGAAACATTTTTTTCACTTTCTAATAGTTACGGAGTTATTTGAAAACTAAATATTGACCAAGGTCACCACAACCACAACATTTGTCTCAGTACAATTATTCGATTTTTTTTTACTCATTTTGGTCAGTACTATATGCCCTCATAGTTTGGGACACTTATTTTTTAACATCCTGTATTTATTTATTTATTCATAATTATATTTTATTTTCTTTAGAAGTAAGCTATACATTTGAATAAGTGGAATGGGAATGATATTAACCAACTTTCATGTTTGCTCTTCAGTGTATGGAAGCCATTGAGAGGTTTGTGATCAATATTTCCGCATCAGAATCAATCTGCCCCGTTCCGGATATTACACGGCTGTTGGCTGTTGGTTTCTGCATTACACATATGCTGTGCTGTATCCTCATGTGTGTATATGAAGAGAAGAGGAATGAGAAAACTTTAATATGGTTCTCGTTTCATCTGCATTTAATCAGAGAAACTAGAAACCTATCGGAATATAGTATTAAAAATAGTGAACATAAAAAGCACAAAACAAGAAAAATTTACTTGCATGTACTCATCAATAATATTCCATACTAAAAAGAAAAATAATAATATAATATATATATATATATATCCCATTTCTGGATGTGCCAATCTGCTTTATAACAGATATCGATAATGATGATGATATATTTGTACCGTGAGGGCGCTTACCAGGCGTCACCTCACGGGCAATAAAATTTCATATGAAACATTTTTTTCACTTTCAAATTTATGTAAACGAAAAAATGGTACGTGAATATTTATCATGTAATAATTCTAAAGAAAACAGTGAAATCTACGACCAATTTTAATTTAAATATATTTTTGCCCTCCTGAAGTGTAATGGGAACTTTACAATTGTATACACAGCAAGTGTAACCTACATTTTACGCTTACTGTGTTGTAACTTGTCTAACTATGCGGTAAATAATCAAAATACACTGGACGTTTATGGGCATTTAGAAAAGAAATCACCTTTACTATAATAAAGTTCATATAAAAAAGTACTACCTATTTAAGTTATTTTTTTACTTTAACATTTCCTATATTTAAAATTAATTTATATAAACCAAAATCACGGCAGCGACATCTGTCATTACTGTAAAAATCCGCCGTTACCGACATAGTCACCGATCGATATACCTGTCAAATACGCGAGCATTGCTGAAATGTCAAATATCGACACCTACCTATTATTTATTACGAAGAAAACATGAGCAAATAAATATATTATCAGTCATTATTCTACGTCTATTATTACAGATAAATTTTTGCTAGAAGAAGTACTCTAATGAAGGTTTTAAAATCAAATTTGGAAAATGACTTAACCCCAGTATTTTAAACTAACCCTTATCAGAAGTACAACCTATCTCATTGAAAAAAGTGATTTTCATTATCGTCGGTCAAAAAATTTGATACAATTCTCGTGCGTGAAGTATTTTACAGCGCTCCAGCTAATAAGGAACGAGCCCTTAAGGCGAGTGCCTTAAACAAAGCTGTCGCGCTGTAAAATACAACTTACACGCACTCGAATGTAAATAACTATTAGATTTGAAAGGACTATGTCATGCATAATAAAGTGTATTTATGGCACTGTAAAATAAATGAAAAATCTGTTGTGACCAGCACAATACCTCCCGCCATTTCCGTTTTGTTACATAAGTATCGAATTAACATTTGTTGTACACACAATTAATTTTAATTATATCTATTCTATATTCACTGTTTTCGAGGAAATATTTGACTCGGTTAAAGTCTCCCGAAAAAACTTTCACTGTAATGTACAAAACAAACATTTCGTGGACATGGTATATGGGTAAATAAATATTTTGTTCGATTCATTTGCAATGAATTATGTAGTGATCTACTAAATCCTTTAGGGGTTATTATAAATGATATATGTATGTCACTGAGTCAGGAGCACCACGGCTTCATCATCTTCATTTGAATAGCAAATTTTTACTGCATCGGTAAACGATAGAACATATACGGTACAGTTGATGAACTAACCTATTAATTCAGATAAATATGTTCAATAAATTGTGTTACTTTTTCCTCTGCAGATATTAATTAACTTATTACCGGTAATGACAGCACGAGGAAGGTCATTAAATTGATTTTCATTATTACCGGTAATGACATCCTCCCCTCCGGTATAACCCGTAATCCTTTTTCGTAGGTATTTGGTGATCATATTTTATTGTTGATTGTTTTTAACAACTAGCTAACAACTACTGTGTTGCAGAATAATATCAACTGCGTGCTTCTCGTAAAGATGTGACCGTTTTTAGACAAAAATATAAAAGTTGAATTAGTCAGAATATGATTGGTTATTACATTTTTTATCTCCCGCTACCTTTGGTAAGGGAGGTATAGGGATCGTGCTAAAAATCTCATATCGAGATTTTAGTAAATGACCACGTTTTAAGGTCCCTAGAATCCATTTTTAACATTTTCACGATGATGTCTGTATGTGTGTATGTATTTATATCATATTCTAATATGAAAAGAAGCCATTAGATTTTGGTGTAAATCGGATAACCAGAAATGGCACTTTACCTGAAGCTCATAATGGTTTTTCTTCAAAAAATATCATTAAATGCCATTTTTTCGCATTTTATGTCTTATGACAATTAAAGATTATTGAATTTTCTACAGGAATACATTAATACTTTTTCTATATATTTTGCAGATCAATTTAAAAATAATTTTTTTTATTAGTCCCGAAGCCTAAGATAAACACAATTCCTTTGTTACACAGTTCATATTTCAAATGAATGTAACTTAAGTAAATGTCACTGTCAAAAAACTAATCACTTCAAATCAATAATAGTGACATTTTAAAAAGAAAATAGTATATAAATCAATAGTTTTATGCAATGGAACAGTTTGCAGCGTTAGTAAATACGTAAGTATGTATTTAAATTAATAAATTAAATGGATAGGAAAGTGTGGCGAAGGAAGATTGTTGCGTAACTATTATTGTGGTCCGGATGGGGTTATTCGCTACCGAAAATCGGTCACTTTAATATGTTCTTATGTATGAATGCTATGATGATTGTGGACAAGGAAAAAGAAGAATGTTGTTAAAGAGTGAAGTGAGTCAGTTGGGCTCTTACTCTTATCCCTTTTCTTATTGTTACTATGGTTTCCGGGTATTTGCTAACCCCCTAAGTGGGAATCGCGTGATTTTATGTACGTATGTATGTATGTAAAAATTAAATAGCGGGAGGTTTTGTGTTGGCCACATCAGATTTTTTATTGTTTGAAATGTACAATTTTTAATGATTTAAAATAATATGATTTAGAAATTTATTTATAATAAGAAAGTTAGGTAGGTGGGTACTACTTTTAGTTAAACTGATTTGAAAATATTTTATTTAAAATGAACATATTTGTACAACAATAAGTATTAAATAGTTTTAAAATAAAGGTCGCGTTACCCCATACGAGTAAGCTTCATTTTCTTTGTCCTATCCTAATATCCATACTTAGTTTATCCATTTTATTTCCACGCTTGTAATAATTACTTCATAAACTTGTTTTATAATTATTAATCAAGTTATAAAGTCCTGAAATTACCTTCCGTAGTTCCTTTTACGAAGTTATTTATTTCATACTTTATTAACCATATTCCAGTTGGCTGCAGTTTCTAGCGAAAAACTTATAATGATCGCGAAATGGCAAAATTCTTCTGGGTGCTGTAAATCAGCTTTTTATGGGCACTAAAATATAATGGATAGCAAATACAGCCACCGCATTTTGCGTTTACGCTCCGTTGCAGCGCAGACCAAAATCAAATCGCTGGGACTCCTACCAAACCAATCCAGCTGTGATATGTTCTAATAGGTGTACATGAATATCCTTTCATGCAGCTACATCGAGAATAAATTTTAATTATTGGTTATATGGACTTTTACAGTGACAATATGATCATATTTTATAATAATAATAATAATAATAATAATAATAATAATAATAATAATAATAATAATAATAATAATAGTTTATTTACTTTACAGGATAAATCCCAATTACAAAGTAAAAAGTTACATGAATATGACAAAACAATACAATACAAGTAATTATTTAATAATACGATAAATGTCATTGAATGTGCAGTCAAATATATCACATTGAGTACATATTTCATTATAATAGCTAGACAAAGTAACAATTGGTGACTTACATAATACATTTGTGCGGCACTTTGGAATATGGAATAGTTGTTGTTGCCTACTATTTACTCTGGGTATACGAAAGGAAAGAGAAGATAGGAGATCCGGGGAATCGTACTCGTTATATAATAATTTATAAAGAAACTGAAGACAAATAATTTTATGTCTGTTCAGCACAGTTGGAATATTGAATACGTTCAATGTGAAATTATCAACTCCTCTTTCAGGATAAAAACCAAAATATTTGTACCATACGTATTTTAAGAATTTTCTTTGTATTGTTGTTAAAAGAGTACGGTAATGGTTAAATATGGGGAACCAAATTAATATTCCATATTCCATTTTGCTCCGAACGAAAGCATAATACAGGGTTATTATGGTAGATACATTAATGAATTGTTTTGTGTTTCTTATAACGAAACCCAGAGTTTTATTTAAAGATTTTATCAATTCAGTTATATGAGAATGAAATAACAATTTACCATCGAACAAAATTCCTAAATCTTTAAATATATTACAACGTTCCAGTGTAGTTTTGTTAATATTGTAATTAAAAATAACAAGTTGTTTTTTTTGTGAAAAACTCATAATTTTACATTTTGAAATATTAAGAAAAAGGAAGTTCGTTTCACACCAGGTCCATAACTTATCAATGTTTTCTTGTAATATAGAGCAGTTGTTGATGTTATCAATTTTAAGAAACAGTTTTACGTCATCCGCATACATGAGTACATTACAATCTAAATTAGCTGGTAAATCATTAATAAAGAGCAAGAAAAGAAGTGGCCCGAGATTCGAGCCCTGTGGAACTCCAGAACTTGCAGGGTAATGTTCGGATGTAAAGCCGTTGTATGTGACTCTCTGAACACGATTTTCTAGATAACTTGCAAAAAAATTCACAAATAAGTTGTCAAAACCAAATTTTTTCAATTTATTAAGAATTATATTATGATCTAGAATGTCAAATGCCTTTGTAAAGTCAGTGTATATAACATCAACTTGACCTCGACAATCTAGAACTTCTGCAACGTATTGCGTAAATGAGCATAAATTTGTTATGGTGGATTTGTTGCAAACAAACCCATGTTGGTGCGGGGATATAAGATTATGCAATTTAGGGTATATTTGAGCGTAAAGAACTAATTCGAAAAGCTTGGAAAAATTTGCTATAATAGATATGGGCCTGTAATTTTATGTAGAAAATGTAAAATATTTGTATGAAAATAATGCATACGATAGGCTTCCTGTGTATAGCAATATTCAATTACGTACGGTTATTATCTTTAAATTATTTATTATTTCAGCCTTCACTTTGTGGTACATTTTAAAGATTAATGAACTTGAGCGATAATCGACTGAGGAATGTATGAGGGGTCCCGAAGGTAAAATAATCGGAAAAGCAGTCTGCAGTGAAATTATTTATTTCAAGCTAACGTTTCGACTAATACGTTAGTGTTCCTCAATAATCAAGTAACTGCAAACATCTGTAACTCGAGATCAGATGAAGGAAAAATATCATGCCTGACATGAAAAGAAAGAGAATTTCATGCTGAATAAAGACTTTCATCGTCCGTTCATATTTTCATGCACCACTTATACACGCTTAAAGATAGAATAACGAACGATGAAAATCTATATTCAGCATGAAATTCCCTTTCTTTTCATGTCAGACATGATTTTTTTACTTCATCGGGTCTCGAGTTACAGACATTTGAAGTTACATGATTTTTCATCGAAATTTTGTATACCCAAATCATTTAAGCAGCCAATGCACGTCAGTAATAAAAATTGAATAAAAGTAACTAGATGTGTGACGTCATGTACTGATATGTTTGCAGAGGTTTTAGAATCTTTATCAAAAGAATTATACAGATTGCAATCTGTATTATCGACATGGTCATGAACTGTCACATCTACAAAATAAATACTATATTTTCGTCACTGTCCATTTCTATTTAAATTATTTTCTAATACTAACCTTATTTATACTTATGTATGCCATATAAAGGCAATAAATAAAAGTGAGCCGATTTTCAAAGAAATATACCGAATTCTTCTGATTGATTAGAAGTGCTACCTTTGGCAGATTCACAGATTTTGTTTGCGTTAACGGTCACGTTGCGTCGTTGCGTTGCGTTTAACATTACTTTATTATAAATAGGCCTTTACAGCGCACAATATTTTTCAAATAATAACTTTGGCAGTATGAACATACAAATTATCAATGTTGCCAACTATAGCAACAATTAAACGAATAATATGACGTTGATGTACATTATTTATATGTTATTCATGTCATATACGATAAGTAATGAACTGTACTATTCATCTTAATAATAATTATATAAAGCTATACACTTTTTGACGGTTAAAAATGATTAAAATTTTATTTCAATTTTCACCATTAGTGATTTTAATGTATTAAGGTTTTTACACTAAGTGATAACGTGCATTGGCTGCTTGAATGATTTGGGTATATTACTGAAAATACAAAAAATTTCGATGAATAATTATTAACTTCAAACGTCTGTAACTCAAGATCCGATGAAGTAAAATAATCATGCCTGACATGAAAATAAAGTAATTTCATGCTAAATATAGATTTTCATTGTTTTTGAACTAAATTATTTAGTTCATATTTCATATTTTCATACAATACTCATACGCGGTTAATGATAGAATAACGTACGATGAAAGTCTATATTTAGCATGAAATTACTTTCTTTTCATGTCAGGTATGATTTTTTTATTTCATCGGATCCTGAGTTACAGACGTTTGAAATTACATAATTTTTCATGAAAATTTTGTATTATTAGAAATACACATGTTAGGCATGATTTTTTTACTTCATCGGATCTCGAGTTACAGACGTTTGAAGTTCAATGATTTTTCATCAAAATTTATTTATTTAAATAAATAAATATAAATATATCATCACGGCATATTACCCATTACTGGGTGTGCCAGTGTGTACAACACATGTAGACATCGGTAATGATGACGATACATTTTACCGTGCGTGGGCGCTTACCAGGCGTCACCTCACGGGCACTCATAGCTGGTGTGGAGAGTGCACCACAGGGGTCACTTTTGTGCTATTTAAAATTGGAAATATTTGGCGTCTGTCGGGATCGAACCCGGTTCCCCCAGGTTCGCGACCAGACACTCAGGCACGCGGCCACGGGACCCCATTTATTTATTTAATATCTTTATTTTCAATAAATGTCAGTCTCTTTTCTTTTACCTCATTATTAGCAGGAAACCTAAGAGTTACACTTTCGTTTATTATATTAATGAAAAAAAATCCCAATTACTTACACATGAAACGAAATTTCCATACTTTCTTTGTATTTTTCATTGAAATTTGACGCAACACAGTATAAAACCATTAGAAATGTCCCACCAAGTACCGACTACAAATTCTCTCTCAATTATTAAAATTTTACTGGATATATAGAATTTTTGTCAAGGAACTTTCGGTAAGGGATTTGTGCAAAATAAATTAGAATTGTCGGAAGATAATGTATTGGCCACATCAGATTTATTAGTTTTAAAATACAATATGATTCTCAGCACTTACCACACGTCTAACTTTTGAATTCCGTAGTGTTGTGAGAAATGCCTTGCATCACCAAGTTTCTGTAGCTTCCATGAACACCTGTAATGAAATACAAACATTTAAACATTAGAAATATCATAATTTTAAAGATTATTTCGTAATACTACAAATATTGAGAGTATATTATTTTAAAACTTAAATATATTATTGAATGCTACGAAAAATGTACCTATAATGTATTTTTCAGTGGTTCTTTCTCCACTTTTCCCACGTGCCACACAAACCAACGACGAGTAGACGAATGACTCAGCGTGGAAGATAGTTGCCACGCAATGAGATAGAAAAGGATAGCATAATATGCTTGCTTGTCCGTGAACACTTTCGAACCATTACGTGCACGTTGGGTTTAATTAATTTGATTTTAATTTATTTTATAAGCAATATTCAAGAACGAAATTTATAATTTTTACAATTTATTTTTACAAAAATTGCATTGAAATATATATTTAGTTGAATGTAATATTTTATACAGTTCATTTTGATACCAAACAATCCTATATTTTGTAATAATTTGACATTGGAACTAATTAAAACTAATGAAATGATGGTATTATTATGCATATGATATATACAATTAATAAAAATCTGTTGTGGCCAGCACAAGACCTCTCGCCATTTCCATATTAGGCTATATAAGAATTGTATTGCACTTCGCTTTCGAACCGTCGTTTTATAACAAAAAATTACAGAACTTTATCCAAATATTGTTTTTTATTGTATTTAGCATGTCTTCTGCACACATATAATTCTAATTACAGGGAATTTATTTTAACATGCAACATATGGTCATTCATTTCCATGGTTACACACTATTGTCAAAAAATGACAGCAATGTAATATTTGTGCATTTTAAAATGCAACATACAAAATTTGTAGTTTTGTATTATCAAAACTAATTTCCAATAAATTAGCCTACATACGATTAACAAATAATCAAAACATGAATGTTGTACATCTTAACAAACTTTAGTTTACAAAAAATCATAACTTTCATGTAATAAATGTAAAAAAATACCCCCAATCACTCTAAGGCAATATTCTAGTTGGTCGTAATAAGAATTGACACCATTTGTGATGTGTTTTGGTGGTATCTCCTGTGCTGCAATACTATTTATAATGTTGCATTTTAAAATGGACAAATATTACATTGCTGTCATTTTTTGACAATAGTGAGTAACCATGGAAGTGATGAACTATAATGTTGCATTTTAAAATAAATTCTCTGTATATCTATTTTTCATTGTATGAGGAAATTTCTAAATATCAGAGATTCTTCCAATTCATTAACCATATTGGCTGATGGATATATGCATTTTATCACAATTTTACCTATAACTTCAAATATTTAATTAATAAAACAATAAGAAAGATTAAATATACTTCCCAGAAAAAGCTATCAGAATGTCACTATAACGGTTGATTTTTGACACTGACATGTGTCATTTACAAACTATGTTATAAACATTGGAATTTGTCAACTGGTTTCCTTAGTGCCTTAGCCTCTGCGATTAGATTACTCTATATATTATAGTGTCTTTATCTCTAAATCTATAAAAGATATAATAAAGATTTTAAATGTATTAGATGGAGAATTTTATGTTCTTCAACATTTAATAAAAAAAATTCCAAAAAATTATATTTAGAAGAATTTTTTCAGCTCTTCCCATGAATGTCAGATTGAGGAATCCATAGTTAAACAGTTCTTAAGTTTTATAGTTTTTGAGGAATCGTCCCTACAACATCCACACACACACACACACACACACACACATCATTTTAAAAATGTTATAATCGGACTGTAAGGACCTTAAATCGTGCTTATTCACTAAAATCTGGATATGCGAATTTTAGCATGAATCCAATACCTCTCTTAGCGAGAGGTAAAAAATATACACAAAATTGAAATGTGAACTACACCCAAAATAGGGTTTATTGGAATTTTCTTTATATGATAAAGGGATTAAAATAAAATTAACAGTTGATGAAGTAAACAGGGCACCCAAAATAATTAAACTAATTACCAAAATGAAATAATATTTTCATGTGAAATAAATTATATTTGTAAATTAATTTTGTAAATATGTTGACGTGAAAATAAATTATTTTAATTAAATAAGAACAAATGTAACATGGTAATGTCGAAACATGGACGACTTATTTATTTCTATAGCACCGATGTATTACATTTCAAAATTTTTAGGAATAATTAATTATTATCCTTGTAGAAAAACAGGAAAATGTGTTTTCAAGAAAAATTATCTGTTCATATTGTACGGCTCTCTAATAATGATAAGTTTCATAAAATATGATTTTCATTTTCAAATTATTCATATACGACAAATGTATGTATCTTATAATTTTAGAATTTTGATTACAGAATCGTATTTTAGAAGTTTATTTGTTTTATCCATATTAATATATTTAATAGATTTTGGAAATAAGCATGTAAATTTCTTAAATAACTTGATTGCGTTTGATGAAAAATTAAAAGAAATTCAAATATTTATAAATTATAGACACACGAGAAAAAGAATACTGAAAAAAATTATTACCGAAAATTTATTATTACTTTTACTTGTTATTATAAATTTTAATGTAGGTTTATTTTTTTCTCTTAACTTTCAACAGATTATTTTATATTTGTATGGATACATATATATTAGAGTGATACTGTTCTTAAATATTGAAATTTATTTAATAATAATAAGCGAGAGATTTACAAAATTAAATGAAAAACTTCTTACAGTTTCCAATGAAAATTTTAATAATTATAATTTATTTTTGAAGGTGTTCATTATTCATAAAGAATTAAGATGTATTTTAAAATCTTTGAACAAATTAATTTCATTACAATTACTCATATTTGTTATACATGCATTCTTATATTTTGTAGAGTATTTATATTTTTATAATATATTTTATAATAATTTTATTGATATTATTACTTTTAATTTCACACTTTATTTATGTGGAAGAATAATAATTTTCATAAAACACGTTTCAAATTCACCTCAAAAGTAAGTAATTATTAATAATATTATGGTCATCAAACATGTATACGTAAATTTTTATTTTTAGGCTATGTCAATAAAGAATATATTATATGATATTAATTTCAGTCATCTACTAATACAAAAGAAAGTAAGTTCCGTATTTTATTAAATAATTAGTTTTGACGACAGTTTAAAAAGCAAACATTCCTAGTTATAAAAGTATATTAAAAAAAAGTTACAGAAGGCAACCATTTAAGCACGAATTTGAAATACGGAGACGAGACACATACATACATACATAATGTTAAAATTGGATTCTAAGGACCTTACAATGTGGTCATTTACTAAAATCTCGATATGATTTTTAGCACGATCCCTATACCTCCCTTACCAAGGGTAGCGGGAGGTAAAAAATTGAACGTGACGTAAACTGTCGCACCAAGTAATATGCCAAAAATAGGTATTTGACATTCGACAATTTTCTTTTAAAGTAACACTTTTTCAATAAGCGTTATAAAGACATTTTTCCTACTACTGATAATTTAGTAACATAGTTAAATAAATAATACGTATGATAATATATAAAGAATATAAGATAATAACAATAAATAAATTTTATTTGCAGGTCATCCTTTTCTGTTTGGAGTTATTCCATGACGATGTGAATATATCAGTATATGGACTATTTAATTTTAATCTTCAATTTCTATATAACGTAAATATAAAATTATATGAATATAAAACCGATTTATATATTTATCAAAATAATTTCAGTTAATTGGAGCAATATGTAGTTATACCATCTTGAGTATTATGAGTGATGAAATATTTAACAAATTTATTGTTCATTGACACTATTTGAATAAAATTACTAGGTATTATTCAACGGTCAAGATGTTCATCTTTATTATTTCATCTTCGCAAATCATCTGTATAAGACTTTAGCAGATGCGTTTCATAAAGTAATTATTTATGTATCCTTCATATTTTACAATTAAATATTTAAAATTTATTAGTATATATGTATAAATTATGTATTTGCACAGAAATGTTTAAATAAAAGATTATTGAAGTTATAGGTATATCTTTTTCTATATCTTGTTTTTATGAGTCTATAAAAACACTGTTAACAAAAAAACAGAAATATCAAATTTCAATTATTAATAGGAAGCTCTACCAACAAAACCGCGAAGTCATACATTGGAAATGGGGAGAGGTATTGTGCTGGCCACATCAGATTTTTACCTCCCGCTACCCTTGGTAAGGGAGGTATAGAGATCGTGCTAAAAATCACAAATCCCTAGAATCCAATTTTAACATATTCACGATGATATCTGTATGTATGTATGTGTGTGTGTGTGTGTGTGTGTGTGTGTGTGTGTGTGTGTGTGTATGTGTGTGTGTGTGTGTGTGTGTGTGTATGTGTGTGTATGTGTGTGCGTATGTGTGTGCGTATGTGTGTGTGTATGTATGTGTGTATGTATGTGTGTATGTATGTGTGTATGTGTATGAATTTTGTATTCGCTCTAACTTAAATACTATCATTCAGAAAATTCTGAAACCTTGTATTTCTACCCTATTCTAATATAAATAGAAGCCATTAGATTTTGGTGTAAATTGGACAAACGGAAATGACACTTTACTTGAAGCTCATAATGGTTTTTCTTCAAAAAGTAATATTAAATGCCATTTTTTCGCATTTTGTCATTATGAAAATTAAAGAATATTGAATTTTCTACAAGTATTAATACTTTTTCTATATATTTTACAGATAAATTAAAAAATATTTTTTTTCTTTTAATCCTGAAGCCTAAGATAAATACAATTCCTTTGTTACACAGTTCATTTTTCAAATGAATGTAACTGACAGGTAAACGTCATTGTTAAAAAACGAATCACTTCAAAATAATAATAGTGACATTAAATAATAAAGAAAATCGTAAATAAAGCAATAGTTTTATGTTATATGCAAAGGAACTTATATAGTTTGCAGTATTAGTAAATATGTAGGTATGTATTTAAATTAATAAAAATTAAGTCACTGTCAAAAAACTAATCACTTCATAGTGACATTTTAAAAAGAAAATAGTAAATAAAGCAATAGTTATATACAATGGAACAGTCTGCAGCATTAATAAATACGTAGGTAGGTATGTATTTTAATTAATAAAAATTAAATTGCGGGAAGTTTTGTGTTGGCCACATCAGATTTTTACCTCTCGCTAAGAGAGGTATTGGATTCATGCTAAAATTCGCATGTTCAGATTTTATTGAATAATCACGATTTAAGGTTCCTAGAATCCGATTATAACATTTTTAAAATGATGTCTGTGTGTGTGTGTGTGTGGATGTGTGTATGAGTGTATGTGTGTATGTGTGTATGTATGTCTGGATGTTGTAGACACGATTCCTCAAAAACTATAAGACTTAAAAAATATTTAACTATAGTTTCCTCAATCTGATATTCCTGGGAAGAGCTGAAAAGGTTTTGTAACAATTGAACAACCGGAAGTAGTAGTATCTTAGAAAATTTCTTCTAAATATAATTTTTTGGAAATTTTTGTTATTACAAATATTGAAGAACAAAATTCTCCATCTAATACATTTAAAATTTTTATTATATCTTGTATAGATTTAGAGATAAAGACACTATAATATATAGCAGATTGTAATCGGAGAGGCTAAGGCACTAAGGAAACGACTTGACAAATTCAAATGTTTATAACATAGTTTGAAAATGTTAAAAATCAACAGTTTTAGTGGCTTTCTGATAGGTTTTTCTGGGAAGTATATTTAATCTGTCTTATTATTTTATTAGGTAATGAAATATTTGAAATTATAGGTAAAATGCATATATCCATCAGAAATACCGCCAATCTGGTTAATGAATTGGAAGACATATAGGAACTTCCTCATACAATGAAAAATAGATATAATTAGAATTATATGTGTGCAGAAGACATGTTAAATATAACAAAAAACAATATTTGGTTAAAGTTCTGTAATTTTTTGTTATAAATCGACGGTTCGATAGAGAAGTACAATACAATACTTATATAGCCTTATATGGAAATGGCGAGAGGTCTTGTGCTGGCCACAACAGATTTTTTTATGCTAGGTATTATATTCGAAATAAATATAAAAAAATCTGATGTGGCCAACACAAAACCTCCCGCTATTGAATTTTTATTAATTTAAATACATACTTACGTATTTACTACCGCTGCAAACTGTTCCATTGCAGAAAACTATTGCTTTATTTACTATTTTCTTTTTAAAATGTCACTATTATTAATTTGAAGTGATTAGTTTTTTGACAGTGACATTAACTGTCAGTTACATTCATTTGAAATATGAACTGTGTAACAAACGAATTATTGTGTCTTAGGCTTTCGCGACTAATAAAAAAAATTATTTTTAAATATATGTGTAAATTATATAGAAAAAGTATTAATGTATTCCAGTAGAAAATTCAATAATCTTTAATTTTCATAAGACATAAAATGCGAAAAAATGGCATTTAATGGTATTTTTTGAAGAAAAACCATTATGAGCTTCAGGTAAAGTGTCATTTCCGGTTATCCGATTTACACCAAAATCTAATGGCTTCTATTCATATTAGAATGGGATGGAAATACAAGGTTTCAGAATTTTCTGAATGATAGTATTTGAGTTAGAGTGAAGACAAAATCCCTACACATACACACACACATACATACACACATACACACACACATACACACATACACACATACAGACATCATCGTGAAAATGTTAAAAATGGATTCTAGGGAACTTAAAACGTGGTCATTTACTAAAATCTCGATATGAGATTTTTAGCACGATCCCTATACCTCCCTTACCAAGGGTAGCGGGAGCTAAAAAATGTTTAAATGTTTGACGTATCTTCCACCTTGATCGGTGTATTTTACGGCGAGCAAAAGTAAATCGAAAAATAATGTGTACATAATAATTTCATAACGATTATTTGAATTTTCTTTATATTTATGATATAAGGATTCGTTGAAGTAGGCAGAATTCACGAAGAATCTAATTAAATTTATACAACTCAAATTCATTATCAAAATGAAATAATATTTTTATGAGAAATAAATTATGATTGTATGTTGTTTTTGTATGTTGACTTACAAATACATTATTCTAATTAAATTCGAACAAATGTAACATGTTAATGTAGAAGCATGGACGACTTATTTATTTCTATAGCACCGATGTATTACATTTCAAAATTTTTAGGAATAATTAATTATTATCCTTGTAGAAAAACAGGAAAATGTGTTTTCAAAAAAAATTATCTGTTCATATTGTACGGTTCTCTAATAATGATAAGTTTCATAAAATTTGATTTTTATTTTCAAACTGGTCAAATAGTAAACATGTACAAATCCTATAATATGAGAATTATGATTACTGAAATGTATTTTAGAAATTTATTTGTGTTATCTATATTAATATATTTGATTGATTTCGGAAATAATCATGTAAATTTCTTAAATAACTTGATTTCGTTTGATGAAAAATTAAAAGAAATTCAAATATTTATAAATTATAGACATACGAGAAAAAGAACACTGAAAAAAATTATTACCGAAAATTTATTATTACTTTTACTTGTTATTATAAATTTTAATGTAGGTTTATTTTTTTCTCTTAACTTTCAAGAGATTATTTTATATTTGTATGGATACATATATATTAGAGTGATACTGTTCTTAAAAAAAAAATAAAAAATATATCATCACGGCATATTACCCATTTCTGGGTGTGCCAGTATCTACAACACATGTAGACATCGGTAATGATGACGATATATTTTACCGTGTGGGCGCTTACCAGGCGTCACCTCACGGGCACTCATAGCTGGCGTGGAGAGTGCACCACAGGGGTCACTTTTGTGCCATTTAAAATTGGAAATATTTGGCGTCAGTCAGGATCGAACCCGGTTCCCCCAGGTTCGCGACCAGACACTAATAATAATAATAAGCGAGAGATTTACGAAATTAAATGAAAAACTTCAAACAATTTCAAATGAAAAATTTATTAACTATAAGTTACTTTTACAAGTAATCATTCTTCATAAAGAATTAAGACGTATTTTAAAATCTTTGAACAAATTAATTTCATTACAGTTACTAATATTTGTTATACATACATTCCTATATTTTGTTGATTACATGTATTTTGGTACATTTACTATATTAAATACATATCATATTCATGAAGTAATTGGTATGTATAACATCACATTTTACTTTTGTGGAAGAATAATAATTTTCATAATATACGTTTCAAATGTCGCCTCAAAGGTAAATAATTATTAATATTATTATGATTATCAAATATGTATATCTAAATTTGTAATTTTAGGCTATATCAATAAAGAATGTACTAAATGATATTAATTGCAGTCATCCACTAATACAAAAGAAAGTAAGTTCAGTAATTTTTTATTAATTAATTAGTTTTAACGAACGTTAAAAAAGCAAACTCTTCTAGCTATAATAGTATATTTCGTTCCAAGTTAAGAAAAGTGAAAGTTTATCAGACGAGTATGGCAAGTTTAAGTACGAGCGAGAGCGAGTACTTACATGCCATACGAGTACAGTAAAATCACTTTTCTCATGCGGTGCGTACATTATTTTTTCGTATTTTATATTAGTATTAAAATTTATTTTTTTTTGCGCATAATATACTGAATTAAAAAATCTAAAAAAACATAATTGTATGATTGTCAGTAATATTGTTTTTTGTACCTTACAACCTGCAAACAAATTAATTTTTGGAGTTCGATTTGCAAATTTAGAAAATAAACAATAAAAAATAAAAATAAACAATTCCTTGTGTCAAAATATATTTTAATGAAAAAACCGTTTCTCTATGCAGTAACGGTTGCTATGTTGTAAAATAAACCATTACTGTACGGTTTTGAGTATAGTAAAATAGTACATTACGGTACAAAATACGAAAAAGTATATTAAATCATAAGTTACAGAAGGCAATAAAATCCAAAAGATGGCGGCCATTTCCAGCGATGCAGGCAACTAGGCGCTCCCTGAATTTATGCGGTACATCATCCCTTGGCCCTCTCGCTCTCCAGACTAATCGATGTATGATTTTTTACCCCCGCTACCCTTGGTAAGGGAGGTATAGGGATCGTGCTAAAAATCTCATATCGAGATTTTAGTAAATGACCACGTTTTAAGGTCCCTAGAATCCATTTTTAACATTTTCACGATGATGTCTGTACGTGTGTATGTGTGTATGTATGTGTATGGATTTTGTCTTCGCTCTAACTCAAATACTATCATTCAGAAAATTCTGAAACCTTGTATTTCTATCCTATTCTAATATGAAAAGAAGCCATTAGATTTTGGTGTAAATCGGATAACCGGAAATGGCACTTTACCTGAAGCTCATAGTGGTTTTTCTTCAAAAAATACCATTAAATGCCATTTTTTCGAATTTTATGTCTTATGAAAATTAAAGATTATTGAATTTTCTACAGGAATACATTAATACTTTTTCTATATATTTTACAGATAAATTTAAAAATATTTTTTTTATTAGTCGCGAAGCCTAAGATAAAAACCTTTGAATTAATAACACTATTCTGGACTTCCATTGTCTATATTTTCAATAAAGTTATTACACAACGTTTCGATTGTTGAAGTATCTACAATCGTCTTCAGTATTCACCTGAAGACGATTGTAGATACTTCAACAATCGAAACGTTTTGTAACAACTTTATTGAAAATATAGACAATGGAAGTCCAGAACAGTGTTATTAATTCAAACGAAACATTGTCTCCTTCATTCAAACAAAAACTATTCCTTTGTTACACAGTTCATTTTTCAAATGAATGTAACTGACAGTTAATTTCACTGTCAGAAAACTTATCACTTCAAATTAATATTAGTGACATTTTAAAAAGAAAATAGTAAATAAAGCAATAGTTTTCTGCAATGGAACAGTTTGCAGCGTTAGTAAATACGTAGGTAGGTATGTATTTAAATTAATAAAAATTAAATAGCGGGAGGTTTTGTGTTGGCCACATCAGATTTTTTTTATGAGGCTGCTTGAAGTATTAGGTGTACGCCAAGAAGCCTCGGACCATGACCATCCAAGAGCTCCAGAATGAGATTTGCCAAGTGATTACCGAAACTGCAAAGGATGTTGGTCAATCTAGCGCATAACTTCAGGGAGCGCCTAGCTGCCTGCTTCGCGGGAAATGGCCGCCAACTTTTCGATGTAATTTTTAAAACATAAAACAGTACAGCATTACAAACTTGCATGCCCTACTACATATTTTGGGGTATTATTATTATTATTATTATATATATATATATATATATATATATATATATATATATACAGGGTGTCCCAGGACGAGCTTACGCTATCTATATTTTAAATACTATTTAATATAATTTAACGAAATTTGGTATCTAGAAGTTATCCAACATGCCCGTTTTAACTAAATATTTTCAAAGCAGTAGCACTTCCGGTTTGACCGGAAATTGACCTCAACTTTCTTATTTTAAATGGAATACGCTATATTTTATTTTACCATTGAATGCAGCGGAAAATTTTACATATGAATATCCGTATTAATAAAATAATTAAACCCAGATTACACGTTTTTCTAATTTACTGAAATTCTATCAACTTTCAACATAGGACATGTTACATAAAGTACCCTTATTTTTTGTCGTAGTACACATTTATGTAATAAAAAATCTGATGTGGCCAACACATGACCTCCCGCCAATTCCATGTTTAAAATAGCAGTGAGCTTCAAGTAAAGTCTCATTTCCGGTTAATCGTTTGTAAATAAAATCTAATTTGTTGTCCAATAAATAGAAAAGTCTGTAATACGAAATTTTGGATTGTTTTATTGTTTTTCCTCAAAAATTTGTTAGAGCTCCAAATTAAGTACTACATCCGATTTATCATATATGGTTAAAGTCTAATATGTTGTTTCAAATTATATATGAGTTTTAAATACCAAATTTGAGAAGTTTTGGATCATATTTTAATAGGCTTTAAGGAAAAATCGTCACACACGTACATTCTTATAAAAATCAGCATCATCTTCTAGGTGCTCGAAAACGCAATCTTTGTAAATTCTTCGCCGTACATAATCCATTTCGTAAATGTGTAGTTGTAAATTAATATTAATTTATAGTGCTGCAAAAATAGCAATTAGCAAATTTAAATCAGATCATTCTGTACATCTAACATGATGGAAAAAATATTATTTTTACAAACCTTAATAAAATATTTTACTATTATATTCTCATTAACACGGTTTTATTATTAATTTTAATATAATTGCTGCCTGTCAGTGACATTTATTTAAATATGTCAAACCTGTCATTGAAATTATGATTTTGTTTGACGCATAGGCAAGACGATACATGGAAATAAATTATATTATATATTCATATTTAAAGTTATTTAGAGTTATTTACTAAATGTTATTATCGTAGAATTGAAGATTAAACTATTATATTCCATTTTAATTAGTAAAAGTTGCTAAAAAATTATATTCAATGAATTTTTTACAAGAAAAACTGTTAAAAGCTTGTATAAATGATACTTCCGGTTATCCGATATACACTAAAAACTAATGAGCACTTCCCATATTAGTATAGAATAGGTATACAAAATTTCAAATTTTTCTGATTGATAGTATTTGAGTAACCGTGTCCACAAGATCCACACACACACACACACACACACAGACACACACACAGACACACACACATACATACCTACAGACATCATTGTAAAAATGTTAAAATCGGATTCTGGGGACATCAAAACGTGCTTATTATATAAAATCTCTATATGCTATTTTTAGCACGATCCCTATACCTCCCTTACCTAGGGTAGCGGGAGGTAAAAAGGGGGGTTCCATTTAAAAAAATTGTCTTTTTTGAAGTTTGTCAACTGTAATTTTGGTGTAACGTACCCGTCACATTTTTATAAATAAGCGAAAATTCTTCTATGGATAATGTAGCTTAAAGTCTCCTTTATAAAAGGCTTTTTTCAGATTATAAAAATTCGATCTCGTTCCCGATATACAGAGTTTTGAAAATGTGCCGGATTTCAGACAAAAAATCAAAAAAAGTTGAATAACGCCGGAAGTAGTTTATCATGAGTAAAATGTTTTTATTGCTTCATATGTAAAATTTTCCGCTGCATTTAATGGTAAAATAAAATATAGCGTATTCCATTTAAAATAAGAAAGATGAGGTTAATTTCCGGTCAAACCGGAAGTGCTGCTGCTTTGAAAATATTTTAGTTAAAACGGGCATGTTGGACAATCCCTAGATACCAAATTTCGTTAAATTATATTAAATAGTATTTCAAATATAGATAGCGTAGGCTTGTCCTGAGACATCCTATATATATATTATTATTATTACTATTATTATTATTATTATTATTATTATTATTATTATTAAATTTTATTGTAGATAATCCTTTTCTGTTTGGAGTTACTCCACGTCGATGTGAATATAGCAGTATATGGACTATTTAATTTTGATCTGCAATTTCTATATGACGTAACTATAAAATTATACAAATATAAAACGTAATTAATAATTAACACATTAATTTCAGTTGATTGGAGCGATATGTAGTTATAGCGTTTTGAGTTTTATGACTGATGAAATATTTAAGCACTACGAAACTTAATATTCATTGACTTCTTTGAATAAAATTTCTATGTAGGTACATCATCTAAGATGCTCGTCTTTATTATTTCATTGGCTGTTAGTACTAGTTAACAGAAATTTTGAAATATCATCTTATTGTGAAAAAACAAAAAACATAATAAAAATAATTTTGTACGCAACTTTTAATTCTAAAAAACTACGCATTCTACAGTTTTCGCCATAAAATGAATAAGAGAGTTAGAAATCGCATAAAACTAATGTCACATGTTACATTCCTATGTTCACTCTTAACGTATTAATAACCACCATTCGACGTATTCTTATTATTTTTCTATGCATGATATTATTTAAATTAAAATAAAAGCATATAATTTTATTGAAAGAAACAAAATTGAACCAAAATGATTTGCTAAATGACAGATTTATCATTGCTGTCAACAAAACGATGCAATATTGTTTATTTAACTAGAAGTTAAAATTTTAATCGAATATTAAAAAACCGGCCCTAAGGGCCGGTCTTATAAAACTATTTAATCAACAGTTAAAATTTAGTTAGCTACTAAACTAATTTAACTGAAGATTTGGGTATTATAAAAGTTTAATGACAAGTAAATCGACCTATTAAATAAAGTAACTGCGGAATTTCATGCTATTAGATTTAAATCAGTTGTTAAAGAAACGTCAAACTGTATTTTTTTTTTGTTATGTTTATTTTAAAACAATAGAAATAGGGAACTATTTACTTTTTAAATATTTTTTTAAGAAATGTATGTGTCGAGTATGTCATCTTTAGAGTCTGTATCATCAGGGTCCTCGGATTCAACAGATAATGATGATGCATTTATATTTGCACGAGGTAGGCTACCAAAATTGTTCCGAAACAGGACAAATCCATATAAAATACATGATGACAATGGCTCGTACCACGATCACGATTTTAACTAAAACACTGTTTTAAGAAATGTCAAATTTCATTATTTAATGATGATAATAAATTACAGTTTGAAATTTGAATTTAACATATCATAAAACAGCGTTTTTGTTAAAACATGATCGTGGTACGAGCCATGAGTTTAAAAAGAGATTTCGATTGTCAAAACAATGTGTATTACACATATTGGGACAGATTGAAGGACATATAAGACTACTAACATTAAGAAATATGTCAATTTCCGCATTGAATCAGCTAGTAATAACCTTACGATTTTACGCAACCGGGTCGTTGCAAATTATATGAAAATAATCTTCAACAATATCTAATAGGTTATATTTTTCAATATCAATATGATTTTTCCCACGATCACGTTTCTTTTCCAACTGTCAAATCAACTGATTTACGTTTATAACGAATGTGAATATAGAAACTTTTCACAAAACCACAAACACACTACTAAAATTTAATTAAATCCCCCGTTAGTTATTTGATAGTGAGATTAGTTTTATAATATGCATTTCTTTTTTAATGGTCCATTTAATTTACTTGTGCAGGAACTAACTAAGGATTAATTTATTGTTTATAAGAGCGGCCCTTAGTGTAATTAATGAGCCCTTGTAATATATTACTATTATTATTATAGATGAGAACTTATATAAAAATGTTATTTTCGGAAAGACATTTTTGCCTTCGCATCTCAGAACATTATATGGGCATCATAATGTTTTGAGGGTGAAGTTTATAGCATCTAGGTTGTTTTTAGTGCCACAAGAAGCTCCAGCGAATTTCGTCACGTCAGCAGCGTTTTTCATGGCAGTTAATTGCATGTAAGTGAGACCGGCAAAGCTGCTGTAATCCTGCGGGTTTGTTAATGTTGAATGAAGGTTCACTAGGGCCAGACCTAGTGGATGTAATACAAGGTTAAACAAATATACGCCTTCATTTCTATAACAAGAATTTGTCAAGTTTATTTATTTCGAGGAGATATTAGATATAAATAACTACCTTATAGTTAAAAAATGCCTAAACCTTAATTAAAATCCTAAAACTTTTCGTCTAAGAACAGATCAGTTTTGGATTACTCAACATATCAACCACGCTAGAGGTCCAAAAACAAATCTGCTTTGTTTTTAGACGTAAGTTTCCTAATGATGGTAACTTAGTTGCCGAAATACGTATCTAGTTTTAGAATTTTTTACGGATTTTTTAACTATTATTGCGTCATTAATTGCTGAACAGCAAAATTACAAGTAATTGTATGTTTATCTCTGTCTTACTAATGGTTTCCTACATTCTGTCTTCGATACGTATATCTAATATAATACGAACATCAAACTATGACGTAACGATCAAGTGTGAAAAATCGGTGTTTATTTGAAACCTTTAATAGAAATAATTATATTTGGAAATATTATTATTGTAATTTTTTTTAAATTTTTGCAAAATGACGTTTGATTATATTTTTTTAATATTGGCAACTCTGAACATGTATATTACTAAATATTATATGTCTACATTATACTTTTCAACTTGAATTACGATTTCATTTTGTTTTTACCTCCCGCTACCCTAGGTAAGGGAGGTATAGGGATCGTGCTGAAAATAGCATATGGAGATTTTATATAATAAGCACGTTTTGATGTCCCCAGAATCCGATTTTAACATTTTTACAATGATGTCTGTAGGTATGTATGTGTGTGTGTGTGTGTGTGGATCTTGTGGACACGATTACTCAAATACTATCAATCGGAAAAATTTGAAATTTTGTATACCCATTCTATACTAATATGGGAAGTGCTCATTAGTTTTTAGTGTATATGGGATAACCGGAAGTATCATTTATACAAGCTTTTAACAGTTTTTCTTATAAAAAATTCATTGAATATAATTTTTTAGCAACTTTTACTAATTAAAATTGAATATAATGGTTTAATCTTCAATTCTACGATAATAACATTTAGTAAATAACTCTAAATAACTTTAAATATGAATATATAATATAATTTATTTCCATGTATCACCTAGCCTATGCGTCAAACAAAATCATAATTTTAATGACAGGTTTGACATATTTAAACAAATGTCACTGACAGGCAGCAATTATATTAAAATTAATAATGAAACCGTGTTAATGAGAATATAATAGTAAAATATTTTATTAAGGTTTGTAAAACAATCCAAAATTTCGTATTACAGACTTTTGTATTTATTGGACAACAAATTAGATTTTATTTACAAACGATTAACCGGAAATGATACTTTACTTAAAGCTCACTGCTATTTTAAACATGGAATTGGCGGGAGGTCATGTGTTGGCCACATCAGATTTTTTGTTTTGTTGTTTTGACAAAATGTCAAATGCTCTGTCATATCAAATTCAAGAGTTTGTAGTTAATTTATTGACTTACTTTGAAAATGAAAAATAGAATGCTGGGCTCTTACTTGCACTAAATTGTATTATTGAAGTAATATTTTGTTCTATTTGTTAGTAATAATTTGGAAATTAAATCTAGGTACAGCGTACAGAAATTGTATGGTACCATGCAGTATTCTGTATTTTTTAAGGATCTCACTTAATACTAGATAGTCTGTTGCATATAGTACGAGAATGAAGTATTTATACCGGCGTAAGGAGTATCCTTCAGAATATTTTAAATAAAATTAGATTTCGCTGGACAAAATGATATCAGACGTGTTATCTTTTTAAGATTTGGATTTATCATATTTTAATCTGCTTTACATATTATACACGATTATATTTCATGAAGGAATTCGACAATGTAAAACTATTCTAATTTACACGATTTGAGAGATGCATGCGATATACACTTTCAGTTTCAATAAATTATTAATTTTTTAATTTTCAACATTTTCTTTTTGCTAATTAGACAGTCAATCTCTGGTTACGTACATTGAAACTTACATTACAGCGAATCCCATTACCAATGAATAACTAACACTAATGGCGTTAGAGCGACGTCATTTCAATCTAACTTAGTGCAATCTCTAATGCATCTGATCTTACCGTTACCGGCAAGCTCGCTGTTCCCAGCTGTATTCACTGCTGAATAATAGAGCGTCGCCAACGTGAAGTGAGGGTCAAATGGCCTTGTGCTGAGCTTGAGCTAGAGCTGATGGCCTGCCGGACGACCAATTAATATTACACCATGTAAAACAGAAATGACCCACAGCTACAAAGGATTAGATGCCTCAATGACATCTATTGATCAAGTGAAATATGTTTTGTGAGGTTTAATTTAATAGTCCTATATTGGATATTAAACGCACTTTGTATTGTGTTTGTGTGGAGTTAAGCAATATGGGCTGAGCATATTAAAGCATAATATCATTGTCCAATATTGAATAATTACAAAGAACAAAAAAGCTATACTAAAAACTGTTTCAAACATTTTATACTTTGGTTTATTTATACAGTGACAATAAATAAATATTTAGCTCCCATTTTAAGGGTCTATTCTGCACTACAAACATTACCTTCCGTCAATGGGGGATTCTACCATTTTTACCTTCCGTCGCCTTTAGGTAAGGAAAGTATTGTCTTTGGTCAAAAAATTCGATGGAGTGTTTTAAATGAATAAGCACGTTTTAATGTCCCTACAATACGATTTTATTGGTTTTACGATGATGTCTGTATGTGTGTATGTGTGTGTGTGTGTGTGTGTGTGTGTGTGTGTGTGTGTGTGTGTGTGTGTGACAAATTTTTCTCCGACGATAACTCCAAAACTACAATTCTAAAAATTATGATTCTTTCGTATTATTCTTCCTTACAACCCTATGAAGAGCTGATTAGATTTTGGTTATAATTGGTCAACCGGAAGTACCCTTATTTGAAGTTCTTAACAGTTTTTCTTGAAAAAACGCAGTTAAATATCATTTTCGATATTTTATGTGATTATCAATAGAAAGATTATCTTATTCTCCATATGGTTCGATTATACATTTTCCTTCATATTCAATATATATAGAGTTATAGAGAGATTAAGAGAGATTAACTTTCAAAAATCAGTCAGCTTTGCAAAAATTATGAAAACATCAGATATATTAAAAAATTCTAATTGACAGATGTCAGTGGCAAGTGCAAAACCAAAGTGGAGAGTATATGATCTGAAAGTGATATAAGTGACAGTGTCCCTCGCCAGTGACTTGCATTTGCGGCCTCGCCTCAAGATAGGAACTTATAATGCCAGGAGTACGAGAAAGGCAAAAGAGAAGATGGAAGGACTGTATAACAGAAGATTTGAGGGAGGAAGGACAGTGTCATGAAGATGCGTTGGACAGGAATGAGTAGAAGAGAAACGTAAGAAACAGCGACTTCCAATAAAATAGGGAAAAGTTGAAGAAGGAGGATGTGTTAAGTGCAATATATAATGTACATACGTTCGTATTCGTATTATAATTGTATTGGATTTTAGAATCTTTTCAAAGGAACTTTCAGTATGGATTTGTAAAAATAGTGTGTTCTTGTTACAATTTTGCAGGATAATAGAATCATTTTCAAGGAACTTTTGGTAAGGGATATTTACAAAATACATCGAATTGACGGAAGGTTTTGTGCTGGCCACAACAGATTTTTTTTTATAATTTCATCTGAAAATATTAGGAAAACTAAGACTTGATGAAAATTCGGTGGAAAAATTCCTTTTAATAAGCGAGTTATGGTCTCCCGAATTTTGAAAAGAATGACGTGACGTCACATTTATGTGTTTCTATATCAAACTGCTTTCATCATGGACCAAAATGTTCTTGAAATATATGCCATTTTAAGTTATATTTACATAAAAATAAATGAATATTATAACACTGTATAAGTATACATACTTTATAATTACAGGTGTATTTAAATTATTAAGTTTAATACAAGAAATTTATGTTAAAATAAAAACGGCTTGGAAACTGTAGTACAGGAATGTTAGCCCCTCCTTTCGAATTTGAATTTCTTAACTTCCATTGGTAGTAATCCCACCTCCTAACACGCTATTTGTAATGCATGTATAGGCGGTTTCTCGGTCGCCAATCAAAATATTTTCATATTAGTGTCGAAGAGTTATAACAAAAAACCCTTTATTTCCGAAATATCTCAATTATACCATTTCATTTTTTTATTAATATTCGTTACTCAGCATATACATTCGTATTTTTTTACTATTTTCCTTTAATTCGATTGAGCCGTAATCCCCCATTGTAGTATCGTCCGAGAAATTTCTCTCTCTCTCTCTCTCTCACACTCACACACACACACACACACACACACACACACAGAGAGAGAGAGAGAGAGAGAGAGAGAGATCATCGTAAACTAGTAAAATCATATTCTAGGGACCCTAAAACATGCTTATTCATTAAAAACTTACAACTGAATTTTTTGACAATAGCTTCCTTACCTAAACGTGACGGAAGGTGATAAATGCATTTATAATCTCATTATAGTAAATTGAAAAGCCGCATTCTTATACAAGGCGATGTCATGTATTATTCCATTTTATCTTTCTCCTTTTATTATCCTTCTTCGTATTATCACTGCCTTATTGGTTGTTCCCATTCTACTTGATTAATTATTTCTACGCGGCCATCTAACTTCCCGATTAGGGATTAGGGCATTAAGGTCTTAACCATCAACTCACAGACACTTGCTATCCAGCGAGCGACATAATGTATTTCGTGGTTGCTTAATCGTGGATTTACGACGCTGATTTAAATTTCGTAATTAAAGTGTTTTGTAAAGAAAATGAGAGATTCACCAGCGAACAATTACGCTAGTTTTCGGAAACGGGATAAGATGAACTGAGATTTGGAGGTTTTAGGTTTATGGGGGAAATAAATTAAACTAATGACCCATTTGCACTTAAATTTACATCAGATTAATTACGCTCAATTTTGTGAACTGATCGATAGACTTAATTTGCGTATATTTTGATAATTTATGGATGCCATGGGGAAACAACAAATACTTTATACGAGAACCCTGACAGTGAAGTTTATAGGTCTTACAAATTTAATGATAATATTAATATAGGTATACCACTGTATAAATATATACAGGGAATTTATTTTAACATGCAACAATGGTCAATCACTTTCACTATATTGTCAAAAAATGACAGCAATGTAATATTTGTCCATTTTAAAATGCAACATACAAAATTTGTAGTTTTGTATTCTCAAAACTAATTTCCAATAAATTAGCCTACATACGATTAACAAAAAATCAAAACATGAATGTTGCACATTTTAACAAAAATTTATAACTCATGTAATAAATTTTAAAAAAATACCCCCATTCACACTGAGGCAATATTCTAGTCGGTCGTAATAAGAATTGACACCATTTGTGATGTGTTCTGGAAGTATCTCCTGTGCTGCAATACTATTTATAATGTTGCATTTTAAAATGGACAAATATTACATTGCTGTCATTTTTTGACAATAGTGAGTAACCATGGAAGTGATGAACCATAATGTTGCATTTTAAAATAAATTCTCTGTAAATAAGAATCCATATTAATGTTAATATTTATTTTATATCGTAATACTTCAGACGGTTTTCACAATTTTAACACCAGAATATTAAAAAAATGTTGTAAGTCCTACCGTTCCGTAGTGTTCTGTTGATCAACCATGTAAATTTGTTGTCCACTACGTTTTTCTGGATCTGTAAATGTTGTTAAAAGTCCACACCACACATTTTCTACACACTTTTCGATATATTTTCACTTAAAAGTTGTTATTATTGTTCATTTTTCACTAGCACTCGCAAACAACTGATGACTAGTTTGGTTAGGTTCGGAAATGCAGCCGGGGAAGTAAACAGATACTAACTGTTCCAAAAACATTTCTCACTAAATTTTTTATGTATCAAATTAAAATTTTCTCATAAATACAACTATAATTAAAGTACGCTTAGTGCATAGAATTCGACCACTTCGCAGTTTTAAATTAGTTTTTTTTTTAGATACTAGACATCATATTAAAATAAAATTTTTGATAAAAATGAGCAATCTTAATAAATTTTGGTTCCTGTTAAAGCGTAATAAATGATCTTTCTAAAAGGATAAGTTTTTAATATTTCGAAATATGCTTTCAGAACTCATTATAAAATTAAACAATATTTGGGTTTAGTTCTGTAGATATTTTATTAAATTAACAACGTTTCGACAGCAAGGTACTGTCTTCTTCAGGTTTAAATAATAATAATAATTATTATTTAAACCTGAAGAAGACAGTACCTTGCTGTCGAAACGTTGTTAATTTAATAAAATATCTACAGAACTAAACCCAAATATTGTTTAATTTTAGGATAAGTTTTATTTTAATCTGAGGTCATTTAAAAAAATCTGTTGTGGCCAGCACAAGACCTTCCGTTAATTTGTGTATTTTGTACAAATCCCATACCAAAAGTTCATTGGAAAAGATTCTATATATCCAGTCAAATTGTAACACGAACATAATACAATTTTTTACAAATTCCATACAGAAAGTTCCTTGGAAAATATTCTATTACATTATGTATACTCATATATAAATACTCTAAAAATGCGTACACTTACGTAACATTCTCTTTACAATCAAATAATATTACTACCAAGTTTATATCTCTACCCATTTTTGAATGATTGCCCAAAAGTCAATATACCCCAAATTTAGATAAAAACTTTAAAATATTCAAAAATCTAATATTTATGTATCTAGATACTTCTCAATGCGCTGATTCCAAATTTTGAAACCGCAGGTCGATATCTCTTTTCGTTCTCGAGATATTTAGATTCAAAGTTTTGTTCAAAACTGCCCATTTTTGGGTTATTACCCAAAAATGGGTCGAGATATGAATTTGGCGACAACACCATTCGATTCTACGGGCAAAATTACATAAGTACACCAATTTTCAGAATTTTTGAACACAGCATACAATCTCTAAAGCAAAATAACTGAAAATGGCCAAAAATCGCAAAAATCTAAGGTGTACCCCTTACGATTTTTTCAGATTTTGGCCATTTTCAGAGGTTTTCAAGTTTTTATTCATAAAAAATGAACCGGTTGGACAAAAATTATGAAAATTGCTACACTTATGTATTTTTGTCCGTAGAATCGAATGGTGTTGTCGCCAAATTCATATCTCGACCCATTTTTGGGTTATTACCCAAAAATGGGCAGTTTTGAGAAAAACTTTGAATCTAAATATCTCGAGAATGAAAAGAGATATCGACCTGCGGTTTCAAAATTTAGAATCAACGCATTGAGAAATATCTAGATACATAAATATTAGATTTTTGAAAATTTTGAAGTTTTTATCTGAATGTGGGGTATATTGACTTTTGGGGCAATAATTCAATAACTTCTCTGATTTGATATTGTGATCCTTCTTAATAAATAAAAGTTTTTTTTATATTTATTGGGATTTTAGATTATATCGTAGATAAAATATTGTACGATACACATATGTAAAGCATATTTAGTCACTTACGGGTCTTAAAACCATCGCTACGCATCTAACCCATTCGTGACTAAAGACTAGCTTTATGTACTTGTATCATAAATAACTATTATATTCCATTGTACGTACAGGGTGTCTCAGGACGAGCTTACGCTATCTATATTTTAAATACTATTTAATATAATTTAACGAAATTTGGTATCTAGGGGTTATCCAACATGCCTGTTTTAACTAAAATATTTTCAAGGCTGTAGCACTTCCGGTTTGACCGGAAATTGACCTCAACTTTCTTATTTTAAATGGAATACGCTATATTTTATTTTACCATTGAATGCAGCGGAAAATTTTACGTATGAAGCAATAAAAACATTTTACTCATGATCAACTACTTCCTGCGTTATTCAACTTTTTTTGATTTTTTGTCTGAAATCCGGCACATTTTCAAAACTCTGTATCTCGGGAACGAGATCGAATTTTTATAATCTGAAAAAAGCCTTTTATAAAGGAGACTTTAAGCTACATTATCCGTAGAAGAATCCTCGATTATTTATAAAAATGTGACTGGTACGTTACACCAAAATTACAGTTGACAATCTTCGAAAAAGACAATTTTTTTAAATGGAACCCCCCCTTTTTTATTACATAAATATGTTCTACGGCAAAAAATAAGGGTACTTTATGTAACATGTCCTATGTTGAAAGTTGATAGAATTTCAGTAAATTAGAAAAAATGTAATCTGGGTATAATTATTTTATTAATACGGATAAGTAAACCATGGAAAAACAATGTTTTTACAAACTCATCTACTTGATTTCTTAGATAATTTACCGTTGGATCAAAGGAATTTAATATGGTACCAGCATGATGGCGCTCCACCCCACAATAGCCATAGAATAAATACTTTTATAATTATACCCAGATTACATGTTTTTCTAATTTACTGAAATTCTATCAACTTTCAACAAAGGACATGTTACATAAAGTGCCCTTATTTTTTGCCGTAGAACACATTTATGTAATAAAAAGGGGGGGTTCCATTTAAAAAAATTGTCTTTCTCGAAGTTTGTCAACTGTAATTTTGGTGTAACGTACCCGTCACATTTTTATAAATAATCAAAAATTCTTCTATGGATAATGTAGCTTAAAATCACCTTTATAAAAGGCTTTTTTCAGATTATAAAAATTCGATCTCGTTCCCGAGATACAGAGTTTTGAAAATGTGCCGGATTTCAGACAAAAAATCAAAAAAAGTTGAATAACGCAGGAAGTAGTTGATCATGAGTAAAATGTTTTTATTGCTTCATACGTAAAATTTTCCGCTGCATTCAATGGTAAAATAAAATATAGCGTATTCCATTTAAAATAAGAAAGTTGAGGTCAATTTCCGGTCAAACCGGAAGTGCTACAGCCTTGAAAATATTTTAGTTAAAACAGGCATGTTGGATAACCCCTAGATACCAAATTTCGTTAAATTATATTAAATAGTATTTAAAATATAGATAGCGTAAGCTCGTCCTGAGACACCCTGTATAATTGTAGTATATAGTAGTGTATAATAGGTACTTGCACGATTCATTCTTAATCTGCATCGTGCAGGCAATTCAATTTATATTAAATTTTAATTTAATTCATAATTTGAATAATCTTTTTTCATTCATTTTCGTTATCATTGCGGTTGTGTGTTTAATTTAAAATTAATAATTTGTACATTTTTTCCCAGTTTTCTCTGCTTCTTTTTGTTCATGCTTATTTGAATTGTACAATTACAATTTTAATTTTAACTTCAAAGTGAAACCGGGAACCCCAAAGAAATTGTAATTTGGAATCAATTAATAATTTCCTTGATGTCGTAAAAGAATTATAAACGAACGAAAAAAATGAAATATTCTGTACAATCAACAAAGAACGTTATTGCTGAATACATTAAAAATATTCCTTCATGTAAATGAATTAAGAAAAATACATAAAAAATTAACGTGACCACTTACCGAATGAGAGTAGATGGCAATTGTTCAAGGAGTACCTGAAAAAAAGAAATAAATATTAACAAATAATTAAAATTATATTATACAAATAACAGACTTTTGCATTTCTTGTGAGAAACCTTTCAATATTATTCTAAAATTAATATTTCTAAATTATCTCATTAAATATATCTTTACGGTTTTTACTTCACGAGCTTTCGTTAGCTGTTATTTATCTGTCAATTGACGTCTTCCACCATAAGAAAAATAATAGAATGTGCACTTTATACTTAAAGTATTACTGTAAGATATTGCTATCTTTCTCGCGCAGCCTACTATAGAAACTGGTGCGAGAAATATAGCGATGGTTTCGCTAAACATCAAATGCAGTTAAACTAAAAATAATTACGTTTTTTTATTCTACGAATTGCTTCAAAATTAAACGAATTTTCACTATTCTTAAGTTTTATAGTTTTTGAGGAATCGTCCCTCTAACATCCATACATACACACACACACACACACACACACACACACACACACACACACACACACACAAACACACAATAGAATGTACACTTTATACTTAAAGTACTACTGTGAGATTTTGCTATTCTACCAATTGCTTCAAAATTAAACGAATTTTGACTGTTCTTAAGTTTTATAGTTTTAGAGGGTTCGTCCCTCTAACATCCACGTACACATGGACACATGCACACACACACACACACACACACACATTCATCTTTGTAGGGACTTTAAATCGTGCTTATTCACTGGATCTGGATATGCGATTTTTAGCATGAATCCAATTCCTCTCTTAATGAGAGGTAAAAATCTGATGTGGACACTACATGACTTCCTTGTACGCCTATTAAACTATACAAATTTTGTTAATAATTAACATATGTATTATAATAGGCCCAACCATAAAATTGCATGTATTTGACATTGACATTAAACTCTTTACTTTTTTGTTATTTTTTGTCCTAATTCATAGCAAACTTAATAATTACAATAAACAAAAAATACATAATTTTTAAATTTACATATTTTGCTTATACAAAGAGCTAATTTAATCATACTTGATGTGTTAGACGCAGAATTCAATTCTCTAAAACTCTTATTTGAAGCATTTATTTCTAAAATCAAAATAACACTATTTTTTTCAAGAAAAACTGATAACAGCTTCAAGTAAAGCATCACTTCCGGTTAGATCAATTTAACCAAAATCAGTTATGTTATTTCCATTGACAAAGAAGTCTTATATATTAATTTGAAAAGTTTCGGATTATCGGATTATATTTTAATATAGTTTTTCATTAAAATCTATTATAGGCTTCAAGTAAAGTACCACTTCCGGAAGTTATATAATGACCAAAAAGAGAGATGCACAACTAGATATTATAACAGTCCTAAATAAAAAATTTCAACTTTCTACGGCTTGCCGTTTTTCAGTTATGCGAGATACGTACGTATGTAAGACGAAATTGGTCAAAATGGATTCAGGGATGGTCAAAATGGATATTTCCTTTGAAATCTGGACCCGAAAATTTTCGCGATTACAATACTTCCTTTACTTCGTACAAGGAAGTAAAAATGTGTTATGTTTCTATTTTCATTAATTCAAGTGTATAATCTATCACAAAAACAGATTTTCACTAAATCTGATAATATTTCTATCTCATGATCCGAACATTTAATTGTAATTCTACTTAAAAATTACCTTCACAAACGAATGCAGTACGTTTAGCTTTCTGAATATCTTCATCTTAGCATATTAATTAATCCATATTGTTTACATAACAACAATGAAATCATCTGCAGATGCAGAAGCAGAACTATCCCTTCTCATCTGCAATGCATTTAATGCATCTTACATCTAGCATTTCAGGCATTTAACAAGGATGTTCGCATTCCTGTCATTTTCCTGAAATATCGAGTATTAAATGGAAATCTCAGCGACTGTTATTCAGGTAGGTGTACCATTTATAATGCGGGAATGCAAAAGACAGGTTTATTATCTTTGTATATCCATCATCTCCTGGAATATATTACGAATTCGTGGAAACGAATGACAGGGAGTGTTTTCTTGTAGTAGTGATGTCATTAATTATCAAAGGATTGAGAGAAATGAGAGTTATGGACTTTCGATTATTGGATTTAACCGGATTAATTAAACAAGTCATGTATTGGATTTATTTCTAGGAAGATATATTGTTTGCCAATTCGCGAATGAGAATAATGAAGTTTATATGTGTGGAAGGGGTAATTAAAAATCAATTTTTATTATTTCTATAGCTATCATTTTTCTCAATTTTTTGCACGATAGGGTTTCCACGGTAGTAAGCTTTATTTACAAATTACTGATCGGTAAAGCCGCGTACACATTGGCGAGCGGTAAGCCGTGAGCGTCTCGACAAGACGAGACAGAAATGTAAAAAATATTTTACGAGACGAGATATATTTGCCGAGATCTTGATTCTCGAAAACTGTTTCGAGATTTCTCGGTTGTTATTTTTGCAAATGTGTGAAATTTAACATATTTTTAGTGATATCTGTCTCTATTAAGCTAAAACGATAATAAAGTATTTGTCATTTTATCTGTCAGAATTTGTTAAGCGTGCATTATATGATGAAGTTTTTCTTTTCACGTGACTTGAAAAGTTTTCTTTCTCGCACAATGATATGAGTGCAAGAGAGACAAATGAATAGCTTTTAATGAAGAACTGTTAAAGAAAAACTGGAACATGCGGTACTATTCCTTAAAAGTCCCTACAAATTTATCAAAATATCATCACGGCATATTACCCATTTTTGAATGCGCCAATCTGTGTTGTACATGCACAGATTTCGGTAATGATGATGACATATTTCTACCGTGAGGCGTTTACCAGGCGTCACCTCACGAGCGCTCATTGCTGGCGTGGAGAGTGCACCACAATACAATTATACAATATTGTATAAATTTAATAATTAGTTTGTGGGATCAAAATATACATATTAAATTTTCGTCGAGAATCTCGGCCGAGAAGAGACTCTATTAAACGAGACGAGAAAAATTTCGAGACGAGACATAATTTAATGAATTTGAAACGAGACGAGACGAGACAATGAATTTCTCGTCTCGTCTCGTCTCGACCGAATCACTACTCCCGATATTCCTAACGTTTCGAACATAATGTGGCCTATTCAGAGAAACACAGTCATAAAGGTTGTTACGGATATAAAGATTGGTAACATAAAGACATTTGTAACAATCAGGGTAACAATCTTTATGAATTTGTCAATTCAGAACCTACGTCGGTATTATTGACAATCTTTACAAAATAATACTTGTGAATGAACCAGATTATTTGACAATAGCTATCTTCATTATGCACATATGAACTTAACCTAACCTTATATGTCAACGCTTTATTCTTTTAATAATGTGTTGCCAATTATATTTAAAATGCACACATTCTGCCAAAACAACTAAAGAAGAATATGACATTTGTGTCATATTTAAAAACTTCTAAATTATTTAGAACGGGTATATTAATTTCTTTCACTGATCCCAACGTGACTGAAAAGTTATGGAAAGATTTTTTTTAAATTTTGATTGAAGAAAAAGCACACATCAGCACCAGAATAAATAACTAGGTTTTCACGAATACCTACCACAGAATATAATATTTTCAAGGAAATATGTATTTACGTCAAAAGCAGGCAATGTCAAAAGTAACTTTCGTTTACGACGGTTTTTATCGTTCTTATTATCATTATTTAAGTCGAAGCAGCATCCATGCGAATAATTAACTGCATCCTGCTAATATTTAGCAGAAAGGACATTATTAATAATATGTGATTGATGTAATAATCTGGCAAATGTCAAATATTAGAAATAACAAAGTGATAACAACCATAAATACATAGTTTTAGCAGTCGTTATGATAAACTGTCAAAACACGTAACAATTGTTGACGGTAACCACCTTCAGTACTGAGAATACCAATTTTGATTTTAACAATATTTACAGTACATAACAACCATAAAGACCATAACGACTATGCAAATATTGAGTTCTGAATAGGCCCCAATATGTATTATTAATTTGCTCTTATTAATTCAATTTGAAATAAGCTTTTACAATTCGAACTTCGTGTAAAAACTACATCATACTGAAATTCAATGTAGATTTAATTCAGTTGCTGACCACACAATTTCTGCTAAACAGTAACTTTACATTTAATTAAATTGTAACTAATTCGACATTCACGTTTCCAACTAACTAATACTAATGCATTGTAAACTTCCCCATTCTCTATTCTGCACCGAATTTCCAATAACAATTAATACTCATTTACTGCTTTAGCTTTAACTTGTGTTACATAGTTGTATGTGTTTTGGGTAGGTAGGTATTGTTGAAGGTAGGGTAAACATTTACTAATTAATGTTGGTTGCTACAAGCTACAGCTACTGACAGTGTAAGATTAGAGAAGCAATTACTTAGCAAGTAGTTATTGTAGGCAAGGCAACAGTCACATGAGGTAACATGTGTCGTCAGGAACAAACATGTGTAGAAGGAAGGTAACAGGATGTGTGGTTGTGCTGTGCTGTTCCAGGACATGTAAACGGATTAAATTGTTAAGTCTTGCGTTGCTTAAAATAACAAAAATTTCGGAACACCTGTGTACTTATGGTATTAGTAATTAATTATCTCGTAACTTCTATTTGGAAAAGTAAATTTTGCAGAGAGAAAATACATTTAAATTATTATTTCGCAATTTATGTTATTATAAAAATTAAAAGTTATAAATTTTCTACAGATATGTATTTTTACATTTTCTATATATTTTATATATAAATTTATAAAATGATCTAATTTGTAAGTCCAAGAGCCTATATATCAAATCACAATTCCTTAGTTACACAGTTCGGATAAAATTTGACATATGTCACATTTTGTATGAATTTATGTAATTTATTTATTTATTTATTTAATGATCAACCCAACAGGCTAAGCCCAGATAAAGGGTTGTAAAAAATACAAAATACACTCAACAATACATAAAAATAAACAAAATGCTTATGACATATTACATAACATATTAATGAAATTTTTAAATTCCAAATGAAATATATCAATCCTCGAAAATTTACAATTATAAAGATTGCACATACGATATATAGGCGACAGCATTAAATAATTAGTTCTAGCACCCGGTAAATAAAAAGTAAAGCTATTTCTGGTACGAAAAGAGGGAATATGAAATTGGAGAGAGGAAAGAGTACAAGGATCGTCAACGCAGCTGTTTACAACTTTAAATAGATGTATTATTAGGGCATTTTCACGGCGTTCAAAGAGATTCTTGAAATTAAACATATGTAACAACTGTTTATAATTTACAGAATAATCAGGGTAGTTATTATGTGCCTCGTAATAAAGGTATTTGAGAATTTTTTTTTGAACAGATTCAATCAGATTTTGATGAACTTCGTAAATAGGGTTCCAAATGATGTGACAGTACTCTAGCTTAGAGCGGACGAAAGAAAAGTATAGGTTCGTAATTGCTGATAAATTTAGGAAAGTTCGAGTATTTCTTATTATGAAGCCTAGCATTCTCATGGCACTGTTATATATATCTTGTATATGTGTAAATGTGTAAATGTAAATTTGGTGTCATATTTGACTGAAAAACACAATTCCTTTGTTACACAGTTCATATTTCAAATGAATGTAACTGACAGTAAATGTCACTGTCAAAAAACTAATCACTTTAAATTAATAGTAGTGACATTTTAAAAAGAAAATAGTAAATAAAGCAATAGTTTTCTGCAATGGAACAGTTTGCAGCGTTAGTAAATACGTATGTATTTAAATGAATAAAAATTAAATAGCGGGAGGTTATGTGTTGGCCACATCAGATTTTTGTATTTATTTTAGGTTGCAATAGTAAGTACAATTTTTCTTGTATTATAAAGTTTCAAAGAGTTTTATATTGAATTTTTAATTGGTAAAAAGTTGACACTTGTACATTTTAGAATGAATTTTATGAATTCTCCGCTCGCATATAAATTATTATTAGGTCTGTATTACACTATATTACTCGTATTTACAAAGCCACTATGCAAATGAGCAAATACAGGTAGGGCCCAAATTTACATTAACTTTGAACTACGAACTACCGCAATAATTCATAGGCCTCTATGTGATATACGATGTATGATCATGATTCGTCGTTCATGGCCAAATATTGGCTTAACCTACATTTCCGGCTTATCAAATTTTCTATGCAGGTAACAAACGCAGCCTGCGGTCATAAAAACCCAGCCCATAAAATCCCAAATCGAATATGCAAATTGTAGAATCGACTTTAGTACTTTTAATAAACTAGTAGCGTATCTAAAGGTGGCCCTGCGCTGAATTCCAAATTTCTCATAAAATTTTATCAAACACATGTTGCCCCGGATAATAGACGATATATTTAAGTTTTTGTTCGGTATATATACTAAGTGGGAAACGCGTGATTTTATGTATGTATGTATGTATGTATATACTGAAAGCATTTTTTATTGAAACTAAGTGACGTACTGCAGAAAAGACAGACAATTTTATGAAAAATGTGCTTAGTTGAAAAATTAATTTAGATATAAACTATTATTAGTACAAATTTTTAATAATATTGTTCTTATTTGATCTTTGTTAAGTTATACCTACCTACATACATTGTTACTGAATTTACATCACTTGCATTTTACGTATATATCCAATAAGATTTCAATTATTTTTTGCCCTCCTGAAGTGTAATGGGAACTACATTTTACGCTTACTGTGTTGTAACTTGTCTAACTATGTGGTAAAATAATCAAAATACACTGGACGTTTATGGCCATTTAGAAAAGAAATCATCTTTACTATAATAAAGTTCATGTAAAAAAGTACTACCTACATAAGTTATTTTTTTACTTTAACATTTCCTATATTTAAAATTAATTTATATAAACAAAATCACGGCAGCGACATCTGTCATTATTGTAAAAATCCGCCGTTACCGACATAGTCACCGATCGATATACCTGTCAAATACGCGAGGCGAACATTGCTGAAATGTCAAATATCGACACCTACCTATTATTTATTACGAAGCAAACATGAGCAAATAAATATTATCAGTCATAAACAACGTCTATTATTACAAATAAATTTTCGGTAGAAGAAGTATTCTAATGAAGGTAAGTAAAATCAAATTTGGAAATTGACTTAACCCCAGTATTTTAAACTAACCCTTTTCAGTAGTACAACCTATCTCATTAAAAAAAAAGATTTTTATTATCGTCGGCCAAAAAATTCGATACAATTCTCGTGCGTGAAGTATTTTACACGCACTCGAATGTAAATAACTATTTCTCCTGGATTTTGAAATTTTGCAGCTTGATTTCAATTATTTATAGCACCACGCTTGTACACACCAAAAATGTAAACGTAAATGACATTTGACAGTTACTTTATAGTCAAAACTTACGGGGACTTTTAAAAAAAAGTAGCGCATTTTCCAATTTTTAATTAAAAGTCTATTCATCTTTCATCTGCCTCTCTTGTACTTATATCATTGTGCGAGGGAAAAAACTTTTCAAATCGCTTGAAAAGAAAACTTTACGCTATGAAGACAATAATTCAGTTAATTAATAAGTTACCTACTAATTGGAAGATGTTACTGTCAAGGAAAATTGCTGTTGCAGTTTCGTAAAATAAATTTATGGCTAGCTTGTTCGAGACTCGAGACTGAAATTGCTGAAATTAAAAATGTTACTTCTGGTCTGAAAATTTAAACTATAGATAATTGTATTAACAAGGCCTAAATTTTAACCGACCCTACATTTCGTGTATTTTCAATAATACAAAATTTCATGAAACTTCAAAGGGCTATAACACGAGATCCGATGAAGTAAAAAAAATCATGCGGACATGAAAAGAAAGAGAATTTCATGCTGAATTTAGACATTCATCGTCCGTTATTCTATTTCTAACCGTGTATGAGTGGTGCATGAAAATATAAGAAATGAACTAAATTATTTAGCTCATTTCTCATATTTTCATGCCCCACACATACACGGTTAGAAATAGAATAACGGACGACGAATGTCTAAATTCAGCATGAAATTGTCTTTCTTTTCATGTCACGCATGATTTTTTTTACATCATCGATCTCGTGTTACAGCCCTTTGAAGTTGATTTAATGATTTTTCATCAAAATTTTGTGTATTTTGAATACCTACTATATAAATAAATAACAATTTTAAATTTTAATTGTAATTTTTAAAAATGCTTCTTTGATCAATTGACGATTAAATGACGTCAATTAGTCCGCCAATTAACCGGAAAATATTTGACTGATCAAATGCTCAACTCTCCATCATATTAGTTTCAGTCATTTTATACAATTATATAGACGACTGTTTTTGATGTTTTTCTGTAAGTTACCATGAACTGTCGAAAATTAAATTCATTTGGTATTAAAATCAAACCAGAAAAATGTGAATTTAACGTTACATCTTTAAATTTTTTAGGTCATAACATAACAAAAGACGGTATTAAAACAGCTCAGTTGTCAATATCAGTGGATGCGTCTTCCTTTGCGGTTGGCGCAGTCCTACAACAATTTTCCAATAACACTTGGGAACCGCCAGCCTTTTTTTCCAAAAAACTTTCAAAAACAGAAATGAATTACTCAGTTTTTGACAGAGAATTGCTAGCAGTATTTTTAGCAACCAAATATTTTAGACACTTCGTAGAAGGAAAAAACTTTTGCATTTTCACAGATCACAAACCACTGTTAAGAGTTCAAATTATTCGTTATTTGCATACATATTTTATACAATGTCTGTGAGCAATTCAAATTTGTTTGTCCTTGTTGTCTAATGGTTGTCAAACTTTAATCATGTAGATTTTTATATGTCGTACTTTATTACTCTATTAACGGAACCAATATAAAAATGATGAAGTATAGGAAAGTAAATGATATGTAAATATGAAATCGTGAAGTGTAGGTTACTGAAAATCATGTTCCATTTAAACTCTAATGTTTTAGTTTACTCTAGTAAAACAAAAAAAGTTTCTTTGTTTATTATAATCAGTTTCAAAAAAGACTTTTATACAATTTTGCATAATAAATACAAAATATTTTTAAATAATGAATACATTTTAAAATATATATATTTTACAAAGGTACATGTATTTCAATGTAGCTTTAATGAGAAATGTAAAAATACTCATATCAATGACATATCAACATGAAATATGTCATAACTGAAACGGTACATTTGTCATATTTTTTTATCCTGAATATCACGTATTTAATTTATAAAACCTAAAAGCTTTCATTGCATTCATGTCCACACTGAAACGAAATAAAAGTGATATTTTATGTCATGATATTCCGATACGTTACCACATTAATTTTACACATATCGGGGTTATAAAAGACCATTATGTATTTGAAAAACTATATCTATTTTCGACCGCTTTGAGGGCCGTGAGGTGACGCCTGGTAAATGTCCTCGACAATACGGATATATCATAACCGAAACCTGCATACAGAAGCAGATTGACATATCTCTGGACAGGTAGTAAGTTGTTATTTATTCATTTATGTTGGTGTTTCACAACTTCAGGATAAACATTGATTGGCAGATACATGATGTACTGATCAGGAGAACTCTGGAATGGGGGATTACACCATTTTTTTTTTATAATTTCATCTGAAAATATTAGGAAAACAAAGACTATTGATGAAAATACGGTGAAAAAATTCCTATTAATAAGCGAGTTATGGTCTCCCGAATTTTGAAAAGATTGACGTGACGTCACATTTATGTGTTTTTATATCAAACTGTTTTCATCATGGACCTAAATGTTCTTGAAATATATGTTATTTTAAGTTATATTTACATAAAAATAAATGTATATTATAACACTGTATAAGTCTACATACTTTATAATTACAGGTGTATTTAAATTATTAAGTTTAATGCAAGAAATTTATGTTAAAATAAAAACTGTTTGGAAACTGCAGTACAGGAATGTTAGCCCCTCCTTTCGAATTTGAATTTCTTAACTTCCATTTGTAGTAATCCCCACCTCCTAACACGCTATTTGTAATGCATGTATAGGCGGTTTCTCGGTCGCCAATCAAAATATTTTCATATTAGTGTCGAAGCGCTATAACAAAAAACCCTTTATTTCTGAAATATCTCAATTATACCATTTCATTTTTTTATTAATATTCGTTATTCAGCATATACATTCGTATTTTTTTACTATTTTCCTTTAATTCGATTGAGCCGTAATCCCCCATTGGTCATGTTACAAGAGATCTTATAACTTGCGGTAACAGAAGAGAAGAGTGCTTAAAGCTCCCAATTAATTAATAAATACAATTGAACAACCGGACGAAAGTAATAGTTTCTTTAAAAAAATCTTCTAAATATTTTTTTTTGGAAATTTTTGTTATTACAAATATTGAAGACTATAAAATTCTCCATCTAATACACTTAAAAATCTTGTATAGATTTTGAGATAAAGGCACTGTAATATATAGAATAATTTAATGCAATACATCACAGAGGCTAATGCACTAAGGAAACCATTTGACAAATTCAAATGTTTATAGTTTGTAAATGACAGATGTCAGTATCAAAAATCAACAATTTTAGTGACATTCTGATAGCTTTTCTGGGAAGTACATTTAATCTTTCTTATTGTTTTATTAATTAAATATTTAAAATTGTAGGTAAAATTCATATATCCATCAGAAATACCACCAATCTAATTAATGAATTGGAAGAATCTCTGATATTTAGGAACTTCCTCATACAATTAAAAATAGATAAAATTAGAATGGTATGTGTACAGAATACTTGTTAATACAATGAAAAACAATATTTGGGTAAAGTTCTGTATTTTTTTACCTCCCGCTACCCTTAGTAAGGGAGGTATAGGGATCGTGCTAAAAATCACATATTGAGATTTTAGTAAATGTCCACGTTTTAAGGTCCCTAGAATTTTAACATTTTCACGATGATGTCTGTATGTGTGTGTATGTGTGTGTGTGTGTGTGTGTGTGTGTGTGTGTGTGTATGTATGTATGTGTGTATGTGTATGAATTTTGTCTTCGCTCTAACTCAACATTCAGAAAATTCTGAAATCTTGTATTTCTACCTTATTCTAATACGAAAAGAAACCATTAGATTTTGGTGTAAATCGGATAAACGGAAATGGCACTTTACTTGAAGCTTATAATGGTTTTTCTTCAAAAAATACCATTAAGTGCCATTTTTTTGCATTTTATGTCATTGGATATTTAGAGATTATTTAATTTTGTACAGTTATACATTAATACTTTTTCTATATATTTTACAGATAAATTTAAAAATCATTTTTCTTTTTTTTAATCCCGAAGCCTAAGATAAACAAAATTCCTTTGTTACACAGTTTATTTTTCAAATGAATGTAACTGACAGGTAAAGGTCATTATCAAAAAATTAATCACTTCAAATTAATAATAGTGACATATTAAATAATAAAGAAAATCGTAAATAAAGCAATAGTTATATGCAATGGAACATGGAGCATTAGTAAATACGCAGGTATGTGTTTAAATTAATAAAAATTAAATAGCGGGAAGTTTTGCGTTGGCCACATCAGATTTTTTGTTATAAAACGACGGTTCGATAGCGAAGTGCAATACAATACTTATATAACATAAAATGGAAATGGCGAGAGGTCTTGTGCTGGCCACAACCGATTTTTTTCTTGAGCAAAAAGTATCAATTTTGTGACGTTTTAAAAATCGTCTGTTCTTTCTGCCTAACCCTGTATTAGCACCAATTCTTGTGGAACATTCCATGTTATAAAGATTAATGATGAAACCGGCCCTGTTTCCCCTGAGACTAGAGTGCCGCTTTGTTTTTGTTAATACAGTGCTCCAACACCTTGTATAATAAAACAAATAATCTAATTTTACGGTGGGCGAAAGTGTTATTTCAAGGTAGAGCTGCTCTTGTTTCAGATGCTATCTAAACTTGTTTGATTAATTTTGTCGTCTTTGCGGAGTTTTATTTACTTTTTATGGGAGGAAGTTTGTTATTTTTCAAGAATTCTCTGAAACGGAATGAAAAAGTGGAAAACAAGATAAAAGAAAACCGGAGTGCTCAAAACCGAGTTGTAGTAAATAATGTTAAACTTTAAATTACTGATGAATTAGTAATGACACAGAAACTAAAAGTTTCTTGCTACTTTGAAACATTTTCAAGTTCGGATTACACAACTTTTGATCAAATATTGATGTAATTTTACTTCGACACTTGCTCTGCACTGTTTTATTAGAATTGTACTAAAGTTTGTAAATACATTATATATAGTTCATCTAGAGAATAAAAGCTGGTGTTTAAATTAGTTATTATTAAGCTATTTATAAAACAAGATGCAATATGAAGGTGTTTTCCGCACAAGATATGAAAATTGTCACACTCTCGTTGTGCGTTATTAGTTACATACATAACTTTTATAACTTTTTTAACAGTTAATTTGTACAAAAATTTAAAAATTAAGACATTGACATTTATGAAATTGTAAATGGGTGATCTTGGGAACTGTCAACAAACAAAAATAGTATATAGGTATATTAAAAACAAGTTTTATCATGCCGGGTTTACATTGAAAAGAACATTGCTAGCTAATATTTTTTGTTAGCGAACAAATGTTCAGCAACATATTTTTGCTAAGAATATTAGTTAATATATGAGGAGCAACATATCAAAAGGAATAATATCCACAAAAAATTTGAAAAATAACATTTTTTATTACATAAAAACAGATAAAAGAAAAGATGTTTGGGATAGGTTTTCTTCAACAGTAACTTTAGGTAATAGAATATTCAAAATGTTCTTTATCTGCTTTTATGTAATAAAAAATGTTATTTTTCTCAATTTTTTTTAAAGTGGATATTATTCCTTTTGAAATGTTGCTCCTCATTTGTTGTCCTCACTACAATAATAAAATACGTGCGCCACAGTTTTATTTAATTAATAATAAAATAAGAAATATATATTAAATATACTTCCCAAAAAATGTCTTCAGCAATGTCTTTGGCTTTTTGACACTCAAATTTATCTGTCAATTACAAACATATTAATTTTTCCACTTGTTTTCCATGGACTACGAGATTCATTTATAACTTATTATTTTATATATTTATATGTCTCTATCTTTAACGCTATAGAAGATATAATAAAAATTTTAAATGTATCATATTGAGATTTTCATATTCTTTAATATTAGTAATAACAGAAATTTACAAAAAATAATATTTAACAGATTTTTTTTAAAGAAACTATTACTTCCTGTTGTCCAATTGTCACTAAAATCTAATCAGCTCTTCCCGTGAATGTCAGATTGAGGAAATTGTAGTTAAATATTTTTTAAGTCTTATAGTATTTGAGAAACCGTGATTCCAACATCCACACATACATACATACACGGACATCATCGTAAAAATGTTATTATCGGATTATAGGGACCTTAAAACGTGCTTATCCACTAAAATCTGGATATGCGATTTTTAGCATGATATCAATACCTCTCTTAGCGAGAGGTAAAAAATAAAATTTAAATATATAAATATATTAAAAAATTATAACGTCTTATTTTTAAATTCGATATAAAAACTTCTTGAGATTAATTTTGTGAATTAGAGAATTAAGTACTTTAGAGCTTACATACGTACATTCATTTGATCGCGTTGTAGTTTCTTTGAATTAGGTATATAATTTTATTTGCTCGCGGAAATATTATTTTTTAATCATTAATAACTTTGTAAAGAATTATTAAAACTACTATACTAATTAATCAATATTTTCCGTATTGCATTCATTTTGATCTATTTCTTTTATATTATTCGTTATACATACATGTCCGATATCTCTATCCATAACCTAAAAACTTGAGAAATCTTCAGTCTCACATCTGTATTTCCAATAACACTTCCCTAAAACTCGTAACCTTTCCCGGCAGCCGTTCTTCTGATACATAAAACCGTTCTCAACAGTATCTGCTAGCAATGCTGTGAGATCTGAGATTTATTCAACGTGTGGAGTGCTCGTATGCCTGCCTGTGTCCGACACAACAAGAGGCGGATGTGGAAGTGCCTGGGAACAGTTTGTTTCCAAAACATCACTCGATGTTTCTATATTACATACGCTTATGTTTGTGACAGTTCACAGAGGAAATATACAGTATATAGAATTGTTTATAGAAAAGATTTGTAGTACAAAATAATAAAATAGTAAACTTGTATAGTCTGTTCGCTCCTAGTTGAAACAAGCCGATAATTTATTACCCCAATAGTTATTACCACAAACCATAAACCACTTTCTTGAGCCTTTGTTCATCAAACGGCGGTCAGTTGTAAATGGAGTGTTGAACAAGGATTGTATTCAGTTCGTTTTGATATACATATGCGTTTGTAAATTTTTAAGAGACTTTTTTGAAATTATTTTGTATTTACAGCTAGGTATTATCATTGAATAGGTATAATTAAGAATTACCTGGAAAGACGTTTTCGGCTAATGACATTGTTTTCGGGTTTGGCCATCATCATAATTTCTAGGAATTATTTAATCTACTTTTCATTTAAGTCACCTTTGATTGAATTTCGTTCCTTTATAATCCCGGTTTTCTTTCGTCTTAACTCAGTTTACATGTAACATTAGTTAGCAGCGGTTGTAAGTGAAATTTTAAATATGGAAATGTGGAGGCCCTGGGATGTCGACAATGCTTCTGCCAGTGTTAGTGACGAAGTCAATACCTGTGACACCGATGCCGACGTTGTGCAAAGTGATGAAGACACAAATTGTTTTAAATATTTCATCAACGAACAAACGCAGCAAGTTATATTAAATGTGTATAATCATTTTGTAGAAGTAGGTGAAACGAATGCTCTGAAAAGAACTTCGATTGCGACAAAAACGTCTCTCGCATCCGTTCGTCGCATTGTAAAACGAGGAGTTCCAGTTAAAAAACGGAAGGGGACTATTTCTGTACTTTCAAAAATTGGTAATTTTGAAAAAGAAGTCATTGAGAGACTAATTTATGAAGAATATGCCAACAATAGAGTCCTAACACTGTCTGAACTTCTCGTCAAATTGAAAGATACTATAAATTTTCCCTATGGAAAAACTTCATTGTGTTTATGTTTAAAATCAATGGGATTTTGTTATAAGAAGCTAGACAAGAGATTATATATCATGGAATCTGATAGAATAAAAACATTACGAAATTAATATCTAGTCCAGATTTGATTATTTTATGACGAGTATAACTGTATACTTGTAATAATGACATTTTCCCTTACTTATGCAGTTTTCGAATACGTCCCTGTTCCACACTAACTGTGGATTTTCTATTTGTTTGTGGTAATATCTATTGGGGTAATAAAATATCGGCTTGTTTCAGCTAGGAGGAAAAAACTTTAAACATAGTAAAAACTTAGAACATTAATAAGTCAAATTCCAATTAGCAAGTAAGTTATGGTGTAATCTCATCTAGTGCTAGTATAAAGTTAGTAGGAACTTTCTAACTTATGATCTGTTGTAATTAACAATTCAGAAACATGGCCTTATATTTAGATGAAGTAAATTTCGAAGTAAATACGCGTGAAAAGCAATTATCTCCCATTGTTGACCCAGCAAACTATCTCTAATCCCTTTCGTGTAGACTCAGACATCAGACTAACCCTAGTCTAACAACCAACAAGAAGAATATCTCCAACTCAACTCACTTGAGAAGTTTCTGTTTTATCTGTTGGCGGAGTCGGCTGTGAAATGAAGTTTCACGTCGTCGCGCCAACTTCAGACTTAATACGTACGCATTTCGTCAAGCTTCCAGAAGCGGTGCTTTTAGACAGGACCGGGTTTACATATTTCGAAATCTAATATAAGCTCTGTTCGATGAGAAGTGCTTGAAGTGCAGAGCAGAATAGTGCAGTGCAGTGTAGTGTACAATAGTACAGTTTAATTCTTGTGGTTTCATAAAACACACTAGTGTATATTTGGGCAAGTTTGCTCAGCTGTGAGTAATCAAGCCAAGCGTAGCCAAAGTTGTAAAAGGTTAGGTTGTTTATAAACACAGTCATATCATAAGCTGCAAGGAAGTGACTGTAGAAATGTCTGTTTTAAAGAGCATAGTGTTTTAACTCATAAACGATTCTGACGAAGATCAATCATCACTTGATTCTTCATCAGATTCAGAGACAGATATATTAATTAATTCTTTATATAACAAAACAAATAGAATATACTATCTGAATCCATTATTTTAATTTCTCAATGTGTAAAATTTTAGGTTAATAAACAGATGTGTAGATAGGATAGAATTAAAATGTCTACCGAACAACATTTATTTACCCCCACTCCTACTCTGCACTTTCTACACCACCTCGCGAGTCAGGTCAGAAACATGAGCAATAGTTCTTAAAATTTTTGTCATCGAACAGCCTGCCAGAAGCTGCCCGTTTCTCATAAAACATGTTAGTGTAAGAAAGTTAACACTAGGGCGGCCTAGTACATGTCATCGAACAAAGCTATAATGTTTTTCTATTATGAAATTATGGATAGATGAGCAAACATGCAAAACAAGTTTGGAACTCCTGAAAATGCACAAACCCGAAATTTTCCACTTAACGGATATTGCTTAATCAGAATTGAATAATACTAATTGATATCTTTCAATGTGCAAAACTGAAATTGAGCAAAGACCAAAAATGGTCAGTAAGAGAAAAAAATCTGTTGTGGCCAGCACAAAACCTTCCGTCAATTCAATGTATTTTGTACAAATCCGATACCAAAAGTTCCTTGGAAAAGATTCTATATATCCTGTAAAATTGTAACACGAACACACTATTTCTACAAATTCCATATCGAAAGTTAATTGGAAAAGATTCTATAAATCCAATATAATTATAACACGAATGTATATTCTGTAAATTGCACTTCACACTTCCTCATTCCTTTCCAACGCATCTTCTTCACACAGTTCTTCCTCTCTCAAATATTCTGCTACACAGTCCTTCCATCTTCTCTTTGGCCTTCCTCGTACTCCCGGCATTGAAGCTGCAAGTCACTTGCGAGGGACACTCTGTCACTTTCTGATCCTATACTTTCCACTTTGGTTTTACACTTGACACTGACATCTATCAATTAGAATTTTTTTGAATATATCTGCTGTTTCCATATTTTTTGCAAAGCTGACTGATTTTTGAAAGTTAATCTCTATATAACTCTATATCTATTGAATATGAAGGAAAATGTATAATTAAATCGTATAGAGAATAAGTTTTTTTTTCATATTAATGATCATAAAATGTCGAAAAACGATATTTAACTGCGTTTTTTCCAGAAATATTGTTAAGAACTTCCGGTTGACCAATTATAACCAAAATCTAATCAGCTCTTCATATGGTTGTAAAGAAGAGGAATACGAAAGAATCATAATTTTTAGAATTGTAGTTTTGGAGTTATCGTCGGAGAAAAATTTGTCACACACACACACACGGATACACACACAGACACACACACACATACACACACACACATACATACAGACATCAATGTAAAATTAGTAAATTCGTAAAGTAGAGGCCCTAAAACGTGCTTATTCATTAAAAACTCACCACCTAATTTTTTTTACCAAAGACAATACCTTCCTTACCTAACGGAAGGTAAAAAAGTGTTTTTTTTATCTTAGTCGTTATTTATTGAGTAGTACTTTAAAGATAAAGTGTACATTTTATTATATTTTGTAATGGTTTATGGGCCTATTAAAATTTAAGAAATCCGTTCATTATATTTTAGTTATTATTAAATTATAGTTATTATAAAACTGAATATTACAGTTGTAATATAATAAACTGCTTTTGATAACTTTGTGTACAAAGCATATAAAGCATTCGGTTTAATTATTAACATTTTCCATGTAGATCTAAATATAGACGTCCTTGTTTCATTTGAAATGAGAAATGATTAGCTACCTACGGCTACACAGTAACACAATTTCAATATGACTGCATGCATAATACAACAAAGGTCGCGCTCACAAGAGCAAAGCGAACACAGGCAGAGCAGAGAGAGCAAGAACAGAAGTTCACGTTCACCAGCTCCATTTTCATTATCAGTTTCATACAGCGTTGCATTTCACCGATTAAAGTAAATCCAAAGGGAATCACTGAATGAATATACGGATCAAAAATGCACAACGAATAAAAAGGTGAACTGAATGAATTAAATTTTAAATATTCTCTCCTATTTGTAAAATAAGATTTAAATTAATGTTTTTATATGAAATCCGTTGAGACTTTTATGTTTTTCCACCCTGATAGTTTTCAAATGTTTTAAAGAATTTAATTTAGTAATTGCGAAATATTTTACTATAATATGAGATATGAGGTATTTTTTTTCTGTTTAATGCTTAAAGCAGAAATTCCAGCTATTTTAACAATAATTTTAATTCACATTATAACAATTTACAGAAAATGAGCTCTTTCTGATCACTATTTAGATCGGAAAGTCCTTCTTTGCTGAGCTAGCTCGGAAAGTTGTCTATAAGGGATCGGAAAGTACTTTACCGATCCCGGGACCGGTAAAGCTAAATGTTTCCATGAAGATCAGTTGTTTATTTATAAATTATTTGCTCGCAGTAAAAAATAAAATAATACTTTTTTATTCTTTTTTCAGGATCGCAAAAAAAATATTGTACCCAACATGACCTGAAAGTGTCTATACTGGGCTCACAAGCTTCCAAAGCTCGCCTACGGCTCGCTCTGGAATATGCTTGCTCTCCCAGTAAAGTATCACTTTCAGGTCTTGTTAGGTAAATTACTATTTAGCACGATCTGGTTTTTTAACAAATTACTGATCAGTAAATAAATAAAAAAAGATCAAACGTTACCTACTTCAAAAAATGACAACTAAAAATGCGTATAGTTACGTAACATTCTCTTTACAATCAAATAATATTACTACCAAGTTTATATCTCTACCCATTTTTGAATTATTGCCCCAAAAGTCAATATACCCCACATTTAGGTAGATAAAAACTTCAAAATTTTCAAAAATCTAATTTTTATGTATCTAGATATTTCTCAATGCGCTGATTCCAAATTTTGAAACCGCAGGTCGATATCTCTTTTCGTTCTCGAGATATTTAGATTCAAAGTTTTGCTCAAAACTGCCCATTTTTGGGTAATAACCCAAAATTGGGACGAGATATGAATTTGGCGACAACACCATTCGATTCTACGGTAAAAAATACATAAGTATATCAATTTTCATAATTTTTGTCCAACCGGTTCATTTTTTATGAATAAAAGCTTGAAAACCCCTGAAAATGGCCAAAATCTGAAAAAATCGTAAGGGGTACACCTTAGATTTTTTGCGATTTTTGGGCATTTTCAGTTATTTCGCTTTAGAGATTGTATGCGGTGTTCAAAAGTTATGAAAATTGCTATACTTATGTATTTTTTACCGTAGAATCGAATGGTGATGTCGCCAAATTCATATCTCGACCCATTTTTGGGTTATTACCCAAAAATGGGCAGTTTTGAGCTAAACTTTAAATCTAAATATCTCGAGAACGAAAAGAGATATCGACCTGCGGTTTCAAAATTTGGAATCAGCACATTGAGAAGTATAGTATAGTAGATACATAAAAATTAGATTTTTGAAAATTTTGAATTTTTTATCTAAATGTGGGGTATTTTGACTTTTGGGGCAATAATTCAAAAATGGGTAGAGATATAAACTTGGTAGTAATATTATTTGATTGTAAAGAGAATGTTACGTAAGTGTACGCATTTTTAGAGTATTTATATAATGAGTATACGTATTGTATATTCTTGTGATAATTTTATTGGATTTGTAGAATCTTTTCTAAGGAAGTTTCTGTACAGAATTTGTAAAATTATATTATGTTCGTGATACATTTTACTGGATATATAGAATCTTTTCCAATGAACTTTTGGTGTGGGGTTTTACAAAACACATCAAATTAACGGAAGATCTTGTGCTGACCACAACAGATTTTTTAAATTTAAAATTGTATAATTATAATACGTTTCACCATGTAAGAGCTGACACAATTAAAGAAATTATTTAACTAAATACTTTCAAATTGCCATAAGTTTCTTTTTTTTGTTCATAGCCTGCTCCGAGTTAGGATTTTTTTGAACACCCAGTATCACATACCTGAGTAATTGATAACATTGACGTATAAACGTAATAAGTCTGGGATCTTAATATATGATAGTAATTTTAAAGAAAATGATTGCGGTAGGAATATATGTCAGACATTCCTTGCAGGATGGAATATTTTCCCGTTCAGTTCGGTGTCTATGCTTTTGTTGGAATTCCCTCTCGTGCCTGGGTTTTCTTAATAGAATTCCGCTGACCGAAAGTTATTTATTATTGCCGGTCCGCCGGCCGGTAGCTGTATACATGTTCGATATGTGAATTTTCCACACGCAAACTTTCTGTCTTTGTATTACCCAACCAGACCCTAAATGTTAAATTGAATTTTCTTCTATTCCAGGATTGGTGAAAAAACTGAAACTTACAACTTCATTTTGGTACATATAAGTTTTTTCTCTTATATTATTTTAAAAACGTCATAGACGATTGTTAGATATTACAGCAGCATAATAATCCTGTACTAATATAATAAATGCGAAAGTAACTCTGTCTGTCTGTCTGTCTGTCTCTTACGTTTTCACGCCTAAACCGCTGAACCAATTTTGATGAATTTCGGTGCTTGGTGAAGCACCTTTTGTCGCGAAAATAAAACTTGAAAGGGGTGAAATAGGGGATTAAATTTTGTATGGAGAACCCCCAAAGAGTGTTTTAGCGTTTTTGAAAAATCATCCCCCGAGGCGGTACAATAGGGGATGATTTCAATTATTTTTTGTCTTTGGTCAAAAAAATCGGTGGTGAGTTTTTAATGAATAAGCACGTTTTAAGGTCCCTACAATACGATTTTACTGGTTTTACGATGATGTCTGTATGTATGTGTGTGTGTGTGTATGTCCGTGTGTGTGTCCGTGTGTGTGTGTGTGTGACAAATTTTTCTCCGACGATAACTCCAAAACTACAATTCTAAAAATTATGATTCTTTCGTATTCCGCTTCCTTACAACCCTATGAAGAGCTGATTAGATTTTGGTTATAATTGGTCAACCAGAAGTACCCTTATTTGAAGTTCTTAACAGTTTTTCTTGAAAAATCGCAGTTAAATATCATTTTCGACATTTTATGTGATTATCAATAGAAAGAATATCTTATTCTCTATACGGTTCGATTATACATTTTCCTTCATATTCAATAGATATAGAGTTATAGAGAGAGTAACTTCGAAAATCATTATAAATAGTATTGCAGCACAGGAGATACCTCCAAAACACATCACAAATGGTGTCAATTCTTATTACGACCGACTAGAATATTGCCTCAGAGTGATTGGGGGTATTTTTTTTACATTTATTACATGTAAGTTATGATTTTTTGTAAACTAAAGTTTGTTAAGATGTACAACATTTATGTTTTGATTATTTGTTAATCGTATGTAGGCTAATTTATTGGAAATTAGTTTTGATAATACAAAACTACAAATTTTGTATGTTGCATTTTAAAATGGACAAATATTACATTGCTGTCATTTTTTGACAATAGTGTGTAACCATGGAAATGAATGACCATATGTTGCATGTTAAAATAAATTCCCTGTATATATATTTTTCATTATATGAAGAAGTTTCTAAATGTCAGAGATTCTTCCTATTCGTTAACCAGATTGGCAGTATTTCTGGCGAAAAAATATAATGCGTGAAATAATTTTGAAAAAAAAAAATGTTAAAAAAATGAATTTAATAGTTCAGTTCCGGCGCCTGTTTCATTTATGACGCCCTAGACTTTAGCCTTGGCAGCCTATTGGATAATATAGCCCTAATCTTCAACTCATCTGTAAGAATTCTATAGAAATGCATTCGGGCCGGGCCGGACCGGGCTTTGAGGTTTGGATCGACTCGGCCCGAAAATAAAAATTGCCGGCCCGATTCGAAGATCGACTCGACAAAAAATTAGCTGGCCCGGCTCGAAAATTGACTCGAAATCGGGTCGGGTTTCGGCCCGCGCCAGGCCAAAGCTCGAAATTGGGTGCATCCGACATTCCTAATTTTGATTTTTATGTGAGGCGAAATGTTTAACTTTTTTCGTGCCAAATTTATAAAAAACCTCTACATCCTTATAACTTTCGACATTAGTTAACATAAGTTGTTAAAAAAAGAGACACTTCTAGTGTAAGTTTGTTATAAAAATTACAGACTTACGTGTATTAACACTTTGTTTCCTAAAGGCGCTCGAAAATTTAAACTGTTTCAGAAATCTTATACAAAAAGATATCATGTACATAAGGATTTTTTTATCTAACTTTATTTCTACACAAAAATAAGACAAGGAATCATTATAGTAGAGATAAAAATCACTTTTATTTAAGTATACGAATAGTAATAATAACATGACAATAGCATTATTATGCTTTAATGAATAACATTAAATTTTTGAAGTAAAATAACATTTTTATTATTAAGATGTGAAGTATGTTGTTATTAAATCATTTTGACCCTTTTCAACTTCATCCATTTTCATTAAAATATTAAGGAAATTGTGCATTTGATTGAATTATAAGATTTTTCAGGCCGGCCCGAAAAGCTCGAATTTTCGAGTCGGGCCAAAATCAAGAGTCCGACTCGCCTCAACTTTTGCAAATGATTAGCCCGATTCGGCCCGATAAAAAATATCGTCAGCCCGGCTCGATGATCGACTCAAAATCGAGTCGGGCTTCGGGCCGGACCGGGCCAAAGCTCGAGATCGAGTGCATCTCTAGAATTCTAGACCGGAAAGAGTTTGAGTCATAGCAAAATGATATACAAGCTCATCGTTTGCTGTAATAAATTCCTGAAGCTGCAACAAATTGCCACACATCGCCAAAATCCTTATGCATTTATTCCACATTTCAGCAAAATGCCACGTTGCACATTTTCATGTATCCATCACCTCTGACGTCTTACAAATGATTGCCAGAGTGCAGAGCACAGTGAGCAAAGCGCACAAGCGCAGCATTCGCATGCGACATTCGCATTCGCCGCTAGCTTCACACGATATAGCACGGTAGTAACTAGCACTATGGCTTTATTCGCGCCTCATATCACGTCAGTGACGACAGCATAATGGCGGCGAGCGAGGTTTTCTTGTTACGTGTAATTGTTTGCGAGTGTCACGGTGAAATATGGAGAAGATGTTTTTGGAATGACATACGGTGTTATATTACTTTAATATGAGCAAAAAATGCCGGGTAATATGGACATTGTTGAACGAAAAGCCAGAAGAGTGGTGAAGAAGAAAAATGAATAGATACACTAATAATTCTTGCAACAACCCTGTTCGAAGGAAAAAATCTGTTGTGGCCAGCACAAGACCTCTCGCCATTTCCATATTAAGATATATAAGTATTGTATTGCACTTCGCTTTCGAACCGTCATTTTATAACAAAAAATTACAGAACTTTACTCAAATATTGTTTTTTATTGTATTTAACATGTCTTTTGCACACATATAATTCTAATTATATCTATTTTTCATTGTATGAGGAAGTTTCTAAATGTCAGAGATTCTTACAATTCATTAACCAGATTGGCGGTATTTCTGATGGATATATGCATTTTACCACAATTTTACATATAATTTCAAATATTTAATTAATAAAACAATAAGAAAAGTTAAATATACTTTTAAATGGCACAAAAGTGACCCCTGTGGTGCCCTCTCCACACCAGCTAAGAGTGCCCGTGATATATTTATTTATTTATATTTTAAATATACTTCCCAGAAGAAGCTATCAGAATGTCACTAAAACTGTTGACATTTGACAATGACATGTGTCATGTTATAAACATTGGAATTTGTTAACTGGTTTCCTTAGTGCCTTTGCCTCTGTGATTAGTTTACTCTATAAATTATAGTGTTTTTATCTCTAAATCTTTACAAGATATAATAAAAATTTTAAGTGTATTAGATGGAGAATTTTATGTTCTTCAACATTTAATAAAAAAAAACTCCCAAAAAATTATATTTAGAAGAATTTTTTTAAGAAACTACTACTTCCGGTTGTTCAATTGTTACCAAAACCTTTTCAGGTCTTCCCAGGAATGTCATATTGAGGAAACTGCAGTTAAATATTTTTTAAGTTCTATAGTTTTTGAGGAAGCGTGTCTACAACATCCAGACACACATACATACACACATACATACATACACACATACACACACAGAGACATAATTTTAAAAATGTTATAATCGGATTCTAGGAACCTTAAATCGTGCTTATTCAATAAAATCTGGATATGCGAATTTTAGCATGAATGCAATACCTCTCTTAGCGAGAAGTAAAAATTACAGAACTTTACCCAAATATTGTTTTTTATTGTATTTAACATGTCTTCTGCACACTTAGGTTTAATTCTAATTATATCTATTTTTCATTGTATGAGGAAGTTTCTAAATATGAAAGATTCGTTCAATTCATTAACCAGATTGGCGGTATTTTTGATGGATATATGCATTTTACCTATAATTTCAAATATTTAATTAATAAAACAATAAGAAAGATTAAATATACTTCCCAGAAAAAGCTATCAGAATGCCACTAAAACTGTTGATTTTTGACACTGACATATGTCATTTAGAAACTATGTTATAAACATTGGAATTTGTCAACTGGTTTCCTTAGTGCCTTAGCCTCTGCGATTAGTTTACTCTATAAATTATAGTGTCTTTATCTCTAAATCTGTACAAGATATAATAAAAATTTTAAGTGTATTAGATGGAGAATTTTATGTTCTTCAATATTTAATAAAAAAACCTCCCAAAAAATTATATTTAGAAGAATTTTTCTAAGAAACTACTACTTCCAGTTGTTCAATTGTTACCAAAACCTTTTCAGCTCTTCCCAGGAATGTCAGATTGAGGAATCCATAGTTAAACAGTTCTTACGTCTTATAGTTTTTGAGGAATCGTGTTTACAACATCCAGACATACACACACACACATACACACATATACACATACAAAGACATCATTTTAAAAATTTTATAATCGGATTCTAGGGACCTTAAATCGTGCTTATTCACTAAAATCTGGATATGCGAATTTTAGCATGAATCCAATACCTCTCTTAGCGAGAGGTAAAAAGAAGGATCAGTTCAATAATTTTTACCTCTTGCTAGGTGACAAGATGATCCTTCGCTTAACTTAAGGGTAGCTGTTTGCAATCTAAGGGGTTCTTAATAATTGGTGCAACGTATTTTTATTTTTAAGATGTACTTAAAATTTAAGTAGAACCGGTGCAAACGGCCTTAAAAGACAAATTTGTGTATATTTTAAATTTACTTTCTATTTACAAATTTATGTTTCACTTCATGGGAAATAAAAACATTGAAACAAATGTATAAAATTGAATAAAAATTGCATTCGATACAAAAACAAAACAGTAATAGCTGTTTTGAATAACGAAACAATAATTTAGCTGCATAAAAGCTAAAACAATTGCAATAAATGGCTAATTGATTAGTGCCACTGACTTTTTAATTAGCTTTCAACAACTCTATCTTAAATCAAATATAATAATAAACCTTTCTTCACAAATTATTTTTTATTTTCAAAATGTACATTATTTGTGAAGAAAGGTTTATTATTATATTTGATTTAATTTATATCTTCACGTGTACTCAAATAATTATAATTCTATCTTTGTTCATTCTTCAAAGTTAAAAATCAATAATATTAAAAACTGAAATTTATCAGTAATGTGCATTGTGCATTATTGTATATAATAATTGCATATATTTGAGCAATAAAGAAGTGAGTAATAGGGTCCTCCATTATATTTTTTTTTTACAAAACTACATCTAAACTGAAAGTGATATGCAATTTTGGTCTCTAAATTGTTGAATTATAAAAAGTGTAACATTCTATTAGTACAAATTGTAAAAATTTTTAATTTTTTTTTTATAATTACATTTAATGTTTTTGAATTTTATATTTTACAATTTTTACTAATAGAATGTTACACTTTTTCATAATTCAAAAATTTTTTTTAACAATGAATTAATGTAACTTTTTTTTAAATAATATGTTTGTGTTTTTGAATATTTTTACCTCCCGCTACCCTAGGTAAGGGAGGTATAGGGATCGTGCTAAAAATAGCATATAGAGATTTTATATAATAAGCAAGTTTTGATGTCCCCAGAATCCGATTTTAACATTTTTACAATGATGTCTGTAGGTATGTATGTGTGTGTGTCTGTGTGTGTGGATCATGTGGCCACGATTACTCAAATACTATCAATCAGAAAAATTTGAAATTTTTTATACCCATTCTATACTAATATGGGAAGAGCTCATTAGTTTTTAGTGTATATCGGATAACCGGAAGTATCATTTATATAAGCTTTTAACAGTTTTTCTTGTAAAAAATTCATTGAATATAATTTTTTAGCAACTTTTACTAATTAAAATGGAATATAATGGTTTAATCTACAATTCTACGATAATAACATTTAGTAAATAACTCTAAATAACTTTAAATATGAATATATAATATAATTTATTTCCATGTATCACCTAGCCTATGCGTCAAACAAAATCACAATTTTAATGACAGGTTTGACATATTTAAACAAATGTCACTGACAGGCAGTAATTATATTAAAATTAATAATGAAACCGTGTTAATGAGAATATAATAGTAAAATATTTTATTAATGTTTGTAAAAATAATATATTTTCCATCATACATAAATGTTAGATGAACAGGATGATCTGATTTAAATTTGCTAATTGCTATTTTTGCAGCACTATAAATTAATATTAATTTACAACTACACATTTACGAAATGGATTATGTACGGCGAAGAATTTACAAAGATTGCGTTTTAGAGCACCTAGAAGATGATGCTGATTTTTATAAGAATGTAGGTGTGTGACGATTTTTCCTTAAAGCCTATTAAAATATGATCCAAAACTTCTCAAAATATATGATAAATCGGATGTAGTACTTAATTTGGAGCTCTAACAAATTTTTGAGGAAAAACAATAAAACAATCCAAAATTTCGTATTACAGACTTTTCTATTTATTGGACAACAAATTAGATTTTATTTACAAACGATTAACCGGTAATGATACTTTACTTAAAGCTCACTGCTATTTTAAACATGGAATTGGCGGGAGGTCATGTGTTGGCCACATCAGATTTTTTTATTTGTAAATTATGTCGTGTGGCTATAATATTGCTTTGATTTGATTGTAGTCAAAAACCGGTGCTGAGGATGGTTATACTAAGTAACCGAAACCGGTCCACGTTTTAATTAAAGAACAGTGTAAACTAGATTTCGGGGTTTTTCTTTTTTTAAACCTTCTTTCATCCTGAATTTTTATTAGTCGTGACATCGCTTGAAATTTTCAAAAACCCCTAATTTCAAAAATCAATCAGAAATTGTAAATTTAGCATAATATTTTTGAAACAGACTATAAATAATTACTGGGTAACATCCAGTGGCGGATTTACGCATAGGCACGGTAGGCACGTGCCTATACGGCGGCAAATTTTCGGGAACGGCAAATTTTTTTTAATCAGAAATGTATAATTCTATAAAAAATTGCCGATCAAAAGACGTGATCCAGTCAATTTGTAATTATCATCTATTTTTCTAGTACTTAAGTAATGGAATATCTGCTCTATTTTCAACAAATGTCCAAGTAATTGAACATATATTTCAGATTTTATTTTGTGAACCTCGTTATTATTATGCTACCGATAATTATAATGTAATTATTATTTGTCAAGATTCTTGAATACCAACCCCTCTAGAAATTCCATTTTTTTGTTGTAATATCTTCTAGCTAAAATAAATAAACACAAAATTAAAGTGCGGAAGAGATTTAACGGTATCTTGCAAAAATAAAGTCAGATTTTACCTATTCTAAAGGCTGTACTTGAGAAAATTATGATTTCGTCTATTACAAATTTTCAAAAAATACTTTAATGCAACGGTAACCTAACGCACAGAACTTAATTTGACATAACTCGGATAGTTACATTCATTTTATGGGAACTTAACTTTTTTCAGAAAAAATACCAAAATCACTACAAATATTGCTTTCCGTGCCCAAATTTATGTGAAATGTAGTGTTTAAATGATTTTGCAAGTATATATAACCATCAAAATAAAATTATTGAGGGTTGGGTATTCTATACTTTAGCCTTAAAATTATTTAAGCCCCTGTTATATTTCAACAAAAATAAAACATGCGAAAAGTGGAAACTAAAAATATATATTTTAACATTTCTGATATTCAAATATCTACAGTAAAATATTTAATAGAAGTTCGATCAAGGCCATCTACGAATTGTATTTATGAATTAAGATTTTATGCTGTCAAATTTAGTAGTGTCGTTAACATAGTTTTTAAGAGGTACACAAGATATTATGTACCCTCATAAAAACTAAGTAAAAAATCTGATGTGGCCAACACAAAACCTCCCGCTATTTAATTTTTACATACATACATACATACATACATACATAAAATCACGCGTTTCCCACTTAGTGGGTTAGCAAACACCCGGAAACAATAGTAACAATAAGAAAAGGGATAAGAGTAAGAGCTCAGCTAACTCACTTTACTCTTTAACAACCTTCTTCTTTCGCCTTGTCCACAATCATCATAGCATTCATACATAAGAACATATTAAAGTGACTGATTTTCGGTAGCGAATAACCGCATCTGGACCACAATAATAGTTACGCAACAATCATCCTTCCACACACATCCCTATCCATTTTTATTAATTTAAATACATACTTACATATTTACTAACGCTGCAAACTGTTCCACTGCATAAAACTATTGATTTATTTACTATTTTCTTTTTAAAATGTCACTTATTAATTTGAAGTGATTAGTTTTTTGACAGTGACATTTACTGTCAGTTACATTCATTTGAAATATGAACTGTGCAACAAAAGAATTATTGTGTTTTATCTCAGGCTTCGCGACTAATAAAAAAAATTATTTTTAAATTTATCTGTAAAATATATAGAAAAAGTATTAATGCATTCCTGTAGAAAATTCAATAATCTTTAATTTTCATAAGACATAAAATGCGAAAAAATGGCATTTAATGGTATTTTTTGAAGAAAAACCATTATGAGCTTCAAGTAAAGTACGATTTCCGTTTATCCAATTTACACCAAAATCTAATGGCTTCTATTCCTATTAGAATATGGTAAAAATACAAGGTTTCAGAATTTTCTGAATGATAGTATTTGAGTTAGAGTGCAAACAAAATTCGTACACATACACACATACACACATACATACATACACACACACACACACACATACACACATACAGACATCATCGTGAAAATGTTAAAAATGGATTCTAGGGACCTTAAAACGTGGTCATTTACTAAAATCTCGATATGAGATTTTTAGCACGATCCCTATACCTCCCTTACCAAGGGTAGCGGGAGGTAAAAACACTACTAAATTTGACAGCACAAAATCTTAATTCATAGATACAATTCGAAGATGGCCTTGATCGGACTTCTTTCAAAAATTTTACTGTACCTATATAATCTTCGGTTAATATTTGAAAATTACGTTACTGTTCTGTTAAAAATGTATTTTAATATTATGAAAAGGCGGCAAATTTCTGAAAAAGGCGGCAATTTTCTGGGTGCCTATGGGCGGCAAAACTATTAATCCGCCCCTGGTAACATCATAAAAATGTTTTTGTGGTAAATTTTCTCTTGGTGAATAATCCACAGCTAATTTGGTGGTTAGCCATCCAATGCTCGCGGCTTGCACTGATTTTAATTAATTATCATTCCATTCCATCCGGGGGCTTCATCACCTACGCACACGCACGCACTGTGTGAAGTGAAGAACGCCGTGTAATATGCTCCACGCATAGGCTTCAGGGTACGGGTTTAATTTCCCGAGGTGATCTCTCTTATAAATTTAATATGTAATGTTATCGAAGCTTATAGTACGTTTGAGATCTGGCCCACGGCAGATTAGCTAAGGGCGATAACCTTTCATTTTAAAATACTCTAACACAGAGAGATTATGTATGGAGAATATGGTTAATTAGTTATATCTTCAAATAGGTATGCTTTTGAGAAATTTGTTACAAACGTAGAAGGAACTCATTATAGAATTTGCCAAATGCCCAATATAAAGTTTTATCGGACTTGCGGTAAAGATTCCTTAACCTAGATAGATTCCTCTGTCATGACCGAAAACGAAATATGCGTTCAATATATATACAGGGTTAGTTAAAAGTATGGAGACGGCGATTTATTATCGTTAATATTCATTTTAGGAAATTATGTTCAATACAAAAGTTTTTAAAGAAATTTTGATCTACATTTGAGAATACTTGTATTTTTGTTTCTTGAATTGTTTTTGAGTTACGCTTGTCCGCGTAATTTTTTTAAATGGGAACCTATTAATTTTACTCTACCATTCGAGAGAGTGTTTTTTTCTCTTTACAACAGTATGTTTGTTTTTTTGTTTTTCAATTTATTTTAATAATATTTTTACAAGGAAAAACACCGGTTCAAGTATTTACGAATAGTAGGTACATCTAAAATAGACAAAAGCGAAGCGATAAACAAACTCGAGCGATGTAATTTACTTAGTTATTATTAACTTTATTGGAAATAATTTTGTCTATCTTAGATGAACCTGCTATTCGTAAATACTTGAACCGCTGGTTTTCCTTGTAAAAGTGTTATTAAAATAAATTGAAAAACAAAAAAAAAAACAAACATACTGTTGTAAAGAGAAAAAAAAAACACTCTCTCGAATGGTAGAGTAGGTTCCCATTTAAAAAAATTACGCGTACAAGCGTAACAAAAACAATTGAAGAAAAAAAAAATTCAAGTATTCTCAAATGTAGATCAAAATTTCTTAAAAAAACTTTTGTATTGAACATAATTTCCTAAAATGAATATTAACGACAATAAATCGCCGTCTCCATACTTTTAACTAACCCTGTATAATGTCTCTGGTTTTCTGACACTGTCAATTACAAACATTTTAAATTTTCCACTTGTTTTCCATGGGCTGCGAGATACATTTACAACTTATTATTTTATATATTTATATGTCTCTATATTTAACTCCATAGAAGATATAATAAAAATTTTAATAGCATCGGATAGAGATTTTTATATTCTTTAAAATTTGTAATAACATAAATATTCAAAAAACAATATATAGAAATATTTTTTTTAAGAAACTAGTACTTCCGGTTATCCAATTGTTACCAAAATCTAATCAGCTCTTCCCAATAATTTCAGATTGAGGAAATCGCAATTAAAATTGTCTTAAGTCTTATAGTATTTGAGAAACCGTGGTTCCAATATCCACACACACACGGACATCATCGAAAAAAATTTATAACCATATTATAGGGACCTTAAAACGTGCTTATCCACTAAAATTTGAATATGTGATTTTTAGCATAATTCCAAAGCTCTTTAAGCGAGAGGTAAAAAATAGCAGAATGTAGGTACGTTACTTTTTGGAGATTTGAAGATTAATTTCATTTTTTATAATGCAACTTATTTGTGTAATAAATTATTTTGTTTGGAACTTTTTTGTATTCCTTTCCATCCAACACCCAAGTAACTTTCCAGCAAATGTGACAGTTTAAAACATGCTGTCAGATTGGCGGCCATTCCAGCAAACAATTTAGATTGAGGGTTGCAATGTAGACATAAATTAGCACAACGCGCCGCAGTGATGTATAACAAACCAGTGTAATTTTTCACTTTCATTTTTATTTCAACAATAATTAGCGCTTTTCCGACAAGCTATTAGGCCCAGGGGTGTGTTTACATTTACATATCACACGAGCATTGTAGTGCGAATGCCACACCACTCGTCACACTAATTTCACATTATGATGAACAAGCATTACCCTGGATTTTAAATGAATAGCACATTTTCATGATAATTGTTAACACTTGTTATATATTAAAATAATACACATGTATATTAATAAAGTTGTTGGCATTATTTTAGATTTTTTTATTCACACTGATTTATACCCAGTAAGCAAATTTTAAGCACATAGATGTCTCTGTAATGTATACATCACAAATTTAACATGTTTTTGTCCCTGTAATGTCGCGCAGCAAGCTATGTAAGCATTAATGTCCTACTAAAGTTACAACAGTCTCAGAGATATCACAAAACTAATATTTTACCGACTTCTCAATAATCTCAATTGCGATTTAAAATGCCTTTGTCTCCGCGATGTCGCATATAATGGGTGTTTTTTTTTGCTTAGATAGAACTTATGAAAGAGTTAACTGTCAAACGAGCTGTCATACTGCCTTCACTTTTTGACATTTATGATCGGTATACTGTGGCAAATCATCATAAATAGATTCACGCTTGAAGAATGCTATCAAATTATCCAAATTTACTTTGAAAATCAGTCGTCGATTCGCGCAACTTATAGACAACTTCGTGATTGGCTTAATGGGTTTGTTAATAAGCCAAATTGCCGCATATGGAGTGATACCAATCCACAAGAGACCTTACAGACTCCATTACATCCAGAAAAATTCACCGTTTGGTGCGGTTTACATTCTGGTGGTATCATCGGACTTTATTTCTTCAAAAATGAGGCCGGAGCTCGCGTTATGGTCAATGGAGATCATTACCGCACCATGATCAATAATTTTTTGTTTGAAAATATGGATGTCATTGATCCGGACGAGATGTGCTTTCAACAGGATGGCGCTACGTGCCATACGGCGACCGCAACCATCGACTTATTTAAATCAAAATTTGGCGATATGGTATGATTTGACAACTCTCGATTATTTCCTGTGGGGCTACGTAAAGTCACTGGTTTATGCTGATAAACCAGCAACAACTGACGCCTTGGAGGCCAACATTGCTCATGTTATTCGTGACATACGGCCAGCAGTGCTCGAAAAAGTGGCTCAAAATTGGACGTCCAGAATGCGCTTCGTCAAGAACAGCCGCGGTGGCCATATGCCCGAAATCCTTTTCAAATTTTAATGCCATGAATTGATCTTTCAAATAAACAAATAAATTTGATTAAAATCTATTTTTTTGTATTACTTTTTACAATTTGAAGTTCTATCAGGCTTAAAAAAACACGCTTTATAACTATGTAACTGTCAATATTCAAAATCACAACAATCAAATAGATTAGATATCACAAATCAAATATTCCAGCAATATTTCTTTATATCTATTGAACGTTACATGATTATTGCTTAAAATGTTATATAGATGTAATCTTCATATCGTATACTTAGATACCTTTTTACATCTTGAACATTTTAAAATGATCACAAAAAAATGACTACACAACATCACTTTTAGTATATCACAAATGAAATATTTTTTTAATATAACATTTAGGATATCTATAAATGTCTCACATGAAAGATTTATATAACATGAAATCTTGAACATTTGAAAACATCACAAACGAAATATTTATGTAATATTAGTAAAATAATGTTTAAAAATCAATATCTCTGTAACGTTCTTTAGGTAATGTCTCACAAGGAATATAGGTGAGATAGTAAAAACATTAAAAACGTATGTCACACATGAAATATTTTTCGCAACATTTTAAATGTCTCTGTAATAATCATTGTTTACTTAATGAATTCTAGATATTACCTTGACTAATTTGAAAATTAAATATTGGCCAAGGTCGCCAAAACATTTAACTTAGTACAATAATTTGATTTTTATTGGAAAACAAAAGCACGTCTAACATAACCTATCCAAGATAAACAATAAGTCTCATTTAATCGAAGTCTTAACTATTATAGTTTTCGAGATAGCAGCGGTACACCCCGTAAAAACTCATTTTTCACAGACATATCTCGGAAACTATTAAGAATCGGACCCATGTTGGTTAAGCTTACTAATTTTGCTCAGAACTATATACCTCTAAAATATTTTATTAATTTAACATCCTGTATATGCTTAAGAAGAACCGCCAATCCAGTCAATGAATTGTAATCATATTGAATATTTTAGAAGAATAGGACAAAAGTCCTTATAGAATAAAATAATACATATAATTAGACTTATTTGTGTGTACAAAAAATGTTAAATTTAATATTTTTGTAACATAACGGAAATGACGAGAAATATTATGCTGGCCACAACAGATTTTTGTTAAAAAAAAAAAATTATATACAATGACCTAATTTTGTGATGTTCTCCTTCTTGCTAACTCAATTTTCGTCTAACTACTGCTCTTGTGGTTGAACTATCCTAAACTAGGTTTCTCAAACTTCAAATAAAATCCTCCACAATCCTATTCATTAAGTCCTGTTTAATCCCTAGTAACACATCTTTGCACTTTGCAGTCCGTGTGCCTTCCATATCGATAGTAGCAAGAGCAATGGGCTTCAGAAACCTTCTGTAGACATTTGATGGGCGTCTGATATAAAGCAACATAGACAATAATTAACTTAGGACCGGTCTTATAAAACTATTTAATCAACAGTTAACATTTAGTTAGCTACTAAACTAATTTAACTGAAGATTTGGGTATTATAAAAGTTTAATGACAAGTAAATCGACCTATTAAAGTAACTGCGGAATTTCATGCTATTAGATTTAAATCAGTTGTTAAAGAAACGTCAAACTGTACTTTTTACCTCCCGCTACCTTTGGTAAGGGAGGTATAGGGATCGTGCTAAAAATCTCATATCTAGATTTTAGTAAATGACCACGTTTTAAGTTCCCTAGAATCCATTTTTAACATTTTCACGATGATGTCTGTATGTGTGTATGTGTATGTGTGTGTGTGTGTATGTGTGTATGTGTGTATGTGTGTGTGTATGTGTGTATGTATGTGTGTATGTGTAGGGATTTTGTCTTCACTCTAACTCAAATACTATCATTCAGAAAATTCTGAAACCTTGTATTTCCATCCCAATGCTAATATGAATAGAAGCCATTAGATTTTGGTGTAAATCGGATAACCGGAAATGGCACTTTACCTGAAGCTCATAATGGTTTTTCTTCAAAAAATACCATTAAATGCCATTTTTTCGCATTTTATGTCTTATGAAAATTAAAGATTATTGAATTTTCTACTGGAATACATTAATACTTTTTCTATATATTTTACACATAAATTTAAAAATAATTTTTTTTATTAGTCGCGAAGCCTAAGATAAACACAATAATTCGTTTGTTACACAGTTCATATTTCAAATGAATGTAACTGACAGTTAATGTCACTGTCAAAAAACTAATCACTTCAAATTAATAATAGTGACATTTTAAAAAGAAAATAGTAAATAAAGCAATAGTTTTCTGCAATGGAACAGTTTGCAGCGGTAGTAAATACGTAAGTATGTATTTAAATTAATAAAAATTCAATAGCGGGAGGTTTTGTGTTGGCCACATCAGATTTTTTTTTGTTATGTTTATTTTAAAACAATTGAAATAGGGAACTATTTACTTTTTAAATATTGTGTCGAGTATGTCATCTTTAGAGTCTGTATCATCAGTCTCGGATTCATAAACAGATAATGATGATACATTTATATTTGCACGAGGTAGGCTACCAAAATTGTTCCGAAACAGGACAAATCCACATGAAATATATGATGACAATGGCTCTTACCACGATCACGGTTTTAACTAAAACACTGTTTTAAGAAATGTCAAATTTCATTATTTAATGATAATAATAAATACTATGAAATTTATCAAAATATGATTTTAAAACAGAACATAGTTTGTATTCAAACAAATATTTTTAAATAAATTGTTCTTCTAACATAAGGGTGAAATTACATTTTGAAATTTGAGTTTGACATTTCTTAAAACAGCGTTTTTGTTAAAACCATGATCGTGGTACGAGCCATGAGTTTAAAAAAAAATTCGATTGTCAAAACAATGTGTGTTACACATATTGGGACAGATTGAAAGAAATATAAGACTACTAACATTAAGAAATATGTCAATTTCCGCAATGAATCAGCAAGTAATAACTTTACGATTTTACGAAACCGGGTCGTTGCAAATTATATGAAAATAATCTTCAACAATATCTAATAGGATATATTTTTCAATATCAATATGATTTTTCCCACGATCACGTTTCTTTTTCAACTGTCAAATCAACTGATTTACGTTTATAACGAATGTGAATATAGAAACTTTTCACAAAACCACAAACACACTACTAAAATTTAATTAAATCCCCCGTTAGTTATTTGATAGTGAGATTAGTTTTATAATATCCATTTCTTTTTTAATGGTCCATTTAATTTACTTGTGCAGTAACTAACTAAGGATTAATTTATTGTTTATAAGACCGGCCCTAAATCTATAAAAGATTTAATAAAAATGTTCAATGTATTGGATAAAGAATTTTATATTCTTTAATTTTTGTAATAACATAAATTTGCAAAAAATAATATTTAGAAGATTTTTTTAAGAAACTACTACTTCCTGTTGTCCAATTGTTACCAAAACCTTTTCAGCTCTTTCCATTAATGTGAGATTGAGGAATATGTAGTTAAATTAATATTTAATCTTATAGAATTTGAGAAACCGCCCTCCAACATCCACACATACACACACATCTTTGTAAAAATGTTAAAATCGAATTCTAGTGACTTTAAAACATGCTTTTTCACTAAAATCTAGATATGCGATTTTTAGCAAGAAACCAATACCTCTCTTAGCGATAGGTAAAAACTAATATAAAGTTAACAAATCCACAAGAAAATAACGAAGGATTGATGGTTTATTTGTATAAAGTGCTTCCAATAGTCCTTCATGAAAATGGCGCTGAAGAGCGTTGAAAATATCCACGATGTGACATGTCACGTTCCGTTTGCGGGAAAATAGAGCCGGTGTGAAATCAAATAAATGTCAAGCGCGCTATCCGAAACGTGCGGCACAACCGGAATTGGCTCTGGCCGGGCCCAACCCTAACAACCAAATATAATTTTGTAAAAACATCGCTGGGAAACACACTCAACAACAACTTCGACTGGAGTTCAAGACGTGCAAATAAATCTCATGTATTAAACTTGACAGTATGTGCTCGGGCTGACGGAGTTTCACAACTTTTATTACATGTAACCTCGGATGGAATTCGAAACATAGAAGTGTATTTTGTGCAACTGGGAATTAAAGTTTTACAACGATGTTTGATACGAGAATATCATGTAGTAATTTGTTTTTAATTGTACAAGATAAAAATTATTTTTAAAAATATATTTTCCATTATTATTTAAATTATGAAAATGGGTTACATTTAAAAAAATCTGATGTGGCCAACACAAAACCTCCCGCTATTGAATTTTTATTAATTTAATTACATACTTACTTATTTACAAACGCTGCAAACTGTTCCATTACAGAAAACAAAGGAATTATGTTTATCTTAGGCTTCGCGACTAACAAAAAAAATTATTTTTAAATTTATCTGTAAAATATATTAAAAAAAGTATTAATGTATTCTAGTAGAAAATTCAATAATCTTTAATTTTCATAAGACATAAAATGCGAAAAAATGGCATATAATGGTATTTTTTGAAGAAAAACCATTATGAGCTTGAGGTAAAGTGCCATTTCCGCTTATCCGATTTACACCAAAATCTAATGGCTTCTTTTCATATTAGAACGGGATGGAAATACAAGGTTTCAGAATTTTCTGAATGATAGTATTTGAGTTAGAGTGAAGACAAAATTCCTACACATACACACACATACACACACACACATACACACACATACACACACATACACATACACACATACAGACATCATCGTGAAAATGTTAAAATTGGATTCTAGGGACCTTAAAACGTGGTCATTTACTAAAATCTCGATAAGTAATTTTTAGCACGATCCCTATACCTCCCTTACCAAGGGTAGCGGGAGGTATAAACTAGAATTTTTCAGAATTTGTCAACTTTAACTTTATGTAGACCCAGAAATTACATTTTTCAAAAAAAAATATTACCTATTTTATAATAGTATAAATATAAAATCTGTTGTGGCCAGCACAAGACCTTCCGTCAATTCGATGTATTTTGTACAAATCCCATACCAAAAGGATCGTGAAACAGTTTCTATATAATATTATGTAAAATCGAACACGAACACATACAATTTTTTACAAATTCCAAACCAAAAGTTCATTTGAAAGTACTTGACATATAACTTTCTGCTTCAGCTTTCCCCTATTTTATTAGGGGTCGCTTTTCTCGTCCACTCATTCCTATCCAACGCATCTTCTTCACACAGTCCTTCCTTTCTCAAGTCTTCTGCGATACATTCCTTCCATCTTCTCTTTAGCCTTTCACTGCATGTCACTTGCGAGGAACACTATGACATACTAATTTTTTATCCCATACTTTCCATATTTGGTTTTGCACTTGCCACAGACATCTGTCAATTAGAATTTTTTGAATGAGCAACTGTTTCCATGATAAATAGCAAAGCTGACTAATTTTTGACAATTAATTTCTTTATAATGCTTTAACTCTACATCTATTGAATATGTAGGAAAATGTATAATCAAACCATATAGAGAAGAGTATTTTCTTTAATAAATATAATAACAAAATGTCAAAAAATAATATTTAACTGCGCTTTTTTAAGAAAATCTGTTAAAAACTTCAAATAAGGGTACTTCCGGTGGATCAATTATAACCAAAATCTAATCAACTCTTTATAGGGATGAACAGAAGAGGAATACGAAAGAATTATAATTTTTATCGTCGGAGAAAAATTTGTCACACGCGGACACACATACACACACACACACACACACACACACACGGACACACACATACATACATACAGACATCATCTTAAAAATAGTAATTTCGTATTGTATATATTCACAGGAACAAATTGTTATTTTGTTTTTTTTTTCATAAGCAGTATTTGCGAACATCGTAATTTTTACTACAAAGCAGACAAAGATACTGATTTGTCAGATCCAAAATTTTAAAATCGAATATAAACCAGAAATAAAATTGTAAATTTGTAAAAATTCTAAATGTAAATTTATAAATTAAATTCATCATAAACCAGCCCTAACACGTATTTTAATTGGCGATTAATAATCTCAACAATCAAAGCGTGAGGTAGCGAACGCGTTAAAATGTCTCAATCATTAACTACCCTCTTAATAGTTAAATAAAAATTAATTTTTAAAATTTATTAAATTGTCAAAGGTGTCATATTTGTCACAAGCTTCTAATTCTTAAATATTTGGATTTTTGTCTGTTGTAACATAACTTTTGAATTTGGCCCTCCAAGTTTAAAAACGGTATACAACAACCAATTAGGCACGTTATAAAAACACTTATAGCTATTTTTTGTAATAGAATTTCCTTTTTTAGTTGCTCAAAAACAAACCACCCCTAATTTAAATAATACATTAATAGCATCTCCTTTCCTTTCTGAGAACACTTTAGTTCGTAAGCGACATCTAAGATACAGTGCTCATGTCAGAGACGAATGTCCGAGGTCACGACGTGTCCCTCCAGCTTCAGGTTTCAGCCCCAGTGTCAGACTACAAGCTTCAGGCTTCAGGGCTGAACGCCTGCCTGAAACGCACTGCCCTGTAATATTTCTCCCTGTCACCGTAAATACACAACGAGATGTTTCGCATCGGATACTCGGATAGTGGCGTGGCATTACAGCAAGAAATGCTTCAGGGGATGTCTATTGTTTTTGCAGGGGTGGTGATGCCCATTTGTTTCTTACAGGTCAATAAAATTTGTCACAGAGGCAGGCAAAAATAAGGAAAATTATTGCCATGCGATGAAATATTGATGTTTTTTCAGTTTTCATGTTTCAACTAAAGCTAAAGATAAATGGCATTTCAAAATAGAGTCGAAGTGACCCAGTAAGATATTCCATTTTTACCTCTCGGTAAGAGAGGTATTAGATTCATGCAAAAAAATCGCATATCCAGATTTTAGTGAATAAGTACATTCTATGGTACTTAGAATCCAATTATAACATTTTTACGATCATGTCCGCGTGTGTCGTGTATGTATGTGTGTGTGTGTATGTGAGTGCGTTTGTGTATATGCGTGTGTGCGTGTTGTAACCACGGTTTCTCAAATACTGTAAGACAAAATATATTTTACTACGGATACCTCAATTTTACAGTAATAAAAAGAGCTGATTAAATTTTGATAACAATTGATAACCGAAAGTAGTTTCCTAAAAAAAAATCCAAATATTTTTTTTTTTTTAATTTTATCTGATACATTTTGATGTATGATGAGAAAAGGCCTTAACAATCCGTTGATTACATTTAACCGTGTTTCTTTTTAATAGACATATACAGAAGCGACACTCCTTGTCTACACCATTATTGTTGCGATTTGATGTTTATGACCTTGAACTTTAAATTTGTTGGCAAATTTACGCGCGAAATTTAAATTTTTTAAATGGTAAAAGAAATATTAGAACACAAAAGTACTAAAATTTTAATTTTATTAACGAATTAAGAAGAAATCATAAAATCAATACATAATTATGTTTTCATTGAACAAATACGTGAATTTTACAAATTCAATACAATGCAGAATTTTCTATATCTTAGACGTGGGAAACGTCAGATTCAATGAATATGTCCCAAATATCCTTCTCCATCAAATCTTCTCTTCCTCAGGCCTTGAGCCACATTTTACACCTATATTTATTAAGTGAATATACATTTTGCATGATATGGAAGTCGTTTTGCATTACTTATATTATTTATGGATCTTTCGGAAACGAAAAAAACTTACATTTCGCTTTCTCCATTTTTTAAATCTCCTTGTACAGTTTTTATATGTACAAACAAGTCCTCCCGATTCTACCTTCTTCGTTTTTTCCATTTTAATAGAAACTAACACCACTTATCAAATTCACAAACGGTTCACAAAATGACATATGTCAAAAGTGAGAAGACGTGTTTGGTTTGCTTGAATTAGCCATAACCCTAAAATACATGGGCGTGACAAGCTGAGACAACAGTTCCTCCAGAATATGTGAAATATAATGATTTTCTTTATGATAACGATTTTACCTATCGTTTGTTGAAAAAATAACATGTTTGTTTTTATTAGAAATCAATTTGTGTTTCTCAATATATTTTTATTATTGACCCCAACAGAAAATGTTCTCGTCGAGATAATGAAAAGAACAAAGAATCGTAAGATACGAAGATATGCCGAAGCAATCCGATTTTATCCGATTAGCCCTTTATATTTGTTGGCATACTCTTTCTCCCTCTAATTTTCGTTTCTCTCTCTGACTGTCGCTTCTGTATGAATGTCTATTCTGTGGCTATTTATAAAACTTTGAGTCCTTATAATTTTGTAACCAAAAGGAATAGGATCTATGGCATTTTTTTACTCAAAATGATCTCAACAACACGCTATTATTTTTTACATTAATCCTGAAACACCCTGTACAAATTCATAAACGCAATTAGATTCATGAGATATTATAATATTAATTCAATTAATTTATAAAAATATTGTTACATCTCAACGTAACTATCATTTGAAAATGTAGTCTAAACACAACAAAATAACATCAACGTAACATTATAGGTAATCAGCTTACAGCGTTGTCATTATATAGCTTGAGTACTGGACACGTACACAGTTCATAACGTTATCACAACATAGTAAAATGGACATTATTAATGTAATTAAAGGGATGCATATACGAGAGAGGCACTTATGCTGATGACTAAGTTAACAGACAACGTAATAGAAGGTTCTTGAAGTTTAATATAACGACATAAAGCCTCAGGAACTGTAATAAAAACAAAAAAATCTGATGTGGCCAGCACATGACCTCCCGCCAATTCCATGTTTAAAATAGCAATGAGTTTTAAGTAAAGTATCACTTCCGATTGATCGTTTGTAAACAAAATCTACTTCGTTGTTCCAATAAATAGAAAAGTTTATAATACGAAATGTTGGATTATATTTTATTATGTTTTTCCTGAAAAATCTGTGAGCAAATACCAACTTTGAGGAAGTTTTGGATCATTAATATATTTTAAGGAAAAATCGTCACACACACACACATTATTGTCAAAATCATCACCAACTTCCTTATGCTCTAAAACGCAATCTGTGTAAATTCTTCGCCGTACATGATCCATTTCGTAAATGTGTAGTTGCAAACTATTATTTGACACTTTGAAACCACGTTCTTATTGAGAGCTGTTTGATATATAATGCTGCAAACATCAAACTTAAATCGAATTATCCTGTATTTCTAATATTTATGTATGATGGAAAATATCTCGGAAAATATATTATATTTACAAACCTTAATATCATTACAATTCTTCTTAACATGGTTTCTTTATTAATTTTGATGTAATTGCTTCGTAACAGTGACATTTGTTTAAATATGTCAAATTTGTTATTAAAGTATTGTTTTTGTTTGATGCAGAGGCAAAGTGATGTACAAAAATAAATTATTTTATAATTCAATATTTAAAGTGATTTCAAGTTATTTACTAAATGCTTATCGTAGAATTGAAGATTGTGCCATTATATTTAATTTGTATTGATAAAAGTTGCTAAAAAATTATATTCAATGAATTTTTTACAAGAAAAACTGTTAAAAGCTTGTATAAATGATACTTCCGGTTATCCGATATTCACTAAAAACTAATGACCTCTTCCCACATTAGTATAGAATCAGTATACAAAATTTCAAAATTTTCTGATTGATAGTATTTGAGAAATCGTGTCCACACGATCCACACACACACACACACACACACACACACACACACATACACACACACATACATACCTACAGACATTATTGTAAAAATGATAAAATCGGATTTTGGGGACATCAAAACGTGCTTATTCACTAAAATCTCTATATGTGATTTTTAGCACGATCCCTATACCTCCCTTACCTAGGGTAGCGGGAGGTAAAAAAAGATTAAACTTGCTAAAATGTATCATTTTATTTAATAACAATTCGAATTGTCTAAAATTCAAAATAGAGACCTTGCATTTATACTCGTATGTCAATATCATATTCGTCATAATTTTCACATGCTCATATTTTTCAGTCTAAAAAGCAACAGGCAGTTCATATGACATATTTCTGTACTTTGTTTCATGTTATCCCGTTGTTTATTTACTGATGGCTGACCGAACATGGTAGACAGGTTCGATTTTCTGATTTGACATTTGTTAATTTGTAAGACAAGTTCAATACATACGAGTATGTTCGTGTTCGTGTATACATGCGCATTTCGGGTGATGAATGTTTTTGGTTTTTTGTTATACAAGTTTGAACATGTTGCCAGAGGCAAAATTGTCAATTATCAGCGTATTCGTATAATGTTCATACATATCAAATATTTTTTTCATAAATAGAATTTAGTTTACAAAACGCGGAAATTTTTAAAGCGCGGATGAGTGCTTTAAAGCTGAAGTTTGTAATTGGGATAATCCGGATTTGAAATTAAATGAAAAGCTTATATTTTTATTTTTAAAAAAAAAGTTTATAAACGAAACTATTTTTAAAATTATAAAACTGTTTGCAAGCCGCGACCGCGTTTAGTACATAGATACGCCTTTACGGCCTAGACAGGTAGCACTTATCAACATTGTGTAAACAAATTATTATTATTATTATTATTATTATTATTAATATGTGCTTGTACTTTCAATATAATATAGCTTATTATAAAATGCATTCTATTATTCAATATTATAAAGCCTATAAAACTATATTTACCCATTTAAAACCTTTTATTTAAATATGTTGAAAGTTTTGATAGCTTGTCATTGTAACAGATACCAGAATTATCCCAAATTATTATTAATTATTTTTTCAGCATTTTTTACCTCGCGCTACCCTTGGTAAGGAAGATAAAGGGATCGTACTAAATATTGCATGTCGAGATTATGGTAAATGACTACGTTTTAAGGGCCATAGAATCCGATTTTAACATTTTCACGATGATGCCTGCATATCTCTCTCTCTCTCTCTCTCTCTCTCTCTCTCTCTCTGTGTGTGTGTGTGTGTGTGTGTGTGTGTGTGTGTGTGTGTGTGTGTGTGTGTGTGTGTGTATATATATATACATATATGTGTGTGTATGGATTTTGTCAACGCTCTAACTCAAATATTATCATTCAGAAAATTCTGAAACCTTGTATTTCTACCTTATTCTAATATAGAAAGAAGCCGTAAGCGGAAATGGCACTTTATTTATAGCTCAAAATAGTTTTTCTTCGAAAAATATCTTTGAGTGTTTTTTTGGGATTAATGTCACTATAAAAATTAATGATTATCTTGAAGATTATTAAATAGGTATTCTACAGATAAGCAATCATACTTTTTTTATATATTTACCTTCCGTCAAAAGGAAGGTATTGTCTTTGGTCAAAAAATTCTGTGGTGAGTTATTAATGAATAAGCACGTTTTAAGATCCCTAGAATACGATTTCACTAATTTTACATTGATGTCTGTGTGTGTGTGTGTGTGTGTGTCCGTGTGTGTGTCTGTGTGTGTCCATGTGTGTGTCTGTGTGTGTCTGTGTGTGTCTGTATGTGTCTGAGTGTATGTCCGTGTGTGTGTGTGTGTGTGTGTGTGTGTGTGTGTGTGTGTGTGTGTGTGTGTGTGACAAATTTTTCTCCGACGATAACTCCAAAACTACAATTCTAAAAATTATTATTCTTTCGTATTCCTCTTCTTTACAACCATATGAAGAGCTGAGATTTTGGTTATAATTGGTCAACCGGAAGTACTCTTATTTGAAGTTCTTAACAGTTTATCTGGAAAAAACGCAGGTAAATATCATTTTTCGACATTTTATGATCATTAATATGAAAGAAAATCTTATTCTCTATACGATTTGATTATACATTTTCCTTCATATTCAATAGATATAGAGTTATAGAGAGATTAAGAGAGGTTAACTTGCAAAAATCAGTCTGCTTTGCAAAAATTATGGAAACAGCAGATATATTCAAAAAATTCTAATTGACAGATGTCAGTGTCAAGTGCAAAACCAAAGTGGAAAGTATAGGACCAGAAAGTAACATAAGTCACAGAGTGTCCTTCGCAAGTGACTTGCAGTTTCAATGCCGGGAGTACGAGGAAGGCCAAAGAGAAGATGGAAGGACTGTGTAGCAGGATATTTGAGAGAGGAAGAACTGTGTGAAGAAGATGCGTTGGATAGGAATGAGGAAGTGTGAAGTGCAATTTACAGAATGTACATTCGTGTTATAATTATATTGGATTTATAGAATCTTTTCATAGGAACTTGTAATATGGAATTTGTAAAAAATAGTGTGTTCGTGTTACAATTTTACAGGATATATAGGATCTTTTCCAAGGAACTTTTGGTATCGGATTTGTACAAATACATCGAATTGACGGAAGGTTTTGTGCTGGCCACAACAGATTTTTTATAGATAAATTTATAAACTAATCTATTTTATATATCCCGGAGCCTATGTTTTAAAGAGGAACACAATTCCTCAGTTACACAGTTCAGATTTCAAGTGTATGTAATTGACAGATAAACGTCATTCTCAAAAAACCTCATTTTAAATTAATAATCCTAACGTTTAAAAAAAAAACACTAATAGTATATAGGTATGTATTTAAATTAATAAAAGTTAAAAAAAAAAATAATAATAACGCTCGGTTTAGTTTCACAAGAAAAGTATATTTTTGCTTTATTGTATAATTTTGCCTACGCCATCAGAAGTAATGGCAGGAGGTATAGTGCTGGCCACAACAGATTTTTTTTGTTTCTTCATTAAAATATTTGAGAAATATATTTACAAATTGCTATGAAACTTGCGAACTTCATTTTAAATAAGAGTTTTTACTTCTCTCTAGGTAATAGACTGTCGGCTACATTTATTTTTCTAATTTAACTTCTCGCAAATTGTATCAGTGTGACAAATTCCCTCGTTGGTTGATGTCAACATAGATTAGATTTACTTGAAATGTAATTAAGTTGTCGAAGTATATTTATGATCTGTGGTAGGCGATATATTTTGTATGACTGCAACTGCAACATTGTGCAGTGTGTACATTTGGTGTGATATGCACATTGGATGCCATGCATCAATATACTCTCCTCTACTCTAGGGGCATCAGTTATCAGTTACTATTGTAATGCCATTACCATAAACGCATAAACCGTAACGGCGCATATCATGAATTTGGCTAGCACAATTAGGGGAGTACTTGGGTAATAGGGCATTATCTATAAATATTGCAGAATCAGCACTACAGCTCTTGCAGCGCTAAGCGTAGTGTAATAATCTTTTTACCTTCCGTGACCTTTAGGTAAGGAAGGTATTGTCTTTGGTCAAAAAATTCATTGGTGAGTTTTTAATGAATAAGCACGTTTTTAGGGTCCCTACAATACGAATTTACTATTTTTAAGATGATGTCTGTATGTATGTGTGTGTGTGTCCGTGTGTGACAAATTTTTCTCCGACGATAACTCCAATACTACAATTCTAAAAATTATAATTCTTTCCTATTCCTCTTCTTTACATCCACATGAAGAGCTGATTAGATTTTGGTTATAATTGATCCACCGGAAGTACACTTATTTGAAGTTTTTAACAGTTTTTCTTGAAAAAACGCAGTTAAATATAATTTTCGACATTTTGTGATTATCAATATGAAAGAATATCTTATTCTCTATACAATTTGATTATACATTTTCCTTCATATTCAATAGATATAGAGTTATAGAGATATTAAGAGAGATTAACTTTCAAAAATTAGTCAGCTTTGCTAAAATTATGGAAACAGCAGATATTCAAAAAAATTTAACTGACAGATGTCAGTGTCAAGTGCAAAATCCTCGGCAAAACCTAAGTTGAAAGTATAGGGTCAGAAAGTTATATGTGAATGTGATAGAGTGTCCCTCGCAAGTGACTTGCAGTTGCAGCCTCGCCTCAAAATATTGGAATTTTCAATGCCGGAAGTACGAGAAAGGCCAAAGAGAAAATTGAAGGACTGTGTAGCAGAAGATTGAGAGAAGAATTGTGTGAAGAAGATGCATTGGACAGGAATGAGTAAAAGAGAAGAGTAAGAAACAGCGATCCCTAATAAAATAGGGAAAGGAACTTTCGGTATAGAATTTGTAAAAAATAGTGTGTTCATGTTACAATTTTACAGAATATACAGAATCTTTTTCAAGGAACTATTGGTATGGGATATGTACAAAATACATCGAATTGACGGAAGGTTTTGTGCTGGCCACAACAGATTTTTTACCTTTCGCTAAGAGAGGTTTTGGATTCATGCTAAAAATCGCATATCCAGATTTTAGTAAATAAGCACTTTAAAGGTCACTAGAATCTGATTTTATTATTTTTACAATGATGTCTGTGTGTGTGTGTGTGGGGGGGGATGTGTGTGTGTGTGTGCGTATGTGTGTGTGGATTTTGGATTTTGGAGGGACGGTTTCTCAAATTCTATAAGACTAAAGACCAATTTAACTACATATTCCGTAATTTGACATTAATGAGGAGAACTGAAAAGGTTTTGGTAACAATTGGAGTACCGGTAATAGTTTCTTAAATAAATCTTCTAAATATTATGTTTTGGAAATTTATGTTATTACAAGTTTAAAAGAAAATAAAATTATCTATCCAATACGTTGAACTTTTTTATTATATCTTCTATAGATTTAGAATGTCAGTTTCTAAAATCCAGAGACATTACTGAAGGGTTTTTCTGGGAAGTACATTTAATATTTCCTATTTTATATATAAAAATATAAAATATATCATCAAGGCATATTACCCATTTCTGGGTGCGCTAGGATCTACAACACATATAGACATCGGTAATGATGATGATTACCGTGTGGGCGCTTACCAGACGTCACCTGACGGGCACTCATAGCTGGTGTGGAGAGTGCACCACAGGGGTCACTTTTGTGCCATTTAAAATTGGAACTCTGTCTTTTGTATAAACTAAAAAACTATAATTTGATAGCTGTGTCAGTTTTTCAGTGAAGAATCAAAAGAAAATAAAACAAGTCTTCCACATCAATTTCTTATGTACTTCACTTATGTTGTTCTCCAACAATTTCCCTTGAATTAGTAAATACTTCTTTACAAGACAATTCCACTCTTTGCAAAACCTCTGCAAATAAAACAATTACAAACAGCAGCGAACAAAGCAACAAGAGCAACAGCCCGACCTCTACTTGTCACGTATAGTTGGAAAGTTTCTGGGTTTGCTGGTAAGTTTGCAGGGCAGAGGTCAGCATCCGATGCTGGATCGGAGATCGAGGCACGAACTGTTAGCTGGCGTTGGTTGGATATGCTACTGTACTGGCGCAACACGACACTTCACAACTGTGTGACAACAGAATAGTTTTTGCCGGAGAAATGTTGGGATTTAAGTTTTAACAAGAAGTGAAATTAATGACAATTAAAAGTTTGATGAAGTAATTGCAAGAAAGGATAACTACTAGCGGAATAGTTACAAATAAATATATTGTTCTAAGGGCCGGTCTTATAAAACTATTTAATCAACAGTTAAAATTTAGTTAGCTACTAAACTAATTTAACTGAAGATATGGGTATTATAAAAGTTTAGTGACAAGTAAATCGACCTATTAAACTAACTGCGGAATTTTATGTTATTAGATTTAAATCAGTTGTTAAAGAAACATCAAACTGTAATTTTTTGGTTATGTTTATCTTAAAACAACTTGAAATAACTATTGACTTCTTAAATATTTTTTTAAGAAATGTCTGTGTCGAGTGTCTCATCTATAGAGTCTGTATCATCAGTGTCCTGGGATTCATCAACAGATAATGATGATAAATTTATATTTGCCCGAGGTAGTCTAACAATATTGTTCCGAAACATGAAAAATCCATATGAAATATATGATGACAATGACCGGTAGTCGTAGTATTTACTCAAAATTTTAGTCACCTTGACTAACTAATTACCATGACTACCATTTAGAACTACATTAGGGTGATTAAAAAACAACTGAATTTGTTACTTTAGTCAACACTTACTCACCCCTGTTTAAGAGTAAATACTACCGGTCAATGAGTTTAAAAAAAGATTTCGATTGTCAAAACAATGTGTGTTACACATATTGAGAAAGATTGAAGAAAATATAAGACCACTAACATTAAGAAATATGTCAATTACCGCAATGAATCAGCTACTAATAACCTTGCGATTTTACGCATCCGGTTCGTTCCAAATTGTTATAGGGGACCAATTTAATGTTACAAAAGCCACAGTGGGTATAATAATCCATTGTATTATACATCATGTTGTGTTATTAAGAAATAGTAACGAGATGCCTGATACTCCCCCAAAAAAGAATAAAATTTGTAACGATTTTTTCCCATGTAAGTGAAATCCAATCACCAGGAAAGGAAAACGGTAACCACGATAACTAAACTTACTGTCAAATTAGTCAGCTGATTTTCGTTTATAACGAATGTGAATATAGAAACTTTTCACAAATCCACAAACACACTACTAAAATTTAATTAAATCTCCCGTTAGTTATTTGATAGTGAAATTAGTTTTATAATATCCATTTCTTTTTTAATGGTCCATTTAATTTACTTATGTAGTAACTAACTGAGGATTAATTTATTGTTTATAAGACCGGCCCTAAATCTCAATAGTTTTAATTTAAAGTTTTCTCTGCTCTTTTGAAATACAATATTTGAATTATACGAAATACATTAAAGAGACTTGAGACGTGATTCTTGTTCTATGGCCAATACATGCTTGGGGTGTTACTTTCACTTTGTATGTCAATGAGTTGGTAGTTGGTGGTAATTTTATTGTTAGTTGGAATAACGATGATCGACTGGAATTTGATGTAGAAAAAAAGAAAATATTCGGAACTGCAGTCTAGAATATTTTATTGATTTCAAACCAACGTTTCGATCATAACTATGTTTTAACCCTGAAGAGGATCATTGTTATGATCGAAACGTTGGTTTGAAATCAATAACATCTTCCAGACTGCAGTTCCGAATATTTTCTTTTTAACTTCCGTCACCTTTAGGTAAAGAAGGTATTGTCTTTAGTCAAAAAATTCGATGGTGAGTTTTTAAAGAATAAGCACGTTTTAGTGTCCCTAGACTACGATTTTACTAGTTTTACGATGATGTCTGTATGTGTGTATGTCCGTGTGTGTGTGAGTATGTGACAAATTTTTCTCTGACGATAACTCCAAAACTATAATTCTAAAAATTATGAATCTTTCGTAATTCTCTTCTTTACGACCACACATGTTGTCAATATGGCAGATAACCCTTGAATTTTCCTATAAGTTATGATTTGACATTTGATTGACAGCAATGTATTTGTCTGTCTCATTTAAAATGACACATGAGGAATGAATTTGGCAGAAGTATTATATTTAAATATTGTAAGAAATTTAGCCGAGTCAGAAAATCACTCGGGCACAAGGTACACACTATATTTTTTCTACAACTAATTTTAATTTAGAATGCAGGTATAATAATTAAAACAAAATTAATCTCTATTGACGTCTTATTAAATGTCAAATTCGTTCCCTATGTTTCATTTTAAATGGAACGGGCAAATACATTGCTGTCAATCAAATGTCAAGTAACATGGATATGACAAACTCAATGTTTCACTTTAAATATACTCACGGTATAAATGCCTATTATTATTATTTTTCTTCGATAAAGTTTGAAACTATAATCATTTTAGTAGTACACTGCGCCACTAGGATCAAAAAAACAACTTGCATAATCTGCCAAAAACATGTCTGCCAGGATCATCAAAGAACTCATTGTAAACCATATGTTCAAATGTAAATTATATTTTTTTGTTTATATTTTTAAAATATTGAAAATGAAATTATGTTGAATTGATAACAAGGTGTTTAACATTAAATTATTTTATTTTTATTTTTTTTTTTGCCAAAAATGAATTGAAAAGCACCTATCTCCTGATTTGGCGTCATATGACGCCACGCGAGCACTAACGTCACACAGAGCACGCGAGTACTTAGAGGTTAAATATGACTATAAATCTAAATGACAATAGTATCTGTTTAAAGAAAAACAAGTTGAATGTAATAGAATCCTATCAAACTGCCATCCTTACAGATTACAGAGACGAGATAAAACTCGTTGCACAAAGAGATTATCCCCAGTTCGCAACATTTTATTGAAATTTAACTCCGTATAGTGCAATCCGCGTATCGGTAAAAAGAAAAAATTGTAAAATAAAAGCATCGCGCTTCCGCTTCCGCTTATAAGTGGGTCAAACTAGCGGAACAACAAAGCGAATTCGTCTTCCAAGACGTTTCTCATATATTTCGTGTAGCTCCGTTGCCAACAGAAAAAAAAAAAAAAACTCTGCATCAATGCAACCCACTGCTATCGCTATTGCTGCATTGCGACTATTAAATGTAATTCACTCACTTGCAAAACTTTAAATAGAATACGAAATTTATGTCCAGAGTTGTGTAATGCAGAATGATTTAGACGCAGATTTGCTAAACAAATTTTCTATGCACTATGTAGTAAATAAATTTATAAGAGAATGTTTCAGTGTTTACGAAACTGAGTTAGCGGAACATTACGAGTGGGAGTGTCAAAATTAGACTAATTTGAAATTGTTAATTACAGACTTTCGTTCATATGTTAACTTTTTAATGCAGTTCATCGGCGTTGGTAACATCTTTAGACATTTACGAAAATTTTACCGGTAGATATTGCACCTACCGACTGCGTTCGAAAACACAAGTGGTTAATAGTTACCGTGTTCGAAAATTGTACCATACCTACCAGATCCACCTACCGATTCCATGATTTATGGATCGAGTAATTCAGCCGGTAAACGCGGTAAATGAAGAATCTAACCTCAAAAAAGGTAAAGATGTCAAGCGAAGTTGGAATCGGAAGTAGGTTTCAGAAGTTAATTATGATAATACAGAAGACGAGACGAGATAACGTTTAACTATGTCAAATTTCGAATCTGTTTCATCTTTCAACTGCTTTTCATAGCTTATAAATCTACCCGGTTTACCACTTGCGTTCTTAAAATATCTATTCCCTAATGAACAGCTGTTTACCGATATATACCGGTAACAGTTCACCGGTAGAATGTTCGTAAATGCCTATTAAGATATTGGTTGTACCCAAACGACTGGAGATGAAAAGTAAGGGTCATACTAGAATGACTGAGAACAACAAACATGGATAATATTTTTCAGAATTTTATTTTATGTTTATGTCGGCTCCGGTGGCTCATTGGTTAGAGCAATGCCTCTTAAGACCTATACCTTACAAAAACTGAATACTTTATTAAAATCACCCAATAAACTAAATTTATATAACAAAACGTATGGTCCAACTGATGGGTCATAATAGTTCGGCCACTTATCATACTAGTCATAAAAATAATGCGCTCTTATTAATACAGAACAAACATTGCACAAATAAACAAAATACCTCTCAGTATTAGTTACTCTCAAAGTAAAGACTTGCGCTTATCCATCATTAATGCCCATAAAAAGGGAATTTTGGCACGTCGAATATCTGTTTCGCATTCTGTTCCTATTTCGACAGTGCAATATACCATTAATTTATATAAAAGAACAGTCGGAGTCGATGAAAAAACCAAAACCGGCCGACCATCTACTATTACAAAAGTAAACAAGCTAACTTTACGTAGAACAGTAAAAAAAATCCACGGTCAAATACTAAAGAAATAACTGTGCAATAGAGGGAGAGTATAGCAAAGGAAGTTTTGATGTCTATAACGAAGAGAACTATTCGAAATATAGGATACAAGTTGCATAAAGTAATATTCTACTACCTTTTTTTGTACAATTTGTTAATAGCTTATTTAATTTTTGCAACAGGCAAAAGAAAAACCATTATTTGGAGTGACGAAGCCAAATTAGACGTTTGCGTAGAAAACTCGCGCAAACGAGTGTTGCGTACATCTGCGGAGACTTACCAAAACGACTGTTTAGTGAAAAAAGTCAAGTTCTCAGCGTCTGTTATAGTCAAGGGGCGTGGGTAAATACACTTTATTAATGGAACAGTGAACTCACAGAAATACCGAGACATTTTGGAAGAAAGTTTTTTACCTTCAATCGCTAATTGCGAAACGACCGAAGGTGAGTTCATCTTAGCATGAGCATGAAATATCAGTTTAAAAATGGACATTTTCTAGTCCAGATTTATCTCCTATTGAGTCCCTTTGGCGATATATGAAGAAACATCTTCGGAAACCTCCGGCGCGTACAGTACCCCAATTAAAAGATACATTGCAACACATATATGATAATATTCTACCAGAAGAATGTGCAAAGCTAGTGGACACAATACCTAACAGAATAAACACTGTTATCAGTAATAAAGGCGATGTTACACAATATTAAATTCCGGCCGAATTCTTATGACCCGACTGTTGGATCACAGTTTTTGTTTTATAACTTGTACTTAGTTAGTTACTTTAATAAAGTATTCAGTTTTTGTATGTTCGAAGCATATATTTTAAAGGAGTAAAAAAAAAATCTAGAAATTTCTCACCATTCGTGCAGATTGTATCATTTGTTAAGGCGTTTAATTGAAATTGTAAGCCGGCCGAACTATTATGAGCCTAGGCTCGTATATCAATGCAACGTAATCACGCAAAGCAGTAACGCAGCCGCAAAGTGTGTAATTTATAACCACGCTAAATTTGCTCTGATGGTGCAAATTTTTTTAGTTGAAATTTTTCAACTGGCGGTCCATTAGCACTAATAAACATTAGATCTGACACATTTGAAACAAGCAAAGACGCTCGTACATTATTTAAAATTTTATTCATCAAGCTGAAACCACGTTTGCACTCGGCTGCCAAACAAGGCAAAGTTGATATTGTTGTTAATAAAGATTTTAATTTCTCCGTCACAGATTCTACATTTTCCATCTTTTATACCTGTAATAGCTTCTAGCTCATCGATATGAAATCGTCTACATATTCTCCTGACTCCTGTTTCTCCATGAAATATATCGTCTCTTTTTTAAAGCAAAAATATTAAAAAGGTATAGAATATACGCTATTCGTTAAGATCAAACCACAGGGTATACGCCGTATACCACCGTATACCCTCCATTACAGCCCTGATTATGAGCAATTTTTATTTAATTAAAAATGACAGCGTTAGGTTAGGTTATTTACACCGTTGAACGGAAAAAAATATGAAAAATGCCAATGAATTGTGGACGCACGAAAATAAACATTATTTCGACTGAAAGATTTTTTTGGCATAATGAAAGAAAAAAGTACTCACCGTTCGTTGATTTTAACTCTAATTGGATGAAAGTTCTCGGCAAAATAGTAGCTCGTATTTTCTGTTAGTTTACAACTAGTATACATATAGTTTAGCGGATATAAAGTTTGCTGGATAAATGTATCACAAACACACACAAACACTCACTAAAGTTTCTATATAGCGGTAAATCACATGCGTTCTTTACAACAGTTGAAAACACACTGAAACTAACTTGGTTTTTACAGGTCGGTGACGGTCCCACAATGTATATAGGTATGTTTAATTCGAATAAATAAATGCCCAAGCAGATATTTGTCCATCTAGCGAATATAATAATGATCAACGACATCTTAAACAATGATTGTTGTCATGGCCAACTTCAATGAATTGCGTTGGCGCTAAGCTTATTATGGCCGTCTCAAATGTCACTAAAATTAATCAAACGAAAATTACAGATTGAGTACGGCACGGAGTAACATTGTACTATTTAGAGAAATAATCTATCTCAAATAAATAAATTATAATATACTAATTTTCAAACATTTTGTATTTACTTTTAATAAACTGACAGCACATTTGCATATTCTAACTTCATTAATAAAGAATTAAGGAGGATTAAGGATACCAGCACAATCCTATGGGAAAACAACGATTTGAAACGGCCATAATAAGCGTAGCGCAATGAATGAAGTTGACCATGGTTGATTATAGATCAAAAAGAGCTTAGAGATAAAGGTATGTAATGGCCGATTGCACCAACAAGGCTTAAATTTTAAGCTAGGCTTAAACAAAAAAATGCAAATCGAAATTTTGACAGCAATATATTATATTTCATTTGACAATTCATTTCGATGCAATATTGTCAATTTAAGGCGAGTTTAATGTTTAAGTTACGTTGGTGCAAACGGCCATAAGAGATATATTCTGGATTTCATCGTTTTATGAAATATTTTTTTAATTATGTATTTATGTGTCTCGCCATTGAATTTAAAACCTGAAATTTCGATAATAAAATTTAATGGATCATTACGAGTTTTAATTGTCGGATAGTAGAAAAAATGAATAAAAGGATATGGAGAAATTAAAATTGAATATAAACGCGGAGGTACCTAATGGATATTTTTCAATAAAAAAATAATTATTAACATGAATTACTTACTATTAGAAAAAGAAACCAAAAAAAATATAGGATAATAATTGAAAACTCTGTAATAACTGTTTTTCTTTATTGTCACAAGCGATATCATATAAAAAAAAAATTCACAAGTTCAGTTTAATTTTTTTTCGTAATACCATACTGTTTCTATGATATATAAACATATCGTCATCATTATCGATATCTACATGCGTTGTAGATACTGGCACACTCAGTAATGGGTAATATGCCGTGATGATATATTATTTATTTATTTATTTACTATGATATAACAGGACTAAAAACAAAAGTGAAAAGATAAAATAACGGCCTCCGGCCATTATTTTTTATAACAGTCGCCTACAATTAAAGATCAAGTGTTCCTAGAAAAATAACAGCATCTTGGTGGATCGTTGTCAAGGAGAATTTATAAATCAACAAAAAAGTTATTCAGTATAACAGAAAGATTTTATTATTCCTAAACGTTTAAATTTTATGTTGAACGCCACACGGCCGATATGCAAATAACGGACTTGGCTGATTATATACCTAAGCCGCGTCCGTTATTTACCTCATATCGGCCTAATGACAATAATAACACTATTAACGATGTCTGATAAAAACGCGCTGCATTTTTTTATGTCATGAAATTAACTATGCAAGTAAATTTTAAGTGAAGATTAAATTTCTTTATAAAACCGGCCCGTAATGAGGTTCAGTAAAGACAGCTTAAAGATTACTTGAAGAACGTGCTGCAGTTTACAAATAATAGAATGATGAATCCTTTTAAAAATTATCCTTTTCAAATTTAAATAATTGATTATGCAATTTTTCATGTGCAAAATAATCAATTATTCATACAAATTTTTCGTGCAAACAGCCACGCCCTATTAAAAATTCTTTACACATTTCTATTCCTTAAGTTTTTTGCTTTCTTCTGTCAGTTACGTATGCTAGATCAGATGCACTGTGATGTTACACGACGTCACGTTATCCACGGACCAATGCCCTGCTTGTAATTCCTGAAGCGGTAGTCTGCCAGCAAACTTAAGCGACCGATTTATGATAAAAGATTACAGATGAGGAGATTACGGTTCTGATGGTGAGATTCAAGTTTAAAGTTTGCCTCGGGGATTAGTAAACTTTAGTAAAGAAGACTAAACTGTATTTATTGAGCTTTAGAGGAAAAACATGATGTTGTTTTACCGGTTGTTTAAAAGTTTACTACAAATAGAACAAGAATATCAGTATTTATCTCTCGCTAAGAGAGGTATTGGAATCATAGTAAAATTCGCATATCTAGATTTTAATGGATAAGCACGTTATAGGGTCACTATAATCCGATTATAACATTTTTACGATGATGTATGTGTGTGTATATTTGTGTGTATGTATGTGTGTGTGTGTGTGTGTGTGTGTGTGTGTGTGTGTGTGTGTGGATGTGTGAGTGGATGTGTGGATTTCTCAAATACTATAAGACTTAAAAAATGTTTAACTGCAGTTTCCTCAATCTGACATTGGAAAGAGCTGATTAGATTTTGTTAACAATAGTTTCTTTAAAAAAATCTTCTAAATATAATTTTTTGGAATTTTTTGTTATTACAAATATTGAAGAACACAAAATTCTCCATCTAATACACTTAAAAAATTTATTATACCTTGATAGATTTAGAGATAAAGGCACACAATATTTAGAATAATTTAATGTAGTACATCGCAGAGGCTAAGGCACTAATACCCGGTTTCACCAACATCAAATAAATCTTCGAATAGCTTATTCGTCAAATAAGTGAAAAATATCGTATCAAAATATGACAGCTAGAATAAATTCCGTCATTTGTGTCAAGGTTTCGATGCGATATTTTTCTCTTATTCAATGAATAAGCTATTCGAAAATTTATTTGATGTTGGTGAAACCGAGCATCTGGAAACCAGTTGACAAACCCAAAAATTTATAACATAGTTTGTAAATGACAAATGTCAGTGTCAAAAATCAACAGTTTTAGTGACATTCTGAAAGCGTTTTCTGGGATGTACATTTAATTTTTCTTCTTTTTTTATTATAAAATATATAGTGCAGGCTGAGGCAGAATGACCTCCCTGATTTGAAGGGTTAATTGTAAGAAAGATAAATAAAAAAGGTTTTTATTCCTCAAAAGTACATATAATGCCGTTTTATTTTCACGATGTTTGGAAAATCATGTCGTCCAAGTGGCGGCCTTTGCTAGCAATGCACATATTGAGCCTTTCAAAGAAGTTTTCGGCTACTCTTCCCAGTATATCTTGCGAAATTCCAGCGATGACGTCCTCAATCACCTCCTTCAGAGCTTCAAGCTACAGCTTTCACATATCCCCACAGAAAAAAGTCGCACGGGCTCAAATCGGAGGAGCGAGGGGGCCATGGAACATCCTCCCGGTGAGAGATTAGGCGACCGGAAAAGAGCTCTTGCAGAATTTCGCGTGATCGACGGGCAGTATGGGCTGTGGCTGAAACCAGAAGGCTTCTGTGTTGTATTCCTCGCCATACTCTTCCATTTTGGGGGCAAAAGTTCTCCATGTCACAATAGCGAGCCGAATTGACGGTAACAGAACAGTTAATCCTTCGGATTCAAAAAATAAGGCCCAATAATGTGTATGGAGGACACAGCGCACCAAACTGTTACTCTGGGGCTGTGAAGAGGTCTTTGATGCAGTACACGAGGGTTCTCAGATGCCCAGTAACGGAAATTTTATTTATTTACTGTGCCACAAAGATGAAAATGCGCTTCGCCGAAAGGCTCAATATGTGCATTACTCGCCATGGCCGCCATTTGGATGATATCATTTTCCAAACATCGTGAAAATTATATGTATTATTATGCATTATATGTACTTTTGAGCAATAAAAACCTTTTTTATGTATCTTGAACCGTTTTCTTACAATTAACCCTTCAAATCAGGGAGGTCATTCTGCCTCACCCTGTATAATCAAATAGCCAGCAATTTTACTCTTTCTTAAATCTATAACTTGAAATAATATGAAAAGTTGCCGCCTTCTCGAGGGGGGGAAAATGAAGTACGTTTGTATTTTTATAAACACATATTCAGTGTATTGGAACGTTTCGAAAGTTGTAAAAATTCCATCATCAGCCAATGTTGACAACTTTTTTAAAAAAATTTTTACATAAGAGCATTCATAAACAATCCACACGACAGGTGGGCCAAAAATACGACGTCGGAGAAATTGTAATATATATATATATGAAAACGTTATTAAAAGTTAAACTGGCAGGGCTGGTTCCAGCCCCAAAACCTCCCAACATTGAAATTTTGGAAACATAAAACGGATGCAAATAGTCCTCTCTCCAAACATATTTCTGAGGGAATCCCACCAGCATCCAGAAAGAGACATAGGGACAATCAAAAATAACACATTAAAAACACGATGAATTTTGATTACAAAACATTAACGAAACACATGGCTAAACGCCATTTTTCTGTGACGACGTAGTAGTAAAAATTTTTTTAAAAAAGTTGTCAACATTGGCTGATGATGGAAGTTTTCCAGCTTCCGAAACGTTCCAATACATTGAATATGTGTTTATAAAAATACAAACGTTCTTCATTTTCCCCAGCTCGAGAAGGCGGTAACTTTTCATATTATTTCAACTTAATTGTACTACGAGGTATTTTAAAAAACTACAAATTAAATCTATAACAGAAAAATATGTGTATGTACCATTTCAATTAAAAATTGTTATTCTTCCCAAAATACGGGCTTTATGTTTCTACTTCGGAGAAAACAGCGCTAAATATATTAATGTTTATATTAATATTCAAAGCATTTAAATTTATGATTAAATATAAAATATTCAATTTAGAGATAACTGAATGGTCTATATTAATAATTTCCATAACCTTTCGCCCTAATCTCTTGTTCTACTTTGCGCGGGATTCCCCTTGGATTCAATTTAATGTTTGTAATGCGCCGCTTTGTATTACTGATGGGTAGATATCGAATTTTTGTGTATTTTATTCACGTCCGCTGGGATCTGACGCTGCCGCCCTGCCGCGTTATGCTATCTGCCATTTCACTCACTTTATGGGATTTTATTTAATAACATAACCCATAAATTCATCCAATACGTCCGTACTGAATGCTAGATGGAAAGGAACAAGAAAAATCTCAGAGAACGTTAATTATATTTGACAAAAAATATGATCGAGACAAATTAATATCATGATGATTCAATTAATTTAATTGTGTATGTATTGCAGAGTTTGATAAAGAGAATTATGTTGCCTTCTGGACCATATTTATGCACTGGTGAATGAGGCACTAGTTAACATTTTATTAGTAATGATTTGTTACAATAAATTATAGTAAAAACGAAGAGCAACAATTATTATAGTCCATTTTTGCGTAATTATTCATTTTATGGAATCTTATAAAATGAGTCTTTTATACTATTTAACATGGGAAATCAGTTTTCTTTGCGCAAAAATGGCCTATTAATATTAGCCAAAAATGCTTCTAATAAATATTGTAAAGATTTAAATTCTGCCTCTAAATTAATAATCACATTTTCGTTTGCGCGTTTCGTAACCAAAGAAATTGAATTTAAAATTTTATAAAAGTTACTTCTTAGTGTTAGCCATGATATTGAAATAAAATCTCAAACAAATTTTATGACATTTTGTCTGTCAGAAATTATAAAATATAGTTTTCATCAAAATAATACTACTCAATGATTTATATTTTCTCTTCCTGTGCATAATTCTCCATTTTCAATAATGCTAACTCAGAGCTTTTTTAACACGTAAAATATGTTACAATCTGACAGATACGTTTCTGATAAGGTAAATGTCATTATATTTGTTTGTAATTTTATCTATCTGAAACGCTCTGCTTTGAGTTATTATTACTGAAAATGGAGAATTATTCACACGAAGAGAAGATAGTGGTACTATTTTAATGAAAACTATATTTTATAATTTCTGACGGGTAAAATGTAATAAAATTTGTTTGAAATTTTATTTTAATACCATGACTAACACTATAAAAAAGTAAATTTTATAAAATTTTAAATTCAATTTCTTCGGTAAAGAAACATGCAAAAGAATATATGATTATTGATTTATAAATAAATATAATAAATAAATATATCTGTTGCTGCATTTTTGAGATGGCGGTGGAAAAAAGGAGAAAAAAGTAGGCGGAAAAGAAAGAGTTCAGTTGTTGATTTTGAGAATGAAATGCCATTGTACTTTTATAAAAGTATCGTAAAATAAATTAAATATTCTTTTTGTTCATCTTTATTGTTAATTGTATTGTGTTTCTCACGAACGTGAGTGGTCCTTCGAAGGGGAGCGAATTTTAGACTTTGAAGTTAAAGTGAGATTTTCTGTGGTCAGCCGAAAATAAGAACTCGGCTTCAGGGTAAATTCGTCAAAAGGGTAAAGGATCAAATATTCTAACGTAACAATATCATCACAGCATATTACCCATTTCTGGGTGTGCCAGTATCTGTAACACATGTAGATATCGGCGACGATATATTTTACCGTGTGGGCGCTTACCAGGCGTCACCTCACGGGCACTCATAGCTGGTGTGGAGAGTGCACCACCATTTATGCATAATTTAATTCTCTACAACAATTATTTCACACATTTTTGGCTAAAATTAATAAGCCACTTTTGCGCAAGGAAAAACTGTTTTCCCACGCTGAACGCCTATGACCCGGTTTTCGTGTTACACCCAGTATACTGAAATATTAAAAAAAATCTACTATATTAAATCGTGTTGATTTAGGGAAATCTGTATGTGTAATGTAGTAGTTGGTAATATTGGATTCACATTCAATTATTTGGAAGTTCATGTCAATTCTGATTTATGAATAAATGGAATGAACAAAAAAAATCGAATCGAAATAAGGGCTCTTTCGATACGCAATTTATTTCATTATGAATGCAAAATATAATAAATAAATATATCATCACTGATTATAGGTATGGAATTATGGATGCACTTTTCACATCTAAATGAATTCATGTTAATCAAAATCTTCAAGATGAAATAATATTTATTTTGCGTGGGAACGATGTACCTCATGTTTACCTGTATGTACAATGGTTTTGTGCTGCAATAATCCGGAGCAGTTGTGCAGAGAATGTGCAACGTAATGTCTCAGCGTTTTAGTGGCTTCAGTGGCTTCTTCTGCGGTGCACTACGTGCCGCAGTTATGTCGTCTTTACTTCTTGTTTTCTCTTTGGAAAATGTAGCTGGAATGTCAAAGGCAAAGGAGTGCGCATTGCCAAGACCATGTAAGAATGTAATGTACGAGAAGTTGATTATTTTCTAGTTGGGTGGAAACACTTGAATTTACTTGCTAAAGTAATCTGGATTTAAAGAAAAGATAAGAAGTATAAAATAAAATCGAAATTGATAACAATGAATTTCACTTAGAACAAATGTAATAGAATATAAGGAGAGCAATTGTATTCACAATGATGGAGGACTCCAGCAACACATCGGTTGGAGTTGGAGTAATTTTTACGTCGCATCAATCAAACAAAGCCCAACTGAAACTCAACTGAGAATATTAGGGTGTTCTTACAAGAACAGCTTGGGAAGTATACGAGGAAAACTCACTAATAGACAAATTACACTAAAGAAGACCCTTCAACTCAAGACGCCCTTGATCGAAAAATGTGGAAGAAGGCTTGCAGGCAAGTGGACCCTGCATCGTCGCGGGATTAACGCAAGGAAAGATGAATTGTATTTACCATTTTAAAGCCAAAAGGTTATGATGCTACCATGTTATCTTTATGGATAAATAACCAATCCGAATTTAGAATAAATAAAATAGTAAACTTATAATCAATACAAAATATTACAAAACAAAAGTTGAGTAGAATTTTACTAGTTACAATTTAGGGCTGTTTTCATAATAAACTTTATCTTCACTTTTACACTTTAAATTAAAATTAAAGTTGTGTTCGTTTTCATAACTTTAGCTCTTTAGCGAGCAATTTAGCAATATTTCTAATAAAGTAATAAATAATTTTAATCTTCTTAAAGTGAACCGGATTATGAAAACGGCCCTTTAGACAATTAAGTGCAGAGCGGAACACTTACATATCAAAATAATAGTTATTATTAATTACGAATGTATTTATGCTATATACATTCGTCTTCTTTCTAGAGATGCATTCGGGCCGGGCCGGGCCGGGCTTTGAGGTTTGGATCGACTCGGCCCGAAAATAAAAATTATCGGCCCGACTCGAAGATCGACTCGACAAAAAAATTAGATAGCTCGGCTCGAAAATTGACTTGAAATCGGGCCGGGCTTTAGGACGGGCCGGGTCAAAGCTCGAAACTGGGTGCAACCGGCATTCCTAACGTTGATTTTTATGTTAAGGCGAAATGTTTAACTTTTTTCGTGTCAAGCTTTAATGAATAACCTTGAATTCTTGAAGTAAAATAATATATTTTTATTTATTAATATGTGAAGTTTGTTCTTATTAAAACATTTTGATCCTTTTTAACTTCATCCATTTTCATTAAAATATTAAGGAAACTGTGCATTTGATTGAACTATAAGATTTTTCGGGCCGGCCCGAAAAGCTCGAATTTTCGGGCCGGGCCAAAATCAAAAGTCCGACTCGCCTCGATTTTTGAAAATGATTAGCTCGATTCGGCCCGATAAAAAATATCTTCGGCCCGGCTCGATGATCGATTCGAAATCGAGTGCATCTCTACTTCTTTCTTATCAATAAATTATATCTTCACTAACTAACAATTCTAACTTCATACTGATAACTACCTTTTTACCTCCAGTCATAGAGTAGGTAAAGGAGGTGGTGTTTTCAGTCAAAAATTCGATAGTGAGTTTTCAGTAAATAAGCGCAAATTAGGGTCCCCACAACACGTTTTTACTATTTTTACAATGGTATGTGTGTGTGTGTGTGTGTGTGTGTGACGATTTTGTTTTCTCCGTATTTAAGATTTATTAATATAAAAAGTGGATTAGATTTTGGATACAATTGGATAACCGGAAAAGGTATTTATTTGAAGCCTAGAACAGTTTTTAATGAAAAACTATATTAAAATACAGTTCACTACTTTTAATTTTAGTACTTAAGACTTTTATGTTAATGGGAATAGAATGTTACATGTTGGATAAAATTAATAAACTAGAAGTGGTACTTTACTTAAAGCTCTAAAGAGATTTTCATGAAAAATATATTATGAAATAATCCAAAACTTGGTATTTCAGACTTTTATATTAATGAGAACTGCAAATTAGATTTTTTCTAATATATCTATAGATAGATCAGAAGAGCTCTAAACAGATTTTCTAGGAAAAATATAATAACATAATCCAAAATTTCGTATTACAACAAATCAGATCATGTTTACAAGCGATTAACCAGAAGTAAAAGGGGTAGAATGGCCAACCGTTGAATGGTTTAAAGGTGAAAACAAAAGGCATAAATGGTCCACATGTATTATAAAATTCTTTATTACGGACGTTTCGGGCTTAGGGCAACAATCGTTGAATATACAGTAAATATTAAATTTATTACAAAATTTTTGTTGTATTAAACACGATGATTACATGAACTACATCGGTAACAATTTTAAATACAGCATTTCAACAAGCTTCCGAATCAATTCGGAGTTATGCATGTATGATGATTTTTGCACGATAATAATGAATGTCTACAAAAACAACAAATCCAGTTCTCTGAATTGATCATTTAATTTTCCAATATGCAACATATCCCTTTTCAAAATCCCCCTAATTCAGTGGCAGTTCGGGGAATCCCAAAACGCCGGAGCTCACACAAAACCCACGCCGGTTATGCGTAAAATGGCTGTCGCGTTTAATACCTACAGCACGTACCCGTACAAATGCGTGTGATAAATTCCAGATAACGAAGGGGGGTAAGTGAAAGGGTTGGCTTGTGGATCGTGAACGGGGTCATTCAAATCACACCTCGACACCTCGATCATCGCTCTACGATCATTAAGAGAATTTATTGCAAGATACGGTATTAGATTAACGTTTATAATGGCCTATAAATTTTTTTGGGAGATTAAACCGCAATTTGTCAAGATTTCATTATGAATTTAATACGACATATAATATTTCACTTGAGGGTTGTAGTTATAAACAAAATATCTATTCTCGGTTCATTTATATTGATTTTATTTTTTCACTGTACCTACCTATTAATATTTCTTCTTCTAGGCCAAGCAATAAGAAGTCAAAGCAGCCTTTTCTTGTATGTGTGTCCGTATGTGTGTATGTGTGTCCATATGTGACAAATTTTTCTCCGACGATAACTTACAATTCTAAAAATTATAATTCTTTCGTATTCCTCTTCGTTACATCCATATGAAGAGCTGATTCAATTTTGGTTATAAATGATCCACCGGAAGTACCCTTATTTGAAGTTTTTAACAGTTTTTCTTATAAAAAACACAGTTAAATATTATTATAAATAGTATGTGTTCGTGTTTCAACTATATTGGATTTATTTTTTTATCCATTTTTATTTCAATAGTTTTATTTCTAAAAATTCACACAGTTGTTCAAATATGCTAAAAATGCGTACACTGACGTAACATTTTCTTTACAATCAAATAATATTACTACCAAGTTTATATCTCTACCCATTTTTGAATTATTGCCCCAAAAGTCAATACACCCCACATTTAAATAAAAAATTCAAAATTTTCAAAAATCTAATTTTTATGTATCTAGATGCTTTTCAATGCGCTGATTCCAAATTTTGAAACCGCAAGTCGATATCTCGTTTCGTTCTCGAGATATTTAGATTTAAAGTTTTGCTCAAAACTGCCCATTTTTGGGTATTAACCCAAAAATGGGTTGAGATATGAATTTGGCGACATCACCATTCGATTCTACAGACAAAAATACATAAGTATAGCAATTTTCATATTTTTTGTCCAACCGGTTCATTTTTTATGAATAAAAACTTGAAAACCCCTGAAAATGGTCAAAATCTGAAAAAATCGTAAGGGGTACACCTTAGATTTTTGCGATTTTTGGCCATTTTTAGTTATTTTGCTCTAGAGATTGTATGCGGTGTTCAAAAATTCTGAAAATTGGTATACTTATGTAATTTTGCCCGTAGTGTAGTTGTCAAATTCATATCTCGACCCATTTTTGGGTTATTACCCAAAAATGGGCAGTTTTGAGCAAAACTTTGAATCTAAATATCTCGAGAACGAAAAGAGATATCGACCTGCGGTTTCAAAATTTGGAATCACCGCATTGAGATGTATCTAGATACATAAAAATTACATTTTTGAAAATTTTGAAGTTTTTATCTAAATGTGGGGTATATTGACTTTTGGGGCAATAATTCAAAAATGGGTAGAGATATAAACTTGGTAGTAATATTATTTGATTGTAAAGAGAATATTACATAAGTGTACGCCTTTTTAGAGTATTTATATAAGAGTATACATAATGTATATTCATGTGATAATTTTATTGGATTTATAGAATATTTTCCAAGGAACATTCTGTATGGAATTTGTAAAAAATTGTATTATGTTGGTGTTACAATTTTGCTGGATATATAGAATCTTTTTCAATGAACTTTTGGTATGGGATTTGTACAAAATACATCAAATTAGCGGAATGTCTTGTGCTGGCCAGAACAGATTTTTAGGTTATGTTCGAGTTGTCGCTCTGCGCATGTGCGACAGTTGTAAAATAGCAATTATCAACTCGTGCTACCTTCCGCATTCGGCTAAGACTACTTTACACACTTGTTGCATAAATAACTATTTTATATCCAGTAGAAACGTTCTTGACCAGTAAAGGGTTATGAAAGATTCACGAACTCCAATATAAAAATTGCTTGAGATATATCATATAATACTACTAGAATGAAACACTTGTCTTCGCCATATTTAAATGATAATGATACTTTTATTCAGTAAGATAATATACATCGCAAAACATTTTATTTAAGTGGCCATACTCCATATTGAATATTGCCATTGTCATTTTTATAATAAGACATTACATTTGATTCGCCTGGTCCATATGATGCTGAGTACGATACACTAAAAAAGAACGGTAATCAGAATTCATTCTATTTATGAAAATATTATAAGACTAAATTAATCTTGAGGAAATATTTGGGCTGCCAGTGCCGGTTTCCTTGAAAATACTAAATGACAGCTGCTGGTGAATGTTATTAGGTTGCATTATTAGAGAAAGAGTAAAATACAAACTCATCATTTTACAATTTAGTGTAAATAAAAATAATTGTGCAGATATGGGAACAGGCGCTGGCAATCAATGTACTGCCTAAAAATTAATGGCTGGTAGTATGAACAAATGATTAAGGGTGTTTAGCGAGTAGTTGACTAGCATCGTTTTTTCTACGTCGATCATTTATAGATTATTTTGGAGAAAAATACTTTCGATAAAACATGCGTTCTAATTTTTCTATAACTGTTACTTTTATGTGAAGTGTTTTTCTCTAAAATAAACCATAAACGAATGACAGAGAAAAAAAGAATAACAGACAACGGCTTGTTCATCACATTTAATCAGTTGTTAATACTAATCGTCATTGGGCCGAATTCAGCACCCTTCATTAGCTAAAGAAGCTTCTCTAAAAATAACAAAATAAGGAGAAACTTATATAATAGTTAATACATAAATAAGAAAAAGATACAAGATGTTTCCATGGTTACGAGAGACGATTTCTTGGGCTGTGTCCGATGTTGCACTTTTATCACCATAATATCTAAATCCTAAATTTATATGCCCTACGCCTTGGAAAAAAATTGTTTAAGCTAAATTATAGATCAGGTTGTATTAAACAACTTTTGTATTTAACTTTTTTTTGTATCTTTAATATTTCAGAAGATATAAGCTGGCCAATGAAAAATCAACCACCCTGTATAGAATCTTTTGAAAGGAATTTTTGGTACACTGTAAAAAATTTCTCTGTAAAATTACTATATTTGTTATTGGCGTATTTAACTTTTTTTTGTATCTTTAATATTTCAGAAGATATAAGCTGGCCAATGAAAAATCAACCACCCTGTATAGAATCTTTTGAAAGGAATTTTTGGTACACTGTAAAAAATTTCTCTGTAAAATTACTATATTTGTTATTGGCGTTCAAATTGCCTAAGTGAATTATAGTAAATTTACAGTTAAATATAATTTTGTCTACCATTTTTAAAATTACATAAACATAAATTCAATAAAAATTTTGATACATTCTTTAAGTAAATTTACATATTAATAATATACATAATTTAAATTTAAATTTAAATAATTTAAATTTACTATAATAAATTTAGAATTTGTCCTTAAGTCCTGTAAAAATAGAAACTAAAATAAAAAGAATTGAGTTTTTACATAGTTCTTATAAAATTTGACAAAATTGATATAGAAATATTAACATATCACTGTAAAATTTCATATATTTATTGTAATATGAATATTACATAGTAGTTCTAGTAATTTTTTTATATTTGTAATGGTAAATTAGCAAATTTATAGAATTAGTTGCTATGTGAATGTAAGTTTATGCAAAATTTGTTAATGCATACATATTATAGTAAAAAATTACTATAACTTTTCGACAAAATCGCTATTATTTTTTACAGTGTATATGATTTGTACAAATACATAAAATTAACGGAAGGTAATGTGCTGACAACATCAGATATTTTAACGTTGAGATAAAATAATTTCAAAATAAGTTTAAATTAAAAAAAAAACTGATTCAAAATGTTTGAAGTTTTAACAATATTACCTGCGACTATTACCGGTGCGACTATTACTGGGGCGAATATTAATATTACTGCTAATGTTACTATGTCCCCCTGTTCGTTTCGCATTTTCCATAGCGCTGTAACACACACAAATTTTGTCATATTAAATATTTACACTTTTTAAAATTAACCTACGTTTTAAGCCCACTTATTCCAAGATATTTCACAATGACTTCTTGATCGTGCCTGAAATATATATTATTATTAAAATGTTTAACGTTACAAGAAAATGTATATACTTAGGAATTAAATTGTAATTATCATCATTTTTCATTTTATACGGGTTGAAATAAGCATTTTTCTGTGGACGTAATCTGAAATATATATTGCTGGTAAAAAGTCCAATCTCAAATCAAAAGTTATACAGGGTCTTTCAACATAACTGCAAAAAAATTTAAGGGCACATAGAACTTACCAAATTGAGTTAAAAAAGCTTAATCAACATGGGTCTGATCTTGAATAGTTTCCGTTTCCGAGATATGAGGCAGTGAAAAATTAGTTTTTACGGGGTTTACTTCTGCTATCTTGAAAACTATAAGAGTTACGAATTTAATTAAACAAGACTTCAGAGATCATGTTTTTACGACTTTTTTTTTGAGACCTTCCTTACCTAAAGGTGACGGAAGGTCTTTGGTCAAAAAATTCGTTGGTGAATTTTTAATGAATAAGCAAGTTTTAGGGCCCCTAGAATACGAATTTACTATTTTTAAGATGATGTCTGTATGTATGTATGTATGTATGTATGTATGTATGTATGTATGTAAGTGTGTGTGTGTGCGTGTGTGTGTCCGTGTGTGACAAATTTTTCTCCGACGATAATTCCAATACTACAATTCAAAAAATTATAATTCTTTTGTATTCCTCTTCTTTACATCCATATGAGGAGCTGATTAGATTTTGGTTATAATTGATCCACCGTAAGTACCTTTATTTGAAGTTTTTTTTTTCTTGAAAAAACGCAGTTAAATATTATTTTTCAACATTTTGTGATTATCAATATGAAAGAATATCTTATTCTCTATACGGTTTGATTATATAGTTTCGTTCATATTCAATAGATATAGAGTTATAGAGACATTAAGAGAGATTAACTTTCAAAAATTAGTCAGCTTTGTTAAAATGATGGAAACAACAGATATATTCACAAAAATTTAATTGGCAGATGCCAGTGTCAAATGCAAAACCAAAGTTGAAAGTATAGGGTCAGAAAGTTATGTGTGAATGTGATAGTGTCCCTCCAAAGAGAAGAAGATGGAAGAACTGTGTAGCAAAATATTTGACAGAGGAAGAATTGTGTGAAGAAGATGCTTTGGACAGGAATGAGTAAAAGAGAAGAGTAAGAAACAGCGACCCCTAATAAAATAGGGAAAGGAACTTTCGGTATGGAATTTGTAAAAAATAGTGTGTTCGTGTTACAATTTTGCAAATCTTTTTCAAGGAACTTTTGGTATGGGATATATACAAAATACATCGAATTGACGGAAGGTTTTGTGCTGGTCACAACAGATTTTTTATAGCCTGTTTACTGACCTAGACAAAATTTTGTTCGATCACTATCATTGTCAATTTTTCTTCTATTTCTCATTTATATCGGACACAGTTGAAGATCAGACTCATTTATGTCAGTACCATATGCCTTTAAAGTTTTTTACACTTTTTTTGAAACAGCCTGTATACTGAAAAATATATTCGTTATTATTATTACATATTTAAAGGTTTTCTATATGGGTCCGAATATCTTTTTCTTTGATTAAATAGTGGTATACTGAAATACTGGTTGCTGTTAAATAGTTCAAACTCAGAATAAATATTTTATACTTAGGTACAACCGGGGGTGGAACAAAATTATCCTCAGAACTGTCATAGTCATCGTCAATATCATCGTCATTGATGTTAGGTTCCTGGGGCATTTCTGGGTACATTCTGAAATACATATAATTAAAAAAAACAGTTCGAATCCAAAGCAAATGAGCCGTACTTAGAATAATAATCGTCATCATCTTGATATCTTTTGTACGGTGAGTAGTTTATACGTTTCAGAAGCTGAGCAATAAGATTTTGTCTAAAATAACATTTTTTGTAAAAATATCAATCCCTAAACAATAGTTTTAATAAAATAAAATATAGAGGAAAATTGGCACCGCTATAGTAAACTTGTGTAGCACAGTTAACAAGTTAAACGCCAAGGCAGACACCGGTGTCTGTTCGTTGTTTTAATCATAGGGCCAACGCAGACACAGGTGTCTGTTTCAGTATTTGTCCAATTTAGCTGAACCAGAATTATTTAATCTGGATTTCCAACGGTAGAGTGCCTGTTTTGGCCCGTCCGCAAATACCCCCATACGTGGGCAAGCGTGAACGCGTCGTATTATGATTTTATGATGTGTGTCTGCTTTGGCCCTCCGATGATATGCCACAGAATGGTTTCATAAAACTTATTTATTTGAAAACGGCTGCTCATAGTGACGATCTCTTTACAACTACACACGTTTCTAACAGTTCCACTAATAAAAATGCATGCGATCAAATGCAAGTTCAGACGTGTCTGCTAACAATTATGTGTCTAACTTGTCTTTAAACTTTAACTCGCAAGATAATGTATTACTCTGAATAAAACTCGATTTCTGGACTGACATTATCTTTATTGAAAACACAAAATTGTTTCACAACGTTTCGGATGCTAAGATCTGCTTCCGTCATCAGGTGAACTGATACTAATTTTTTACATCTGTGTAATAGGAAGAATTTATACTATGCGGGGGTCATGCGTGAATGGCTCTTCGGGCGTATCGTGTCGTTGGTTGGTTGGTGGTGTTGTAACTGGTTCCTGATAGGTCGGCTGCTTTTCTGTCGTAATCTTCAGTGAGTCTTCTTTGATAATAAGCTGTTTCCAAACTGGTTTGATTTCTACGCTGGGATGACTGAAAATCTTTTCTTGGTTTTTCATAATGATGGCTGCTTCCTTGAATTTCCTTTTAAATGTGTGACTTTCTTTGTGTATTACTTTGGCTTGCTTCCACTGTATTCTATGGTGTTTCTCCCAGGCGTGTTCAGCTATTCCTGACTTGGACGTCTCTCCCCTCTTAGTGTGCCGTCGGTGTTCTTTAATACGTTGTTCTAGTTGTTCCGTAATGTAGTAGTTGTCTGGAACCTGGTTTGAATATTGAATTTGTCTGAAATTCTTCTAATCTTTTCTGAGACGCCTTTTATGTATGGAATGTACATTTGTCTGAGGAGTGTGTTTGCTACGCCTATTTTGGTGCATTCTGAATGATTGGAAGTGAAATGTAGATATCGTCCTGTGTGGGTAGGTTTTCGGTAGACTGCTGTTTCTATTCCGCGGCCCCTCCTTTCCAGTAGAGCGTCCAAGAACGGCAGACGGTTGTTCTGTTCTCTCTCCATGGTGAACTGTATTTGGGCCCTTAAGCCGTTTAGGTGACTAAGGAAACCTTCAAGTTCTTCCACTCCTTGATTCCAGATAACAAACGTGTCATCCACATATCTCAGCCACTTTTTCGGTTTCACCTGAGCAGTTTGACCCCCGCATAGTATAAATTCTTCCTCTTACACAGATGTAAAAATTAATATCAGTTCACTTGATGACGGAAGCAGATCTTAGCATCCGAAACGTTGTGAAACAATTTTGTGTTTTCAATAAAGATAATGTCAGTCCAGAAATCGAGTTTTATTCAGAATTATGTGTCTGCTAAAAGTGTCTGTTTTGGCCCTGTGATAACTCACGCTGTGTCTGCAAAACGTGTCTGCTTTGGCCTAGTGCAGCAAATTTTTATCACAGGGCCAGTGCAGACACCGGTGTCTGTTTCGTGGTACAATACGGATCTGGTGTTGGCCCTGTGATGAAAATGTCAAAATTTTCCTTGGCGCTTAACGTGTTAATATTTTTTTCGTAATACCATGTTGTTACTACGAGGTGTGGCAATTAAATAACAAGACTGATCTTAGAACATTGACAATGTATAAAATTACACAAAAAAAATATTGCCACCTTCAATGTACTCTCCTCCCCGAACCCTACACCGCCCGATGCGAATATTCCATTGTTGGAAGCAATGCCTGCAGGCCTTTTTTGTTAGGTTGTTCATAAGCTCTGCCGCTTTTCTATAACTTATCGGCCCCAAATTTGATGCCTTTTAACGCAGAATTACAACTAGGTCAAGTGAGTACGGTTGATGTACTAACACGGTGATTTTGTATTTCGTCAAAAATGTCTTGCTGGACAGGGCGTTTTGTTCCGGCGCGTTGTCTTCATGGAGAATCCATAAGCCGTTTTCTCACATTTCAGCCCTTTTTCTTCTCACCCGTGCATGAAGGGCTATCAAAACCTTCTTGTAATATACTTGGTTAACCTAATGCCCCTCAGGCACCCAATCCATGTGAACAATCACTTGAATTCCAAAAAAAAGAAAGAAAAAATAAAACAATGTCTTGCACGGCCGAGGCGTTAAACGTTCTCTTTTCTTCCTTCTTTAAATCTTCTAAATCTTTTCTGGCAATTTTGATATGGTATATTATAAAACAACTACTCTCAAAACATTTGTTATATACAGTTCTCGTCACCAAAATTTGAGGGACGGTCATAAACAGCTTAACCGCCCATCACTTAAGTTCACAAAGAAACCTAAAACTTCTACCCATCATAAATAATAAGACTGAATACTATCACTGTTATGCACACAAAAGGCGTGTTTCTTCGGATTGTTATTCGTGATAAATTTGAACAAAGTGAACATGATCAAAAAGAAAATTGTTTCTTCGTTCGTTACTCGTTATCCCCATTCTTTCATTTTGTGATCACAACACGCCATTCCCCTTTCCCTTCTGAATCAGTCTTTTCGCATGATCACTGTGATTGAAATAACAAAAGATTTGAAAATGGCGGAAAAAGCAAGAATGAAATATTGGAATGTGTAAATTTATATCTACATCACAATCATCCAAACTACTAGAACTTGAGTCAGTAGATTTAACATTCATTATTGGTTTCGATTTTTCTAATATAATATCCTGCAGGTACAAAAAAAAAGTTAAAGAAACTTGTTTTCATATTTTACTTCACATTCCATACCAAAAATATTATTTCTGCTTCAGCACAATCCATCTTTAAACTATTTTCGATTTGGGTATTACTTCTATCAAAACAGCTGATTTATCATTTGACGTTTGCCGATAGTTCGTTCGACGTTGTGTAAGTTTCGCGTCGATCGAGTTAATTTTGTTGTTTCATTGAAATTAAATTTAATCACGATTAGAAGAAATCATTATTGAACAAATCATTATTTAGAAAATCATAATCACAGTCCGAAGAAACACGCCTAAAACTAAAGCAATTTGCGGTGTACCGTACTGAACTCCTCCATTCTAATTTTATAGTATAGCGGCGGTTATGCTGTTTATGACTGTCCCTCGATTTTTGGTGACGAGAACCATACTTTAGTGCTACACAAATGGTCATAAGTGTGCCAATCTCCACATGGTTTTATACTTAAGAGGAGGATTTAAGTCATAAATAAAAATGTATTACGGTCTATGGGGTGGAGCTGGATAACCATATTCAGGATATCTGTAATATCCAAGATTGTTAGAAAGTTTAAGTTAAATATAATTATAAATATGATACCTAGGTTGGCCATTATCCGATGAAGCACTGCAACAAATATTATTATCAGAAGTAATATCAAAGACCTCCTGATTTTATCGTTAAATTTTTATTTTGCACGAATTTTTTTGCTTAGCAACAAACACGAAAGCAAACTGCATGGTAAATCCCAACTCCGAAGGAGAAGGGGTTTTACCTAATGGCAGTTTGCTTGAGTGATTTTGCTTAAAAGCAAAAAAAAGTAAGTGCTTAAAAATAAAAGTTTATCTGAGAAAACCTGAGAGGTCGTGTGGTATTTGGTGAGATAAATTCCAAAGACAAAGCAAAATGAAACTTGACACATTAATTGTCACACTGACAGTTATAAACAATAACTGTTTATTTAGTTTTTTTATCAGTATAATACTGTTCCCATTGGTTGAATTTTCAAGTGTTTTGCATCATGATTGGTTAAAAACTAGTCGTTGGAATTTATCAGTAGAATATCAAAGAACGTTGAAGTGAAAGGAATAAAAATACCATTGGGTACGTAATAGAAATATTTATCGCGTTTTTATTTGATATATATATATGACGCTTTATTCGATTTGGATGAAATTTGGTATGCCAGTTTATATGGTTATAAGTCATCTTTTAAGGTGATACTTGTTATTAATAGAGAACCACTAGTGTATGAAACTTAGGTGTCTCAACATTAATTAGACCGTAACTTTTTAATGGCAACGCCGATAACGTAAATTTTTTTCTCAGAAAGATACATTCAATAGTAAACTTTTCTCTCTCTATGTAATTTGTGATATCTGTTACGGTTCACACAGAAAAAAATAAAATCTGAGTGTCTGCACTGCTGAATTTTTAAAATAAATTTAATCTAGCGGTCTATCCAATCCTAAGGGCGAGTGAGTTAATTTCTTCGAGTGAATAAACATTCTTAGCTCACGTGGTTTGTACAATATTTTATTCAATTTTGACGGAATAATAATAAAAACCATTATAATATTTAATTTTGACAAAATAAAAAACTGATCAGTTAGTAGACTGGCATGACAATCGTAGCTGATAGACGTCAAATCATCTACATAAAATGCTTTATTGTCTGTCATTTGTGCAGTGAAAAATAATGAAAATGGCTGATAATGTCTGATAAATATTATGGTGAGTGTTATTTTCGTACCTGATGTTATTTTAAATGCATTATTTGTTGCAGAGTTAGTTAAAATTTTGTGAGAGTGATTTGAAATATTTTAATTCACATGTGAAAAAAGTGTTACTTATAGTTGTTGCTATGGATTTAATAATGACAGTTTAAAACATCAAAATTGAATAAAAGAAATAAAACAAAATTTTTGTGGAATTTATAAATAAAAACAAATTTTACCTTGGATATGGTGCACCTGCATAAACATGTTCTGGGTAACTATAATATCCAAGCATGTTAGATTATTTAAATTGTAAATATAAATATGTTACTTACCTAGGTTGACCATAATTTCCATATAATGGCTCCGAAGGATCACTGCCAGGACTGCAATAAATAGTATTACCTGAATGTCAAACAACTTTTAAAATTATACATTAAATAAATATGAAAATATTTCCTCTAAAAAGAAGATACCTACAAACAGAGCTGGGAGTATCTTACGAAAAAAGATACTCGATATTTAAGATACTTTTAACATCCTAGATACTTTATCTTAGATATTTTTTATTTTAAAGGTAATGTACCACTATTTTAAATACTTTTAAAGATTATCTGTATCTTTTATTTTAAAAACATATGTTAGATATACAGGCTGTCTCACAACTCGCGCCCCAGACGAAACTGACACTTGCCGAAGACAATAGGTTGCCAAAAAATAGAAGAAAATAATTTGCGGCTGCTTGCATAACGGAGTTACAAGACTTTTTAATCCACAATCCCGGAAGGATATCTTGAGGTGTGATGATATTATTACAAAATAAAACTGATTGCTAGGTTTTAAAAATACTACTAGTGAGTTAAAAATTGTTTGACTTATTGTAATGTTAACACTTTAGAGTTGACTTTTCACTGTCAACAAATTTAGGTTAGCGAAGGTGTCATCCGAGATCATCACAAAATTTCTATCGAGAAAACGTTCCGAATAGACTCGTGCTGCCTCTCTGGCGTTACGTTTACATTCTCCGAAAATTATAATCATTTCTAAGTAATCAGCGGCTGAATACATGGTAAGAATTTGCCTTTTTTATTCACCTTGTCAAATTTAATTTGACACTGATATTTTTCGAAAACTACAGTCGCCCACACATTTTAAAGAAGATTTGATTTGTATAAAACCATAGTAACGTAAAATTACGGAAAATGCACGTTAAAGGTGTAGGTCTCTGATTGGTAAATTTTAAGACGTCTTTTCTCTAATATCTTTTAAGCTAGATTTTTTTTTCTTCGAAATTATACATCCGAGTGCAGTTTCGTGTTTCCTCATTCGCTCTGGGGCGCGAGTTGTGAGACACCCTGTATTCATAAACACTCGTAAAATGTTAAACGGTTCGTTATAATTTATATCTAATAAAAACAGTCGACATTGAAAGGAAAATAGAAATTTTATTTTTCAAAAATTATAACGAGCTGTTTCAAAACTTTACAAGTGTTTATGAATATGGGCATTAAAATATTTAAAATACTGTATTTATTTTTAATATGCACGTTAGGTACAGAAAATAACCACAGGAATTTTCGATCGTCTTTTGTTTTTGAGCTACAGCCTAAAACCTGATTTTCGCTTATTTTGATAATACGTCATATCACGCTTATTATAAAAGATAAAAAAAAGTTTAGATAATTTTTAAACGGTGGTATAGGTAATTACACTTTTTAAATAGTAACTTATGTTGAAAATAGTCTCATCTTTTTCCTTATTTTATAAGCTTTTCAATGAAGTATAAGAAGTCTACGTTCTTTTGTTTAAAACATGAATAAAACACGAATTATTAAAAATCATCAATTGTTTATTTCTAAAGTTATTTTTTTAATTATATACTTCAAAAAGCATACTATACCACATTGTTCGATTTGTATCAAAGTCAACTGGAACGCTGATAAAAACTAATCAATCCGAAAATAATTGGCACAACCATTTTATGAGAATTTTATCGAAAAAATAAAGTTCACAAGTGAGTAACATTTATACCGCCCACTACTTTTATACATTAATTATTACTAGTTACTATATTTGCTGTCAAATAAATATGGACTGGAAAATTCTGCCATTTATGGACAAAGTTGAAAATGCTATGATATGAAGAAGCGGTTACACCGCTGGGCAAGGAACAGGGTGCGGAGAAGGGAAAAATTGAGTATCAGTCCATACTAATTTGATGGCGAATATAATTGTAAAATTGGTTGCTAACTTGTAAAAATTTTTACTTGAAATCAGAGAATTCAGTTTCTATTTTTGTATTATTTATTCTATATTTTGCCATTTATATTTTTTCTTGCTCATTTTCATCTTTGTTTCATTTATATTTTCCATTTCTGTAATACAAATTTTAATATATATATATATCCCAGGAAACACACAAATATATGATATATAACTGTCAAGGATAAATCACATTACAATTCCATTGTGCTATGATTTTTCCTTGATAGTTATATATCATATATGTGTGTGTTTCCTGGGATATATATATATATATATATGTAGGGTGTATGAAGATAATGGAACAGTGCCGTTTATTCGTGTATGTGAAAAGATACAGAAAAAAGTGATTAAGACTCAAACTATAGGGCAATATTATATTTTTTTTATATAGCATTATATATATTTTATTAACCCATTAAATAGAGAATTTTGTTCTGAATTCAACGATATAATAATATCATATCCTTACATTGCGAAAAATTTGATAAAAATTAATTCAAAGTTAATATTTCACTTCTACTTTATCAAAGTAATCTGAGCAAACATTCAATCAATAAAACAAAATAAAATTTATCTTAGTTTTATTACATTCAAGTAAGCTACGATTTTGGCAATAAATTCAACTTTTAAATATTTATTTTGTTTTATTGATTGAATGTTTGCTCAGATTACTTAGATACAGTAGAAATGAAATACTAACTTTGAATTATTTTTTTTTGCAATGTAAAGGTATGATATTATTATATCGTTGAATTCAGAACAAACTTCTCTATTTAATGAGATAATAAAATACATACCGGGAGTTTATTTTATCAGTAAACATAGGGTATATCATTGCCATAGTTACGGTATGAATGTTTGACAGCAATGTATTGAAGCATTTATTTTATGAGTAAACATAGGCGTATAACATGGAAAGCAGTTTTTGGTAAATATAAAGTGTCCGGCTAAAAATCTAACCATGCTATTGAACATGATAATAGTACATTACATCTTGTACATTATTTAATATTAATTACTTTAATAATATTGCAAAAATTACAATAAATTGTAAAAATTGTCAAATAAATAATTGTTTCACTTTTTTATTATGCAATATCAAAAGATTTGTAAATGTCTGAGGGTGCAGTGGTTATAACAGTTGCATCTAAAATTTTTGGTTAGGGTTCGATTCCCCGATGGGATAATTATTTTATTTTTTTTTACATAAAAATTGATGAACTTTTAAAAATCAGTTTATATTTTCATATTACAATCATTTAAAAATAATAATAACATTTTAATAAATAAAGAAAAAATAATTGAGAATAATTGATTACAATAATCAAAATATACAATAACAATGCATTGTATTTCCTTTGATATTAATAAAAATAAATGAAATATAATAAATTTGTGTAGATATTATGTTTTTACTGTATTTATCAAAATAAAAAATACAATGCATTGTTATTGTATCAATATTTTGATTCTTGTAATCAATTATTCTCAATTATTTTCTTTTTATTTATTAAAATGTTATTATTATTTTTAAATGATTGTAATATGAAAATATAAACTGATTTTTAAAAGTTCAATATTGCATAATAAAAAAGTGAAACAATTATTTATTTGACAATTTTTACAATTTATTGTAATTTTTGCAATATTATTAAAGTAATTAATATTAAATAACACTTTGTATTTACCAAAAACTGCTTCCCATGTTAAACGCCTATGTTTACTCATAAAATAAACGCTTCAATACATTGCTGTCAAACATTCATACCGTAACTATGGCAATGATATACCCCATGTTTACTGATAAAATAAACTCCCGGTATAATGCCATTTAAAAAAATATAATATTGCCCTATAGTTTGACTACCACTAGATTTATGATAATAAAGTTTATGCTAAAATGTGTCCTTCTCTATCCCTTACAAAATATCCTAATCACTTTTTTCTGTATCTTTTCACATACACGAATAAACGGCACTGTTCCATTATCTTGATACACCCTATATATATATATATATATATATATATATATATATATATATATATATATATATATATATATATATATATATATATATAGGGTATTTCTTTAAAAATTTAATTATTTTGCATAACTCAATGTAATATTAATAATATCTCCACATAATTTCCAATGTCAATATTAACGAATACAATTGACAAATGTCATAAATTATAAAAATTAATTTATTTCAGTGTGCAAATATAATATCACAAAAGTAATTTCTAGCTGGGCATTGCTGTTTTTTGGTGAAATTCAAAATGGATAAGTATCAGTTTAGGCAGTTCTTAAATATAGGATATCGGTCGTGAAATCGGCCGTAACTTAATTTAAAGACCTGCAAAAATAGTTATTTATGTTATTACTCTGTTTGCTTGTTATCGTATAATATTAATATTTATTATGGCTTAATATGAACATACCTATTCTTAAATGAGCGTCTCCATTTCTTTGAATACCAATAATCGTCTTCTGGAAAGGACTGACAGAATGACAAAAAAGCTAATAATACCAAGGTCTGTAACAAATATTCTAACATTAGCATGTTGCTTATTGTCATATATATTTAAGCAAATATAGTATTAGCTTTATTCATAGAACGGATTAAAACTGTCAGAGGCAGCGCAGTTACATAAACGAGTTGACAGAGTTACAACTTTCAAACTCTGATCTCTGACCACTAGTGACTGTTCCACTACCGATTCAATACAACGCGCGGATGACGTCACATACTGGGGCCGAGTAAAGCGCGTTTCTCCGTATAAGAACTACATACGAGTCGCAACCCCAATGTTTAAAACTTGTATTTCACTTGAAGTGGGATCAAAATTCAGGTCAAAATCACTGTAATACTCTAAAAATGTTCTTGGAGGAAAGAAGTTGTTTTAAAAAATTATTAATAATTAAGATCATATTTTATTGTTGTTGAGACGTTTCGGGACTTAATAGTTCTCATCTTCAACCTCGGTAATTACATACAATTGTAACCATTGCATTGAAATCTATTTTAGAAGTCTTCTACTCATAAACTCCTAATTTGAATATATTCAATTTTCTCAGCAGAAAAATAAGTAACCAAAAAACATACAATGTCAAAAAAAATTTTAAAAATCTGTTGTGGTCAGCACAAGACCTTCCGTCAATTCGATGTATATTTTGTATAAATCCCATTCCAGAAGTTCCTTGGAATATATATACAGGGTGTAAATTTTAAAACGGGTCATAGGGCTATAACATAGAAAAACAGTTTTTTAGATGCCAAAAGTTTCTATTTTAATTTATTGAAAAAATAATTGGTGCCTATTATAAAGAAAAAAATTACAATTTTTTTAATACCAAACACCTTACATTTTTGTTTCATATAAAGCCAGAAATTAAATTTAAAAGTTTGTACAATTAAGAAAAAATATCATTAGCCATGAAACTGACAGTAGGTAACAAAACATTGTCATTTTTTTACGAACATGATAGGGGATGATTAAAGATTAAAGTTATTAATTTATAAACTAATACAAAATAACACAAAATAAAGTAAACACTATGATATTTATTTATGAAACAATTATTATTTATTGTAATAAAAAATAAAATAATAATAATTTAACAAATAATGTGTATGAAACGTTTATTAATTAGCGTCTCAATTCAACAATTGTTTTGTTTTGTTTCTGTCAGTTTCACGGCTATTGATATTTTTTCTTAATTGTGCAAATTTTTAAATTTATTTTCTGGCTTTATATGAAACAGAAATGTAATGTATTTGGTATCAAAAAATTCGTAATTTTTTTCTTTATAATATACACTAATTCTTTTGTCAATAAATTAATATCGAAACTTTTGGCATCTAAAAAACTGTTTTTCTATGTTATAGCCCAATGACCGGTTTTAAAATTTACACCCTGTATATATATACTGTAAAATTGCAATACGAATATATCAGCTGTTTCCATGGTTATAGCAAAGCTGGCTAATTTATATAAGTTAATCTCTTTATAATTTTTTAACTTTATATCTATTGAATATTAAGGAAAATATGTAATCAAACCGTACAGAGAATAAGATATTCTTTCATATTAATAATATATGAAATGTCAAAAAATTATATTTTACTGCGTTTTTTCAAAAAAAACTGTAAAGAAGTGGAATACGAAAGAATCATAATTTTTAGAATTGTTGTATTGGAGTTACAGTCGGAGAAAAATTTGTCACACACACACACACACACACACACACACACACACACACACACACACACACACACACACACACACATACATACATACATACATACAGACATCGTAAAACTAGTAAAATGGTATTCTAGGGATCCTAAAACGTGCTTATTCATTAAAAATTCACCATCGATTTTCTTGACCAAAGACAATACCTTCCTTACCTGGTAACGGAAGGTAAAAACAAAAAAGTTTAAGTTAATTCTCATTTTTGGATTAGCGAATTCTACTCTAATTTTGACAGTTTATATCTTAAAATATAGTCTAACCTATTCCTAGTATCTACCTTTGTTGATAATATCATGAAAATTAAATTTTAAATACCGGAATAGAATAGAATTCACTAATCCAAAAATGAGGATTAGCTTAAACTCTTTTGTGAATCGGGCTGATAGAGTTCCGAAACGTCCCACAACAATAAAATATAGACTTAATTATTAATAACTTTTTGAAATAACACCTTTCTCCAAGAAGGCCGAAAACAGTTTTTAAAGAAAAAATACTTAAATTAACAATATAATAAGTACATATCTCAAAAGTTAAGAAAGAACCAGTAAATTTACTCAGCTAATCATCCGGATATTCGCAAGAACCCGGTAACCGACTAAACGAAATAGGCGATAATGCCAAATTGATTTAATTGATTAACCATTCAATCGATTTTCCATTTGTTCAGTAATGGTTAAGAAATTATTCTATTAAAAGAATTAATGTTTAACCTGATAATGGAATAACCGTTTAACCGAGTATTTTTGACAGCTCAGAATCCATATTTGGATTAAATACTCGGATGACTCGGATCCAGCACTTGGTTTAAATTCAAATTAAAAGTAGGTTATGATTAATTTCTTAATTTAAAGTAAAAAGAAAAAAATATAAATAGAACCTCACGGATACTTATTGCTGGCGTGGAGAGCGCACTACACGAGTCAATTTTGTCTCATTTAAAATTCGAAATAATGTTTGGCGTCGATCGGGATTCAGATTCGCGAACAGTCACAGGCACATGGCCACCAGTATTGTTTTTAAATCACTATAAATAAATTTTTAACGAGTGTCAAATTATGTAGAACGAGGCTTATATAAAATAACCAGACTTACAGTTAACATGACGGTGCCAGAGTAACTGCATACGCCTTTTGAGAGTTTCAATTTATATATGATTCGAAAATGTAAAGTAATGCTTGGGGGAGATAAAAATTTTCAAAATTACACTTTCTTAT